>JAJEKV010000136.1:0-1200000 GCA_021234155.1 Isoetes taiwanensis
ATGGGATTTGTGACTCCAAAGCACATTTAAGACACGCATATATAAGTTGCGTTCACACTACATTGTCTTATTTGTAGTCTTATACAAATAAGACACTGACAAACACTAATGTGAAAATCATCACAAAACAAGACCACCGATTATTTTGAATATGATTGGTCAATAATTAGTGTCTTATATTATGGCGGGGAAGTCCCCAGTATAAAATAAGACACCATTTCCTTTACCAAACCTACCCCAACTTAAATGAGACATGTCCTATTTTTTATAGTGCGAAAACAACTTCACCCCACCTTCTAGAAATTAGGGTTCCATTATTTTTTCTTGTCTTGCTCCCACCTCCTAGCTGATTTTTAGGTGCCCTGTGCCGGAATCCAGTTCCATTTGATATGGCCTACATCAAAGAAACCCTAGAATGCCTTTGAGTGAGCAAAAGGAGTGGCCCAAGTCTGTGCCACCAAGCAGAAGGCCAGGGAGGTCGGAAACAAAAATGACAAAGAGGAGAAAGAAACGGAAACAGAGGAAGAAATACAAGAGGAGGAAGTTGTCAAAGAAATCTAGGAGGAGGAGGTTGTGGGGGAAATTCAAGAGGACACGGCTTCAGCCACATAAGAGAGGACGTTGGAGCCAAAGGCAATGCTCCTATCGAGGGGCCATCCAAATGGGGGAAACATGTACACATATTATTTGTCCTTTTTATGTCCTCAAGATAAATTTTGACTGTGCCTGTCCATCCGCATTGCACCATTGAGAATAAACATGCATAGAATATCCACGGTATATGCCAAACCATGCCGGGTTCGCTCTAGTGGCATACTTCTAATTAGTTGTTGCTTTCCCCCTTTGGGTCAAATTTCTTGTTCTTCCAATTCCGTTTCGAAACCGGCATGTGCCACTGTCACATTAGAATACAGTAAAATTCCCCAATACTCTATATCTTGTACACACCAGGAGGAAGAGATGAGCGGAGCGGTTGCCTGCAGAATCAAGGTTAGGCTAGTTGGTTTGTGGATGAATGTTTAGGAAGCAGTGGATATGGCGGAGGTCTCATCGCTGCAAGACATTGTTATGTGGAAGAGGCCTGGAGTGGCCGTCTTAGTATTGGCATGCGGCAGTCTATTGTATTACCATTGCGCAATACGAAATCGCAGCCTGGTGTCTTTGCTCTGTGATGTTATAATCGTTCTTACATGTTCTCTAGCCATTTTGGGGATGCTGTTTCGGCATTTTAACGTCTCGTAAGTATGTGAATACTATCTTGGACTTCATTATCCTGAGAAATGGCTCAATGTTTTACATGGTGCAGTGTCCCAGTAGATCCTTTGGAGTGGCAGGTATCCCAGGATTCAGCCACCTCTATCGCGGCATGTGTGGCTAATACGGTAGGAGCCACAGAGGGTGTTTTAAGGGTTGCTGCAAGCGGCTCTGATATTAAGTTGTTTCTCAAGGTATGTAATCACTTTCTTGAACGTGTTATGCTAAAGTTTTCAGAACAATTATGGCACCTCAATTTCCTTGTATATTATAGTTTAGATCATCTAGCTGTAAAGGTTTGACAAATAGTAACGTCTATTGGAAGTTTTTATTTGAAACTCAACAGACCAGTATGGTCATCCCTCATGCATCATTTGTGAATTCTTATTAAGATTGTTGTCAGGTTGAAAGTGAATTTTAGGTACTAGTGACTGGAATAATGAGATTGCTATAAGAATATGCATGGGAAGGGAGACGTACTGTATGTTTGTGACCTAAAAGTAGCAGTAGTTTGTTCTATTTGTGTGGGAATTTATAGCCTATATTTTTCTTTGGGAGATAGGTAACTGTAAAGAACTACATTGTCATTTCATGAAGAGCTTTTTTTTTTTGTTACACCAATAACATGACATATCATCCAACTTTGAATGGGGGATGGTAACTCTGCTTAAAGCATTATTCTCACATTGCTGGCTATTTATAATACATGTCCTTTTACCACCGCACTGATCATGTCTACCTGCAAAGGTTTTCTCCTGACTGGTATTGTGCACTGATCATGTCTACTTGCAAAGGTTTTCTCCTGACTGGTATTGTGTTTTAGTGCTCCTTTTACCACCGCACTGATCATGTCTATCTGCAAAGGTTAGCTCCTGACTGGTATTGTATTTTTTTTTTTCAGGTAGTTGTCTTCCTGTACATGACATCTGCTATTGGGAGGTCAGCATCTGGTGCGACAGTAGCATATGCAGGTGCAATATGTCATTTTTTTGAATTGAAAGGGTTATCTTTTATCTTTTATGATGATGGAATTTGTTCTTAGACACACTTTCTTTGTTTGGTTTCTCAGCTCTATGGCTCTCTTTCATCATTCCTTTGATATTGAGGCTGAGGTTATTCAGACAGTGCTAGTCATATGGCTGTGATTTTCAGGGTGTCACAAAGAAGACATAAGCAAGTTTTGACTTTATCTTGATTTCATGATATCGTGCAAGCCAGGGAGATAAGCGAGGGGGAGGAATTGCCTAACCATTAATTTTTTCCCCATTCAGCAAGCAGAACAGCAATTAATCAGTACATATTTGTGAAAGAAATATCTCATTTCAACACAATGGAACAGCAAAAATTCTATTGTTTTCAGCATGGCATGCAATATACAGCAAGAAATCTATTTTGCATCTGTTGTGTTATTTTGTCAGAAGTTTGCAAAATGAGCACAAAAAGACCATGATATGAGGCTGACATGGACATACAAGTTGGCCAAGATATCTGAGTCACAAGATTTCAGTGCATCTCCCCAATTTCAAGATCTGATTGAGCTTGGCTTTTCTAATATGGTATCAAAGCCAAATCAAAGCCACCGTTGAGAGGTCTAACGGTGCTGTAGCCACAATTATTCAACAAAATGTATATTTAACGTGGCTAAGACAGTGACTGCTATCTGATTTTCATTCTTGACCTTCAAAGGGTCTCATTGAAACCAACTCATTTATAGGCATTCAACATTAAAAAGTTCAACATTAAAAAGCGATATCATACGATCGCTTTGTCGTCTTACAATGCAAGGTGTTATAGTGTCTTGCCCGCCTTGTGCAGCCAAAAGAATCCCCAAAAGGCTTCAGTTGACTTTCTAGAAGAAATCAAGTTCTAGTTGTTCACATCCTCATTATGATGTTTTGTGATTTGTCTTAGGATTACTCAAGAAAGTGAAGCTCAAAAGTCATAAGATGCTATGGCAATATCAACCTTTGGATCCATAATCCAAACTAGGATTTGGCCTCTCTACTAAGGTTACGTCCTTGGCCTGATTAACCATCTATAGGTTTATTAAACAATATACAACACATTAACCACTATTCGCCTATGGCCAATTTCATTATTACACCCATGCCCAAATTAAGAACTAGACACCCTTGGCTTGATTAACCACCATACACTCTTGGCCTGATTAACCACCATACATTCTTGGCCTGATTAACCACCTATGGCTTGATTAACCTCTATAACTATGGTCAAATTAACCATTGTACACCCTTGGCCAAATTAAGTAAGGTGGCGGTTGAGCGAGGGATTCAAAGGTATTATTCAAATGATTCAGAGGCATTATTCAAATGGCTCCTCCTTCCGATTGCTGCCACAAACGATCTCTGCAGCTATGGCTGCGTTGTTACTTTTCGACAATTTAACCGAGCTCCGCAGGTACAATTGAGCAGAGATGAAGGATGGCCAACGCAGAATGCAGATCAAAGCGATGCTATGGATGATTCATCGAAAAAGGTTGCACGAGTGTATGCCTGCAGAACCAGATGGCATAGCTTTGATATGGCCTTTGTGGGAGGGGGGGGGGGGCTAATTTCAAAAGGTCAAATTAACCATCTTGAATGTGGCCAGATTCACCATATCCTGCGTGATATACGCGAACTATGGAGAATAAGAGTATGCACAAATTTGCCTTTGACCAAAAGGTTCAGAACACCACAAAGGGCATGCATAATTTGTAACATTATCTCTGATTTCTTCCTAGAGGGATTCACTTATATGTATACTGGATTCACTTATACAAGCCACTCCGTCAATTTTTTTATAACCTATTTAAAGCTATAAAAAAAATGCAAGTGTGATGAACTTACCAAATGAAGAACGTGTGCAGACAAGATCCTGCCGGGCTCAAATAAAAAAGGACAGCTACCAAACCTGCAACAAAAAGTTAAAAGAATAAGAACAAAAAAAGAAGAAGATCGAAAAAATAAAATAAAAATAAAGTGGAAAAAATAGAAAATCAAGAAAAGAAAAAAATAATCGAAGAAGAAGATAAGGGTGGGAGAAACAAGAGAAGGGGGGGAGAAGAAATAAGGGAAGGGTCGAAGATGGGAAGGGAAAGCACAAAGGAGAGAAGAAGAAATGATGGGGGGGGGGAAGAGAAGAATAGAATCGAAGGGGAAGAGAAAGAATAGAAGGAGGAAGAAGGGAAGAAATAAGAGAAGGGAAGAAGGGAAGGAAAAGAAATATGAAGAGAAAAATAAGAGAAGGAAAGAAGAGAAAAAAAAATAAGAGAAGAAGAATAGAATCAAAGAAGAGAAGAAGAGAAGAGAAGAATAGAATCGAAGAGAAGAGAAGAATAGAATCGAAGAGAAGAATAGAATAAGAGAAGAGAAGAATAGAATCGAATAAGACAAGAGAATAAGAGAATAAGAATAAGAGAAGAGAAGAATAGAATAGAATAAGAGAAGAGGAAGAATAGAATAGAATAAGAGAAGAGAAGAGAAGAATAGAATCGAGAAGAATAGAATAAGAGAAGAGAAGAATAGAATCGAGAAGAATAGAATCGAAGGGGAAGAGAAAGAATAGAAGGAAGAAGAAGGGAAGAAATAAGAGAAGGGAAGAAGGGAAGAAAAAGAAATATGACGAGAAAAATAAGAGAAGGAAAGAAGAGGAAAAAAAATAAGAGAAGAAGAGGAAAATAGAGAAGGAAAGAAGAGAAGGGGACACGAAGGAGGGAAGAAGAAAGGAAGGGAAAAGAAAGAAAGAAAGAGAGAAAAATGAGGAAGAAGAAAAATGAAGAAAACACAAAAAAAAATGAAATCTAGGTTAGGCATGCACCTTTCAATCCAAAAAACCTATTCAATCTAAAAAATATGATGTACTAACCTTAGAATAGTTGCTTGCAGGTCGATCAGGGTACTAGCGCCGCAGATCGCCCAAAAAAGCTCGAAGAAGAAGCGCAAGAAAAAGTTCCGGAAAAGCCGGCCACACGCGGTTTGAAAAAATTACAGAGCGTCGCATGCGACGTCACGTCACATGCGACGTTATTTCAAACGGTATACATACGGTTTTACGTCGCATGCGACGTCTACGCGACGTATTTTGTTATAGCGACGTTATGGACTTTATATTTTTTTTGACGTCTTTTTTAAATGTGATGCTCATTAAAGTTTGTCCCTAGGCTTATTTAGACAGTCCTGAGGCATGCATGCAGTCAATCACATTCCGGATTCTATTACTACCAGCAAAAATTTTAGTGGCCTAAATATATCTACCAGAACGTGAAGTTGGTTTTCTGAAATATCGTCTCTGAAATATCGTCATGAAATGAACAATTATTTGTATGAGCGAAGTCGAATCGCCGTTCCTGGGGACGGTCGCCCGCAGGACGCTCTTGACTTTTATTTTGAAATTTTGTACTAGTTTTAATGAAAAGAAAAATGAGAAAGTACCCAGTTCTGGAGTACCTAGTGTATGTACTTTTGCAGGTTCCAAAAGTGGTACACCTTAACATGCTTTTACCCATCTGGAGGCCCTGACCATCAGTCGACCCCCTTGAGTCTGAACCCGGGTAGAAGCCTCATTTATGGTGCATTTCCTATGTATATTGGTACCATATTGTTGTTCGTATTGATGATGGATGGAACACCCTTTCTGGTGGTATATTATTTATTTGTATTGTTGCCAGGTGCTAACATGTATGTACGCTTCCGCTGTATAGGACTCCCATAGAAGGCGTGGGACGAATGACACCTCCGTGTCCTTCGCTCGGACACTTTTCCATCACAAGTGGTCCGAGTCAGATGGAGGGCTTTTCTGTGGTGATGGAGTCGCCATGGGAGGGAATTTCCCGTATACGATGGGAGCATCGTATAGGTTCGGGGAATGTCACAACTTCCAGATGATCTACCAAGGAATCTACTCCAAATACCTGCACTGGAGGAACTTCTACCCGCTCCCAGCATCTCCATCGCTCTGCAAGTGGTTCGAAGTAGCTCCCACTCTTTCTGACGCATACACACTCCTGGGGCTGCTGAGCTATGTTGTGCTGTAGGAGATGATTCTCGAAATGGAGTTTCGATTGGAGTCGAAAAATGGTTTAGGGTTAGGGTTTGGCTATTAGTAGGTTAGGGTTGCCATATCACGCCATGTGGCTCCAATAGGGTGCATCCATGTGGTGGGTTGCCAATAGGATGGAGTCATGTGGAAATGGTTCTAAACCGAAGGTTGGCTAAGTTATGTATAATGGCTTAGCCATGTTTCCTTCTCCACACTAAGGTATACAAGGCTACTAAGGTAGGCTTGTATGGTGATGTGGCCTAAAATATACGTATTTATACCATATATTTTAGGGAAACATCATAACTACCACCATATTAAGGCCTTATACAAACAAAAAATAGAGAATAACATGCAGCAATGCAACGTAAAAAAAGGCAAAATCTCTAATAACGTTTCTGATGCTAGAAGGGAGAAAAAACTTGTCAAGAAAGCTTCTGATGATAACTATTCCCTAGATTCCAAGAAGGCAGAGAATGATGATGATCAGTGGAATGTGATAGTAGACAGCAATGTACAAGCAAAAAATCTAGCTCGTGTGCAAGATAATGGCATTGACAATATTGAAGTAGAAGCTTCTTTATTGGGGCTTATTGATGATAAGAAATTAAACAAAAGAGAGAAGAAGCTGATAGATTTAAAAAAAAAGTTGTATCTTGCTCCTTTGACAACTGTAGACAATATTTCTTTTCGTAGCATTTGTCGAGCTCTTGGTCTTGATATTAGCTTGCCCTAAACTATAAAAACTCGGTTCTTCAATTGCAACTGTATTTAAACTTGCAGATCAAATGGCATAAAAAACTTATTCAGGACATGTTCAAGTCTGTAATTTCTATCTTCCCTGAACACTTCAGAAGCAAAAGATTTATTTTTCAGAAGCTTAAATCCTGAAACAAAACCATTATAATTAGTTCATGTAACAAAGGACTCAGATTCTTGTTGTGTTTTACCCTTTCAAATATATTCACCCTTGACGATGCGACCCAGCTCAAGAGCTCCGGTGACAATCCTAAACCAGCGCAAGAGGCATTGGCGCAATGTTAACGTGCCAAATAATAGGGAAGAAAATCGTAGAGCAGTGAGTGAATGAGTAAATGTAGGTTACATGGAATTGGCATTTCAGTTGTCATTCAATGAGGCAGCAAGTTCAAATATTTGAATTTAATGCCGGCAGCCAGCATCTTACAAGGGGGAGCGCAGGCGGGAAGGGAACGCCCCATGCGTCTGCACAGCAGCGTCGGCACAAAGTTCAAAGCCCTCACTTTTTAAATAAGAAGATTTGAGACATTTATGCATCCCCATGTGTATAAAGACTAACTCTATACTTATGCATATGTAAGCTAAGAGAATTACACTTGTGACATATGTGTGTCAACTTGGCTAGGTTGCGTCTATCATAACCTAGAAGATTGAATTATGAAATTAATATGTTGGTGGCCTTGTATTATAATGGGCCAAAATGGACTTCAGCTAGGACTCTTCGCTATCTACATCTTGCACCGAACCTTGGAGGGTGGTCTGGTAGTTGGGCCTATTCTTGGTCTAACTACATTTAGGCTGATCACTTCTTCTGAAATCGAGAATGTTGGTCCTTTCTTGAGCTCGTTGACATATTAGATGCATTTTTTTTCTTCTGGATTGATCTTTATGGTGGAGTGGGGGGTGGGGGGGAGGGAGTAGTACATGAACTGTATGGTGAGAATTAAGAGTGTCCAAAAGAAATGTTCGAGAGAAGCTACTATGACTGCCCCCACATATCAAGTATTATAGAAGAAGATAAAGCTCTACAAAAGGTACAAGAAGAAGTAGGATGCAAACAACACTGGTGCCAGAAGAATAGGGTCAAGTTCATGAAGAGAAAGTGGACATCGAAGCAGAAGAAGATCAAACCACTACCTCGAGAACCAACTAGACGTAAAAACACCACAAGGCTCAAGGATAACACTATGCATGCACGGTCCTTGAAGTAGCTTCAACATCTTTAGGAGTCCACAAACTTGTTGATTTTGAGGATGCCCTTCAAAAGGGTGGTGCAGGAGCTGATTCAAAAAGCGAAGACAGACATGGTGGTCACGCCCTCCATGTTGTCTCTCTCCGAAAAGCAACAGATGTAGAACTTGTGCAACACTCTGAAGACACCAAACTCTGTGCTTATTCATGCATAAGGAATTGTAATTATGCCCAAGAACATGCAACTGGTGAAGAAAATCCAGAAGGATGTGGGCCACGGTCTATTACGAATATTTTTACTAAGAAGAACAAAACTTTGGATGTACTTATTATGAAAATATAATGTAATGATCTTTTCCTTCCTATATAAAGCAGTATCCAATTTTTGTTCGCACCTAATTTATTCCTTCAAAATTACGATCGCATGACACGTTGACTTCATAACATTTATAACAGATTTCTGATAGCTTAAATGTGTCGAGAAGCTACAGATTATCATTTATGAGCATTTATGGTGGAGAAAGAAATGAACTCGAATTTTCGTGATGGGTTACAGGGATTCAAGCCCAAATCCGAAATGAATCATAGTAATTGAACCAAAATCTGGCATAAACAGGGGATAAGCGCTCAAATTCAGCTTGTGATATAGCGCAGGAGCAAAAAATAACAGAAATTGTGGAGTTTGGATTCAAATCCGGCATGAAACAGGGGGTGAAACTCTTCTAAACCTAAAATCCGGCAATAAGCAGAGAGCTCTTTGCAACAATAAACATAAGATCTTCAAAATTCAAATCTTTGTTGGGCTGTGACCGGGCGAGTGAGATCTTTTCTGGCAGTTATGGCTGAGGACACATCTTTCCGACGAATCTGCATGTAAACAATAGAGGTGAAATACTTCAATGGATTTACTTCAAAGAAAGCAGGATGAATCTACTTATCTGTTATCGCCGCTTTGTCTATGCTGTGCTCAAGGGGTAACCTAGTTCCAGGGCGTCCTTGCTCAGAGTATGCATCTGGACATGCTTTCCGACATACTTTCTGCCTTGCAGAAGCCTTCCCCTTTGTTTTTTCTACCTTATTTGATGTGTCGGTCTCCATCGCCTATATAAAGCCCTGGTATTTTTTGCTGGAATGGGAAAATGACAATTAGAAACAAGGCAAAAGGGGCTTTAGCAACATTCGACATCTTAGCACTCATCTTTCATGTCGAAAAGCCTGGCCGCGCAACCAATATCTGTGCTTAGCTATGGCGATCGTCTTAGCCATTGCTTCGAATCCGGAGCTTGTGATTCCTGTGCATCTGCCCTGCTGGTAAACGTAGCCGTTTATAGAGCCCCTGATCGCCTGTTTAATAGTCAGATTTTCTCAGTGACCTTCTCACAATATGATCAACATAAAAGTGCCCCTTCCTTACTTGCAAGCGTTGTTCTCCATCGCCCGCAGCTCGATCTCCATCGCCCGCAGCTTGAGCTCTCTCTCCTTTGGGAATCCAGGCCGTAATCAGACATGCATCGTGGCATGCAAAGGGCAGGAATAGGCATGCAAGATGAAAGGCATGCAGTTTGCATGTAGGGAAATGGAGATCGGAAGTAGCGCCATAGCTGAAACCTATGATCTGGATCACTGGAGTGGGAGCGGCGCCATGGCCATGGAGCTTCAGGTAAGGGAAAAGGTAAGATCATGAGGTCCTGGGCTCGAAATCTGCCCAGACTGTCGGAAAGAGACAGCTCTGTATGCATCAGACCCGTACTAAGTCCCAACAGTTAGCCAGACGCCAGAATTTGCAAAAGGTAGAATGGTGGTAAGGCTGCACTGATTTGTAGAAAACTACGTATTTTTACACCATCACATGCAACCTTTGCTGACGCCTTTCATCATGCTAAGGCCACTCATACTGCTGGTGTTAAAGTCCATTCTCCCATTTCCCCTGCACACACCAACGCTGCAAATGCGCCTCGTGTTGTTCCATCTTCTGCACCCACCACATCTTCTTCTGCTCAAGGCCATTCCTCTCACGATGTTGCTAATGATACCCTTGATGCTGCTGCTGCTGCTGATGTTGCTGCTACTGCTGCCGATGCCGCCTCTATTGCTCCAGCCTCCTCAGTTCGCACTGCTCATACCTCAAATGTACCTTCCTAGGAAATGTGCCTTCGGTTGGTGTCTTGGAATTGTCGAGGTTTTCCCTGGCGTAAAGGTGATGGCTTGAATCCCATTGCAAAAGATATGGATATCCTTCTGCTCATGGAAACGTGGGAGCATTCAGCCAAACGGCTACCTCATTTTACAGGCTATCAATTCTTTTCATTATTTAATGAATGTCATGGGCAACGAGGTTGCGGTGGAGTTGCTTGCTATTTCAAGGATGCCCTTGCTCCATATATCACGCTTCATAAAGCTGATAGATATAATCGCTACATGTGGATCAAACTTCATTGCCACAATAGTAGTACCATTTTTGTTGCTGCCTGTTACTTCCCACCTACATCATCACCTTTTTATGATGAGTATGATGTCGCTCGCAGTGATCCCTATGGTGATCTTTGAAATGACATTGCTCAATTCAAACAGTTGGGGCATGTTATTCTTCTTGGTGATTTCAATGCTCGCACTGCTGAAATGCAAACTGCTCAACTCATATTTGAGGATGTTCGTGACCCTTTATGGATGTCTGCTAATGATACAGTCTTTCCACGTTCATCGCCTGATGCTAACAAACCCGTCTCAACATTTGGAAGGGAGCTCATCCAGTTGTGTGAAGTCTTTGAGATGGTACTTTGTAATGGCTTAGAGCAATGGCCACACTCTAAAGGTATTACACGCAGACAGGATAGGCAGGGTGGTGGTACTAGTGTTGTTGATTATGTCATTTCCCAAGTGCAAGCCTTGGATCTCATTTTAGATTTTCGAATTGGCACAAGGCATAGAGATGAGGAGATAAAATCTGATCACTATCCGCTTTATTTGTCATTAAAGTGGCAGCTTCCACCTCTTCAACCTATTGCTATCCAGGCTCCTGCCCCCTCGCATTCGCTTGACTTATTCTAGATCTTTTGAATATAAACAGACATTAGCTCCTGCGCTTGCAGGTATTTTGGATTGCCCAGCTCTTCAAGAGCGTAATGCAGCATTTGCTGATGCTTTGCTTACTTCTGCTGTCTCTTGCTTTGGTACACGCACTTTCTGGTGTTGCTCATGCTGGTAAGAAATCCTTTCCTAGAAATGCTTGGTTTGATGAAGACTGCAAGCATCTTAAAAAACAATTGCGAACGATAGTTGAGCCAGATACGCGACATAATGCCATTCAGAATTATAAGTCTGTTTTGAAACGCAAGAAGGCACGCTTTGTTGCTGAGCATCAGAAGCACATGTTTGAATTACTGCTACATGAGCCTCGGACCTTCTGGCGCAAAATATTATATCGACCACCTCCTACCCTTGGACATATTTCTATGCAGCAATGGGATGAGCGATTGGTCCACTTATATGATCATCCTGGGGTCCTTAATTCTGTGCCTCCTTTGGTAGGTGATATTCTTCAATTCACAGAGGAGGACGTCAAAGAAGGACTGCAGCATCTATCTAATGGCAAGTCTCCTGATCTTCAAGGTTTGCAAGCGTAATTGTTTAAATGGGGGAGGGGAGGGGGGTCCGCTATTGCTTCCAATCATCACTACTCTTTTAAATCAAGCTTTGCAAGAAGGCTTGCCAGAAACTTGGGCTGTCAGTAAGGTCGTACCAATTTACAAAGCAGGTGATAAGCATGACCCTTCTAATTATCGCATGATCATGGTAAGTTCCATATTTTTAAAGCTCTTAGCCAGTCTTACTGAGAAGCAGTTGACATCATGGGCAGAACATACCGGTGTACATCTTTGTAGGGGACAGTGGGCTTTTCGTCCATGCCATTCTACGATAGACCATATTTTCACATTGCGCATGCTATTTGAACATAGTCGAAGTTTGAAACAAGGCCTCTATATATGCTTTGTGGAGTTTACTTCTGCTTTTGATACAGTACCACGCGAGCTTCTTTGGCAGCACTTGCAGGCACTTGGGGTTCCACAAGATCTTCAAAATGCAGTTTATTGGCTCTATGAAAGGGTTTTGCCTAAATTTCTAGCATCAGGTACTCAAATCACTAGCAATATTGGAGTTCGTCAGGGTTGCCCTTTATCTCCTACACTCTTTGGCTTGTACATTGATCAATTGGAAGAATGGCTTGATAATCATGGTGGCGGAGGTCCACATTTGGCACTAGATCATTAGGCAACTTATGTATGCTGATGATGTTTCACTTCTGGCACATACCGCTGCTAGTATGCAACAACATTTACATGCTCGCGACGCTTTTTGTGAGAACACAGTCAAGCGTGTTAATCTCCAAAAGACCAAGCTTTTGGTAGTTCAATCTTCTCGTCACAATGTTCCCCCTATGCACTATGATAGTCGCGAAGTTGAAGTTGTAGATAGCTACAAGTATCTTGGTGTAGAATTCTGTAAGAACACACTTTGGGAACAAAGTGTATTACCAAGCGGGTGGTCTTTGGATGGAGAGCACTCTATGCAATACAAAACAATTGTTTTCGCAGAAATTCATGATTGGCCACGGAAAGCCCACTTGTTTGGGCTTTGGTAGAGCCTGCTTTTCTTGTATGGTTTCAAGTGTGGGGGCTGCCATTAGTGCTAGTGCTTGGGAGAGCTTGGAGCGGGTGCAAAAGTCCTTTCTCACATACACCCTCGGAGTTAAAACAACGGTGCCCTATGCTATTCTTTTACAAGAGATGTGTTTTTGGCCTCTTGACCATGAAGCGCCATCTCCACTATATATCGCAAGGTCGCCACATGGATGATGTTAGGTATCCTGTTCTTGCACTTGCCATGGTGAATCTCCTCGGCGTTTGAAACGATGTTGGAAAGAGCATTGCACTACATGGTTTGCCCGTTGGGGCTGTGCAAACCGAGCACCGCACCGATGCTTGCCGGGCCTGATCCCCGAGCTTTTGCAACAATATCTCAATGGTCGTTTTTTAAGATATGGGACGACTTTGGCCCAAGTGAAACCGGGTCATTATCATGCACACATAAATCCCACCTTGGCACCAGGGCCCCAAGCTTATTTGCTTGCTTCATTGTCCAGAACAAGCTTGTAGCTATTGCATCAATTCGCACGGGGTCCCACAGTGCTACACGGATTGAGATGTAGATGGGAGCTACGCAATTGTCGCGAGAAGTTTAGACTATGTGCCCTGTTTGCCGCCATGTGTTATTGAAGATGAAAGCCATACTCTTCTGAGTTGTCTTGCTTTTGAGATAGTCCAGAATCATTTTTTAACCTTAGCATTCCATTCCACGCTTCCACAACTTCTCAGAGCACCATCTGTGCATGACTTGGCATTATACATACTTGAGGTTCTAGATAAACGTCTGCAATTACTGAGCCCTCAGTAGTCATTATCTATGCTTGTCTAGTATCATCATTACTGCAAAGGTTTTTCCCTTGAAAACCTTTCGAGGCAGGGGTTTTTTAATCCTAGTAGTAATGATTGTACTAGCCCATTGTATGGGTCCCATGACCTATTGGTCTCCGTGGACGTTAAAAAAACTATTCTATTCTATTCTATTCTATTCTATTCTATTCTATTCTATTCTATTCTATTCTATTGTAGCACTGTTAGAATTTCTTGTTGAATGAAGCAATATGCTTCTTCTCTGGTATGATTATGGGGACCGCTCCTGTCTTATATAGTCTTTCCAAGTATTGTGCCCAACTAATTCCCTATTTATTTGCTCCTTCATTTCTCCCCGAGTCCTATCGTCCCTTTTTTCCTTTCATTTCCACCCAGAACTTCTTGGGTTCCTTCTTCAGCATGTTTGCCAATTCCCATTGATATTGGAATAGATTTACATTCCTTTTTTATTTCAGCAGTTTCAAATATTGCTAGCAGGAGATGCATAATATATATGCAATTCAACAATCCAAAATGTAATAACATAATAGAGTGTGTATACTGGAGAAATATTGTCTCAAGTTGAAATTATAAGTGTCAACCAAGTATAATGGTAACTACAGATTGTAAAATTAATTGCTTAATAACTCATGCATAGAAGACTTATATTGCAAACATCAATATAATGATCGAGACGAAAAAGAAAAAGACTAGGAGTGATATAAGTGTAAAATCATGTGACCTCACAAGAATGTCTATTGGCATGTCTACTGATGGGATCAAAGGCTCGACATTTGTACAGGAATTTGAGTGTCAAAGGAGTTGCCCTAATTTAATAGACCTCTTCGTGAAGCTTGCAGCATACAAAGGTAATACTCACTCTATGGCAAGGCAAAGGAAAATTTCTAAGCTGAGATTTGGTGAATAATATTTGGATGCAGATACATGCTTACCTATGTGTGTGCCTATTTGAGACCATCAAGGCAAATGATCCAGCGGCACCATGATGTTGTCAAAGAACACGCATTTTATGATCCAGATGCTTCATAGCCAAAATCAAAGGAAGAGCATATTGCTATGGCTATGGTGAGTGCCCAGCGGTGCTGCCATCCTCCGTCAGCAAAGGCTAAAGGCAGGTGCAAAATTCGGTCCCTCATTAGGTAGGATCAGCAAAAGGCAAGGGTTGATTTTCGAAGAAAAATGTTCGATTAAAAAAAAAAAAAAAAAAAAAAAAAAAGAGAGCTGTGCGGAGCCAAAAAATCCATTGTCTAAAAAAACCTTTAAAAAAAAATGGTTATGGCAAAATGAGTTTTCTGATTACCGTGAAAAAAAAGCCAAAAAAAAACCTTAGGCCCACATTCATATGGAAAATTACAAAATATTTTTCACCGTCGAAAGAAAACAAAAACAGTAATAGTAGCTGCCAGACAATGAGATATGCCTAGGATATATTCTCTTCTTTAGATATTGGAATGGACTGAAATGACATTGTTGTAGCAACCATTTGTATGTGCAAATGCTCCAGAACTTTTCTGGTTTGCAAAATATGGGCTTAGTAGAAATTATTATATTCAAGGGTAGCGTTGTTGATGTGACCAACATGCCAAGCATGAGGAGTTGTGTATACCAAGGCAAACTTCTCAGGTAGTTGTCTACTTTCTAATTAGTAAATGTTCGAGTGGGGCCTTTTTTTTTTCTCCCAAAAACATGGACAACTAATACCTTGGGTTAGTGGTCAACAATGTAATAGTTACATTTACTCCAAGAAGATATTGTATTATTGAAAATATTCCTTTCTAATCTATGAATTTGTCAAACAACTTTTAATCCATTATTGAAAATATTCCATTCTAATCTATCAATTTGTTACACAACTATTAATCCAATGACATCCAACTTCATATGCAACTACTGAATGTGTCGCCATGTTTTCTACTCCAATTACACTTGGCTTCATATGTCAAAGGCAATTCGCACAACGTAGAGGAAAAATAGGAATGCTATTTGTTGCTTTGTAGAAGTATGCAAGTCAATCTCATATTTTAATATCAATGTATATATAACTACAATGGTAACAATGCCCATCAATGGTTTGGTTGATCTTTTGGGAGAGAATGTCTTATTCCTAGATAATGTCATTAGTTGAATGTTAGTTGTTTGCTTTGAATTATTATTCCTAGATAATGTCATTAGTTGAATGTTAGTTGTTTGCTTTGAGTCATTAGATATGAAGGCATTTATTGTTGGAATAATGACATTGTGTTTACCAAGTTGTAAGAACACGAAATTGGAAAGTAACTGCAAACATGATGTTTTCAATGCATGAATATGAAGACTTGAAGGATTTCTTATTTTTGGATAGAAAATATAAAGAATATAAAGCATGAGTTTGATACTGGCCCTCACAGCTCACTGATTCTAGATTACCCTGCACAAAGTCTGTGGTTAGACTAAGGATCCTTAGTGCACCCAGGATTATGTAACGAAGCTAAGCGCACCTAGCATTATGTATTTTTAATTCTCACTTTGCCAAGATGCTAATGTATTTCTATCTAAATGTAATAGTAGCAATAAAACTACCAACTTACATATTGCAGATGTACCTAAGTTGTTTTGCTCCATCTTCTAGACAAACATCACTCAACATAAAAACGTAACTGCAGGAAAATGAAAGGACTGATAGCATATAGAAATTCAAAAAAAGGTTAAACATTATGCCTATTGTGCATGGTAAATCCAATATGAACATTAAGAATAAATCTATCAAAAAATACGTAACATCTAGGTATTACAGCTCAGACTTGAAATTGGTTGAACACAAAGAGGTATGACAGAAAGAGGTAAGTCCAGCAGTTTGAGCCTAAAGACCATCACAAATGGCTTTAATAAATTAGTTTTTAAGTAATCCCGGGTCCCTTCACAACCCATATTGCCTCTTCCTCTGCAGGTCAGCTTTTGAACTTGCAAGTGAAGGATGAGAAAAAACACATAATGTACATTAATGAATGTGGATGAGCATATTTCTAAATACATATTGGATTATTTGTTCAAGAATGTCCATTGTACTCTAAAGATGTAGCTCCTTCAATTGCAATTAGACATTATCACCTCAAGGTACCTGCATGTGCATGTTCATTTTTAAGATAGGAACTATTAACATTGAGAATTATAATAAACTCACTAACAAAATAAGCATATTTTCAAAGCCAAGAGTGCTCATTGTCGTATCTGCATGCAACATATGCACAGCAATACACACATCCAAAGAAACGTAACCACAGAAGCTAGATAAAAGGTAGCTAGAGAGGATGGCGCATAAATGTCCAGGCTATGAAGCATGACAACATAGTAATGATGTAAAAATTCAGATCGAAAAGCACCATGAGCTATCTGTCACCATAAATGACAGAGTTCCTGTTAAGCAAACAAACTAAAAGAAACAATATGCAAGGTACGTAAGCACGATTTACCACAATTCTCTAACAAACTAAAAGAAACAATATGCAAGCTACATCTACAGATTTACCCACAATTTTCTCATCTCCCTCATGTATTTCTGAGACAAATGCCAGGTCTTTGAGTTCTTTCTTGATGCAGATGACCTGATACCATGATGCAGTCTAAAAATCAGGAATTAAGAAACGAATCTTAGAACATCTCGTGACTTATGTCTGTAATATCTTTCATTTCAAATACATCAAGGATTCAGCACGGTCCAACCACAAATCCTGATCGAATGCATCCTCCAAGCCGATTTTGGCAGAGCCGTCACACATGCAGGAATAGTCAGGTGAGCTACAATTAAAAATATAGAGGTATAAAGAAAAACTATATTGGGTAATGAAATTAAAATGCAATAAGAACAAATAACACTCAACTCTCAGTTCTTTATCTAATCCTCAGTTTAAGAACATATCATCAATTGAAAATGGAGACAATGTCTGAAGGATGGGGATCCTTCAAAGAAACTTCTACAAATGCATGATTGTTGGAACTAAAAATTAGCACAAAGAAAGGAGCATTTTGGACATACTGGGGCTTTAAATCCTGAACTGCTGATGATAGCATATCCAAGCCAAGTTAAACAATTTCTATCAATAAATTAGCCACGCAGTATGTGCTGTTCTAGATGATAATGACAAATTTTACAGAATTTCAGTTCGACTTACTTGGCAAGTAGAGATGTATAAAAAGTAGTTGGAGGATCAATTGGCAAGTAAAGAGGGCAAAGGCCACCACCATCAGCATCTACATTAGTGTTCAACAATATAATTTTGTCCAAATCATCAAATGGTGCACTCAGATAGCTTAAGGACATAGATAGCAGATGTTTTTAATGTTTGGATGCTGACACAAATGCAAATAGTCAAGTGTAGAAAAGAGTATCCTTGGCAAACCAAAATAAAATATAACAACACATTTTACAAAAGCCTAGACCTGCATGCCTTCAAATACAATCACAAACCTGTTATCTTTTTTATTTTCAACTACCCTAATTTCAGGAGAACTATGATTTTCTCTTAACAATAGATAGTTTCCCATAACCTAAATGCATGCATCTACCGAAACTGCTTCAACACATATAGTGCAAGCATGGACAAAGCACTAACCTAGGTCACTATCTACCCGGCTTCCATGTTGTGGTAATATGCATGGTTCCATCCATCGCCACCTGCAACACATGTAAAAATAGAGCAAATATAAAATCAATTATGAAACAAATACATGTCCAGATTATAACTGCATAAACATGAATTACGACTCTAGAATGCAAGCAAGCCTGATGTGGTGCAGAAAAACTTGTTGAATGCTACAATACTTGATAATGGAAAGAGCAATGGGCATTTATTGAAAACTACATCGTGCTTTTTCTTTCCTGCTTCTAATTTTTGAAAACAACATTGGGAATAACATCAATTGGAGATCAATTGGAACATGTTCTGGAGTGATATATTTTACCTAGAAAGATAAAGAAGTGCAAATCACCCCTACCATCAATAGGATATGCATGAGGAGCATATCTTACGTCTCTGGCAGTGATTGTTCAGGCTTGCCCCGTATTAGATGACATCATACCAGATCCGAGCAAATAATACTTACAATTTGGGATCAAGCAACTAAATTACATGTCATTTTGAATATTAATGGCATGACAGACTCTTCACAACTCATGCCAAATATAAATGGCATGCTGCAAGACTCCCCATAAAAACTGTGTCCCTCAGCATAATGACCACAACATGGGCAATAATGTCAATTGGAGATCTAATTGGAACATGTCCTGGAGTGATACATTTTTCCTAGAAAGATAAAGAAGGGTAAATTTTATAATAAGCTTGAGATGTTTGTAACCTAGAATCAGATATTGCCATCTTGCCAAGGGCTGTTATTTTTGAGAAATAAATCTTTTATACAGAAGTAAGCAAAAAGGAATAAGCCAGATTTTCAAGTCTTTAGTACATAAAAAATGAGGCATGCTGCATTCCCGTTTGCACTCATGTAAGCAAGTTCTAAAAATGACAGAAGAATCGACAGAGGGGTCGGTTTGAAGATGAAAAGCCAAAACAAAATTACCTGAGATAAAAGAAATACCCGAGAGGAAGTCCTGTAAGACAGGCTGTGAACGAAATTGTATGACAAACTTCTGCAGCGAATATTATTTCTTATCCAATAGATGGGTGAATATCTCTCAAGAAAATTTAAGGCTTTTTGTGTTGAACATGGAATTATAAGACAACTTACATGTAGAGGTACTCAACAAAATGGTATTGCAGAAAGGAAAAATAGAACAGCTCTAGATGCGGTAAAGTCGATGATTAAATTTGCAGGGTTACCTAATTATCTCTGGGAGGAAGCAATCAAAGACGTATTCTTTATACAAAACAGGTTACCATCTAGCAGTATAAACGAAAAGATACCTGAGGATATATGGTACAATAGAGATTTGGCTTGCTCATATGATTATTTTAAAGCTTATGGTTGCTTAACATATGTTCATGTTCCAGAAGCAAAGAGACAAAAGTTGGATGATAGAGCAGAAATTGGGTTCCTTGTAGGATATGACGAGGAATCAAAAGGCTATAGAGTCTTCATGCCGAACACAAAAAAAATAGTACTCCCCTGACAACCCGTGCCAAGGGAATTCCTATCTAGATCCAGTGCAATTAGTTCCACAAAAGACAAATAACCTGTCTTTGATCAATAGAAACATAATGGGAAAACGGCCAAGGAAAATGCAACAAGCAACGAAGAGCATAAATTGACATGGCCTAAAGAAGAATCAACATAAAAAAGAAGCCAATCACTTGTTGAACCATGTGGTTGCCAAGTCGAAAATGATCTCGATGAATGCTAACACGTAATGCCACACCCAACTAGACCAAAACCTGCAATTCTCAATAAACCTCTAGGGTACTGGGTATGGGAATCACTATCCACGAGTCATGGAGAATAGATAAGATAAGATAAGATGAATTTTTACGTCCACGGGAACCCAACGGGTTATGGGACGGCAAAAACAAAGCAACAACTGAAACAAATGAGAACAGTGACAAAAATGAGAGTCATATGGCATATGGAATCAAGCAAGCATTAGGATAACCAAAAGGAATACAAGCAACACAAGCCGGAAGAACCAACCCGACAACCAAAAAGCGGACTAAGCAAATATGGACAACAACATTACCAGCTAGAAGGAAAACAAACGTCGATCCAGAACTATAAAATACATGGAAAAATGACAAAAAATTAAACCTCATAAGTTATACACCCCATAGAACCAAGACCAAAACAATCGATGCTAAACATATGAAGGTGCATAATTTTCCAAACAAAGAAGATTGCGTCCATGGTAACTACAATCAAATCCCGTAAAACATGACTAAGCATGGTAGAAACATCGACGTGATGTGATGGACCCAAAAACCACGCCATTCGAAACTCTGACGGTCTTAGTACCTTGGATGTATTATACATTATACATTTTGTGGTACCAATAATGCATACTTGGTATGTGTTAAAATTATAAAAACCTCAGGACAAAAGAAAAGGGCATATATTTTTGTGAGGGTTTTTGGAAGGAGGCAGCGGGAGCAATTTCTGGGCAATTTTGTTGGCTGACGTTTGGAGCATCATATCTCACCTTGGCACATCGAATTAGTAAAGACAAATTAAAGCTAAGGAAATCATATGACATAGTCATGTGGGATGCTACCTCTCTATGGGAGAAGGGTTTTGAGAAGCTTATGGACTAAGAATATGGCTATAGCATGAAGCCATTATGGGACTAATAAAATTATAAGACATGAAATGGATTAAATAATGAGGCATAGCTAGTAATTCAGTTGCTACATTAAGATAAGATGTTACATTCCTTATGAGACGAATGGTTCTATAAGGACATTGCAAGTGACGATGGGCATAGCTCTATAGAGATATTAGGTGTGAAGATTTGGCATGTAAAGTGATAATAGTGCATTGGACATAATTGCATCCTAGAATGAGCTTTTCTTATGGGGGAAATGTGGGTATTTCTATGAACTCCTTGTGAGGTTTTAAATTAGACATATAAATCAATGAATGATACATCCTGATACTTTTAGTGCCTTATATATAAGAATCACATAGATATAGTGACAACTAATGGTATATTTATAATTCTGGTACTGCTTGAACGAATACTGCATGGATAAGTTGATATATATAATCTCTTGGATCTTAGACTTGAAGGTTTTATGAAAGTTATAGCTTTGCATTTGAAATACATATTCATGACGCTAGTATCATATAAAATAGTATGTGCTTGTATGATTATTGTATGACGATGTTATGAGTTAGCGTTATTAAGATTTGATGATCATAATATGTAATTGCATGGTTATGCACATGGATATGCTAGTTCTAGCTATGTCACGGATATCCTATCGTATCATGAAATTGATGATGACTCTGACAGATGGGACATATGCTAATGGTGCACGAGTGCATATTCTCTGGGTCGGGGTGCATTTGCAGTGGCTTGGACTCGTGCTTGTTCTTGTTCTTGACATCGGGCATTATCACCCCGGCAAGGGTGCTTCGTCGCGCTACATGGCTTGCAAGTGGCCCCCTAGCGATGGATGAAGGCTAGGAGGGTGTGTACACATGAGGCTTACCCCGCCAGTATTTGCTGCAGGGCCTGATCAACCCAGATGTCCTACATAGAATCAGAGTTGCACTGCATGCTTATGGTTATCTCATGGTTTTCACAATTATTTCATGGTTGCTCATTATTATCTCATGGTTCCCATGATGAAGTTATGACATGTAGAGGTATCATGTTTGGATGCATTCGTAATGCTTTGGTATTATATTCTCATGATGCAATCTTTGTCTCCCTGCTAGGCATATATTTGATATGGAATACTGACAACATGTGGGTTCTGCATAGTAGGACTCTCTCGTAGTAAGTTGTTCTATATGAGGATGGTTCTCATAGTTGTATTCTTCAATGCATGATGTTTGTGTATGATGTCTTGGCCATTTATAAGAACCCATAAACTCTCACTTAGTCTTTATGACTAACCCCACGTATTCATGGTGTAAGTAAATAGGCTTGATGGGGCGATTCTCAAGGATTCTAATTCTTTAATCCGGAGGAGGTTAATTCCTGCAATTGCGGTAATTGTGAGGAGGTCAAGCTCTCCGCGCTGAACATATCGAAGATAAAGATAGGAGAGAGCAAAATTAGCAACTCCATCCCGGTTATCAGCAAGAATGACAAGGCAAAAGGTCTTTTTTCTTCTCCTTCCTATAAGAATGTTCTTATGAATGATAAGCCCTCTGCTTCCCAACCGACTAACCCAGGAAGTCAGAAGATAGTCAGTAAGGAATTTATAGACTTATTTGGTGTTTCGGATTTTTCTGCTACTGACATGTTTTCCAGGAATGCTATTCTTATACATTTCCCGCGGAATTGCCCAAATCAAGGGGATGTCAAAAATTGGATAACCAAATCACAGCACATTCTAATTCTTTCTATTCTCAAGCTGGATAAGAAGACCTTTCAGATTGTGTGTAGGGACGAGATATGTGTCAAACAAATTCTTAAGAGAAAATTGGAGTTCATCAGCAATGCTCCTTTTTACATCATGAATTGGTCTCCCAACTTCATCCCGGGGATGGTGGATGAAATTCAAACTTCGACTTGACTATCTTTCCCTAATCTCCCTCCGGCGTTTTGGACGTGTTCACATTTAATTGCCATTTTCGAATCACTGGGGGATGTTATTGAAGTCAACATTCCCCAAACAAACTTCCCCTCGGTTTGCATAGCCAAGAAGATCAATTCCGACAGGAGGGAAAAAATCAAAATTAGAATTAAGGCTGATGAATTCTTTGACCTCAGTATCAGCTATTCTAAATGGCCAGTTTTAGAGTATCTGCCGGCCCCAAGTCAAAAGCACCAGAAACAGGTATGGATGCCAAAGGCTATTAACAAGGAGGAAAAGGATACAGACAGGGATTCTGGAGATTTAGACAAGCATATCCAACAGGCACAAATCAACCAGATCAATCCATCTCACAAAGAGTATTATGATAATCCCTCAAGGATAGAGATTCAAGATGATATGGTTGTCCTCATTAAGAACATCAATCTGTCTGTTAGGATAGACACAGGAGGCTTTATATTCACTATACCTAAGGATCCAGGCCCCAAACAGCAGGAGGATGATGCGGTCACCCAGCAGAAAATTGAAGATTTTCTAGACTTAGAAGATAGAGGTTGGAATTTGGTGCACAGTAAGAAAGGTAGAGGTAAGAAGAAAATCTATTTTGGCCCGAGCAGATTAAGCCCAAGGAAGCAGACCATCCAAGCAGGGATGGCCATAGGTAAGTATAAGTATTAATGGATAGAGAAATTAGCTGTGTCACCTGGAACCTCCAGGGAATAAATAGTAACATTAAAAGGGATAGGTTGAAGGTTTGCCTCTCTTCCCTCAACCCTGACTTTCTCTTCTTACAGGAACATAAGATTCATGACTCTGATCATGAGAATATCATTAGTAGAACCCTTCCTCCTAATTATAGTATTTGGTCAATTCCTGCTAACGACTCCTCTGCAGGTATCGCGATAGCTTGGAAGAATATTCTAAATATCTCTAATATTTATATGGTAAATAGTAGGGATGGCAGGTGGAAGATTCTTTTATGTACCATCTTTAGGATCAAGCTTGCTCTGGTAAATATTTATGCTTTCAATAATCCAGTAGAGAGGGTGGAGATTTGGAAAAAGGTCAAGAGTAGTTTAGATAATTTAGAATTCGATGAATGTATTATAGGAGGTGATCTAAACATGGTAACTAACAGTTTTATGAAAAACAAGAATTTCAGTCCCCTTGGCAAGCATGAAAAGGATGCCTGGCTGGAGCTCACTCGTGGCCATAACCTAACCTTAGCTAGAACTAAGCCAAATTCTTTCAGTTGGACTGATAAAAGAGCAGACCCCACCTTGTGTCTCCATGACAGATACTATCTTTCTGAAAATCTGTGGAATCACAGCAGCAGAATCAACAACTTGGAGGGCTATACTCTATCGGATCATTATCCCCAACAGCTGAGAATTTTGGCTAGCAATCATATTAGGAAGAAGAGGAAGACTTATTTCAAGTTGAATACCAGTCTCCTTGAGCATGAAGAATTTATGGACAGATTACAGGGACTCCTAGCTAAATTTCCCAAGCCAATTGGGCACTCAGGTTGGATGTTTTGGTGGATTCAGGTAGCTAAGGCAATCAAGAAGTGGCTTAAGGCAAAAAGGTCCATCTCAACAAACTCTCCTACCTTCAGAACTTGAGGGACAGACTTCCCACTGCCCCTGATGGGGAGAAGGATACCATCAGAGCAGAAATTGAAGGAGAAGAAATTAAGATAGCTGAAGGATGGAAACTCAAGGCTAAGATAAGGGAAATAAAGGATGATGAAAGGAGCAGCTCAAAATTCTTCTTTGCTAAAGCTAAGGGCAGAATTAAGAAGAATCATATCTTTGAAATAAAAGTACGGGATGAAAACATCTCAGATGAGGATCAAATCAAATTAGCTGCAGCTAACCACTTCATGAGAATTATGGATATCAACCAGGACAGTCCCCATGCCATAATGGACGGATTCATCAATCTCCAAGCGAAGGTTGGTGTTGAAGAAAATTTAAGCATCGAGAAACCCTTCTCCAATGAGGAACTTTTTCAGATTGCAAAAGATATGGAAAGGGAAAAAAGTCCAGGCCCTGACGGCCTCCCAGTGGAATTTTTTATCAAAGTTTGGCCTATTCTAGGGGATTGCTTTACCAACCTAGCTAACGAGTTCAGGGTTATGAAATGTTTGGACGCAAGGATCAATACCAGCCTGATCACATTAATCCCCAAGATTGATATGCTTGTTACTCTTTCATATTACAGGCCTATATCGCTTACCAATGTTATATACAAGATTATTTCCGGTACCATTGCCAGAAGACTCAAGACTGTGTTGGAAAGAATCATTAGTACCTCTCAGGCAGCTTATTTGAAAGGTAGATTCATCCTTGACAGTGGTTACAGCAATGCTTGGGCTGAATTGGGCTAAAGATTCTAATCAAGATATAGCTCTCATTAAGCTTGACATAACCAAAGCCTTTGACACGGTCAGCTGGGACTTCCTTTTCAAATGCTGTAAAGCCCTGGACTTTTCGAATGAGGTAATTCTGCTTTTTAGAGCTATTCTTTCGAATTCTAGATCCTCAGTTTTAATCAATGGAGAATGCGGCCCCTTCTTCCCCGTGCAAAGGGGTGTCAAGCAGGGCTGCCCACTAGCTCCCTTCCTCTTCCTTATTATAATGGAAGCCCTTCACAGCAAATTGGAAGTGGCGAAAAGAACTAATGAGATCCAAGGTCTTACCCTCCCAGATAATGGGGAAATGGATCAAATTTTGAATGGACATTTTGCAGATGACACGTTTCTTTTAGTCTCCATGGATAACAGGTCCCTTACCAACACTCAAAACATTCTAGAGGAATTTGGAGAGGCCTCAGGCTGTAAGATCAACCCCATTAAACCCAAAGTTGTGGCCAGAGACCAGGTAAAAGAAGAGCAAACAACTGCTCTCTTAGGCTGTAAGTATATCCTCCCCACCAGTTCTTCTAAAATTTTAGGAATCCCTCTTGCTCTTAGAGGTAGTCCTTCTGACATTTGGTCTGATATAATTGAGAAGTTCCAGAAAAAGGTTGACAGCCGAAACTCTTAATATATTTTCAAGCAGGGCAGAGCTGTAATTGCTAATTTTGTTATTTCCTCTTCCCATGTCTATCAGTCTTCTGTTATCTTAGCTCCTAAGAAAGTGTCGTCCAAGCTTCAGAGTATTATTGGCAGGTTCATATCGTGTGGTCAGAATAAGAGATGTTGGACTCCTGTTGCCATGGAAGAATGTTGTAAAAGCAAGAACCTAGGAGGGCTTGGAGTCATCAACATTGAGAAGCAAGGAGTGGCTTTAGCAGCCAAGTATTTTTTTATAAGGCAGCTTATAATAGGATCAATCATCCAGTATCTATAATTATCAGGCATTACTTGAGAAAATGCCTCTCCTATGGATGGAGGAAGCTAAATTTAATCTTGCCTCACTCTATCTATTTCCCCTTTACGGTTCCTAACTCCATCCCGGGCCTAATTAAGAAGTGGATAAGGGCCTGGAATATAGTTAAAGGGATGTTCACTTGGAAGGAAGGACTTTCTATGGATCAATCAATTTTCTGGAACCCGGCCCTTCTCACTAATGATCCATCCCTTTGCTTAGCATGCCACTTCCCGGAGCAGGCCAGAATCTGGGGCAGCAAAGGCCTAATCTATATCAGGGACCTGTATGATGACCATGGAATTATCCCCTTCCAGTATTCAGTTTTGGCAGGAGAAGGGGAGAATACTGAGATGCTTTACAACAATATTTGCACGATGCTCTCTCATGGTGGGTGGACAGATGATGATCTAAACTGGAACCATAATGGATCTGCAGGTTTCACGGTTAAGAAGGCTTACAAATACCTAATGAGAAGTCAGAAGTTATCCATGCACAACAAATGGCAGATTGGGGAGGACAGATGTATAAGGAATCTAAAATTTATGTGGTCAAGCCCCATCCCCCCTAAAGTAAAATCTTTTATGTGGCAGCTCTGGCATAAGGCTCTGGCTACCAATCAGAAGAGACATAGGCTTCATATGGCAGATTCGGATGTTTGCCCCAGATGTATTAGGTCCAAGGAAGACGAGGAGCATCTTTTTCGATCATGCATCTGGTCGGAATGGGTCCTTGAGCTGGCATCAAATATTATGGGCTATGATCTTATTTCCCTTGACCCTCTGGATTTCTTTTGGCCAAATAACCCTAATGATTGGAGGCTCTACATTCTTCTTTGGAGAATTTGGAAGGGAAGGAACAATTTCATTTTCAATTGTGACATAACCCATCCGGAAGCTATTATCAAGCAAGTTGAATATGATATTAAATGGATCATTGCTGCTATATAAGATTAAGTTTAATTATGTTTCTAACATCTCTCTTTCTGGCATTACAGGAATTATCTTTGTACTGGTCCACAAGCTCAAATGGAAAAAGATTGATCCGATGGCAAACCAACAATGGGTCAAAGTGTTTGGTCCTCCAGATCTCTATAGTCATGAAGAACCATGTCGGTGCAACTGCTGTTGCGATCAGAATCCGGATGCGAGAAGAGGCTTGCTTTGCGAAGCCAAGGATAGCAAGGGGCGCTTCAACATGGCAAAGGCAGAATCATGCCTGTGCACCTTCTGTATTCTCACGGTCATGGTTAGAGGCAGGGGCAGAAAATCCAGCAATTTCAACCTCAAGTCGCATTTCTAGATTGTCACATGTGTCTCACTTGATACATGTTTTTGTTTCCATCCCAAATCTGTGCTACACTTTATTATCTTTTCACTTTACTTACCTACTTACTAGGGTTATACTTCCCTGTAAAAAGTACTTTTTGTTAACTTATACTTTATAATTAATATATAAATATGCCTTCAATAAAAAAAAAAAGTAAATAGGCTTGAAGGAATATCAAGCAGTTTAGAGCCGCAACTGAGTTAGAAGTCTGGGAGATCTTTGTGAGCCTTTAGCAAGGCCTTTTATTGTCTTATGAAACTTAACATGTGGATTATTAAAGCGTAAAGTATTGTCAATATATAAAGCATGATATTACATCTTTGAGAATAGAATAGAATAGAATAGAATAGAATAGAATAGAATAGAATAGAATAGAATAGAATAGAATAGAATAGAATAGAATAGAATAGAATAGAATAGAATAGAATAGAATAGAATAGAATAGAATAGAATAGAATTGTTTTTATCGTCCATGGAGACCAATCGGCCTATGGGGCCCAATACAAAAAAGCGCAGCAGTCACATTACTGCCCGGATTAAAAAACCCCCGCCCCAAAGGGTTTTCGAGGGAAAAACCGTGGCAGCAATAAGACTGCTGACAACGATTAAATGGTTGACTGAGGGCATATCTGAGCCCTCAAGTCCAGTACTTCTTGAATGTATGATCCGAGTGAGCGCACCGAAGTCGTGCCCAGTATCATGTGTAGCGGCTCATCAGGTCTAATCAACTGAGCATAGCGTGTCCGAATCTGATCATATGCCGGGCAGCTCTAGAAAGTGTGACACTCATCCTCAATAGCTCCCGTCTGGCAGCACTGACAAACCCTATCCTGACGTGGCTCCCCAATCCATCGACATGTCTCAATCCGGAGATGGTGGGCACCTGTGCGAATGGAGGCGATATGCCTGCACTTTTTCATGGGCAGATGTGAACGTAGGTAGCGCTGTGGGCCTCGTTCTAATGTGGGATTTATGTGCTGCTTGTAATGTGCTATTTTGACTTGCTCCAGGGCCCTGGAATCCCAAAGCTTGCTGGAGAAACAAGCATCAAGGTAACATCTCAGGCTGTCGCGATCTGCCTCTGCTTCTACCTGGATGCACATGTGCTCCTAAACATTCCATCTAGTTAGCCACTGCACTCTTTTATCCTTCCAACAATTCTTGAGTCGTTGTGGTCCCATTGCCACTGCATAAGCCAAGTGCGGTAGACGATCATCATCCATATTTACCACCTTCTGGAAATAGACGATGTGTCTATCAAGGGCCGCTCGCTGAAGTGGCAGGAAACCTGTCTCCTGCAACAAATTTTGATATGGGACCGTGGATTTCACTCCGAGTGCCCGTGCTAAGAAGGCCTTTTGCACCTGTTCTAAGTCGCTCCAAGTAGCAAAGAACACCACTGGGCCCCAGACTTCAACCTCATACAAAAGAACTTGCTCTACCAATACTTTGAACAGATGTGCCTGATGTCCCCAATCATATAATTCTGCTCTGTGGTTATTGTTCTGCATTGCATAAAGTGCTTTCCAGCCTGCTGCTACACGCAATCTTATGGAAGTGTCCCAGCATAGTGTAGAAGGAAACTCCACTCCCAGATACTTGTAGGTGGGTGTCACCTCCACTTGTTGCCCTCGATAACTGAATGAAGGGGGCCTTGGATGGCGTGAGGATGAGATTAGGACCACCTTAGTCTTGGCCAGATTGACGTTCATGTCTGTGGCCTGGCAGAATGTATCCAGAGCATCTAGGTGAGACTGCATATCCTCTGGAGTGTGAGCTAAGAGGTCAACATCGTCTGCATAGATGAGTTGCCTGATGACCTGATGCAAAAGTTGGGTCCCGCCACCCCCATTGTCCATGAGCCAGTGTTCCAACTGGTCAATGTACAGACCAAACAATGTTGGGGAAAGAGGACATCCCTGGCGGACCCCAATACTGCTAGTGAATGGTTGTCCCGTCATCCGCATCTAGCCTGAACAACTCTCGCATAACCTCGTGATATCTTGCATTTTGCATATCCACGTGAACCTCCGATTGCCGCAATCTTTCCCATAACTTTTCCCCGAGGCACGATTGTCAAAAGCCTTCGCGAAAGTCAACAAAGCAACAATACAGGGTCCGACGGCCGCTATCCTCAACCAAAGTCCTCAATGTGAAGATATGATCAATGGTTGAATCGGGTTCGAACCCCCGCTTGCATGAGAGCTCGCACACCTATTGCTTCTGCCCACCTGGTCAACTGTTGCTCAATAATGCCAGCTAGCAGTTTGACAAACACCGAACTGACCATGATTGTTCGGTAATTGGTTGGACTATGTGGATCTCCTGCCTTGTAAATGCGGACAACTCGCTTGTGGTCCATCTTTGGGGAATCCTTTTCAGAAGCCTGTTGAACATAGTGGTTAGGACTGGTACCATAGGCTCCCCTGCCCACTTGAGCAACTCTGGCTGCATACTATCCAGGTCCGTTGACTTCCCATTGGCCAAACGCTGTAGACCCTGGGTAACATCATCCTCTGTGACTTCTAATGTCGGACCATTCTGTGGGGGTATGAGTGCTCGTGTCCCTTGAGGATCATAGAGTTGCTGCAAGTATTGTTCCCACTACTCATTAGTGATGTTCCCCGTAGGCTGGGCTGGCTTTCGAAGAACCTTGCGCCAAAAGGTTCTAGGATGGCTTTCCAACATGTAAAACATTTCCCTTTGATGACGTGCAATGTACTGAGATTTCTTTGCCTTCAAGAAAGCCGATACTGTGTGGTGGCATGTGGGCGCATTGCAGGATCTGTGATCTGGCGGAGCCGGCATTTGTATTCCTTACACTCAGCATCAAACCACCGATTACGCGGGAATGTTGCAGTCCCTGTGATACTTCTCGGCCATGCTATCCCAAAACATCTTTCTGCGACAGTACCAAGGAGCTCAATCACCCGACCCGTTTGCTGCTCTAGCGTGGGGGCCTGCAAAATTCCTGAAAGGTCATCTATGAGCATATCAGCATAATCCTTTGCCTGCTCATAATCCAATGGCAAGCGAGGTATACGAGGAGTTGCCGTAGAAGGGGTTCTAGCAGCCTGCCAAGCCAACTGTAGGTAGAGTGGAAGGTGATCTGAGTCAGTCTCCTCATCTCTACTATCTGTGCCTACCCGAAAGTGGTTGATCAAATGTACATCTTGCTCAGCGACTAATAGATAGTCCACCACACTAGATCCTCCACCCTGATTCTCTTGTTTGCAGGTGCACTTACAGGAGGAAGGCCACTGTGCCAGGCCATTACAAATTACCAAGTCAAAGACACCACATAGTAGAAGCAACTGCCTGCCAAAGCGCGTGACCTGACTATCATCTGATGTTCATGGCCAAGCCGCCTCCACGGGGCGCAGCTGTAACACATCCTGAGCCAAAGGATCAAGTCTCATGGGCTGCTCTACTCCTGTCCGTGCATTGAAGTCCCCAAGCAGTACCACACTACCCAACTATCTATGTTGCTATATGTCATCATATAGATCGACATATGGAGCTAGCCTGTCCACATCTGAGTGGGCATGGTAAAAGTTGCTGAGAGTTGAGCTCATAGGTGTTATTGGATGTGGTTTGGATTAAACAATCATTTACCTTGAGTTTGGCTTAAGAATGCTTTTGCATTCAACTCATGTATACAAACTTGTTATTAGTGTTCATGCAAACCTTGATGGGATCTCAGGTTACCTGGAGGGCTAATCGGCAGACCTGTTACAGAAACCCTGAAGCCACATGATCCACCCTAAGAAGCCACCACAAAAAGAAGTCACTCCATCATTGAACTGTGTAGTTGCCAAGTTGGAACTGATCCCAATCCCTATTCACTTGACTAGCCCCTGGAACATAAGCCTGCAAGTTTCAATGGGTTTCTAGGGTAACAGGGTCATGGTGCCACTATAAAAACTATGGAGAAATAGGAATAAGACATAAGAAACAATGCAATAATTGACACACATGAGGTAAGCAATAGAATGAGTCATGTGGCATCTGGAGATAGTGCAAGCATCAGGACTACAGGATGGAATACCAACATACAAGAATATGAAGAACGAAAAAGGAATACAAGCATACATGAAAAAGAATAACTAACCCAACAAACCAAAAAAATGGATCAAAGAAACTATAAAGGCAACAAAAAAGACCAACCTAGAGGAGCAACCATGGCCAATAAGTTTACCAGCCAAGAATTTTGACCACAAAGCAATATGAAATACAAACAAGAGATAGGCGATGAACATGACGGTTTGGGAAGGAATAATAATGCCTACCACACACTATGCCTGGCTTAGAGCAAAAAGGAGAAGAAAAATACCCAATAGAAGCCTTATAAAAACAACATCTACAACAAACATCTCGCTTGACCTCTATGTTGTGGCATTGAGGTCATGATGGTCATCTAAATTTCTACAATCCAAGTCAAAGGTTAGTTGTGAAAACATGCATAACTACAAACTATACATCATGGATAGAAACTCTTCCATGTGGGAGCAAGATACTATCCACTGAAATGACTTTCCTAAATTTCTTGCAAGCTAAGGACAACAGCAACATCATCACTCACATATTTTAACACACAACAAAGCTTGTATAAAATGCACCCAACAAAAGAACGCTAGATAAGCAGGTAAATCTTTATATAATATAATATTGTGGGTAATTGAGGACATCATCATATTTTCACAGAAAAGTTGAGGTGCTCAAATACCTACAACATATAAAGTGAGTATTAGAGTTGTACAAGAATGGGTAAACACAATCTATATTTGGCTAAACACCCTTGGCATGACAAAGTCAGACAAATTTTCCTAAACCTCTGAAAATGACGTAGATCCATCAAAAAGGCCTTTTGTTCGACAAATCTAGGAAGGCACGAAAACAACTCCTAGACCAACAACGGATCTAAAACCTCCCTAACACCCAAGCCCAGCTCAAAGCAACATGCATAAGCAAAAAAATGCTTCCCCCAACAAAAAAGCCTAACCTTTATGGCCCACAACTTGACAAAGATATAAAACAACTTGAGCAAATCAACTTATGTAACAAACCAAAAGATTAGGAAAAGATGGGTAAAAACAAGGACCGACCATATGAAAAAAAATACAAAAAGCATGTCCATCACTTGTCATGCAGGTCCATCAGTTTCATGCATTCATAACCATTTGCACTTCATTAAGCTTTCCTACCACATTACCTTGCTCTCATCTCTTGCAAAACCCATGTTGCCAACCATATCTCCACATTGGCAACCATCAAGAACTTTAGGGAACTCATGTGCATAGGCTGGGGGACCAGCCTATCTTTCTTTGTTTGGCATGATGCTGCCACATTTTGGCAACATAAAAGAGCTATGCACACAATCTACACATCTTTGTCTAACATTTGTCTAAAACATGTGTGCAAGTACTAGAAGTATGAAGACTCTCATCTTTGAAGATCACAAGTTGACACCGACATTCATTGGATATCATGCAAACATAGCAAGGAGGAAAAAATTCAAGCAAGTATAGTTGAGTTTGAAGTTTGGAAGACCCCTCAAGATTCCTTGGTATGTGACTAGTTTCAAATCATTTTGGCACGAGTTCTATTTCCCAAGGCTTCTTACATAAACTTACCACCTCAATCCCATCCATGAACACCATACATGCTTCATAATTCATATTTTCTTGCCTTATAATCATCTTCCCTAGCCAAAGTTGGCAAAGAGTCTTTTTCTAGTCAAAACGCACCATACCTGCATCATACACTCACCATACATCCACCACCTTTGGAAAAAGCAAAAAATCCCACCAAATTTGGCTATTTCCATGGTTTAAGATCATCTTCTCTCTCTAAAAGTTAAGCTAGAGAGAGAAAGTGCACATTTCCTTCAAACAAATATGGATGTAAAATATCCAAAATATTGCATAAAAGATCCATGGTTACATGCACTAGCGCCAAAATTGTCCACATCATCATAAACAATGCCAAGTACCATCCACATCATCACCCAAGCATATCCTGTCATCATACACGTGTCACCTATCACAAAATTCTTTTTTTTCAAAAATCTTGACATAAGTAAAGTCATTTTGATACCGTAGGTGACATGTCATGGTGCCACATCATCTCCAAGTGCCTCTACATCATCATACACGTGTCATCCACATCATCTCCACTTCATAAAAAGGTTTGACTAGAGAAAAATCATTTTGCCACCTCACTTGACACCTCATCATCCCATAATGCCATGTCATCACCCATTTGCCAAATCACCCCATCAGCTTGCCACATCATCAAAGTTGACCTTCATTTTAGCCAAAAATTCAAATGCTCTTTTTTGCAAAAAGGTTCTCCCATCTTGTAGAGCATCAAAAAAGATTCCTTGTGGAGAAAAGAATTTTTGGAAAAGACCCCATTTAGACCTTCATTTGTAAGTTCTTGGGATTCGTGCCAAATTTGAAAAAAAAAAAAAAAAACCTAAAAAAAAAAAAAAAATTTTGATCGGGCCCCATCCAATCTCCCCCCACCACGTGGTACACCCGGGCGTATGGGGTGGCAACGGGCCGAATCCCACGTGGGCATAAGACGCTTAATTTAATAATAAGGGTTTTTTCAGGCCTTATATGCTTTGAAAATGCTTGTGGGAATATTTCAACAAAAAACTTGAAGAACCCTAAAAAACTTGTCATGCCAAGCTCCGGCCTTTTGTCTCGATCTAACTGCCTAATCATAACTAAACACCCCCGAATCTACCTATTCTAAGACAAGACACCCAATATTAAGCTAAAAGACAAGGATTTGGGCCAGATTTGCCAAGGACAGGCCAAAAACAGGGCATGAAGAAAGGGGATTTGTGTTCACAGATTTTTCGAGGGCTTTGGGTGCAAGAACTAATCAAGACTTCTCTGATAGAGACCGGATTGACTGATTGTACTACTGTAGCTTGAATCTGCCGTCCTTGATTCATAAATCCATGGATTACTTGAAGGAAATTGCTTAATTTCTATTGTGTGACTTTTCGATCCAGTGCCCAAGACATCAGAGCTTGGGAATGATTTGTTTTTTTTAATTGAAGGCTATGAGTATATTTAAATATAAAAGTTGAGTATACAAAATTACTTTTTACAGGGAAGTATAACCCATGTCTTGCTTAAAAAAGGATAGATAATAAAAGGCATGGTTCTGATATGAAAACAGTCAGATATGAAGCAACACCAGTCCTTAAAAGTGGGACTTGAGATTGAAATTCGTTTGTTTCCGTCCTCTGCCTCTAACCATAACTGAAAGGATGCAGAAAGCACACAGACATGCTCCGGCTTTTGCCATATTGAACCTTCCCTTATTGTCCTTGGCCTCTCAAAGCAGAGCCCTTCTGGCGTCGGGATTTTGGTCGCAGCAACATCCACAGAAGCATGGTTCCTGGTGGGTGCCCTTCAACTTCAGGGGGTCCGAACATCCTGATCCACTCCTGGTTTGTTCTCGGATCCATCTTCTTCCACTTGAGCTCCCGAACAAGCATAAATAAAATACCTGAAAACACATCAAGAACCTAAAATATTGTGGCCAATACATTCCAATTGCCCTTTTTTGTACTGTTTGGCTTAACTGCCAAATTAGTGGTTCCTTGTGGAGTTGCAATGGCCTATTTTGGCAGAAGATTGGTGTTTGTGAGATTTCTTTCTAATGTTCCCAAATTGTGGAAGAGACTTGCAACAATATATTTCTGGATCTGTATCATACTACTTCAATTCCTTATTTCTATTGCTCTGTTCATAGGATTGGTTGTTTTTACATTCAAGACCTTTCAATTTTCTTCAGACATGTTTCTCCTCGCATTTGTGATGGTTGCCATAATATTTTCTGTGGCATTCGCTCATTTCATGATTGTGTGCAATATGTCACTTGTAATATCTGTATTAGAAGACTGCTATGGTGTGGAGGCACTGTCTAGAGCCTATGCTTTGGTGAAGGAAAATGTACTCATAGTTGTTTGCAATGGGAATAATTTATTTGTCTTGATGTTATTGTGCTTTTTAGCAATTAATATTTAGGCCCATAACATTTTTACCTATGTTTGCGTTAGTTAGGGCCCGAAGCTCTAGACAGTGCCTCCACACCATAGCAGTCTTCTAATACAGATATTACAAGTGACAGATTGCACACAATCATGAAATGAGCGAATGCCACAGAAAATATTATGGCAACCATCACAAATGCGAGGAGAAACAATGTCTCAAGAAAATTGAAAGGTCAATACTTATGGACTTATGATCTGGAAAGACCTACACTAAGAAAAGTTCTTTGTTTAACACCATTGGGTAACCTATGATAGACATGACAGGTCTTTGTTCTTAGCTATTTTAGAATTGATCTGCTTTTGACTGGCCTTAATAACAATTATAATTATAAGCTTCTGATATTTATTATGAATTGTCATGACTTATGCTACCTTGGGAACAAGTATTTTGAGGTAAAAATCTCTGCCTTCTTATACTTGGGACCTTGGTGGAAGTCGATAAAAATTAAATAAATGAAGGATCTTTTCTAATCCGTTAAGTTGGTGTTGCATGGTATTTGGGGCTTGGAATCTCAGCTCCCTACTTGGAACATCCTCTCAATGGATGCAACTACACAGTATCTGGGTAACTTTGCCTAAGTATTTTATTCTGCCAGGTTTAGTTTTGGGCCTGGGTAAAACCAGGACAGACAAATTCTCAATTTCTAACTAGGTTTAGTTCTTGAAGTATAGTATTTGCTAGATTAGACCCTAGCAAGTATTTTGAAAATTTTTTTTTAATATAACAACCAACACACAACTACCATTAACATTATTAACACAAACCATTGCATTTAACACGTTTAAATTCAAATCCCCCTTAAACCCCCTTTGGTTTGGGTGCATATTCACACGGGGGGTTACTCCGGGCAACGAGAGCTGTCGGATGGGCATATTTGCCCTTTATTCCAAGATCTGGACCGTACATAGCGATCCTCGTTTGTGGGGTATACATGTACAAATTTTTGTATACTATATATTAAGGTTTGCAAAATACTATAAGGTTTGAGAGAATGTACTTAATGGTGTTAATTTTGTACATGTGTTGTAAATATATTTTTGGAGCTCTCCCTGCCCTACGTAACCCCCCGTGCACCCAAACCAAAGGGGATCTAAGGGGGATTTTAATTTAAATGTGTTAAATGCAATGGTTTGTGTTAATAATGTTAATGGTAGTTGTGTGTTGATTGTTATATTAAATTTTTTTTTTACAAAATACTTGCTAGGGTCTAATCTAGCAAATACTATACTTCAAGAACTAAACCTAGTTAGAAATTGAGAATTTGTCTGTCCTGGTTTTACCCAGGCCCAAAACTTACCCTGGCAGAATAAAATACTTAGGCAAAGTTACCCAGATACTGTGTAGTTGCATCCATTGAGAGGATGTTCCAAGTAGGGAGCTGAGATTCCAAGCCCCAAATACCATGCAACACCAACTTAACGGATTAGAAAAGATCCTTCATTTATTTAATTTTTATCGACTTCCACCAAGGTCCCAAGTATAAGAAGGCAGAGATTTTTACCTCAAAATACTTGTTCCCAAGGTAGCATAAGTCATGACAATTCATAATAAATATCAGAAGCTTATAATTATAATTGTTATTAAGGCCAGTCAAAAGCAGATCAATTCTAAAATAGCTAAGAACAAAGACTCTGTCATGTCTATCATAGGTTACCCAATGGTGTTAAACAAAGAACTTTTCTTAGTGTAGGTCTTTCCAGATCATAAGTCCATAAGTATTGACCTTTCAATTTTCTTCAGACATTGTTTCTCCTCGCATTTGTGATGGTTGCCATAATATTTTCTGTGGCATTCGCTCATTTCATGATTGTGTGCAATCTGTCACTTGTAATATCTGTATTAGAAGACTGCTATGGTGTGGAGGCACTGTCTAGAGCTTCGGGCCCTAACTAACGCAAACATAGGTAAAAATGTTATGGGCCTAAATATTAATTGCTAAAAAGCACAATAACATCAAGACAAACAAATTATTCCCATTGCAAACAACTATGAGTACATTTTCCTTCACCAAAGCATAGGCTCTAGACAGTGCCTCCACACCATAGCAGTCTTCTAATACAGATATTACAAGTGACAGATTGCACACAATCATGAAATGAGCGAATGCCACAGAAAATATTATGGCAACCATCACAAATGCGAGGAGAAACAATGTCTGAAGAAAATTGAAAGGTCAATACTTATGGACTTATGATCTGGAAAGACCTACACTAAGAAAAGTTCTTTGTTTAACACCATTGGGTAACCTATGATAGACATGACAGAGTCTTTGTTCTTAGCTATTTTAGAATTGATCTGCTTTTGACTGGCCTTAATAACAATTATAATTATAAGCTTCTGATATTTATTATGAATTGTCATGACTTATGCTACCTTGGGAACAAGTATTTTGAGGTAAAAATCTCTGCCTTCTTATACTTGGGACCTTGGTGGAAGTCGATAAAAATTAAATAAATGAAGGATCTTTTCTAATCCGTTAAGTTGGTGTTGCATGGTATTTGGGGCTTGGAATCTCAGCTCCCTACTTGGAACATCCTCTCAATGGATGCAACTACACAGTATCTGGGTAACTTTGCCTAAGTATTTTATTCTGCCAGGGTTAGTTTTGGGCCTGGGTTAAACCAGGACAGACAAATTCTCAATTTCTAACTAGGTTTAGTTCTTGAAGTATAGTATTTGCTAGATTAGACCCTAGCAAGTATTTTGTAAATTGTTTTTTAATATAACAATCAACACACAACTACCATTAACATTATTAACACAAACCATTGCATTTAACACATTTTAATTAAAATCCCCCTTAAACCCCCTTTGGTTTGGGTGCATATTCACACGGGGGGTTACGTAGGGCAGCGAGAGCTCCAAAAATATATTTATAATACATGTACAAAATTAACACCATTAAGTACATTCTCTCAAACCTTATAGTATTTTGCAAACCTGAATATACAGTATACAAAAACTTGTACATGCGTACCCCACAAACGAGGATCGCTATGTACGGTCCAGATCTTGGAATAAAGGGCAAATATGCCCATCCGACAGCTCTCGTTGCCCGGAGTAACCCCCCGTGTGAATATGCACCCAAACCAAAGGGGGTTTAAGGGGGATTTTAATTAAAATGTGTTAAATGCAATGGTTTGTGTTAATAATGTTAATGGTAGTTGTGTATTGATTGTTATATTAAAAAAATTTTTACAAAATACTTGCTAGGGTCTAATCTAGCAAATACTATACTTCAAGAACTAAACCTAGTTAGAAATTGAGAATTTGTCTGTCCTGGTTTAACCCAGGCCCAAAACTAACCCTGGCAGAATAAAATACTTAGGCAAAGTTACCCAGATACTGTGTAGTTGCATCCATTGAGAGGATGTTCCAAGTAGGGAGCTGAGATTCCAAGCCCCAAATACCATGCAACACCAACTTAACGGATTAGAAAAGATCCTTCATTTATTTAATTTTTATCGACTTCCACCAAGGTCCCAAGTATAAGAAGGCAGAGATTTTTACCTCAAAATACTTGTTCCCAAGGTAGCATAAGTCATGACAATTCATAATAAATATCAGAAGCTTATAATTATAATTGTTATTAAGGCCAGTCAAAAGCAGATCAATTCTAAAATAGCTAAGAACAAAGACTCTGTCATGTCTATCATAGGTTACCCAATGGTGTTAAACAAAGAACTTTTCTTAGTGTAGGTCTTTCCAGATCATAAGTCCATAAGTATTGACCTTTCAATTTTCTTCAGACATTGTTTCTCCTCGCATTTGTGATGGTTGCCATAATATTTTCTGTGGCATTCGCTCATTTCATGATTGTGTGCAATCTGTCACTTGTAATATCTGTATTAGAAGACTGCTATGGTGTGGAGGCACTGTCTAGAGCCTATGCTTTGGTGAAGGAAAATGTACTCATAGTTGTTTGCAATGGGAATAATTTATTTGTCTTGATGTTATTGTGCTTTTTAGCAATTAATATTTAGGCCCATAACATTTTTACCTATGTTTGCGTTAGTTAGGGCCCGAAGCTCTAGACAGTGCCTCCACACCATAGCAGTCTTCTAATACAGATATTACAAGTGACAGATTGCACACAATCATGAAATGAGCGAATGCCACAGAAAATATTATGGCAACCATCACAAATGCGAGGAGAAACAATGTCTGAAGAAAATTGAAAGGTCAATACTTATGGACTTATGATCTGGAAAGACCTACACTAAGAAAAGTTCTTTGTTTAACACCATTGGGTAACCTATGATAGACATGACAGAGTCTTTGTTCTTAGCTATTTTAGAATTGATCTGCTTTTGACTGGCCTTAATAACAATTATAATTATAAGCTTCTGATATTTATTATGAATTGTCATGACTTATGCTACCTTGGGAACAAGTATTTTGAGGTAAAAATCTCTGCCTTCTTATACTTGGGACCTTGGTGGAAGTCGATAAAAATTAAATAAATGAAGGATCTTTTCTAATCCGTTAAGTTGGTGTTGCATGGTATTTGGGGCTTGGAATCTCAGCTCCCTACTTGGAACATCCTCTCAATGGATGCAACTACACAGTATCTGGGTAACTTTGCCTAAGTATTTTATTCTGCCAGGGTTAGTTTTGGGCCTGGGTAAAACCAGGACAGACAAATTCTCAATTTCTAACTAGGTTTAGTTCTTGAAGTATAGTATTTGCTAGATTAGACCCTAGCAAGTATTTTGTAAATTTTTTTTTAATATAACAATCAACACACAACTACCATTAACATTATTAACACAAACCATTGCATTTAACACATTTTAATTAAAATCCCCCTTAAACCCCCTTTGGTTTGGGTGCATATTCACACGGGGGGTTACGCAGGGCAGCGAGAGCTCCAAAAATATATTTACAACACATGTACAAAATTAACACCATTAAGTACATTCTCTCAAACCTTATAGTATTTTGCAAACCTGAATATACAGTATACAAAAACTTGTACATGCGTACCCCACAAACGAGGATCGCTATGTACGGTCCAGATCTTGGAATAAAGGGCAAATATGCCCATCCGACAGCTCTCGTTGCCCGGAGTAACCCCCCGTGTGAATATGCACCCAAACCAAAGGGGGTTTAAGGGGGATTTTAATTAAAATGTGTTAAATGCAATGGTTTGTGTTAATAATGTTAATGGTAGTTGTGTGTTGATTGTTATATTAAAAAAAAATTTGGGCCCTTCGGGCCCTAACTAACGCAAACACTTGAACTCCCAAAATATGGCGTAATCCTTCAAAACGAGCACGCCGCAATGGTTTGGTAAATATATCTGCAACCTGCGTTTCAGTATGTACATACTCCAACTTAATCTTCCGCTTCTTTACTACTTGACGTATAAAATGATGTCGAATAGCAATATGCTTTGTTCTATAATGGTACACAGGATTCTTCGCAATAGCAATACAACTTTGATTGTCGCACAATATTTTTGTTGGTTCTATTTGTTTCATAAAAATACTTTTCATAAGTCTTCGCATCCATACCACTTCTCTTGCAGCACCAGAGACTGCTATATACTCTGCTTCAGCTGATGATAATGCCACTGATTCTTGACGTCCATGAAATCAAACTTCCACCATCAAGAAAAATGCCCATACCACTAGTGGATCTTCTAGTATCAATGTCACTAGCCCAATCTGCATCTGAGTATACTAACAACGTTTGTCCACCATGAAGTACTAAACCATAATCAATAGTACCTTTCAAATACCGAAGAACGCGCTTAGCAGCTTGCCAATGTTGAGAACCTAGTTCAGACATAAACCTGCTAAGATATCCTATTGCAAAAGCAATATCTGGTCTAGTATTCAATGCAAGATACATCAATGCTCCAATCAAGCTTTGGTATGGTGTCTTCAACATTGCTTCATACTCCCCCTGCGTTTTAGGTCTCATCTGCATAGATAAGATAGTACCTGGTACAATTGGTGTTGCCACAGGTCTGCAAGTCTGCATTCTAAATTTCTCCAACATCTTTTCAACATATCCACATTGGCTCAATTTGACTTTGCCTTGATCTCGATCAATCTCCACCTTCATGCCAAGGTAATGATGTATATAACCTTGATCTATCATTTGAAATCGCTTATTTAACATATTTTTCACAAAATCCACATATTGTCGTGAATTCCCAATAATGAGACTGTCATCAACATGAATTCCAATAAAACATACTCCATCATCACACCTTCCAATATAAAGACAATCATCTGCTGGAGAAGTCACAAAACCTTTTGATTTGAGAAATTGATCTAGGCATGCATACCATTGTCTCGCAGCTTGTCTCAACCCATACAATGATTTCTTCAATAAACAAACCTTGTTTTCTCGTCCTGGAACATTGTATCCTTCAGGTTGCCTCATGTAAATCACTTCTTCAAGATCTCCATTGAGAAATGCTGCCTTTACGTCCATTGTCTCTGCAATCAAGTTAAATTCTGCTGTCATAGCAAGAAGAAGTTTTACCGTGGGTGATTCCACAACTGGAGCAAATCTTTCATTGTACTCGATCCCTTCAATCTGTGAGAAACCTTGAGCAACAAGTCTTGCTTTGTACTTCTCCACCTTGCCATCAGGATCAGGCTTCTGCACCATAACCCACTTACAACCAATCACATGAGCATTAAGAGGAGAATCTACCAACACCCAAGTCTTATTCTCCATCAAACTTGTATATTCTGTATCAGTTGCTTCTCGCCATTTAGCAGCATCTGTGACGGCCCCAGCTCATATACGATGCCCTGATCGCATACAAACTGGAGATCATCCCTCAAACCAGCATCTGCTCGCTGACGTGAGGCCGTCCACCTAACATCGGGCTCTTGATGGTGGCCAAGAGCCCGACGGGGAAGAATGGACGTGTCATTCATCCCGTCTCCCTCGGGATCGATCTAACTGCGGAAGCATAAACACACATGAGCACATGACATAAATCAATAATAACATACCCACCTCGAAGGGTGGTCCACCATATCACAGTAGCTGCATCAACACATCAATACATCAACATAACATAGGGAAGTCCTACCCAGGCTCAGACTCATGGGGAAAGACCCACGCCTTGGGCTCCCGTGATAGCAATGCGCATGAATTCATGGCAAATGGATTTGGTGGCATAGGAACATGGCCGTTGGGTAGTCCACTCCATCCGCCCCTCCGTGCATACTTTGCGGATAGGCTGAAAAGTATTGGAGCCCCACCGTAACTGCCCGGGGTGAATAGCCGGAGGGGCTACTACTATCGGGTTGCATCTCCCAGCCCGATGAGGCGAGGGAGGAGATCACTCCCCTCCGAAGGTTCATGCCAATCACAAAGGCGAGCTAGAGAGCCACCTTTCGATACTCGACTTGAACCCCTAGAAGATGACGCATCACCCAAGAGGTGTCGAGCCCATACCCTGCCCTCACGCAGTGCCAGGGTATTAGGCCTAGCTCACAACGTTCCCCGACCGTCGCTTCACGCACTGCAGGGATCGGGCCAGATTAGACAAGCCCTCCCTTGTCAGCCGGTCTAGCTCCGCCACCCACAGCCAGGCGGGCTCTTATGCACAGGCCGCATTAATTGGGAATTAATGGGCTAAAACTAGGATCATCCAACTACTTGGGCTCTAGGTCTCTACCCCCCTTCCCAATACACAAGAGTGGCGCATAGAATGTCAAAACATCATCACAACAGAACTGAAATAATAGAATACATCTATTCTAATCTACCTAATCATACATGGTTAGGTTCCTTTGTTAGTATCTATCATTCTTAGGCTGTAGGGGTCGCCTATAGCTAAGAATGAATACTAATCCTATGGAATGAGGGCTGAAAACTCAGATCTAACTATCGGATCAACCACTAACCCACTTCTTGGCTGGCTCCCACTCCTCTGAAGGCGTCCATGCTGCTGGATCTCGAGATTGCTGGCTTGGATCGAGCTGCAACTAAGGAATTTCGGTTCCTCTGCTACTGTTCAGGCGAAAAGGCGTCCAATGCTGCTCCAATCCGACTTATAGGGGCTGGAAACCGAAAGGGTTTTCCTTTTAGGGTTTATGTCCCTTTATCCCCACGATTTTAGGGCTGGGCCCTTTTGGTCAATGGGCTATTGCCATATGGCAAAAGGTATTATATTCAGGCCTTAATATGTGCAATATAATGGTCCACGGGGTTGCACCCTAGGGTACTTCCCCTTTATGGTCGCTGTGTACATGTCGTCTGAGTCGACATGTACTAGTGACGTGTCAGTATAATATACGTATTCATACCGTATATTATTCTGGAACGTCACATTCTCCCCACCTTGGATTGATGCTGTCCGCAGCATCACGAGTCTCCCCACCTTTGACAAGAACCTGCATAAAGAACCTTGGGTTGTACATGTGATTAACACAATTATTATAACATAATACTTAAAAGTTATAATTGAAATCTTTATAATCCCCACATGGTAAGGCATTTAATTTATGCCTTACTTCAATTATCAATTATAATATCAAGATTAATCATGACAAAATTGTTCTTAAGGTTCTCGTCTCATTGTAGCTATATATTGGCCTGCAGGTTCAACACTACATTAGTACATGATTACTTATTATAAGGGTTGGTTGTTAGGGAACCACCCATTAACACAATTGCATGAATGCAAGGCATATCTCCCGACGTAGGAAGATTATGCTTCTCCCATCATGGCCGTGGAGACAACGCCCTATCATGCCTAGTATGACGCTCATGCCTACACCTTTAATTGCTTTTTGCGTGAAGGTTGGTGTCCTCCCCGTATTTGTGCGTGAAGGATCCTTCCCGTGGTAAGCATTGATTATAGGTGCTTCCCTATCATGCATCTGAATGACCTCTTTTCTCTCAAGCTGACTACTTCCGTGGCATCGGAAGTAGACTCCTATATTACCTCACTCCCCCATTGGTTCAGAGTCGACTACTTCGGTGACGAGGCGACCCTTGCATTGCTCCATGAATTGTGGGTACTGCTTCTCAAGATCTGAACCCACGTAGCGTCTTCCACTGGTAAGTGCGTCCATTTCACAAGGTACTGGAGAAATTGAGATCTTCTCGTCTTCTTATAGGATCGGTCGAGAAGAAGCTCAGGGACAATCTCAAGCTGATCGTCCGTTAATTCCAGTAAACTCGGTGTCTCCAATACTTCCTCTGGATTAGGAGTGTGTTTCTTTAGGAGACTTACGTGAAAGACTCTATGGATCTTCAGGTGTGCTGGTAAGTCCAATTTGTAGGCTTGGTTGCCGACTCTTTCGACAATTTTGAATGGACCCGCCCACCTTGGAGCAAGCTTCTTGCAATTGCCGATGCGGAGCTTTGCTTGTTTGACTTTTATCTTCAGCCAAACATCGTCCCCTACTTGGAACTCCCTTACTGTTCGGTGCCGATCAGCTATGCTCTTTTGTCGGCTTCTTGCTACTAAGAGGTATCCTCGCACCTCTTCAACCAATTGTTGCAACTCGGCTAACATCTGCTGGGATACTTCTATCTTGGACACAGGATTGTGCCAAGTGTCTGGTGTCAAGCATTGATAACCGTAGTTGATCATAAACGGCGACTATGATAACTCTTGCTTGGTGCTATTGTATGCAAACTCAACCAAGTAGATGAAGTCATCCCACTTTGATTGCTTGTTCCAGACATAATTCCGCAACATATCTTCAAGTATCCGATTGGTGCGCTCCGTCTGCCCATCTGTCTGAGGGTGATAAGCCGAGCTCATTGATAATTTCGTTCCGATGGTGCTGAAGAGATCCTGCCAGAATGCACTCATGAACTTCGAATCCCTATCAGAGATTATTTCTCTTGGCATCCCATGGAGTCTAAAAATCTCCTTTGTGAATAACACAGTCGTGTCCAAAGCCGTGTCGGTGCTCCTACAAGGCACAAAAAAGTGCGCCATTTTCGACAATTTGTCGACTACGACCATTAAGGCGTCTTTGCCCCTTATGGTTCTAGGGAGCCCTGTAATGAAGTCCATGCTTATTATCTCCCACTTGGAGTTTGGTACTGGCAATGGCTCTAATGCTCCTGGAATTCGTAGTTGTTCCGCCTTGGTCTGCTGACATAGCTGACACTCGCGTATATACCTTGCTATCTGCTTCTTCATGCCTGGCCAATAGTAACTACTTCTTATCTTGAAGTAGGTTTTCGTAAAACCTGCGTGGCCAGCTATTGGGCTGTTGTGGGTGTCATGGAGAATCAACCTTCTGACTCCGGATGATTCTGGCACACACAACTTATTTTTATGGTACAAGAGTTTTCCTTCCTTCTTAAAATGTTTGAAGGCTTCTCTCTCTTTGTCTGTTCTTGCCTCTTTATAAAGGCTTGCCCATACTTCCTGGAAGTCCTTGTCCGTTGGCAACGTTTCTTCTATTTTCTTGCCAAACTCACTGGTGAGTGTTGATATGGCATTGCAATGCACTCTTATTGTTAAGGGGTGCCTTGACAGAGCATCTGCAACCACATTGAGTTTCCCTGGCTTGTACACAATCTCGAAGTCGTACTCTTCCAGGAACTCCATCCATCTTCTTTGCCTCAAATTCAACAATGGTTGCGTGAAGATGTACTGTAGACTCTGGTGGTCGGTATCTAATTGGAACTTTCTTCCCAATAGATAGTGTCTCCAGATCTTTAAAGCTCTTACCACTGCCAATAGCTCATGATCATGTGTCGGGTAGCGAGTCTCTGCGTCGTTCATCTTCCGTGAATCGTATGCTACGACTCTTTCTTCTTGCATTAAGACTGCTCCTGTCGCGTTCTTGCTAGCATCAGTTGCAACTAGCTTGTCCTTCTCTGGATCAGACAATGTTAAGACGGGGGCGGTTGTTAAGGCTTCCTTCAACTTCTCGAATCCTGCTTGAGCCTTCTTTTGCCAATGTGCCACCCAGTCTTTTATCTTTTCTGCCTTGGTGAGGTCCGTCAAAGGTGCTGTTATCTTAGCAAAGTTCTTGACAAACTTTCTATAATACCCTGCTAAGCCCAAAAAGCTTCTCACCTCGTGTATGTTCTTTGATGCTGGCCATTCAATCACTGCTTGGATCTTTGCGGGGTCGGTGGAGATGCCGTCTGCTGATATGACATGCCCCAAGTATTCCACTCTTTCGGTGGCGAAATGACATTTCGACAACTTCGCATAAAGCTGGTGTCTTCTCAGCTTCTCAAGTACCCTTCTCAAATGCTGAATATGCTCCTCTAGGGACTTGCTATACACCAAAATGTCATCGAAGAACACGATAACAAATGTGTCAAGGAATTCCCGAAAGATATCGTTCATGAGTCTCATGAACGTTGCTGGGGCATTAGATAGGCCAAATGGCATCACTGTGAATTCATAGTGGCCGTATCTTGTTCGGAACGCCGTTTTGTGAATATCTTCCTCCTTGATTCTGATTTGATGATATCCAGACCTTAAGTCTATTTTGGAGAAGACTCTGGCACCTTGTAGCTGATCCATCAGGTCATCTGCTCTTGGTAAGGCATACTTGTTCTTGATGGTGTGTTTGTTTAATTGACGGTAGGCAATACACATCCTCAAGCTTCCATCCTTCTTGACGAACAAGATGGGGGCTCCGAACGGAGAGACACTAGGCCTTATGAACCCTAGGTCTAACAGCTCTTGCAATTGCTTCTTCAACTCTGATAGTTCGTGAGCCGTCATTCTATATGGTGCCTTACTCATGGGCTTAGTGCCTGGTTCGAGTGCAATTTCGCACTCCACTCCTCTATATGGCGGAAGCTCCTTGATTTCATCGGGGAACAAGTCATGGAACTCCTTTATTAGCTTGGCTACCTGCTTGGGTAGTTTGCTTACTGATTTATCTTCTTTATCTTCTGGTGCCTCTTCTTCGGCAAGTTCTAATTTGAAGATGTATGCAACTTGCTCCCTTTTGATGCATCTATGTAACTTCTTACTCGACATGCATTGCATTATAGGTGTTATTTGCTTACCTGTGATCTCTATAATTTTTCCATTGGGCGCCGTTAGCTTCATCTTTCGCTCCCCACAATCTATTTGTGCTTTTGCTGGGTGGAGGTATTCCATACCTATGATGAGGTCATATTTTCCTATGTTCATGATCTCTGCCCCCATTTCAATGTTGATACCAGGTAAGTCTATATTGAAATTCACCCTGTGCCTGATGGCTCCGCTAGCTAACACTACTGGCCTGAGCTTAGACTTCACTGTTTTCAACTTTAGCATTTCGGCCATCCTTGGTGATGCGAAATTGTGGGAACTGCCACAGTCTATGAGGACTATAAAGGATTTGGCGGCTATCTTACCAATCGTGGATATTACTTGGTACTGGCTCTCTGCGCTTTCTGTATCTATGGCGGCAAAGATGTGACACTCACCATGGATAAAGTCGCGTCCTTCGTCGTCCTCCTCTTCTGTCGGGGTCTCCCAACCTCCCATCTTCGCAAGTGCTGCATTCATCACGAACGGGCAGTTGTGTGTTCTATGTCCCGGCTGGAAGCACCGGAAGCACAACTGTTTTTCTATACATTCCTGCCGCTTTTCTTTCGGAATGGAGTTGAGGAACTGCTTGACTGTCTTTGAATAATTTGAGCCTCCCCCTTGTCCTTTATCTTTGAAGCTGACCTGCTTTTTCTCTGGCTGTTTCCATTGATTTCCCGTGTATGGTGTCTTGGCAGGTGACGGACTGGTTGCTCTCGGGCTCTGGCCTCCATACGCTTTTCCTTTGTCATACCACTGCTTGGGTTCACTTTTCTGGGGTCCCGTCCCTTGTAGGCTCACGGACTTTGCTTCGGCCTCTGATACTGAGCGCGGGTTCAGGGCTTTGACTATCTTCCTTAGATCCTCATTCAGGCCCTCCACATAGCCTTCCACCGCTCTTCTCTCGCTGAGTTTCGGCACATACAGCCTCAACCTCATGAACTCTTCCGTATATTTCTGTACGGATTTGTTCCCCTGTTGCAACCTGTGGAATGCTTGCATCTGATGGCACTTGTGCTCTCTTGGGACATAGTGTCGTTTGAAGGCTCTTGCGAACTTTGTGAACCTGCACTTGTCTCTGCTCATTCCATGCCCCTTTCAAGTTAGCGGTGGCTACCCTGCCCTTGTCTTTATCTTTCATGCCGTAAGCATTTCCGTATTCGCTCATCTCGTCTAGCCATGCTTCGGCTTCCATCCCTGATCTGTTTTCGCCGGAAAACTGTTCCAGCTTGCGGGATTTCCACACATTACTCAAGGCCGAGTCGACCTTCTTCTGGTAGTCGGATTGGCCTGGCTGTTTTGCCGTTATTCTTTCTTCCCTTCGGGCGGTTCTTCTTGTTTTTTTCCTCAGATTCAGAGCTTGAGTCCGAGCTGTCTGAAGAGCTGGAGCTAGAAGATCTGCGCCGGCTCCTCTTTTTCTCTTTTCCCTTGTGCTGAGAACGGGCCTCTGGAGGTTGCACATTCTGGTCCTGCCTGTTTCTTCCCCTGCCCGCCAACATGGCTTTTATTTCTTGCAGATCTGACCTCATCTGCGAAATTTCTTCCTCCGGCGTCGGTGCGTAATACTCTTCGAATAGATTCCGAGGCTGGAATTGTCCCAGTGGTGTCTGATCGCCTTGGGCTTGGAATTCAAGGTCGACATTCCTGGCTGTTCTAACTGCACATATTACATTAGCACCATTTATCATGAGTTCTTTTGTTGGTTGCATTAAGTGTTTGAATGATATGATTGTTAAGACAAAGATATCAAAAGGACATTTAAAATGCAATTCAAAAGATTTTATATTTTTATTAATATATAGCCGATATATATTAACTTAATACAATAGTCATGATTTTCATTACATAAATTTACTGATGGGATGGGTGATCCTCAAGGAATTTCTTCACTTGGGCTGTACCCACTGTACGTCCCAAGTTCCGGAGTATATCCCTCGATGATCCCCCTCGGATAGCTAATGCTAGCTCTTCGACCCGTCTATCGGAGGTATGAGCTGCTGTTACTGCCAACCGAGCTTGTCGAAGGTGAGGTACCGCGAAGTCGAAGATGCCCAAGGCTGTCCTCCACTTTACTAAAATTACATGGTCGACTGTCTCTGATAGCCGGGCATGCATACCAAAACCAGATAGTGCTATCAGCATCTGGATGGCTTCCTCTCCACGTGGGCTGAAAAGCTTGTGAAATACTATTATTCTGCCGTCAGTTAGGAGCGGGAGATAGTATTTCAGTGCTGCTCCGGGTATTCCTCCCCGTGCTCCCGAGGTAGACCTGTGCCTTGATGTATGCTGATCGACCGGTACTTGAACTAGTTCTTCGTAATCATGGAAGAGCGTTCGTACGCTTGTTAAGTTCGTGGCTCTCCCTTGGAACGTTGGTAATGGTTCTTGTGAAGAAGATTCTGGTAGCAGTACTCTTCTTGTCTTCCCCCTTATTCCCATCTGCTCTTGGAGTGCCAAAAACTCCTCTTCTGTAGGGAGTTGCTCTTCGGTCATCATGCCTCTGATGGTGCTATAGGCTTCGATATCTGACATGTTGTGTCCTCTGTATGTTGCTGCTTCCCTTACCTGCACTGAAAAGTCATCTGTTTCTTGGTCGATGAAATCCTCTATGTCCGGCTGTTGCCGTAGAAGGTGAAGGAGTTCGTCGACGCGATAGCCTCTGTCCCTGCATTCGGGAATGTTTTTAATATCGTTAAGGAACAGATACTCTTGCCCTTCGACTATAATCGGTGCTAGACTTGTTATTCCCAGCCCGATTGGTTGCGCTATCCTTGGTGTGCTCCTGTCAGCTTCGAATCGGGTAACATCCTGTATTGCTTCTCGGCGTTCTTCTTCTGGGTCCACTTCCATTTCTTCTTCGCTTTCTTCTTCTGTGTCCTCACTTTCTTCAGATGATTTTGCTATGGCCTCTTCGTACTCAAGCAGTAGTTGTTCGTCCGCTGCTGCGTCCAAGGGTGTGACCTCTAGTGGCTGGATTGATGGTTCACCTACAACGGTTTGGGCCCTATAGAATAAATACAGTGCTAAGGCTGTGTTGTAGGAGAAAAATCTCTTTCTATTACTACTCAGGGTCATGTAATTGGGTAGGCGCTCGGTTCTATTCTGCAGTAGTTTGGCAATGTTGGGTATATGATTAAGGGCTGTTTGCAATGCAGTCTTTGGTACAAAGTACCCTATGCATGGGGGTACTTCTTGCAAGCTAGGAGCTACTTTCTCTTGGAATTCCTGCAGAACTTGCTGGTAGAACGGGTTGGAGTTCAGGGTTGCCGACAAGTCAAATTCTTTCTGGAAAACTTGGAATACTAGGTTAACATCTACCTCAGCAACGTGGGGAGAGGCGCTGTACCAGCTGATGAAAGATGAGGTAGCCATGAGGAGGAGCGTGCTGCCGATATCAAACAGAACTGGAAGTGCTTAAGGAGGCTGGAAGATCGCCTTGGGCACAGGAGCAACTTTGTAGGTGTGGATTAAAGGTTATGAGGGTATTTATAGAGATCTTGTACCCTAAAAAATTTAGGATTTGTAAAACTTTTGGTATTTGGAGATGAAGTTGGATGTTTCTAGGTTAATCTGGAGCTAGAAATGGCTTGTATACAATTTTATGGTTCCAATGCAACAAATTTCGAGCGAATTGGATAGGTCTAGCACAAGTTATGGACCTTGAAAGGTCTGACCCCTCTAAGAGTGCGCGAGGAGGGTGTTAGGTTGGGACCTAAGTGCTGCCTATGCTTAATGGGTGCCAAGAACAAGTTCAAGGGCGTGAATTCCTACTTATTTTCTTGTTAACTGCAGGTTTCTTTGGTTATTTACTTCATTTGGAGCATGTAAGTTGCTGATCAAGGGCCCAGTTGGTTGGACCCCTCTAAGAGTGCGCGAGGAGGGGGTTAGGTTCAGACCTTAACTGTGCTCTGGCGCACCCTTAGAGGTGTTGGTCAAAATTGGGCATTTGCTCCTTAACTACTATTTGTATTTATTCCAATGCACATTCAAACAACTATATATCCTCTTTATTCAAAATTTTTCATATATTACATATAAGCCTGTTAGTTACAAAAAAAGGTAGCTTATCTTCTATTTATCTGTCCTCTTGATGTATTTGGCCAGTCGCATATCCTTCGGTTGAAGTGTGACCCTTTTTGCATGGAGCGTGCACGCCAGTGAATCCTCGAAGTGTTGCACGACTTCCATCTCTGCTGCTTCTTGTAAAGCGAGTAACATGTCGTTAGTTACTCGCTTGTTGGGGTCGAACTCCCACAAAATTTCTCGGACGAACCTCTGGAATGCAGCTCTGGGAATCAGAAATCCGTAACTCCGTTGGAAGTGGCGGATTTCTCACAGGGCTCTCGCAAAAGGGGAGTCTTGGGATCTCTTCATAGGCTTCTTCGGGGGTTCCGGAAGTTCTGGTGGAGGTTTGAGCTGGAATGCCTCTCGAGTTGGCCACCCTCCTTCGACATACTTAACCCTGTGTGCTTCGTAGTAGGCAGCGTACTCGTCGTGCATCTTCTTGTATATTGTATAATCCGCTAGCTCCTTCTTGTACCTCCTCTCGGGCCCTAAGGTGTACGAGTCCCGGGCCGTTTTGTTTGCCTTCTTTGCAGCTGCTTTCTCTGCATCTAGCTTCTTTGCCTCTTGCCATTCCAAAAACGGTGGAGGCAACGGCGGGGGTAGTTCAACCTGCGTCTCTGCCGGGTCCTGGGCTGGAAGTGGGTCCTCCTCTTGGGGTTCATCTGTGTCAGGATGAGGTTTCTGCTGCTTCTGCGAGGATTCTCCAGTTCCTAGAAGTACTGCCTCCAAGAAGCCCGCCACATCACCGGTATCTTCTGACGATGATGGAGACGGGTCGCCTTCGGGTCGTTCACCGATGACGACGCCGACCGAGGTCCTCCTTTTCTTGGGCGGGGGCTCTTCTGTCATGACCTTTTTGCCCTTTCTGTCGGGTTCTTCCCTGTTCTTGGTCCTTTGCTCTCGCCATTGGTCTTCCTCGGCTTCTGCGGCTTCTTTTTCGGCTTTCCTTCTTGCCTTCTCCTCCTTCCTCTTGGCCTTTTCTTCCTTTCTCCTTGCCTTCTCTTCTTTCTTCCTGGCTTTTTCTTCTTTCCTGCGCCTCTTTTCCAAATTCCGATAGTACCTAGGTCGCCTCTCCATGTCAACCTTCAATTTCTCGTCAGCATCTTTGAGTTTCTGCTCGGCGGCGAGGACTTGGGGGCGCTGGGCTTATCATCTTTCTTGGGCTTACGGGCGGTCTGTTTTGTTCTAGCCATTGTGTGACAGCGTTCAATTTGGAGCAGGGCGCCAGAAGATCGGCTATCGGAAGGAGCTCGCAGAATCACGTGAGAAACCCTAAAAAATGAGGCCTACGTCCCGTAATTTATAGGGTTTAATTTTTAGGGTTCGGTCGAATTGGTCATCTTGTTGGCTTGCTGGCGAAATTCTCCCCACCTTGAATCAAAGTGGAGTCTTCTTCAACCATCTTCCTTCAAACCCCTCCAAGAGTGCGCGAGAAGGGGGTTAGATTCGGACCTAACTGGGCCCTGGCGCACCCTTAGAGGTGTGGTCTTTTTCTGCCCTAAACGTATCCAATTTACATTAACGAACATGCGTAAGCATTCTAATCAGGATTCTACCATTTATTTCACACTTTGAGTTAGTTTTGAGTAGTTTTTTGAAGTCACTTTTAGGGGCCCCCTCCAAGAGTGCGCGAGAAGGGGGTGAGGTCGTGACCTAACTATGCTCTGGCGCACTCTTAGAGGTGTTGCTCTAAGTTGACTTTTATTTAGTGTTTTTCTGTGTTTTAACATACAAGTTTAGCTAATTCGAGCTTTTTAGATGGGATTTCATCTTTTATTTTACCATTTGGGGTACCTATGGCCGAGTTCTAGGGTTCACATGGGGTGACCCCTCTAAGAGTGCGTGAGAGACCCATTAGGTATGGACCTAACATGCTCCTGGCGCACCCTTGGAGGTGTCGGCCGAAAGTGCCTGAAATTTATTAGGCTCTCTTAGGTGCTTTTCTTCTATTTGTTCTATCTTACTTATGTTCTCTAATTATCCTAATTCTAGATAATTACTAACTCTACCCCGGGAAGAAAAAATTTTCCACTACTCGAGGTTTGTGCTTGGGCTTTTATCTCCAAGACTGAATGTCTAGATTAGTTAGTTCCTATAGGATTTTGGTCAGTGCTCGATCCTGGTCTGCCAAGATCAGGGCTCTGATACCATTGTGACGGCCCCAGCTCATATACGATGCCCTGATCGTATACAAACTGTAGATCATCCCTCAAACCAGCATCTGCTCGCTGACATGAGGCCGTCCACCTAACATCGGGCTCTTGATGGTGGCCAAGAGCCCGACGGGGAAGAATGGACGTGTCATTCATCCCGTCTTCCTCGGGATCGATCTAACTGCGGAAGCGTAAACACACATGAGCACATGACATAAATCAATAATAACATACCCACCTCGAAGGGTGGTCCACCATATCACAGTAGCTGCATCAACACATCAATACATCAACATAACATAGGGAAGTCCTACCCAGGCTCAGACTCATGGGGAAAGACTGACGGCTTGGGCTCCCAGATAGCAATGCAGACAGAATTCATGGCAAATGGATTTGGCTGGCATAGGAACATGGCCGTTGGGTAGTCCACTCCATCCGCCCCTCCTGTGCATACTTTGCAGATAGGCTGAAAAGTATTGGAGCCTGACCGTAGCCTGCCGGGTGAATAGCCAGAGGGGCTACTACTACTGGGTTGCATCTCCCCAGCCCCGATGAGGCAGGAGGAGATCACTCCCCTCCAGAAGGTTCATGCCAATCACAGGCGAGCCAGAGAGCCACTGCTCGTATACGACTTGAACCCCTAGAAGATGACGCATCACCCAAGAGGTGTCGAGCCCATACCCTGCCCTCACGCAGTGCCAGGGTATTAGGCCTGGCTCACAACGTTCCCCGGCCGTCGCTACGCACCAGAGGGATCAACTGTGATTAGACAAGCCCTCCCTTGTCAGCCGGTCTAGCTCCGCCACCCACAGCCAGGCGGGCTCTTATGCACAGGCCGCATTAATTGGGAATTAATGGGCTAAAACTAGGATCATCCAACTACTTGGGCTCTGGGTCTCTACCCCCCTTCCCAATACACAAGAGTGGCGCATAGAATGTCAAAACATCATCACAACAGAACTGAAATAATAGAATACATCTATTCTAATCTATCTAATCATACATGGTTAGGTTCCTTTGTTAGTATCTATCATTCTTAGGCTGTAGGGGTCGCCTATAGCTAAGAATGAATACTAATCCTATGGAATGAGGGCTGAAAACTCGGATCTAACTATCGGATCAACCACTGACCCACTTCTTGGCTGGCTCCCACTCCTCTGAAGGCGTCCATGCTGCTGGATCTCGAGATTGCTGGCTTGGATCGAGCTGCAACTAAGGAATTTTGGTTCCTCTGCTACTGTTCAGGCGAAAAGGCGTCCAATGCTGCTCCAATCCGACTTATAGGGGCTGGAAACCGAAAGGGTTTCCCTTTTAGGTTTATGTCCCTTTATCCCCATGATTTTAGGGCTGGGCCCTTTTGGTCAATGGGCTATTGCCACATGGCAAAAGGTATTATATTCACATGTGGCCTTAATATGTGCAATATAATGGTCCACGGGGTTGCACCCTAGGGTACTTCCCCTTTATGGTCGCTGTGTACATGTCGTCTGAGTCGACATGTACTAGTGACGTGTCAGTATAATATACGTATTCATACCGTATATTATTCTGGAACGTCACAGCATCCTTCGATTTCATTGCCTCCTTGTATGATATTGGCTCAGTTACTAGAAAACATGCACTAGTGACTTCTTCTTGGGGTTCACCAGGTTTCCAAAGCATCTTTGATGGTTGCTTTGTCCGCTTGCCATGACCATACAATTCAGGATCATATAACTGTTCAGGTACATCACGCCGCTTTCTTTGAACATCTGGTGCAAGTACAGCAGATACATCACCATCAACATCTTCGACACCATCATGCTCCTCATCTCCACCTTCAAATTCGATCTCCAATGGCTTGGTATTAGATTCCACATCCAACCAATCCACAGGAATCCATTCTTCATCAATTTTACTTATTGAAGTTGGATCGCTCCTATACAATCGTGTCTCATCAAAGACTACATTGCGTGATATGTGAGTATTCCTCTTCCTTGGATTATACAAACGATAACCTTTGGATTCTTCTGAATATCCAACTAGATAGTACTCCTCACTTTTGGCATCCAACTTTCTTCGATCATCATCTGGAATAAAACTATAAGATAAACACCCAAAAGAACGTAAGTGTTTCACACTCTGCTTTTTACCACTCCAAACTTCTTCTGGAATTTTATCTGGTCTCGCAGATGTGGGAATTCGATTTTGTACATAACAAGCTGTATTCACTGCTTCAGCCCAAAGAGAGAGAGGTAAACCAGATAACCACAACATACTCCGTGCTGCTTCAACCAATGTTCTATTCTTACGTTCTGCATCTCCATTTTGTTGAGGTGTACCTGGACACGTATACTCACGTTTGATTCCATGAGAAGCACAAAACTCCTGGAACTCTCTTGATATGTACTCACCACCACGATCAGATCTCAAACATTTGATCTTTTTTCCAATCAAGTTCTCTGCCCATGCTTTATATTGCTTGAAGACTCCAAAAACTTCATCCTTCGTGCTCAAGAAATAACATTTGCATTTCCTGCTAAAATCATCAATGAAAGTTACAAAGTATAACTTTCTATTCAAAGAAGAAACCTGCATGGGTCCAACAACATCAGAATGAACAAGCTCCAATACTTCACTAGTTTTCCTTTCAGTCTTTGAAAGGCAAAACATGCATCTTTCCAAGCATGCATCCTGAACAAACACCCATCTTAGTTTCATGCCCACAACTAAGATCTGCTACTAATTGATTCTTCACCATATGTTGGATCGTGGCCACATTCAAATGTGCCAATCTACGATGCCAAAGTTCAAGTTGAGAAGCAGGAGGTTTTGCTACAAGACTCAACAACTTCTCTTGGTCAGAATCAACCAAGACTTCATACAAGTTACCTCGACGTTCGACTTGAAGAACCACCTTCCAATCTAGATTGAAGATTCTACAGCATTCACTGTCAAACAACACTCGATGTCCCGTATCGCAAATCTTTGCCACTGATACAAGATTAGTGATCAAATCAGGTACCAATAAAGCATCATAAAAATGCAAAACTTTTCCATTTGACAAAGGGATTCGTGCATCTCCTACTCCACCTACAATCTTCTCATCACCATCTCCAACTCTCACCGTAGTTGAAGTGTTCTGCAACTTATCAAACCAAGCACGAGATGAAAACATATTGTTTGTTGCACCAGAATCAATGCACAAACGACTCCTACTATATCTATCAGCAACCTCCATAACTTTCAAACCAATCTCTTCTTTATTTTAATTTTTTGTATCACCTGAGAATGCAACGTTTGTTGCACTACTTGCTGGAGCAATATCATTCACATTTTGGCTCTTGTACTCAGCTGACAATCTCAATAAATCAGCTTTTCTTTGTCTACAAAACCTTTGTATGTGACCCAACTTATGGCAATAGTTACACTCGACATTGGCAAATCTCCCATCATCACGTCAACGTCCTCCACGACCATTACCATCTTACTGTATGGTACCTCTACTTGTACCTACACCTCCTCGGCCACCACGACCACGTCCACGATAAACATAACCGTGACCTCTTCCACGGCCACGGCCTCGTATTGCAAGAGCCACTTCATTAGAATTACTCCTATATCCTGCAGCTTGTTGTGTCTCAAGCTCAGCCTTAATGGAACTACACGCTTCTACAAAATTACCTTTATAAAGTGTCCTTACAGACATCTTTAAAGGATCAAGTCTTTGAGGAAAAGCTTTTGTGAAAACTATTACTTGAGCCTCCTGGGTCTTAGCTTGACCTGCAGCAGCAAACTTTGCAAATATCTCATTGAAAGCTACAATGAGTTTTTCCACGTCTTCTCCTTCCTTATACTTCAAAGTATCTAACTTTGCCTCTAAAGCAGCAAGCTCTGCAGAGGTTAATTGATCATACTTTGCTTCTAATGCCTCCCAAAGATCATGCGCAGATGTGAAAGAAGTTGGTGAAGATGATGAAGATATAGAACTACTTCCAGGTAACTGCATTAATACACCATCAGTGATAACATTTAGAAGAAATGCTATCGCCCTTCGATCTTTTTCCTTCCAATCATCTGTCAGAGTTTGTGGTTTAGACTCTCCTATCACAGACCAACAATCATCGGCTTCCAACAAACCCTTCACTCGAAACTTCCAAGAATGCCAATGCGTTCCATCAAAAGGCTTTAGCGTGGACTCAATCTTCATAAACTTAGACATCTCGAACAACGAGGCAAGATCAACCTACAGCTCTGATACCATGTAAAGAATAGGTAGAGGAGAACAAGATCCTTCACCAAACCAAGACACTTTCTCCTTTATTCACATCCAATATATATACAATGAATGAATCTTAATGCACATGCATACTATACAATTGTTGTGCATGCAATCACATGCGTGCATGCGCATGTGCATGTACATGCATGCAATCTAATGCATGTTGATAACATTGTACAAGTCCAATACTCAATATTCTAACAAGGGGTAACTAGTGGTCGGATGGTTGGCTTTTTGAACTAGGGCTTCGCGGCAGTCTGAACTCTTGTCTTCCCTATCCCTCCTGCTATTTGGAGTTGCTTCTTGAATTGAGCTCCCAAGCTTTGAGGATGGGAAAGCGAATCCTTCTTCCAGTCGTGAAACGTAAGACGAGTTGGTCTAGGAGGAGCTCCACTTTCTCAAGATCTATAGCAGGTTATACCCGAGCTCAGCAAAGATTTGTATAATAGTTAGTGTTTCATAAGTCTGGCCCTGACGAACATGTGCCATAGTGGTGGAAGAGAGTTAGGCGCTAAAGCGGAGATGCTTGGGTGAAGGCGCTAGCTGAGGCGGTCAACGGCGGCAGGTGAGGGAGGTCGGCTATGGCGAAGCGAGCTTGGTTCTAGTGGCTATAACAGACGAGGATGGAGGAGAGAAAACACAGAGAGAAGTTCCTAAAGAAACGCGCTAAAGGTAAGTTCCAATTTTTTTTTTCCAAATCCCCTTTTTAATAACGGAAAAAAAAAAAAATAAAAAAAAAATATGGTGGACGGGTAAAAGCATGTTAGGGTGTACCACTTTTGGAACCTGCAAAAGTACATACACTAGGTACTTCAGAATTGGGTACTTTCTCATTTTTATTTTCATTAAAACTAGTGCAAAAGTCCAAAATAAAAGTCAAGGACGCATTAATATTCAAAGTTAAGATAAAGATAATGCTACTGGAGATCAAAATATATATAAAAGTTCTAGAATGTACCTTTTTTTGAGATATTACACAGGTACCCAGTACCCAGTCCTGGGTACCTTTTTAGGTACTTTTTTAGTCACTAAATAATACTTTTTAAGGGACACCCTAACATGCTTTTACCCGGACACATATTTTCGGCGCCAACATGGTCTTAGCGTCTCGAAATTTGATTTAAAATCGTTGTTTCCCTTTCGGCGCCGATTTTGATCATCAGGCCAACTTATGCTGCCAATGGCCCGCCCAAGAGGTGCTCTTAGCTAAATTCAGTGTCCCTGACGCAAAGGAATAAAAATGCCTCGATTCGAGTCTCCCACAGAAAGTTATGGCCTCTGGAAGCAAGGGACCTCATTCGGGCGAAAACTCAATATAACTTCACCTTAATATCTTAAAAATTTTCTTCCTAACCAGCTTATTCTCACCTACTTATCCAAATCATCCAACCTGCGGGTTCCTAGGGTAATTTCCCCCATTACAGTTCCCCTTACTACTAAACGGTCTAACGAGTTATAACAAGGCTAGTGAAATAAACTGGTCCACCAAAATCATATTCTGATACCATTGTGACGCTCCCCCAACCTATACGATGCTTCCACCTTATAAACACGGGAAATTCCCCTCTCATGGTGGCTCCATCACCATGAGAAGTCCCTCCATCTGACTCAGACCACTTGTGATAGACAAGTATTTGGGTGAAGGACACGGAGGTGTTATTCGTCTCATACCTTTTATGGGAATCCTATATAACAAAAGCGTAGATACATGTTAGCACCTAGCAACAATATACATAATAATATACCATCACGAAGGGTGTCCCATCCATCATCAAGGCAACATCAACATAATATCAATATGCATACAAATACATCAGAAATAAAGGTTCTACCCCGGGCTCAGACTCAAGGGGTTCAACTGACAGTCAAGACCTCCGGATATCAACAGACATAGTTATGACAATGGCGTTGGCTGGCATAGAACAATGGCTGGGGTAGTCCACTCCATTCGCCCCTCCTGTGCACACTTTGCAGATAGGCTGAATCATGCTATGACATGGTTGTAGTCTTTTGGAGACGCAATATCATGGAGTCCTCTATGAAACTACTCCGGGTTACATCTCCCCGGTCCGATGAGGCAGGGAAAGGAGGAATCCCTTCCCAGAGCATAGTGCTTCCATGGGTGGCTAGAAGATCACAGCCCTATTGATGACCACGCATCTGTACCCGACTTGAACCCCCCAAAATCCATAGGCCACCCCGGTGCACCCATCGAGCCCAGGACGTCCCTATAGACCCAGGAGGTGTCAGACCCATATCCGGCCCATATGCAATGACCGACTATAGATCTAGCTGTGACGCTCCCTGAATATATACGACCCCCGGCCGTATACATACGGGGACTTTCCCCTCCCATGGCAACCAACTCGCCACGAGCAGGGCCCTCCGTCTATCCCGGGCCATCTATAGAGAGGCAGAGTGAAGGACACCGGAGGTGTCATTCGCCCACGCCTTGGTGGGACTCCTAAGTCACAGGCGTGAATACATGTTAGCACACAGCACAAATATATATAAATACCCACCACGAAGGGTGGAACATCCATCCAAATACCAACGGCAAAGAATATGCATCTAATCCTAAGGAAAACACCCCAAACCCCAGGTTCTACCCCCGGTTCAGACTCCTGTGAGGATAGACTGACGGCTCGGCCTCAAGAGATCAGCAGACAGAGGTATAACCTGGCGTTGGCTGGCATAGAACATCGGCTAGGGTTGTCCACTCTATCCGCCCCTCCTGTGCACACTTTGCAGATGGGTCGATTCACGCTATGGCTTCGCTATAGCCTTCCGGAGACGCAGCTCGAGGTATCATCTGGCGAGCCTACTCGGGGTTCATGACACCCCGGTCCGATGAGGCGGTCGTGGAAGTGTCCCCTTCGGGATCACAAAGATGGTTCCATGGGTGAGCTAGAGAATACGTGCCGCATCAGTGACCCCCGCATCCGTTACCGAACTTACTCACCCTAAATCTACTCAAAGTGCAAGGTGCCCCATACGGGTCACACCTCTACACCTGTGGAGTGTCGGACCCATACCCGCCCTCACGTGACCGGCTATCGAGGCCTAGCCCTTTGTAGGAGTCTCGGGGAGCCTTTTATGTTCGTGCAAGACCCCACCCCACTTCACCACTGCGTCCCTTCTTTGGTGCTAAGCCAATCCATAGCATCTATGACCCGGTGGTCTCTTGTACACAAGCCGCAACTAATGGGATAATCAGGGGCTCTATCTAGGAGCATACTACAATACATGGGCTCAGAGGTCTCTACCCCGTAATTCCCCATTTCAAGAGTAATACTATGCAAAGAACTATCAATCCATCATTTAAGAGCAAGTATCGAATCAAAGATAAAGAGAACTCACCTTTGCAATGAAGGGTTAGTTCCTACAATTAAAGCACAGAGAGAACACAGAGAAACAGAAGAAATACACACAACAAATGCCCAACAGGGGCGCTATCCTACAGATAACACAGCTAAGCTACAGACTAACCGTCGAATCGGGCTTGGGATGGCTCCATCTCGATTTGCTGAAGGGTGCCTGGCTGCTGCTCCTCCTCCCCCATCTCCAATTGCTCCTAATTCGAATTGGGGCACAAAAGCCCTAATTTGGGTGCCCAAAATGGAAACCCTGCCTTGCCCAATCGATTTGGGCCAGGTGGCAGCTCCGGGTTGGCTAATATTAACTAATTTGGTATTTTAGGCCCTTTTAATATTAGATTAAGCCTTAAATTCGAATTAGGGTTTAAGGTTAGGTTTCCACCTTTATAATTTAATTATTAACATAGCTAACCTTAGCTTATGAATAATTAATGTGCCATTAATTATTCATAGTGACGTGTCACGTATTTATACTTAAAAAGGCATATAAATATGTGGAACGTCACATTCTCCCCACCTTAAAAGTGATGATGTCCTCGGCATCAAGACTACTCTTGCTGTGGGCAATACATCGTACATTGGAAGGAAGTCCCCCCTCCTTAAAGAGATAGCGTGAGATTATAGGTCACACAGACTTTGTCATGTTCAAGGACTGTCAAAAGTGAACAGTCAAGGTGTGTGGAAGTCTCACTGTTTTCAGAGTATAGCTAATTTTGAATTCATTCTTTCTATACACACGTGTAATTGATTATATATTATGGACAGGTATAGACACAAGCAACTTCTATTTGTTCTTATATTATAATGCGGAGTTATTAAGCTCGCACTGTTTAGTAGAAAGTGATTCTAATGATATTAACTTTTGTTTATATGTATTATATTCTCCCGTCGCTTTGCAATCCATTTAATTACAGCCAGCGCTAATTTAATTTTGTATCAGAATTTTGTTTTCCTATTTTGTTATCGTTTTGACAACTCATAAGGTCCTACCCTCAGTATTTGACATGCCCCTCACATTTAGACTTACCCTTTAATACAATTATACCGTACTGTATCTGACACTTTTACGCCTATACTCTAATATGAACTACAGGGACACGTTCTTCATCAATTACTATTCATAACCTTCTAAGATAATCTAAGTCTCGTTATTCTCTCAGAAGTTTGTATAAGACATACATAATTATCTCCTTTGGTTATGTTTGATTATGTGTTTAAATAGCTCCTTTTAATTATCTTTAATGTTTCCATACGCTCACTCTATTCTAGTCTATCTTAACCATAGGTTATATTCACGTCGGTACGCCTTTGAATTACTTATTCATATTATTATTATTTTCGTAAATTTGTCACATATACAGACACTCTTATATTTACAGGTACATCTCACAGATACATTTGGCGAATGGTACCGCAGGGTCGCTATCTGGCAAAGTGCTATGGCCGCGCAATCCTCTGTATCCCTGAAGGACAGTTGTGACTATGGTGTCCATGGCGGAAGACATGCACGGTCATTGGAGGCTATTATATAATGATGGATATTGCCATTCCATATAGAAGGAGACTGGATATAGCACCATATATCTGATGGAGAAGTGGTTTATGATTATCTACCATCGACCCCGTTAGAGAGGTACTATACTAAGGTGGATCTGAATTATAAGTACCCGACTCACGAAAGGAAGACCACTTCAGAAGTGTAGGTTTCGACATTTTATAGCTATTGCTACTTGAATGGAGGTATGATGCGCGGAAAGGTAGAGAATAATGTGGTATGAGGAGGCGGATCCATAAAGTACGGATTAAGGATTTATGCATATATTGCGTTTCCCAAGGAGATTGTTGTTCCTGAGGTGTGCAATAAAGACGCAAGATTATAGACGAGAAAGAAGACCACGTAACGATGTGGATACGCTTAAATGATGTTGGTTAAATACATGAGCATTATGCATGATATATAAATTAAGGAAATGGCCACATCTTATGTCGGTTGGGAGCATCAAGATGCCGAATAAAAGACTGGACAATAGTGTGGAACGTAGTTGCACACAAGGTGAAGAGAAGACGACAATTGGTAGGAGCAGGCGCAACCGACGAAAGTAATATACCCACACGACAAGTGGGAGACAAGAGGTGCTTGAAAGTTGTTGTAAACAACGTTTCAAATATAGAGAGTTTGGAATGACACGTTGAATATACGGAAGTCTGGAGTATGAACAAGGTAGGCGCCCAATGAACATCTCACCAAGGAGGATGTGCTCTGGACTTGGTATCGTGTGTGTATCCCGAGGAGTAATTCCGCGTTGGTATATATGTACTAGGACCATTTAATAGTAAAACATAACTAAAAGAAGATAGGATATATACTAGAACTTTTAGTTCACATTCCATATGAATACGGAAGTAATGACTAGAGCTTGAGGAGGAAGGCAAACTAAGGCTAGTGGTGTCGAAACCACAACATGTGTATGGTACTAGATAACCAAGTTGAGGAAATAAGTTGGCCGCAAGTATGAATATAGCTAGATGCCTATGTCAACGAGTTACATATGAGTATAGACTTAAGGTTGGTGCACACATGCTACTATATCATATAATAACAATGTAGCGGTCTTGGATGTTGGAAGGACTTAGTAGTATCAAATGCTACACTAGCGAGGATATCAAGGATGTCGATTGTGACATCCAGATGTATATCATATTGGAAGATGGTAGGATATTCGTACAAGGCTGGTGGCATGTTACGTGACAATGTTTACAGAAGAGGCATAATGATATGCTTATATACGAAGATATTGGGTTAAGGTATGGTCCACCAGAGATATGCACTCAAGCTATTACTAAGGGAGATGAGAAGAGTTTAAGTCAATGAGAATAGCTAGAGTAAGTCTAGCATATACGGTGATGTCACATTGAAGAACATCCCGAGGATGGTTGGAACGGTATTGGAATAACAGATAATGAGAGGTTAACTACTCAAAGGTTCCAGATATGAATGAATTACTTCAACGTTATAAGCTGAGAGCATTTATTTGGTTTTGGGAATAAAAAGATGTATCAAATTGCGTCCCCTTGACAGAAGAGAAGGAGTACGACGACTTTGGTGATTACATCTTTAGGGATAACCGAGAAGAGGGCAATAGATAGAAATTCCATGTCCCGATAAAAATCAAGACGAGAGGTATAGATCAGAAGGGGTGAGATTATATAGACCAGTAGTCCATATATCCTAAGAGTTACCCTACTGGGGGGGGAACAATTGTAGGTACGGAAGTAGAGGCTGGAGGATCCGTTGCCTTGCGGCATAGACCCGTTAGAGATTATGACTTTGAAACCCTTAAGAGGGTATGGAATTGGATAATCATATGGCGGTTACTAACGAAGATTGAAACATTGGGTTTTCCTATTAGAAGACCAGGAGGTTTTAGTGCCTCCGCTTCCTTATGAGGGAGCCAAAGACGACAACATTCAAAGGGATCAAAAGTTGAGGTTGACATACTAACTTAAGAAAAATAGGTTAGGTGTGACAAAACATGGCGAAACGCAAATTAACTGAAGGAACCTTTAGAAAAGGCCTTGGACTGTGGTAGAAACCTTTGGAACTATGGCATAATCCCATGGGAAAATTATAGTTTATGTACGGGGTTAAAGTACCATAAGTTTAAATTCATCCCTTTTAGGTCAACCCCTTAGGTTAAGATACTCCATGGTGGCGTACCTTTATTGGGTGACGTGTCAGCTTATTTATACGTATACCGTATAAATACATGGAACGTCACATTCTCCCCCTCTTAGAAATAATGCTGTCCTCAGCATTGGGGTTAGTTAAACAAATGACGGTTAATCGAAAACTGCAATAGAAGGAAGTATACATAAAAAGGAAGGTAATTCCTTATTTCCAAAGGTAATAGCATGAAAGCTTAAAACATAGAAGAGTTTAAGCACCAAGGTGCATTTGACATACTTATCATAAGAAGGTTTAAGGACCGAAGTCCGATATCAAACATCACCGTAACAAGAAGGTAACACATGTAGGTAAGATAAAACTAGAAAAGTCGGGCCATCAGCAACCCTTTATACATGGGCAGGTGACGTACTGCTTACTGGCCTGCAGATGTGAATACATCAGCATGTACAAGTCCAACATAGAGTTGGCCTCTGCCCATTTGGGAAGTAGGTGGTACAGCCACATCATAGAACTACGAAGGTTACATTTCAGCTAAGTTAGAGCAGAGCTCTAGCGTTGTGGGATGAGGATATATGTTTGTTATGTACATAGCATGTACACATACGATAAACGTGCTGGAGAGTATGTTCGGGATGAGCAAACAACATTCACTCCGTTGTAGGCTAAGGTAGGATGTCGTAGTTGGCACCTGAAATAAATGTCAACGGTCAATAGAATGAAGCTTAAGATGAGGGGGTTGAATAGTACAATAGTACAATTCCAGGATAGGTATCAAATAGGAGTTACATGCTAAAAGTTAAAATGTGTCTTGAATAGACACCTAAAACTAGCTTTCCCACATGATCCTAACTTACATGGAGGTGTAAGTTAGGATATATAGGACTCGAACATGGATACAAGTCCGGGTTATCTCAAACATAGGTAATTGTAGAAAGGCTTACAAAATACCAGGCAGGCACCTTGATGGCTCCAGGTAATTTACGATTAATACGAAGGCTCACCCGCTCTTAGGCCATGACTATGGCTTGAACGAGGATGCCAAGTCATTGGGAATGCTACAACAATGTGATAGCATCATGACAGAGAAATGTAATAATTAACATTTCCAGGATGTAGGACAATGTTAACTCATAACCCCCAATGATAGGTGGGTCAACAATATATGGAACATATAATAGCGGCTTAAAAGCCACAAGACGATTAATGAGTACGTAAAGGAGTAAATGGATTGGTGACTCTACTGAATAAAGGTCACAGCCAAGCGGTGAAATGTGTACGCTGTGGCAGGCGTAAGGGTCGGTATACTGAAAATCGATCATAGACGTAGAAAACATATTGAAGAAGAGAAGGAATAAAGGATCCTTATGAATGATATTTAACAATCTGGAGAGGAAGGTTATTTCCTAACATGAAGGGTAGTCTTGTTAACATGCAAAGGTATACCTGCGGCTTGAAAGGCAGCAAGAGCTGAAAAACGGGAAGAAGACTTGCATGTCCTAGGACAACATGGTGAATTGAATTCATCAAGGACATTTTTAATAAATAGATAGATAGGTAGACCGCATTTGTACGTCATGCCGTATTGGCATCGTCCATGAGGACATATGACGGACCCCTAGAGACTTGAACACAAGATCTCTGGACAGAGGAGGCCTATCGTGAAAGGTCTTTGGGTGGTACGGTCCCCTTGGATCTTGACGTAATCCATTGGAATATGTAAGTTCATTTGCGGAACTTAATGACGTTTAGGCACTAAAATAATAGTTGGAAAGACTTCGGCCCAACGCGATCTAGATAGCGTAGAAGGGGGTGATTAGTCAACAATGGTTGGAGGCCATTGGAATGTACGGGAGAACAAGTCCAAAAGAGGGTAGACTGCTGTCAATTTGACAGGCGTGGGGTGCAGATAACTACTCATAGCCATATAGGCGGTGAAGTTTGGTACAAAATGATACCAAGGTTTGTACCCAACACAAACTCATTACGTATTACAGAGTATGTGTCACGATCTAGGGGAAGTGATCCATAAAAGGAACAAGACCAATGAGAAGGAATATTGAAGGGTGGTAGGATCAAAGGAATCCAAACCGATGGTCTAGAGGGGTGCTGCATGGCAGTCCCTAGTCGGTTGGACGACAAAGAGATACTGGGAACTGAGACGAGTCAAGGTTTAGACACTAGAGAGAGGCAACGTTAATTAGAATTATGTTTATAAAACATTACTTGTATAACATCGAATAAGGTCTAATATAAAGCATATGAATATAGTATGGATTGAATCATGGCAAGGCCCGAAGAAATTGTGTTATCAAGGCATCTACCAAAGAAAAAATATAGGTCGAGGAACGCCGATAACTGGACATTATTATCGTCGCTTACAGAATATCCAAGGATATAACACATGCTGCTATTCTAGAGAGTTGCCCTGTCATTGTTAATTAAATTCCGGAATTAGTCCCACCAAGTGATTTGATGTTATCATAACAAGTTGGCCGGACTTGCTAGATTACGTCGTTTCATTTGGTCGGTTTATTCCTAGGGGATACTAGCTTTATATATGGTTAACAGTTATCCGGTCGACTACGGCAAGACTGCTTACTCTGGTGGCTATGGCAAGAGAGCTTGCTCCGGCGGCTATGGCGAAACGAGCTTGCTCCGGTGGAGTTGTTGCCTCCACAACGTGGATCTATGGAAGGCAGTCTTTTAATTTATATAGAAAACACAGCCACTATAAATAAAATGAGAACTATTATATTCCTTGCTAGAGGAACTTAGCCCATTGGTAAAGGGGCTGACTTGGTTGTAGGAGGTCAAGGGTTCAATTCCACAATATGCCCTTTTCTTTTAAAAAGAGTTGTGGTCTAGAAATAAAACATTAGATATGTATAAGAAAATTTATAAAACATAAACATCGCATAAAAAGAAAGATGGCTCATTGGTAAAGGTGTTGGCTTGGGTGCAGAAGGTCAGGGGTGCAGAAGAATTTTAAATATTTTTTTTTTTTTTTTTTTAAGGTGGCGGGCACCCCTACCTCGGCGTTGTTTTGGCCGCCAGAGCTGTCTGGGTACCCCCCAGGGTTAGGGTTAGGGTTTTTTTTTTTAGGGTGGCGGGCACCCCCTACCGCGATGTCGCCACCGTCGCCAGCAACACCCGGGTACCCCCTGCCCGCCACTTAGGGTTAGGGTTTTGCACCGGGTACACTCCTCTTAATCCCACTTAAACCAAATTAAGTCAATCATGGCGACATCTACTACTCCACCCAAATCTCATACTACTCCAAAATCCTCACTCACTAGCTAACGATCTAACGAGTTTGACATGGCCAGTGCTATGATCTGGTTCACCAAAATCATGGCTCTGATACCACTGTGACGCTCCTTGAATATATACGACCCCCGGCCGTATACATACGGGGACTTTTCCCTCCCATGGCGACCAACTCGCCACGAGCAGGGCCCTCCGTCTATCCCGGGCCATCTATAGAGAGACGCCCGAGTGAAGGACACGGAGGTGTCATTCGGCCCACGCCTTCAGTGGGACTCCTAAGTCACGGAAGCGTGAATACATGTTAGCACACAGCACAAATATATATAAATACCCACCACGAAGGGTGGAACATCCATCCAAATACCAACGGCAAAGAATATGCATCTAATCCTAAGGAAAACACCCCAAACCCAAGGTTCTACCCCGGTTCAGACTCCTGTGAGGATAGACTGACGGCTCGGCCTCAAGAGATCAGCGCATTTGAGGTATAACCGGGCGCTATCGGCATAGAACATCGGCTAGGGTTGTCCACCATCCGCCCCTCCCGTGCACACTTTGCGGATGGGTCGATTCACGCTTATGGCTTCGCTTATAGCCTTCCTGGAGACGCAGCTCGAGGTATCATCCCGCCGAGCCTACTCCGGGGTTCATGACGCCTCGGGTCCGATGAGGCAGGTCGTGGAAGTGTCCCCTTCCAGGATCACGGTGGTTCCATGGGTGAGCTAGAGAATACGTGCCGCATCGCCACCCCCCGCATCCGCACTCCAACTTACTCACCCTAAATCTACTCAAAGTGCAAGGTGCCCCATACGGGTCACACCTCTACACCTGTGGAGTGTCGGACCCATACCCGCCCTCTACGTGACCTGGGCCATCAGGCCTAGCCCATCAGTAGGAGTCTCGGGGAGCCTTTTATGTTTGTGCAAGTCCCCACCCCCACTTCACCACCGTCCCTTCTTTGGTGCTAAGCCAATCCATAGCATCTATGACCCGGTGGTCCCTTGTACAATGAGCCCGCAACTAATGGGATAATACTGGGGCTCTATCTAGGAGCATACTACAATACATGGGCTCAGAGGTCTCTACCCCCCGTAATTCCCCCATTTCAAGAGTAATACTATGCAAAGAACTATCAATCCATCATTTAAGAGCAAGTATCGAATCAGAGATAAAGAGAACTCACCTTTGCAATGAAGGGTTAGTTCCTACAATTAAAGCAATGAGAGAACACAGAGAGAAACGTAAGAAATACACACAACAAATGCCCATGGGGCTTATCCTACGATAACACAGCCTAAGCTACTGGACTAACCGCCGAATCGGGCTTGGGATGGCTCCATCTCGATTTTGTGAAGGGTGCCCGGGCCGCCGCTCCTCCTCCCCATCTCCAATTGCTCCTAATTCGAATTGGGGCACAAAAGCCCTAATTTGGGTGCCCAAAATGGAAACCCTGCCTTGCCCAATCGATTTGGGCCAGGTGGCAGCTCCGGGTTGGCTAATATTAACTAATTTGGTATTTTAGGCCCTTTTAATATTAGATTAAGCCTTCAATTCGAATTAGGGTTTAAGGTTAGGTTTCCACCTTTATAATTTAATTATTAACATAGCTAACCTTAGCTTATGAATAATTAATGTGCCATTAATTATTCATAGTGACGTGTCACGTATTTATACTTAAAAAGGCGTATAAATATGTGGAACGTCACACCAGCCACTATAGGGAGCCTTGTAGCCATGCTAGGCAAGGCCCCACCTCCACTTTACCACCATGATCCTTATATGGTGCTCAACCACATCATACCATTGACAGCCAGGAGGGCTCTAGTGCACATGCCGTATTTAACAGGATTTAAAGGGTTCTAACTAGGAGCATCTATATTCTTAGATGGCCGTTAGATCTCTACCCCCCATTTAACCCATACACACAGGAGGAACAGAAAGAGAGAGCAATCATATACAAAACATCCATCATAATCTCAAATAGAACATAAAATAGAGTCTAATCATCCATCTATTCATACAATGGTTAGATGGAACATAAACTACCTAAAGGCTAACCTATCTCTTGGCTAGATTCATTATCCCAAAGAACATCCATGAATCAAGTCTGGTTACAGTATTCAAGCAGCTCCTCCCTTCTCCAATACTTCCCAAATCGATTTGGGGCAGAATTGGGGGTGGAGGCCCAACTTGCCCTCTCATATTAGGAAGCCTCCCCTGCTTAACTTATGACAATTTAGTATAGGCAACGTAAACCCTTTTAAGATAGCCCTTAATGACCCATAATGGTCCAAATATACCTAGTGACGTATCATGGTATCTATATGTATAGTGTATAAATATGTGGAATGTCACAGAAACTGCCGCCTTTGAAAGTGCAACCATAATCTTTTTAGGCGATTACTAGTAAAAGTGTGCCTAACGTTGCCGGGCTAACGTCTTGGCATGTGTTTTTCCTCAGCCTTTGGCATCCAATATGTAGCAAAATAACAGGGAGTTCCGGGGGATTTGATATGGATGTAAAAATAACAATTCCTGAAACCATAGACCATATATCCCTGAAACAATTGAATGGGTTGTTATAAAAAGAAACAAAGATTCAAGATAAAAATAGTTATATTATCTCACTTGTTACATTGGTAAAAAGTAGTCTTATTAGGACATTGAGTTATTTTGCCTAGAGGTTCAAGCCCCCGTATTTCATATTCTAAAATCTTAGAGAAAGCCGTATAGAGGTTCGGTATTCCCTCAAAACCTTAGGCGAAATCATATTTCATATTCAAAATCATAGGTGCCTCCAATCATAAATGACTATAAGTGAAACGAGAGGTGCCCAAAGCCCCCAACATACGATCTGGGTCGTAGGATCAACGAACCCGACGACTGTAGTAGTCCAGGTGCACCCCATTTAGAATATGTAGCAAAATAACAGGGGGTTCCAGGGGGATTTGATATGGATGTAAAAATAACAATTCTTGAAACCATAGACCATATATCTCTAAAACAATTGAATGGGTTGTTATAAAAAAAAACCATAGATTCAAGATAAAGAATAATCACATTAGCTTACTTGGTACATTGGCTAAAGTAATCTTATTAGAACATTGAGTTATTTTGGTAGAGGTTCAAGGCCCCGTATTTCATATTCTGAAATCTTGGGCAAAGCCGTATAGAGGTTCGATATTCCCTCAAAACCTTAGGCGAAATCGTATTTCATATTTCAAAATCATAGGTGCCTCCAATCATAAATGACTATAAGTGCCTCCAATCATAAATGACTATAAGCGAAACGAGAGGTGCCCAGAGGCCCCAACATATGATCTGGATCGTAGGATCGACGAATCCAACGACTGTGGTAGTCCAGGGTGCACCCCGTTTAGAATATGTAGTGTGCAGCTTTCGACAAAATCACATGTTGATATTGGCAAGAATGAACATTATTTGCCTTTTTTTTGTAATTAAAATTGTTATTGAAATTTTCTAATGACAGTATCATCAATGCATTAACTTTGAGTTTATGGATTTCAATAAATAAAACAATGCTCAGAACGCAAAACAAAACGTATGCTAAAAAATGTGTGCCCAGAGTTCCCCCACTTGATAGAATTGTGTATCATGATATAACAATGTCATAGCAATGTGACGCGTCTTTGATATTATTTATGTACATATATTTCACGTATTATCTATGTTGAAGTCTTTTGGTAAGTAGATGTATTATGTTTGGCTTATCTCATAGGAGTTTGACTAATTACATATTCTTTTTTTATGCAAAAAATACAATAATGTTGCAAAGAATGACTAGGAAATGTCTGGGTTCAAAAAGGCAACCTAAACTGTCACGATATGCGAGATGAACATCCTAGAAAAATGTTAGGGTAAAGAAGAGAGCATTATGAGATGCCTTCATACCCTCCTTTAGTAATATCTAAGAGGAGAGCGTTTAGTAACGGATGTCAAACGTTGCCTTGCTTTAGCAAATATTTGTCATCTTCTTTATGGTAGTTATTTCATTTCTTAAAGGATGGACATTTATCATACACAGATAACTCCTTTACCATTCCATCATCTCATACACAAGACTCATAAACATTCAATTGCTTGTAAATTCTTTTGTGGCCATTTGTTGCTCTATCAAAATTCATAGCCTGAAGCAAATATTCTAATATTTACATATATTTTATCATCCCCTAGCTTTAGAACATAGTTCCATTATGCCAGGCATGATAGCATACTGAAATGTTGATATTCAAGCATAAAGGATCATTCAATAGTAATTGAAAAAACATCTATGGTAGATATATTATGCAGCTTATGCATGCTATGCTAATCAACTTGCTGAAGGGGATCTTTGGGCACATAAGCAAAAGTGAAGCATGAGCACGTTCCATGTAAAGACATATCTTAGATCTATTGTGAAGATTCAATATACGACAACAGAGAAGACATGGCATTGCTTGCTAGAATCGCTTGCTATGACATGTCTTCAAATGCAATACTTGCTTGCCTGGCATTGCTGTAGATATGAAACATCAGTTGCTTGCTTCAAAAATATTAATGCTCATATACAAAAGTACCAAATGAAAATATGAAGATAGATGGTCGTTGGGGCATGTTTGAACTCAAAACAGCTAGAGGTGCTTTCAGGTCCAAAATTTCAACAAATCCAAGAAGGTATGCCAGAGGAAGTGCTCCATCGGTAATAAAAAATTATTGATCAAGCTCATAGACCCATTTCAAACCCACATGCATAAGCAAATAGAGAAAAAAAAAACCTACATGCTTTATTTAAAAAATTTGCATTGTGCATATGTGATGGGAATGAACATGGCTCCATCATTTTTACCTCCTTTCTTTATTGCACTAATGTCCTTGTGCCTCTTTGTTTGCTTGCCACCATGTTTTACAATTCCATATAGCCCCTAAAGATCTGTAAACTTTTAGGAATAGAGTTTAGATGACTGTATAAGTTGAAGTGTTCCCTACTATCACATAATATCACAGGATGCAATCATGTAATAAATTAATCCAGTTAGCATCTGATGTTAGGAATTGTTATAGTGCGTAATGGATACCCTCGTCCTATAAAACATGCAGATATCATGATTCATGCAATGAATGCAGTGATAGCCTTAGTGCTGCTGTTAGTCTTATATATACTCGTTTCTGCCTCATGTGCTTGAAAGAGAATAGTAGTCTACATTTTCTCGTTGTTTCTCATTTCAACTGCAATGTGTATTTGGGGAGGCATTAGAGCATTGTGTCTTCATATATTATTGTCATCTCCTCACTAGTAATATGAACAAAAATCACTATTGACAATATCCTAGGGTGAGAGTTAATGATACAACAAGTTATGACCACACCTTTATCTACTCTATAAGTGGGCATAACATGCCGATAACAATGTATACATGTTAATATGTGAATGAAGTACATAGGCCAAAAGGCAAACTTCAAGCAAAGGACCTTCAGATCGAGATCCTGTATACATATAATGAAAAACAACTAATTCAAGAGCACAAACTATCCAACATGGCTACAACAACTTCAACTCAACTCCTAGCAATTCCAAGAAATACTGCTTGAAAAATCTAATGCCATCAAAACAATACAATTTTCGACTACGACAAATATATCACGCCATTTATTCTTCAATTAGATTAGACTTAGATTAGTCTTACCAAGTCTTACCTTGCTAAAGCCTTTTGGTGTGCTTCTTGCTAGTTTTATTTTATTATATAACATTTTATCACATTTCGCGCACGTATTATTTTCTCACGGTGTTCCGGCAACCAGGGTTCATCCACTTCCTTTTATCTTTCTCTGCTCTATTCTTCTTAGCTCTTCTTATCAGAGATTTTTTCCGCATTTCCTTGCCATGCTCATCTATTTTACGAAAATTTTCAGGTCACTCTCTCTTGTGCGCATCTTTGTTGCAGCATTTTTCCTCTTGCATTTTTCCCTATTGACTTTGCATTACCCGAGAACTGGAAAGAAAAACATTGATCCAAATGCCGGCCAACAAGCACCAATTCTCATATTCAGACAGCTTTCTGAAAAGGCATCCAGCACTTACGCCTACTTGCTTCCCCCAATTGCATTAAGTGAATTGGGTATTCACTTCTCAGTATTTTCATTAATGGCAGATAGGGATTTGAATCTCATTAAAGACTCTAAAGATATGCATTGAACACACATTTCCATGCAGATCATGTGACTGGAACAGGGCTTCTGGAGGTGGGTGTAATTGGCTTTTCTAATTCTGCTCCTTAAGAATTTAATATAGAGAGATGACATAGAAGTCTTTATTTTCTCCATGTGCAATTTCATAATGAAAACTTCAGTGTACATTAATTCCTCTTGCATGCTTCTTCTCTTATTATAATTCTGAAAAGACTAGATGGCATAAAGTATTGTATAGAGCCCTACATGGTTGGCATCAATCTTATGCAATGCCCTTGACCTGATAGTTTAAATGTCTATATTTCAAATTACAGACCAGGGCTAAAATCTAGACTATCTGAAGCTATGACCACATAAACATGGATTCTAGGTATTTTTTAGAATAAATATGAGTTGTTGTCTTGAATGAGGGAAGTAGTATTAGCTGATCTAACTTTCATTGATGTAGCGGCTTGTAACACTCTCATTCTGCACAGTATAATCCATTCCCATATGACTATCTTCAAGGATTCAGTAGTAGAACTTAATTATAAGTCCATAGTTGGGTTGAATAAAGGCACTAACATTATAGGCATAACCTGATAGTTATCTCAGTAGGTCGGACAGCAGACCACTTAATCATTTAGTTAAATGCAATGTTATACATGACATTTATGTTCTCTGATCCTAATGTACCTCTTGCTTTATATGCCTACATCCATTACCACCTAGATTTAATAATTTAGAACCTCTTGCAGGATTCGCTAGAGATGAAAACTGGTTTGCATGAACAATAGAAAGGACATAATTTGTATGACATTATAGATGAGCTAGATTACATTCTTGCAGATCAAATTGCCTGGGACAAAATCCGTCTTGTCAAGAGCAAGTGGTGGAAAGGCATGTGTGTATATGGAGCCATTTAATAAGATTCAAGCATGGGAATAAACCATCTGTTACTCACTTCAAATTGTTTAACAACAGAAGGATTATGTGCTTTTTCACCTATTATCTGAAAGGTCGAAGTTCTCAGTAGTACATTACGGCCGCCGGGGTGTCCTGAGAACAAGCTTCTGCCTGAAGAAATATGTTCTTGCCTCACTTAGGGTTTCTAAGCAATAACCAAAGGTATTTCATCGTTTGCATTTAGTACACATGTAAGACTTATTTATTTGTTTTGCAATGCTTCCACATTCCACAACCCTGGAGCTCTATGGATTTTGTTAGCCCATAGAATCGAAGTAGAATGAGATGTAGAGAACTTCGCATATAACCTCAAAAGTTTGTTGCAGAACCCTGGTTCAATGACCACTCTGCAAAGCAATTGGCTACCTTTTGCCATGGCCGGTTCGGAATGCGGCCTTTGTTGTTTAGAATGAATGTTAGAGGTTATCTTCATTGTTAAACTATTTAGTGGAAACATTTGAAATACATCTAACATTTGAATTTGGTTGCAGCCTCCAAGCATTTTAGCAAAATCTGGATTTCTGGCACTGGAAAAGCAGCTCATTTATCACCAGAACAAAGACATCTATAAGTAGTGCTAGTCTCACCTCAGGTATTCATCATACTTTACAACGTGTACAATGCTATGACTAGGAAATGCACTGTAGATGCTAAACGTATCCGTTTTAGATTATTTTTCGATCTTTTTAAGCACATAAGTATTTTTACCTCAGATTCATGGCAATACAGGTGCAAGCACATAAGTATTTTTACCTCAGATTCCTGGCAATACAGGAGCTATTGCAAGATCTTGTGTGGCAACTTTAGTTGGATTACATCTTGTTGAATTGAAGGAGCTTACTTGTCAAAATATAGTTTTCGATGTTATTTCAGCCTCTTGGTTTTAGCATTCATAATGCAAAATTGAAGCGTGCTGGACTAGACTACTGGCCATATCCATAATCTTTCCATTCTCTTTGAACGTGCCTTTTAAGATACATAAAAAATTGCTTTGAAGTTCTTTGTGTATAAACACTCATTTTGCATGTGGATCTGCTATATGTTCTCTGACATATAGCAGATTATGTTTGCGGTGGTGAAGGTACATGGTTGGTGGACTGAATCCTTGGAGTTTCTTAAAAAACAGGTAAGTTTAAATAGAAGATGCATTATTAATTAAAACTAAGCTGGAGCTTCATGTAATGTATTCTACATTTTTATTTGCATGTCTGATTAAAATGCCCACTTTTCACCCAAGCTTTCACTGTGCAGAAGGGAGAAAAATGACTGGTCGTATATACTAAAAGGGCAAATCATATGTACATGGTACCAAGCTATGCCCTGTAGAATTGGATTAGTCTTCTGCCCTTCTAATTAACTCTGCTCAAGTTTCTAGACAAATGATCTTGAACAACCTTTCTGTTATGTGTTTATGTAGGACAAATCATATCAATATGGTGACCGGTTATTATTTGGACCTGAAACAAATGGCCTTCCAGCTGAGGCAATTGAAGAGTGCTGTAGTGGACAATATGCTGGGGGGACTATGTGGATACCATTGAATGACACCTATGTGTGTTCCTGCTGATAGGCAGTTTGATGTTGAGTACATGGCAACCATGTCTGAAAATGTTGGTTTTCTGTTATTTTATGGAGAGGCTTCCCCGTAGCCACATATGGACCATCAGGCATAATCTTCTAATAATGACTATAAGATTGATCCTGATCAGACATTCATTGCTCATGGTTTGGGTAAGGGGAGAAACGTCAACCCGAGCTAAATTCTAACCTGTGATTTCTACACTCTTTAAGCCAAACTTCAATGGTGCTAGGTTATAGAGTGCAGAGCTGCATGCTCACCTCAAACATATTACTGTAAAGGACCGATCCCATCCGTCTAAATACTAATATGCATTTGAAATGAAACCACCAAAGGGGCCAACACAACAAAGCTAACGTATAGTTTTGTTTAAATTCTAGACGTTAATCAGTAACGCTTTTTAAACATTGCATGTCACTTATGACAAAAATGTCTTTATTTTGTCTACCATTTTTTGTACCATCAACACAAAAACAATGGTGCAGGGCCTTATGCAATGGAGGATCTGGAAAATCCAGAAAATAGATGGCCTGATGCAGTAGAAGATCCGGATCTGGGATGTCGCTTTCCATCATTCCTTGAGATATTTCTATCTTCAAAAGCATTGATTTCAATGTCATATCGTTTAAACTTGCCATTTAAACTTGGCAAGGATATGACGATGGATATCAATGCAAGTCTAAAGATGGAAATGATGATATCAATGAAGTCCAAAGATATTGCAATATCCAAATTACTTCAATATCCATCTACGTGCTTTTTTTTAACCTTTACGAAACGACAACCATTTTTACTTCCAAATTTACCTACTACATTTGCTAAGCTAGCTTCGATTGTGGTAATAGACCAGATTGGATGGGGCATGTCAGCTTGGAATTGATTGGACCATTGGTGTCAGAGCTAAAAGGCAAGTAACCATTGTGCCAATAGAAAAGGTAGAAGGGGAGCTATTTTTCCCTATATAAAGTAAGCTAATGATCGTACAATGTGCCCATTAGCAAGATCACCAACAAACCCAACTTTGATGTTATCCAAGTCCCCAAGTTCACGTTGGATGGTGTACACATCCAATAATGCCTGCACAGCAACCACCTCATTTAGTTCAGAGCAGCTCTCCCTTCCATTGATGTTGGCATACAATATATCAATATCTTTGGAACATGGCAAGCAGCTCATTTAGGCCCTTTCACACAATTATGACACAACTAGAAGATTTTAAGTCCAGAATCTTATTGAGAAAAATCAAACATTTGAAGACTCCTTTTTTACAGCATAAAATGGACAAACAGGAATGACTATTAATTCGTGTGTAGGCAAATAAATCACTTGCATACAACTATATTTTTAGAATATCTAGCATTATAAGAGGGGTTTTTTTTGTGTTTTTGTACTGTTTTATCTAAGGTTTTCATATGATTTGGTGGTCGTATTCATCTAGGTATACTAAATAGTATTTCTAGAGTGCACCCTTTTGTTAGCCGTTGATTTTAGAAAAAGGGGCAAATCCTGTGGTGGAGGGTTCTTTTGTGGTGGGTGTGAATATCCTCGCATTATTTTTAGAGTTTTTTTTAGGGTTGTGTGGATTAGGGCCAGATGCAGTATTGTATAATATAGTCATAAGTGGACTTTGCAAGGCCAGAAAGGTTTTTGATGCTCTCGTGTTTTTTAGAACCATGTCTAAGTCATGCATGCCAGATGAGGTCACTTACACTACCATAATCAGTGGCTTGTGCAAGGAAAGGAAGGTCAAAGAAGCGTTCCATCTCCTCAATGACATGATTGAAAGAGGTCAAGCCCCTGATGTTGTCATTTACACAACCCTAATTCATGGCCTTTGCATTGCTAGCAGAATGGATGATGCCCAGAAGCTCCTAGAGCAAATGGTGATCTCAGGCTTAGTTCCTACGATAATCACATACACCACCATGATGTCAGGGCTTTGCAAGGAAGGCAGAGTCGACGAAGCTCTTTGGCAATGCATTTATGGCCATGTAATCCATCTTATTGTTCTTGTCCAGGCCACTAGGATATGCTTTGTCATAGCAGCTGCATGTAAATGAAAGAAATCAATAGTAGACAGACCATGACATAGGAATGTAGACCAACTAGTCTAGGAGGTTGTCGCTTTACCAAAATATCTCTATTATCATGTAATACAGCCTAGTTCGAATCATGTTGTTAAATGCCTGTTATGGCCACCACGAAAATTCGACCACAGACTGAAGGCAATCTACTTATTAAAAAGTAGACCACAGACTGAAGGCAATCTTGCCTTGTGAAATATTTCTTCGTATTTTGTGCTTGAGAGTACCTTTCCCGCACTTCGGTTTTCATGTATATATTTTTCTAACGCTTCTCAAGTACTACTGACAACTTATGGATTTGTATGAATCACGACAATTCATATGCCCCTTAAACCATAGGGCAAGAAGTTTTCGTTAAAAGAGAGAAGGGGGCAATTAAAGAGGCAAAACAGTTTCTCGTAGCAGGGTTTCGTCCGGTGGCGCCGGGGTTTCTAATTGCACTAGCTCGTCGGCCGCAGATGTAAGTCCTGTGATGCAAGCCTCACGGCAAGCTAAGGCCATCCTAATGAGTTTGCAGACATGCTAATCCTCATTTTTTTTTATCAATGCCAATTATCTTAGCAACTTGTTGTTTGAGTAACTCTATTTTCCGTTGCATTGCATACAGGTTCTCCACTTCCAAATTACTAATTCACTGCTCCTGATCATCATGAGTACACTATTAAGTACATTCCCTCAAACCTTATAGTATTTTGCAAATCTCAATATACGGTATACAAAAACTTGTACATGCATACCCCACAAACGAGGATCGCTATGTATGGTCCAGATCAAGGAATAAAGGGCAAATATTCCTATCCGACAGCTCTCGCTGCCCTACATAACCCCCCGTGTGAATATGCACCCAAACCAAAGGGGGTTTTAGGGGGATGTTAATTTAAATGTATAGCATGTAATGGTTTGTGTTAATTAATGTTGATTGTATTGATGTGTTGGTTGTTATTATGCTATATATTTATATTAATAAAAAAAATTTGGGCCCTTCGGGCCCTAATAAAGGCCTTTGGGCATTAAGGATGGCATAACTTCACGTACCAATTTTACAAACACTCATGCATGTACTAACACGAGAAACACTTGTGCATGTAATCTAATTACGGGACAGAAGCCTGTAAGTGAAAATGTAATCTCTATCCAGCTGCAAGTGAAAATGTAGTGTCAAAACAATGTTTGATCTATTTCCTGGAATGAATAGACGATCTCAATAATAAGTTATGCAACAAAGCTATGCATTTTATAGCGAGGATGAACAACCCAAAATTGACCAGATGCAGCAAATTTATTTACCATTTATGTTCCTCCAATAGTAACAAATCTCAATTTTCAATAGTCAAATGAGATTTAAGTAATATGGCAAAACCAAGGAACACAAAAGCTGCCGAACAGTCCCGGGAATTGAATCCAGTAACTAGATGGTCTGTACTTCACCTCAAACAGGACTAACCTTGGAATTTCTGCATGGCATGGTAGCAACTCCATTGTCTAGGAAACAAGCACAATGTTTTGGAGATGCCTAGGAATTGTCCAAAAAGACCAACTAGATTGGTACTTTGCATCAAACTTAATCTTATTGGCAGTTTAAGATTAAACTGAATTCTCGACGATGAACTCAATGAATACCCCATGGGCTCATAATCTGAACTGCATAACTTTAAGACGTGGTAATGGTCCATAGATCTGCAAACAACTGGGCCAAGGGTGCTGCATCAAACCATTGGTTCGAGCAACATCACGCAGGATGATTTGGAGATAAATCGTGGCAGCAGGAGTCACATGCTTTAATCAACGATACATAGGTTCTATGCTCAAACAAGCCAACTACCTAATATCAAAGTGGAATTGAATAAAATACGCAAGAGAAACAAGAAGAAACATACCCAGGAAACATTTTCACTTGCGTTTTACGAAGGAAGCCATAACCGGGATGCAACATAGTGCGGCACAGTTCAGTTCTGCGGCTGAAATAATGTTTGGAATATTGAGATACCGCATGTTGCGCCGGTGGCACCTTGAGGCGGTATTATGCCTATCGGTTGTACTATTACATGGCAATATAGCACCGCTCGTCGTAGATAACAAATCATGCATCTCCATCAATTGTGCCCACATAGGTTAAATCGGTTAAGCCTCACAAGCAACCATAGATCCCCTTGCGAGACCTCCTAGCATCTTCCCCACCAAAAACAAGAACTCTACCTCCAAAGATTAACGAAGGTGAGTGCCCTACACGAGGGGCGGTAAATCATTCTCGAGAATAAACATCCGGGTGTTGCGGTTCAACCCATGAAGGTATATTCTACCCCAAGTCAAGTAGCCGGACATCATTTAGAACCTCAAATTTCACACCACGTCCACCAAAAGAATCTTTGCGGTGACCATCAATCCATGTTAATGTATGGGCGACCTTGCGGGGGTGACACTGCTGGAGTTACCTCATACCAACATAGAGGCACTGCAGATAGATCCAGAATCCAAGTATCTTGCAATCTAACTCCATTTGATACAATTCCACCAAAAATCACAACATTTTTACCACCAAAGATAACAACCAAAGATGAGCACCACGAAGCTGGTGGAGCAATTGCCACCTCTAGTAAGCTGCCGGGACAATTCTGTCCAAAACACATTTACACAGACCATGTATCGGTTGCCGTATTCCTTGGTCATTTATTCCAACAAATAAGACAAGCATATCTTCAAGCGGCAATACGGTTGTGACCAAACCTCCACGGAGGAGTGCGGTGCTTCCTTGCTACCAATGCATGCAATTTTCTTCAAGTGTCCCTACCCAAGTATCATCTAAGTCCTTCCACGCATGTCGGGATCAAGAAAATCAGGTAATTTGGCATATCAATTGCATCAAACAACCTAGTTCACAATAAAATCGACTTGACTTCTTGTGTCATAGCCCGTGAATCGGATCTGTTTCGCTTCTGATTTCTTGTGTCATTTTGGCCCTCCTCTAAGGTGAACTGAAGATGATACAAAATGCTCTAATAGTGGAGATTCAGAAGGTGGAGGTGGCGGCAATGCTGCCGCCAACCGAATGCGGATGACAACCCTAAAGCGATTTCCACACCATTACCACTGCTTCACCTCCAGAAATCTACATATATCTCAAATGCTTATTTTTTGTATACAGCATTGGCAATATCTGCAGCATCCCATATTACTCTGCTACAGACCCAAAAAGGAGCCGTGAAGAAGCCGCTCCTTTCGCTTCTAACTCTGGGAAAATTTTGATGGGTACCAAAGAACCCTAAAATACAGCTTTCGAGTTTTGCATGCCACGAATCAGATGTTTTTTTTTTTTTTAAGGGGGCTAAACCATTGGCAAGCGCCATAAAAAATAAGGAATATGCATGCGCACTCTAGATGTACGCATTAGTACACCCATGAGAATACGCCACGAAATCATATAAAAACCTTAGGGAAAAAAGTACAAAAACACAAAAGCAACCCCCTGTTATTTTGCTACATATTCAAACATCAAGTTGCTAAGATTGGCATTGATAAAAAAATGAGGATTAGCATGTCTGCAAACTCATTAGGATGGTCTTAGCTTAATAAACCACACTGGTTAAAGAAAAATATATAAAAATTGTAATCCTGTGACTCTAAATAAAGATACACAATCTATTGGACATACAAGAATGATGCTTTTAAATGTGTTTCCTGTAACAGATCATATCAAAGGAAAATGAGCAACATGCTCAAATTGAATGCAGCCAAAGATGCTCCACTGGATCTCAATAATAATGAAGCATAAAGGAGCAAAGGAATAAGAGATGTTATGCCATCAATACGTGTACCATCCAAAAATTTTAAGGAGCAAAGGAATAAAAGATGCTATGCCATCAATACATTAGGGTTTTTTTGAGATTAAAAAAGGGCCTTCAAAACATGCCAACTAAGCCAAATGAAGATAAATGAACTACCAATAAGAAATCAGAGCCTGACGGGTTCAGTCAGCAAAACTGTTATAACTAACTCACTGGATCACATTTTTTAACATAACTATTGATAGAAAAGTCCAAATGAGCTCTCGCTTAGTGCAATAGATAGATCTCGTTGAGATCTTTCCAACCTTAGGTGCTTTGCACATATTTTAACCACTTATAATTGTCAAAACTCCAAAAAATATGGTTTTTACCATTTTTTACTATCCTACGGGGCTAAAAGATATGCAAACCACCCAAGTTTGGAAAGATCTCAATGATATCTATCTATTGCACCAAACGAGAGCTCATTTGAACTTTTCTATCAACACTTATGCTAGAAAATGTGATCCAGTGAGTTAGTTATAACTGTTTTGCTGACTGGATTATCAGTTCTGTTTTCTGATTGGTAGTTCATATAGCTTAGTCAGCAGTTCTTAGAAGGCCCTTTTATGATCTCAAAAAATCCCTAATGCGTGTACCATCTAAAAATTTTAAGGCACCATGTGGACAATTCCTTAGGCAATAGTCTTGTGTTCACCAAGAACAATATCTACGGACCCAAGTGTTGCTGGAAGCTTGCAAGGTAGTAGAGGCCATTAAGAGGTTCATTCGTGTTAGCAGAGAGGAGATCTATGGCAGAATGGAAGCAGAAGCCATAATTGGGAATCACGAAGTCTCTCAATTACTGTCCACAGATACCATATCTGCCACAAAGGCAGGCGCCGTAGTAAATTTCTCGGCCCCTGCCTTTGTTGTAGAATATGGATTTCTAAATATGAATTGAGAGGCTTCGTGATTTCCAACTATGGCTTGTGCTTCTGTTTTGCCCTAGATCTCGTATATGCTAACATAGATGAACCTTTTGATGGTCCCTGCTACTTTGCACGCTTTCAATAGCACCTGGGTGCCGTGGATATTGTTCTTGGTGAACCAAGACTGTTGCCTAAGGAATTACCCACACATGGATCCACGACAAGAAAACGTGGTAGCAAAACAATGAAAACCATGTAATAAAGATAAGATAAGATAAGAATTTTTACGTCCACGGGAACCCAACGGGTTATGGGACGGCACATGCAAGGGCAACAGCCCATCTAAAACCCGGGGACTAGGCCCCATGACCAAATACAATAACCAAATATTAAAAGGCTACCAAGAATAAGAGAAGATAATGCTAATGGTAGTGGTAAATTTATGCTTCTAAAATTATCTAGACATAGCCAGTCCAAGGATTGGAAGGCCATTGATCTAGAATAATTGCTGCACCTCCCCTGTACACTGCCCATTTCTTTTGCAGGCGAGCTGCCCTCACCTTGCAGAGCTCCTCCTTACGGTTACACAATTGAAGAGGGGAGAGGTCCTCCTGTACTGAGAAACTAGTCCCTCTGAGATGGTTTCCATGCTGAAGAACATGTAAGCGGCTAAGAGTGTCTTGAAACCGCACCAAAAGATGGCGGGGACGATCAGGTCTTGCCGCTCCCACCCTAGTAGCGGAGACAACTCCACCAGCGTTCACATGCATGACATCAGTGAAAAAATGCAAAGCAGCATCCATATCAGAAAGGGCATCATCTTCTGCCTCTGCAACCCCTATAATACGCAAATAAGGCAAATAATTGATTAACTTACCTTTGCACAAAGAGAACGCCCCCGAATTGCATCATGCAATCCATTTTATTGTGTATCTTTCATTTGCTATTTCATAATTCCAAATATGTTAATTCAAGGTCCAATAAGCAAAACAAAGGAAGGATGCTCTTATAATAAAGGATCAACTATATGCTCTATAATCATAGCTATATGGCATTCATATAGTGGAAGGTTTATCTTTATAGCCTTCTAATTGGATATAATTAGAAAGGTAACTAGTACAAGTACCGTATGATAATAGAAATAGTAAACCATCTAATTTATTTCCAAAGAAAAAGTAGCATATGGAGAAACTCAAGAAGCATATAATTGCTAGCTAAAAGTTAGATAGAATCTCAATAATAATGAAGCATAAAGGAGCAAAGGAATAAGAACAGAAAGGCCTACAATTAGACATGTAGCGTTCGATATAAGTACATACCCTTTCCCATCGATCCGAGCCATCGGATCGAAATTCTAGAATGGGACGAGCATGCATGTCTATGCATGCATGCGGCGCATGCCTTCTCTGGTTGGGAGATCGCTATATTAGGCAAGGTTCTTCATCAACGTTTCATCGGCGCTTCCTCTTCTCTCTCAGCAGTACCTTATTCTCTTTTCTTTGAAACCATGCAGGGGAGGGGCTTCTCCCTGCTTGGATTGACCAATTTGGCGTTTCTTTCATGCTGTGGCATGTCCTTTCTCGGTCTTGCCTCTTCTTTAGCTGTAATCCTTTGACCTTCGTCCTCGATCCCGTTTGATAAGGAAGTTCTCTTCTATTCGGGAGGTTTTTGGTGTTTTCATGCGAGCCCCATTCTAGAATCCCATCGATCCGAGCCATCGGATCGAAATTCTAGAATGGGGCGAGCATGCATGTCTATGCATGCCAGTGGCGCATGCCTTCTCTGGTTGGGAGATTGCTATATTAGGCGAGGTTCTTCATCAATGTTTCATCGGCGCTTCCTCTTCTCTCTCAGCAGTACCTTATTCTCTTTTCTTTGAACCCACTCTCCCCCCTCTTTGTTTAATGTCTTTTGTCGCCAGCCGGGCGCGTGACCAACCCCTCTATTTGAAGAGGTTTTTGTTTTATTGTCGTGTGGCACGCGTGATCAGCCCCTCCACTTTGGGAGGTTTGTTTTTGTCATATTTTTTCTAGTGTTGGTGATGTGCAGATATAGGTTGGCGAGCGGCAGCAACTTCGACTTCTCCATTCGTGGGTTTTGGGAGCGAATTCTCTGCCTTACGTTTGTCCAAGCCCCTTGCCGAAGGCTTATCACTAGGGTTTTTCCTCGAAAACCCGAAAGGGCGGGGTTTTTTAATCCCGGTGATAAGCTTTCGGCAGGTACACAAGCCAAACATCTATTAGCATTGTATTTTATGGGGTCCAAATTATATAATTGGACATTCCCTTTATTTTTTTCATGGGTAGTTCGCATGTGTGCGGCTCCCACTATCCACCATTGTAGAAAATCTGCTGAGATGAATGAGAAGCCTATCTATCTGGAGGTTTTTGGTGTTTTCATGCGAGCCCCATTCTAGAATAATCCTTTGAAGAACATTGTGAAGCTATTGACGAAGTACTGCAAAGAAGAAGGAGGGTCAAGTATGATAGGTTACATGAGGAATAGCTAAATCCCATATCAAAACTCCCATATGTCGAAACTCACATATCAAATGCAAAATACTCTTAACATAATTGCATAACTCAAGGCTAAACAAAAAGACCGCACTAAAAAAAATTTCACACTTACCTTTGGCGCTCCATCCTCATCGTAAATGGCGCCTGGTTTATCACATTTAGCGCACGACATTTTAATAACATTTAAGGTTTATTATTTTATTTTATTTTATTATATAACATTTTATCACATTTCGCGCACGTATTATTCTCTCACGGTGTTCCGGCAACCGGGGTTCGTCCACTTCCTTTTATCTTTCTCTGCTCTATTCTTCTTAGCTCTTCTTATCAGAGATTTTTTCCGCATTTCCTTGCCCAATGGCCGCTGAACAGCTTATAGCCCAATGGCAGGCACTGCTCCTCTTCTCAATGTTGAAGTAGGTTTTACACATTCCTCATTACTTGATATTTCTGATACTGTAGAGTGCAAGAACATCAACGATAACAAATTTTCCTCTTGAAGGGTAAACCATTTTTAGAAATAAAGAGTTGCATTTCTAATTGTTTGAGACATAAGGAAGGTCAGGGAACGTTGCACGTCAATTGGAATCTGATAAGGAAGGTTGAGAAATAGGTTACATCAATATGAATCTGCTATGTTGCATCTACTTATATTATCACATGGTTTTTTCCCATGTTCATGCACGTAATTATTTCCCTGCACTAGGCTGTGCAAATCTTTGTGCTGGTCAAATATGCTCGTAAATCATACAACTCATAACATCTGTTGGACAAAATAGATCTTTTATGGTTTAAAGATATTTATTGTATATTAATATTAGCAATAGTTTGCAATGGGTGACTGGATATTGCTATCTTGGCACATGTTTTCAACTTCAAATGGCGGGGTTAGAGCTCCTCGTGTATTATGCACTATTAGTTATTAAATTGAACTAGGTGATGGGGTTGAATTTGTCATCACTCAAATCAGTGAAAGATTTTGCCAAACGCTGGGAAGCTGAACACCGCTCTCTCCATGTCTTGATAAATAACGCAGGGATATTTTCTATGGGCGGCATGAATTTTATATTAGAAAACATTTATGTCAGAAAAGTGTTGCATTTGGTTGGAGTTTATTGGGATGGTTCTTTACAGGGAAACAAGCATTCTCAGAGGATGGCTTTGAAGAGTACATGCAAGTAAATTACCTTGCACCTGTAGCACCCACTCTATTGCTCTTCCCAGCATTACTTCAGAGCTCACCATCACGAGTGGTGAATAGTATCTTTTCCCTATTATGTTCATCATATCATGAAAATGTTGCTTAATGATTCCTTGCGCCATCAACTTGTTATGATGCATTGTGTTATTTCTTTCAGATGCACCACCTAGGTATGCTTAACTTCGATGATATAACGGTTGGCGTTACAAAGAGGAAGTTTAGTAGTATTGTTGCGTATTCTTCAAGTAAACTTGCTCAGGTTTGGCATTTCTATTTATAATCTACATCACAATATTAATTCTTCTGATTTGGTATTTTCCCCTCTTTTTCTGTTTTAATTCCTATAGCTATTATTCAGCAGCACATTGAATAGGAGATTTCCAACAAAGGCAACTGTAGACATTATTTGTGTACATCCTGGTGAAGTGATTACTAATGTGGTAGGTAGCATGTCTCTTTTGCGGGCAGTATCCTTCCGTTCTCCTGCACGAAACCATCGAAAGATCGAAGCTTACCAGGGTGCTATTACATTCATAGTCCTTTATGTATTTGTGCCCATGAAAACTGGGGGAGATGATGAAGATTGAGGCTGCTGCTAAGGTACAAAGATTCACGGAAATTAGACAAGATGAGATCCTAATTTTATTTCTTAAACTTCTTATTGCAGACTACATGATAGACTTCAGGAATGTAATGGAGATGAAGATTTGAAACGTGAAGCTGTTGCCAAGGTTAAAAGATTCACAGAATGAGCATTGAAATACATAGGATCTCATTCTAGAGGAAAAGAGAAGACAGGAGACATAAGTAAAGTTTTCCATAGCTCAGCAATAGAGTCAAGACTACAATTAATGGCATTCAAAAGGTCCCTTGACTTTGCAGGTGATAAGTTAACAGGAAAGGATTATGCAAAGGCCTTTGATGCAACCTCTTTTCCTGTTATATTATTTTCTAGTGTGATAGACCCTGGATGGGCTACTGGTATTGCAGCAAGTGCAATGCAGGGTTTGCTGGGGATGCTTGTTGAACGTGGAGCTGATAATATTAATCAATATTTTCTGGAAACCGCTCGAATTGGGAGCACAGAACTGGTCCGCATTCGTCTGCAGGTAAGATGTTGCTGGCTGTGGCTGTTAAGTTGAAATGATGACCTTATTCCTTTCAGAAGAGATTGACTTGTTGAGGTTGTACTTTATCCTGCATGTGATCCTATACGGCGATGATGATGCAACATTTATTCAGATAACCACTAAAGAGCAGTTCATCCCTGTCCACAGCTAGAAAAAGAGTAGTGTCATTAATCTAATCAGCACATGCTAGTCAATGAATATGATTCCCAACCGACGCAACATATTTAGCATTTTCTATGGTAGTGATGTTTCTTTGCGCAACTAAGTACCTTGGGCTGCTTCATCTTTCCATTAGCTTAATAGAGATTGATAGTTGCTCAGCTGATGCCAACAAATTTAGAATTGATAGGTCTATCTTCATTCTTTCTCTAGATTTATTTGGGGCCTGGAATATCTTACATAACTGGAACTTTCATTTTCCTTTCTTTTTTCACCTTGTTGGTGGCAAAACAGAGGTGGGATATCTAAGCCAGGAAAGTTAGTAGAAAACCACACATTTCTTGAAAAGAACAAAACCAATTATTATTTGCAGCTTTGTGAATCATTCTCATGCCTTCTGCATTTTAGCTAACTACAATTAGGAAAAACCATGTAGAGAGATGTCTTCACTTTACACTTTACAGATGAAGTACCTTCTACCAAGACAAAAGCAAGGAGGCTTCAACATTAAATATACTTAACTTGCGGCCCTAATGGGAACCTCAATAGCATCACTCGACAAACTTTGGGATGATATACGATGTTTGACATGCCAGCCATATCCTTTCACATATTTATCTCTTGCATGATTTGAGAAAAGCAAGCACTATAAGGCTATCAACAAACATCTACTAAATTGCAAGAGTATGCAATTAATGTGTGCATATAACCTGAAAAAGGGACATCTATGACATCTACTGGTATGCAAATAACTTTCTATATCTAATGGACAGAGCATTCAAATGTACTAAAGAGAAGCTTAGCATTAAAAATAAGATTTTCCTTACCTTTATTGAACAGATGCAATTTTTAAAAAGCTCCTAATGGCAAACAATTTGAAATCTGTTTCTTGTTTCTTCATTTGGAAACTGATTGCAAGGCCTTGAGGATGCAAAACTGCAGACATAAGATCCACAACAAAGCCTTCATCTGTTCAAGATGGATATCATAATAAGTCACAAAATGGACTTGCAGTCTGATTTAGGCTCAAGCTAGCCCTAAAACTGGCAAAGCATTTAAAAATTTGACTGGCAAATAGACTCACAATACGACATAGTGCTTCAAAACGAAATAGGAAAAAACACAATAAAAAGCATTGAAGGGCCTTAGTCTCAATTTTGCGAATCTCCACTATATCCAGAAGATGAACAAACTTAATATAACTAATATAGCTATAAAATGGTGAAGGAAAATCACACACAAATTGAGTATCTAGATAGCTTGCTTTCATGCAGAGATCCACCTTCAGTATTATTAGATGGTATGCCTTTGTTCTCTCACTGCCTGCAAAATGAGATGGAAGAAAGTAAAAAGGAGAAACAAAAAATGATCTTCAATACTATTTTGATCAAATTCAAAAGCAGATGAAACTTACTCTGTTGTCACTCTTATCTTTCTTTGTTTTGATATAAAAGTGGCCCCAAAATAAGAATAATGAAATTATGCAGTCAGTGCCAGAAGTATATGCATGCAGGACTGGCTTGCAAAAATGCAATGCAATGTTGTCGTCTAGTCTTTCTCGACGGAATTCAAGTCGCAGGGCCATTCTTGTATATGTCATGCCACATTGGCAACGTCTATAAGGACATATAACGGACGTAGAGACTTGAACACAAGATCTCTTAATTGCTAACCCAAATCGACTAGTAGCATTTTTGAAAGGAGTAACTTGAAGGACCTTATAATTTCAGAATGAAATTGAATGAAATTTTGAGCTGACCTGGCAGCTCAAAAGTTCATTCAGAAATTTTATGGTCCTTCAAATTTTCCGACGAAATTTTAACTATCTTCAAATTTCTGCCCAATCCAGCTTCAAATTTCCGCCAGTTCTTGAGATCTGTAGCATTTTTTGCCTTTGGTTTTGCTTTGTGAAGTTCCTCATTGAATTTTAGTCTCACAAACGCTGTTGCAGCAGTTTCTACCATAATGGATTCTGCCGATTCTACCAGTAGTTTCTACCATAATGGGTTCTGTCGATTCTGTGACAGATCAAATTGGGGGGAACCCAGTGTTCTTTGTTTCTGCAAATCTAGAAACTCCGGGCAATTTTGACACGGATCTGCCAAGCCCAGCCAGATTCAGGCCGAAAATTTCTGCCAAACAACTGTGGCACTGAAGGAAAGAAGAAGAAGCTAAAATCAAGCATTGGAGAAGCGGACTATTGGAGTGGAGAGGGGCAGAAACGCAGAGGAGGCGGCGCCGCCCATGAAAATCTACACAAGGTCAACAGAAATAAGGTGAAAGAGGCGAAATTTGAAGATGTTAAAATTTCGTACAAGAGAATGTTGACTTACGTTACATTTCTAGCGTGTGAACGATGCGAGGAATGTCGCGCGGGACTAGGAACCTAGAAAATATCCCGAGGTATTTTTTTTCCAATTTTTTGAGGACACGGCGACGGCGCGATATCAACATTCTCGGCCAGTAGCGTAATGCCAATTTCTTTGAGGGATATGGAGGAGGAGAAGGTAGCAATTACGGTGTGCGTTGGAGACATCCATGGGCATTACGATAGACTTCTCCGTCTCTGGGCTAATCTTCACAAGCGCATTGGAACTGCCGCCTTCGAGAGTGCAACCATAATCTTTTTAGGCGATTATAATGATCGAGGCCCTAACACTAAAGCAGTGCTTGATTTTCTTATCTCTTTGCCTCATCGTTACCCTCTGCAGACTCATGTTTTTCTTGCTGGCAACCATGATTTTGCTTTCGGAGCTTTTATTGGAGCTATCTCGGATGCACCACCAGGTTTTAAATTTAGTGATACCTGGGAAGGGCTCCGACACAGAGAAGAGGTGGAAGGTTGGTATAGTGGCGATGGCTATGAGGATATGCATTTACAGGCTAGAAGGTGGGCTGGAAGGATGAAGGAAAAGTTCAATAAGAAGAAAGGTATGGATTACCGAGGTTCCATCTTTGATGCCGCTCCAACTTTTGCTTCCTATGGAGTGCAACATGGAGACAGGCAAGGTATGCAATTTGTCCCTTTCGTTCAAGTGTTAATTACTGCTGTATTTGAATCAAACATGAATATCTAGGATTGATTGAAGCCGTTCCGAAAGCACACAAGGAATTTCTGAGAAGTCTTGTTTGGATACATGAGCAGGTATTGATTTTTTTTGAAACCATTAAACTTCCCTGGTCCCTTTACCCATACATGTCTAAATTCCTGGATTTATTGTATAGGAGGGGGTTGAAACTGGTGATCCAAATACAAGTTACAGAAAGTTGATTGCTGTCCATGCAGGACTAGAAGAATTCAAGGTGGAAGATCAGATGGCCACTCTTAAGAAGAAAGATGTAACAGTACCAAGGTTGCATCCCTTTTTCGGGCGAGAAAATGTCTGGAATACTCCTGCTGTAAGTTCCTATTTGCTTTTGCTGTACAGCTTCGTCATTTATTAATTTGTACAACATTCATTATTATGTTAATGCTTGTACACTGCACTTCTAAAGTTAGATGTCGGAATTGCGTGCAGGAACTCTTAAAACAGCAAGTCCTAGTTATAAGTGGACATCATGCTGCCATGCATATTGACAGGTACCGGATCATTATTGATGAGAATGGTGGTATGGATGGCAAATCATTAGCAGCCATTATTTTGCCTATGCGTGTTATTGTACGTGATATAGATGAGCCAGCAGATAATGCTGTTCTACTCAACTAGCTTGGAAAGCTAAAAATTCATTATTCTTCCTGAAAGTTGTTCAGACTCAGAGCCAATAAATCTGGTGACTAAACATGATATTACACGCCATATAATAAATGATTATCTAACAGGTGCATTGGGACTTACTGTCTCTTTCCAATGTTATCAAGGTACATGTATTATGAATCTTAGGTGATTTGGAATGCTTACTTTGGGGGGTTGGATTAAGCAATATTTTAGTTATAACCTTAGCGTACCTTGGTTTCTTCTGGGTTATCTGTTCTGGTTGCAGATCATGATAGGATATCAAGCCTAAAAGCTGGCAGTATCTGCTTATCATGTGAAGGATGGGTTTGTGTTGTTGGTGTGGAATATTTTACATTGCTGATAAGGAGTGTCCTCATCCAAGTTTGTACCACACCAGCCGGCTACATGCTTTGATATTGAAACTAATGTCTGCTATTCATGGGGAGCATTGATGTTCTTATAGATTTGTCACTTGTTTGTGGAGTTTTGCAGTGGCTGATGAGTACTTGCAGCTATATCAACGGATCTGATAACGTGTTTGCCATAAATGATCTGATATTATTCATTAATGGTTTACCTTGTGCGTAATTTACCAGTCTTGAATCAGAGGTTATTGGGTGGGATTATTTTTTGGAAAGATGGCAGAGGTTAATTTGAAGGTTAGCATACATGCCCGCAAAGCTGGACTCCAGGGATTTTAAACTTATCTGATCGCAACAATCTCCACCCTTAAATCGGCATCTTGGGAGCAGAGGTTATTTCTGATAATCCATTGCTCCTGAGTGATTATCAACTCCACGGCTGAGATTGAGGAGATTATCAAATCCATGGTGATAATCCCCTCCACCAGATGTTTAAGGGAGGCCAACCCTCCCCTCTCGATGATTATGGCAGATAACCCTCTCGGTCCGCCGGCCTCGAGGGTTATCTGCCATAATCATCTCAAGAGGAGGGTTATCCTCCTCATCTGCCAAGGCTAATTGTACAGGATGTGTGACTCTGGAGAAGGTATCTTTTTTTCTTCATCAGATTATGGGCGCAATGCAATCTTGCATTTCAAGAGAAATGCAACATTTGTCTTGTAAAAGACTCTCCCATGAAGATTTTGGAGCTACTTTTGGCTTCCGGAGTTGGGAGACATTCTTCAAGGCGGCCTTCATGTGGAGATGCCTTTGAATGATTGGGTATTTTGAAGGAATCAAACAATCTAATGAGCTCCACAGACTACAGAAAGACCCTATTCTAGATCTCTGGACCAATTCCTATTGATAGTCAATTTGAATACCTTTGTTTTACAGGCCATCAGGCCTTTATAACAGAGGATTGCAGTCAGGTTCTTGTGTTCTCAATAACGAATTAGGCATGGAAATTAAAAGAAAGTAAATTAGGTGATTTGAAATGCAAACTTTGGGGGTTTGAATTGAGCAATATAATTATAACCTAGCGTGCTTTGGTTTCTTTCTTACTGGTTACAGATCATAGAAAAATATCAAGCCTACAAGCTGGTATTATCTGCTTATCATGTGAAGCATTGACGTTCTTGGACTTATTTTCTGATTGTTGGTGGAAAATTTTTACATTGCTGATGAGTAGTGCCCTCCAAGTTTGTACCATACCAGCTGGCTACATGAAATTGAACTAATGTCTGCTATTCACGTGGAGCATTTGATGTCCTTAGATTTGTCACTTATGTGGAATTTTTTTACATTGCTGATGAATAGTTTTAGCTAGATTAACAGGTCCTATAACATGTTTTGCCATAAATGATGTAATATTATTATTCTATATAATGTTTTAACTTGTGCGTTAAGATTCTCATGTAACTGACGGTATGGCAGTGTTTACAGCCAAGATATATGTAACGTCTGCTTATGTGGCTGCTGCAATAGTTGACCTGGTGTTCAACTGCATGATTAACTGATCAAAGCAACCTCCCTCAAGAGAAGCTGATTGTCTAGGGGGCAAAATGCCGCATTTCGTTTATTGGTGTTTGACATCAATTATCTTTTGCCAAGAAAACCCTGATTGAACCTGATTGAGGGACGTGTGAATTTCATCCTAAAAATGTCCTCTCCATTAAGACTTACGTTGCGTCCAAGCATTATATATATTTACTTTCCAGAAATTTATGGAGGACAGCGTTTGTAATCGATTGTGGATTTTTTTTAAATGGTTGGCGAAATTCTGAGGAATTCTTATAAGCATTTGGCTAAACAAGAATGTTGGCTGGGCAATTTAAGCTATTGTAGGGTTCTAAAGCAAGGACTTTTTGAATCTATGCAAGGAAAGTTGCAGTCGGAAATTTACATTTCTGATATATGTCGTAGAAAAAGTAATTAACACTACCTAAGTTGTTACTAATATGGGACTTGCATACTGTTTTGAACAAAGAAAACGTGATATTACAGGACCTGCAACATGATAATCAAGGAGAGTAAAAGTGGGGAGGCAGGCGAGGGCGTGGAGTGGCATAGAGAGGTTGAGCTCTAACCATGGTACCAGGCGCTCTGTGCATTTGAATAGGAGCAGCAGTAGTCCAATCAAATGCGTGAATGAAATGGGCAAGTCCAAGCAACACCATCGTTGATCCTAAAGATGCTGCAGGGCACATCCTTCGCCCCCCTCCAAACGGTATTAATTTGCACTCAGAATCTATGAATTCCACCGGTCGATCATTCCAAAATCTTTCTGGCCTAAACTCCTCTGGATCTTTCCACACCTTGGGATTCCGATTGAGCGAGAATACGTTGAGAAGAACCCTGGTATTCTTGGGAATGTAATAGCCTGCAACAGTTGCATCTGCCATTGCTAAATGTGGTATCAGAATTGCTCCCACCGGATGCAGTCTGAATGATTCTTTTAGCACTGCTCTAAGACAATGAAGATTCGCAAAATCACTTTCTTCCACATTTCTTTCTAAAGCCCACCACAGAGTCCACTTCTTCGCGGACCTTGTTTAACAGTGCCGGATCTCTAAGAAGCTCAGACATGGCCCATTCCATCGATACAGCCGGAGTATCGGTCCCTGCCGCCATCATGTCCTGTACCATTTTATGTCAGTCAGTCCTTATCAAAAAACTACTGTGTTATAAAATTAATATCTTACCATGAACACCGCTTTGATGATATCTTCCGACAGTCTTTCTTCTCCATTTTCTCCTCGCATCGACACCAGAATGTCGGCAAAATTGTATTCACCATCCCCCGGTTTCTTCTGCTCTATGTTTTCCTTTAGCAGAGCGCTGGCTATGGCGTCTACTCTTTTCATAATCTGTTTCATTCTGCGTTCTTGGCCCTGTATGTCCAGAAATCTAAGAAATGGAAGATAGTCGGAAATATTGAACCCATTCATCATCAAAATTCCTTCGCTGATCATTTTCCTCACTTCTTCTGCTTCTTGAGGTCCGGCATTTCCTGCTCCAAAATAACGTTTTCCCAGCAACATTTTTGTCATCATATTGCTTGTTAATGTGGTGAAAATCTCTCTCAGATTAACACATTTTCCATCTTGGCTTGCCTGCCATATAATATTCATAACATGTTTCACTTCCTCTCGTCTCAGATGCTCAAAAGACTCTAATCTTTTAGGAGAAAAGAGCTGCAGAGTGCAAATTTTTCTCATCATTCTCCAGTGAGATCCATAAGGGGCAAATCCGATATCTTTGCCGCCATAGGTAAGGAGCTCTGCTAAGATGACATTAGTGGGCCTGGATGCAAAGACATGATCTTGGATCTTCACAAATTGTGTGACCATGTCGGGATCATCAGTGACAACATGAGGGATGGAACCGAGGCGAAGATAAACCAAGGGACCATATTTTTGAGTGAGTTTCATCATTCCCTCATGTGGAACAGTGCCAACATGAAGAAGATTTCCGACGATGGGCCATGGCCGAGGTCCCGGAGGAAGCCCAGCCCTTTTTTTGCACACTACATAACGCACGCCCAAAATCACTAACACAAACAACACAGCAATCTGTAAAGGCTCCATAACCTCTCTCTTCATTCTCCACCAGGATATGGGATATATATGTGTGAAATAGGTCAATGCCTATAACTAACACCTTTAAAGATTGTGATTACGTGTACATTTGAGGGAGTCACATCTGCGCCACATTTTAGTCATCTGTTTGTCTTGCAATAAATTAATTTGCCTGCAATGAGTGGATGTATTCGAGCCACTTGTGTCAAGTGTTACGGAAATGATGAATTAGAAACCACCTTCCACCACTATTGAAACTACCTTCGGCTTCCACAAACTTTGACTATTGCAAGCAATTTAATGGAAGCTAGGCATGCATAGAAGTGTCCATGCCATCTATCTTTTTTTGCAATAGTTGCATTTCATAATTCGTGGAATCAATTGATGACAACTTATTGTCGGCATAGAAATTGTTTTTGACACAAGAATACCTCATGGAATCAATTCAACTCATGGAATTCACAATTCAAGACGTCTCACTGCAATAACGTCTCAAGACGTCTCATCATGGAATACTAGATATAATTGGTTTTGAGGGCAACCATTACAACACCACCTTTGGATGATTGAACGGTTTGGATACAGGGAACCACAATATTATTTAGGCATTCCACATAATTATCATTGGACTAGTAATGATACCCAGCATTGCTGGGCATAAGTTGGGCGCCTGTAAATGTTTTGGCCGCAATGAGAAAAGCATGGAATAGTAATCCAAAAGTCTCTAAGGTTAAATTAATCTTGTTCACATCTATCTATAAAATTACACATTCAAGAGGTAGCATTGAGTGGTTAAGAGGATATTTCATCTCGTAGGATCGTTTTGTAGACAACACTTTTGTACTTGATCACAGTTCTAACTGCAACCTCCATGCCATCTCCTTAGCAGTTACATCATGACCTTTGAGTTTTTGGCAATGGCATTTTGAACTGAATCAGAGAACATGAAGAAAAAGCAAATATAGGATCTAAATCCAAAAAAATTCCATTGATCAGGTTTAAAATTGTTAGCAAAAGAGAACACTGTGCAAAGTGCTATGTTACACAATGCAAAATGTTAAACAAGGAATCATATTTGAGCATATAGACCATCACCACATAACAAGAGATTTCAATGGCAGAATTGTGGTACAATATGGTATTTGGGTCGCAGAAAAACATAGAAAGTTGATTAGTTCTGATCAAGGTCAGAGTATCATGTATATACTGTCTATATTTTGATTATGTATATCTTGTGTTTGTGTTGGTTGTTTAATCATGGTGAACATGTTTTATTACAAGTTTAGAAGTGGAAATTTAACGGTAAATACTATATCTTTCATATAAATCATGTGTACTTTGAATCAAGAGTTTATTACATTGTTTATGTGCGACTTGAAGTCTAATATTTGAGTTATTTCTTGAGTTTTCTTTGTCTTACTTAGAAGTAATTTGCTACTGATTTGGCTATACATTAGGTCCTGTTTATGAGTGCAATTCTAGCCTTATAAAAGGTGTCGACTAATGACTTTGATGAAATAAAATGGGATGATGCATGCCAAGAATTCCATAAATCGAGGGATGATGCGACGAGAAGCACTGCCCTTTTGATTTATGCTACTTCAACCCAAAAATACGATGAAGAGAGTATAGAGGTCAAGGATATTGTACTCTCTGAAGATGCAAACCTAGAAAATGTGCCTGGACATTTCAGTCAATAGCGTCAACATGCATGCTATTAATCTTTGGCTAGCACGTTATGATTGTGCATTTATGCAATACGAGAAATGCCTTGAAGCAATAGTGTAGGCTTATAGTTGGTCACCAAGTGTAGGCCGGGTATAGGTCTGAGACCCCCTGGGTCGCAGACATTGTCCTGGAATCGATAGATTGCGGGTTATGAATTTTGGGAGGCTAAGGCGAGTACGGACGTGTGCCGCCATGATCCTCTAGCCACCCATGGAACCATTGTGCTCCGAGAAGGGGCTTGTCCCATTCCTGCCTCATCAAACCTGGGAGATGCAACCTAAAGTAGTTCCGTAGGGTGATTCCATGGGATTACGCCTTCGAAAGGCTACAATCATGCCATATCATGTTTCAACCTATCTGCCAAGCGTGCACAGGAGGGGCATAATGGACTAGCCTAGCCAATGTTCTATACCATGCAAAGCCACTGTCTTAACTTTGTCTGTTCTTATTCAAAGATCCTGATGTCAGGCTGGGGTATATTATTTATACGTTTTGTTACTAGGTGCTAGCATGTATGTACGCTTATGTAGTATAGGATATCCCAGAGGAGGAATGGGGCCAATGACACCTTCGTGTCCTTGGCTTGGACACAAAGCCATCAGAAGTGGTTCGAGTCGGACGAAGGGCCTTTCTTGGTGATAGTGTCACTGGGAAATGGGATTTTCTATATTTATACGATGGGAGTATCATATAGGTTCGGGGAGCATCACAGCTAAGGGGTTGAAAATGATAAAACTGATATTACATGGAATTTTCCAAATTCATTTAGTGGCAGAGTGAAACTCCACTTCAAAAACGAGATTTTGCTTTTCCCAATTTTAAGAGAAAAGTTCTAGGTTCTGGTACAACCACATTTTACTAAGAGATGTGGATAATTTAACCATCATTCGGTGCATCATAAAGTGCATTGTACAGATTTCTTACCTTCAAGATGCAAATGACATCTTTTTCGATTACAAATATTCTTGGTAGATGAATATCCAAACAATAAGTTCTATGAGGTTCTTAGCTTAAGCATGAATAGGTATGTTCCTTTTAGTTTGATGATTATAACTAGTCAATGCATCCTTTTCTGCAGGCTTCGACACAACCAACATAATGGTCTTCGAGAAGTATGGTGGTGTATAATGCCAATTTAATGCTTTTGTTATATGGCCACATGGTTTCAAAGTTTTCTCCGCTCCTAAAGTATATTTGCTTAACAATTTCAAATCTTGCACAACAGCACATTAAATTTCAATATTAAAGCAATATAACTAAGCCAACTAGAGTTTAATGAGGGGAAACACAATCATGGCTCGGCAGTTAAAAATGAGATTGAGGCTTGAGATAACTTGTTGCCATCCTTTTTGTATTTCTAACTTACAGGGAATTATCAGGGAAAGCCATTGTGTTAAAAGTGCTAGGACTGCCAGTCAATTGAACACTATCAAGTAGTAGCAATCTTTTCCCATATTCCATTCTCTATCAAGGATTGTTCATGTCAAGTTGTTTTATCTCAGCTGCAAAAAAGTGAGGCTTTTCAAATTTTCAAAAGATGGAGAAACTCTGCCTTCCAAACAACTACTAAAAAAGACCAACCTTAACAAGTTCAGTGTAGCTCCCCAACTCAGTAGCAGATGCTCAACATTGAAAGCTTTCTAAATTCTGTTATTGACTGTGAGATCTACTAATTTTCGGTCTTATGGCTGTAAAAATTAGAAATCGTTGTTGGAAATTACATGGGGCATGGCTATGGCAGATATCTCTGATTTTTTTCGCTTTTCTACTCTTTTCCTCTGGCACTTCTTTGCACCCACTTCTAGATCCTCTCATTCCCACATTCGTGTATGCTTTCTTTCCTTTCTCCTTTTTCCTTTGTCTATTCTTCATTAAATCGTATCTTATCCTTGCAATGGAGGACAAACATTCCTAGAGTTTGATTTTCGTTGGAGGGCTTTTCTACAAGAGTCACAATTTCCAGTGGGAAGGATTCATAGGCTGTTGAAGACACGAGTTTTTGCTAATGGAAGGGTCGAAGCCATGAAGTTGTCTGTATATTTTACAATCTGCAGCTATATTGAAGTATTTAACTGTAGGAGTCTTAGAATTGGCTGGGAATGCAAGTATAGATTTGAAGGTAAAATGTATAATTCCAGCTCTTTCCTCTAGCTACTTCAGCTTGAGGCCCTCGTAAATCTTGCAACCAGGTTATTCTGGATTGCATATTATTTTTTGAGGTTTATTCAAAGTTAAAAGATGGGCAAGCAAAAGGTACATTATCAGCATATTGGTCATTGGACATGTCGACTCTGGCAAGTCCACAACCACTGGACATCTTATCTACCAAGTTGGGTGGTATTGACAAATATACCATTAAATGTTTTGAGAAGGAAGCTGCTGAAATGAATAAGCGTTCATTAGAGTAGTTACAAGTTCAAGGTTGAGCCTGAGGGTGGAATTACCATTGATATTGCCTTGTGGAAGTTTGGAGACCACAGAGTATTACTGCATTGTTATTGATGCTCCTAAGCATCGTAACATGATTAATGGAACTTCACAGATTGATTGTGTTGTTTTGATTATTGATTCTATAACTGGAGCTTTTGAGGATGGTATTTCTAAGGATGGTCAAACCCGTGAGCATGCATTTCTTGCATTCACAACGGAAGTGAAACAGATGATTTGTTGCTGCGACAAGATGGATGAGACTCTAAGGCTAGATATGATGAGATTATTAAGGAAGTGTCATCATATTTAATACTAGAGTTGTTACTGGAACTATCCTGGGTTCATCCACCAGAATTGTTCCAGCATACCCTTTGCCACTTCAACCCAGATATCTAACAAGAGAGATTTCCATTTCATAAGGTACTACCACTTTTGGAATCTTCACTTGATTCTTTATGGCTATGGAGAATTTCATGACTAATGGATTTACTTATATGTTGTGGTGATTGCCCAAACTTTATAGAATTCAGCAGTTTTTACGTCAGGCCAAAACTGCATTTTCTAAAAGGGTCCAAATGTTTCTAAAATTGAAAGCAATTGATGTTTTATTATAAAACATGTTGATTTGCATGTTTTCATGTTTCACTGCTATTAGATGACATTATATGAAGTCGTCAAACCATATTTAGCTCAAAAAGGCTGTTTGAGATTGTGAATTGTTTCTCCTTTACTATAACAAGTTTTGACGTAAGACTTGTGGCCATAAGTTGTCAACTCTAAGAGCTATAATTTAATAATTTTTTGAAGTCTCCATAAGTCGCGTTGATCTCAATTTTCACGAAAGAAAATTTGACACAGAATCCAGGACAAAAATAGAACTAAAATGGTGTAACTAAACTCATATATAAGCTTTCTATGGGCAATAAATGATGCATTCCATACATTCCACTTATATCTACATAATAAAGAATTTTATCAACTTAAATATGGTGAATAACTATGTATTCTTTATATTTAGAAGTGGTTGCCAGTACATAAAATTAGAGCTTAGTTAAGGTAATAGTACAAAAAACACATCTTTTATGATAGGCAATATTTTTTTAATGAATGTGACCCTTGCTTGGCACCATAGACATGAATCTTATGTTAAAAGTAACACATTATGTAGAAGATTTGATTTAAAATAGAAATGGACCATTTCTAGTTTGTTCTTAGACTTGCCATACTTTAAAGCAAGGTAACATTCTTTTTCAACTCATGATTGACAAAACATGTGATACAAGTCCAAAATATAGTTTGTATCATCTTAATGCAAAACATACGATGAAATCTTCTTATTTTTTACTATCATAAACTTAGGACACGTGTTTGCTACTTAAGAGTTCCTATTTTCAAACCATATATAAAGCATGTTCCCCTTCTATTTTCTTTGATGCAAAAAAAACCTGGGAGAGACACGTGTTCTTCAAAAAAAAACATGAATGAAAATTATAAAGAAAATCGACTGGATTCTTGCTTTGGAATGAAAATTAAAAAGAAAATCGACAGGATTCTTGCTTTGGAAGCAATCGAATCCCCTGCTCTATGAGTCGGATTTGGGGTATCTTTGGATCCGAGCCCCAAATATTTTGCGTGTCCCGGCTATGGCATTGAAGCTCTAGCAACCCGGGTCAGCTGGAATATGACCCGCTAAATGCGCCGACCAAATGCCTCTTCTTGGCCGCAAGATTTGTAAATCTTGCTTCGGGAATAAACCGCATCGACTATCGCCGTAAAAATTCTCCAAAGTGATGAAAATGACATCAAAAAATGGGGCTTAATGCGTGAAGTGTCGATATGTGCAACCTTGATTCGCGCAAATCCGGGCGGAAGATCCGGTCAAAGAATGGAGCTCGAGGATCCAAAAACAGGGCCAAGAATGAAAAAGGGGGGTTTCGCTAGTCTTTGCAACCTCGCTATGATCTTAAGCAAAAACCTCTTTCAAAATGGCCCTTTTTGCTCGGCTGCCATAGCCAAGTTAGATTTGAGCTTTTAGACATGATCCCCGCCTTCTTATCTTTCAGGCCCTTTTATTTTTCGATCGTGCATTTGCGGCTCTAAATCGATTCAATTGCCGGCAAGGCGGCTTCCAAATCAGACCCATGGCGGTTTGGCGGCTCCATCTTGCCGAAATGCAAGATCGACAAGCACTCTGCAACCAACTTGGACCGGACAAGCACTCGCAACCAACTTCTTGCAGAGGTATTTTCCATTTTTTTTTCTAATAATTAAGTGCCATGTAATCGGATTGGAACAGAGAAAGCTTTTTTTCATTGGGTTGGGTTAGGCGACAACATACTCTGAAGGCCGCTCACTTATGGCAAGGTCTGGACACAGGTAAGAAGCAGTGGGCTTGGAAAATCTTGCTGCTAAATGGCTCAAAAAGTAGTTGAAAAAGGGCAAGAGAAGGATTTGTCTCAGGCATTGTATATATGCGAAGTCTCCTCTTTATGAATCCATGTGCTGTCAGCATTATCAGGTGCTCATCCTCCTTGAACACATTTACTGGCATTATGGATGGGATTCTCTCCCCAGGAGAAATTGGTAACATCGGCAAAGGATTAATCTTAGTAAGAAGTTTGAAGATTAAGAGAAAAAGAAGGTGAGATTCTTGGACTCTTTGAAATTCTAATGCATTTGGATGTAGCTGTACTTTAAACATATGATGAAGCTGTAACCTCACATGATTGCAAAAACTGGCTGAAGGCCATGCAAGAAGAAATGCAATCATTTGAGAGAACAAACACTTATGAGGTTGTAGATACTCCTAGTGACAAGAATATTGTTGGAGACAAATGGTTGTACAAGATAAAGACTCAAGCAGATGGAGTAACACCAAAATTCAAGGCAAGGCTGGTTGCCCAGGGATTCACCCAGAGGTATGGACAAGATTATGAAGAAACCTTTTCTCCTCTGATGAAAATGAATAGCATAAGGATGCTGCTGTCAATTGCAAATGCAGCAAACTTGGAAGTGCATCATATGGATGTAACTACTGCTTTCTTGAATGCAAACTTAGAAGAAGAAATCTATATGAAAATACCTCCAGGGTTTGAAAAAGAAAATGGGAAAGTATGGAAATTAAAAAAGGCTGTTTATGGCCTTAAACAATCTCCAAGGGAATGGTATAGGTGTATAGATTCTTTTCTTAGAGAGCAGGGCTTTGGAAAATTGCAGAATTCATAGAGGAGCTGAATGGTGCATAATAGCCCTCTATGTAGATGACAATATAATGGTAGCTAATGGCATTGATATTTTAGAACATTGCAAGAACATTCTGAAAAGCAAGTTCAAAATGTCAGTCATTAATTGGTTGTTTGTCCTATGTTGCCAACTGTACTAGGCCAGACATTGCTTATGTGGTGAATATGCTAAGCAGGTACAACAATGATCCAGGAAAGGAGCATTGGATGGCAGCTAAACGTGTGCTTAGATACTTAAAAGGTACAATGAATCATGGAGTTAGCTATGGTACAGAAAACTTACAATTGCATGCTTATTGTGATGCTGATTGGGGAGGAGACCTAGATACAAGGAAATCCACTTCAGGATATTTAACATTCTTAGAAGGAGCCCCTGTTAGTTGGAAATGCAAAAAGCAAAATGCTACAGCCATGTCAAGTGCTGAGGCTAAATATGCCTCAGCTGTATTAGCTACCAAAGAAGTAATATGGGAAAGAAGGCTGCTGATAGAACTTGGTTTTGACCAAAACAAAGCTACTGAATTGTACTGTGACAGTACAAGCTGCATAGCAATGACGAAGGACCCAGTCTTCCATGAAAGATCTAAGCACATAGAACTTGAACTTCATTTTATCAGAGAAATAGTTGCAAAGGATATAGTCAAATTGGTGTATGTTAACACTGCCAAGCAACTAGCAGACCTGCTCACAAAACCCCTGGCAATGACAAGATTTACAGAATTGAAGTGCATGATTAAATGTGTGGATTACAACATGAAGGGGGAATGTTGAATTTATCATGTTGTAATTACATTCAAGTGCTGCTACAAATACAGTGATGTTGAACACAAAGGCAGATGTTGGACTCTGTTGCATATAAGGATTCAAAATTGTTAACCTAACTTATGACTTAAGGTTAATAACCTAGGTGATTAAGGTTGGAAGACCATTGGGATCGATTTATTGAATTTCTCTATGGTTGAAGGAGCGGAAGACATATTTAGTAAAGGGACTGGATTTTGACACGAATAAAAAGTTGAGGGGGAAAAACTCTATTCAAAGTTCCGGATAGGAACTTCGCATATGGAAAGCTCGACCGATTCGGCTTGATGGCCGGATCTGGAGCTATAAACAAATTGAAGGAGCATAGCAGATATATCTGTGAATTTCTAACGTGTTTGCTATAAGAAGATAGGAAGATCCGATTGATCAAAGGTGAGTTCCTGGACGGGTCAAACATGGTCAATGACCTTAGCTACAGTTAAATTACTGTAGCAATTTTAAAGGTTGAAGATACATTAAATCTAATGGTAGAATGACTATTGAAATCATATAGTCATTGAAGTATAGCTTATTTGCTTGAAGGATTTGTATATGCATAAGATCGATGGAATTGCATTAAAGAAAATTGAAATTGTTTAGATCATTGCATGTTTAATCAAGTTATTGAATTAACTTGCGTTTGCTTTAAATTCTTCAATTATAGCTTAGAGGCAGACAAGATTACGCATGTTGCTATTTTGACGCCTATGCATGAGCATTAGGATTGAGTAAGTGTATTCATGCCAGCTAATGCTACGACTTTTCAGAACTGCATTTTTCTCAGTGAATGAAGAAAGTTCTAGATGCAAGAACTCAACTAGTGAAAGTGTGACAAGGCCTTGGCCTGAACAAAGATATTGCAACAGTCAAGAAAGCTGCAGCTTTAATGTTCCTAATGAATGCTAGGCAACTGCAAGCAGATGGAAAATTCTACAGTTGTTCGTGCTGGGAAACAAATTCGTCAACAGTTTTATTTAAAATCCAAAATTGCTTGTGTTTCAGTCCGTTAGTTTTGCAGGTCATTATCACTACATGAAGGATGTCTATAATTGAGTGTTTATGGCTGACTAAGGTTACACCTCCCCATTCAACTGGGGTGTGCAGAGGCATCAAGAACACGTAAAGAGCTTTAAACCTCCTGAAGCAAAGCACTTGCCTAATTATTGTCACATGAAAGATACCAAGGTTTCAACTTGGAAGAAGCAGACAACACAAATATTTCTTTATATGGCTATAAAGCTTTCTGTATTAAGAGATTGCTGGTTGTATCATCACAGTCAATGGTTATTTTTTAGTTTTATGATATCTTCGCAGTTGCTAATCAGTTAAAGAGATTGCTGGCCGTATCATCATAGTCAATGGTTATTTTTCAGTTTTATGATATTTCTTGCTTGTTTTTCGAGCTTCATTCATTGGCTTCAAAGTGCATAGCCAAATCATTCTAAGAATTTTTTTTTTTTTTTTTTTCAAGGCAGTTTATGTATTCATATGATATAACTTTACAGCACAAAAAAACCCTGAAGATTTAGGGAAAAAGATAAGAAACTGTTCTCAGAATATACAGTAAATGAAAAAAGTAGAGTACTCATCATGGAGTTGTTCAACATCTTCTTTGGATCAACTTATTATAGGGAACAACCTTCTTCTGCTGAACCAAATACTATAGGACCTTCTCCATAAATTTCCACCACTAATCCACTTACTTGCTCAACTGCAACAGCTTCTGTTACCCTTACTGGCCAGATTTGGATTAAGTGCAAGTAATAATTCTCAGTATCCTTTGCAGACTAGTAGGATAAATTGGACCAAAACCTGAATAGAAAAGAAGGACATATAGACAAGTAATTGCCCAAACCTTATGCCTGAAGACCCGGGGGATTCACATAGTGTAGGCCGTATATACCATGTGAGTGGACGATAAGGGGTTTTTTTTAACCTAAAGCGTATGAATACGTACGGGAAGGGGTTCTTTAGACCTTAAAAAATCCAATCTCTAGTGATGTATTTCATACGGAAAGGGGTTTTTTAGACCTTAAAAAAAGCGTATACGAAGGGGTTTTTTATGACCCCTTCCTCGCACATGGCGTATCCCTTATACACTAAGTGGTATCCCCGGGCCTGAAGAACGCATTCCCATTGTAGAGGTAGCAGAGCTCCTAGCTCCCCATGCTTCTGAATCTATTAAAATCCAACTAGACCTCAGCCCAGCCCTAGAAGAAGATCCAAAAGATGGTGCATTGTTGGAGAAACCTCTAGGTCATCATGCTTCCATACGGGCAAAGATTCAAGAACTAGTAGTCCACATAACCCTTCATCAGAAAGTGAAATCCAAGGTCTCCCGAAACTTGAATTTCAAGATTTTTAATCCAATTTACCTGACCACGTCTACAAAGACACATGGAAATTCCCATATATACATAGAACATTAAAGAGAAAGCAATAGTAAATGGAATATGCCGCCACACTATTCCTAAAGCTGCCACCTTCTTTTATGAATCTGACTCTCTGCCTCCAAGCAGCCTAACCAATCAACAATCTAGATAATAGCGGAAGGTTAATGAGGCTCAAACAGTTATCTTGAAGCTAGTTAGGCTTAGAACAAGCCCAACCCACCAGACTACTCTCAAAGCCCAGTCTTAAATTATCAACTGTAATAAGACACCAAAACATTCTGCCATAATTCTCAAAAACTGACTAATCACACTGCCATGGCTACATAAAGAAATAAACCCTGCTGTTTCCATCTACCTGCTCTATGTACTTCTGCCAGTAAGAAATGGTAAAAAGGAAAGAACTTTTCTGCCAGATTATATTTCGAAAGATTTAAATATGGATCACCTGGGTGAAAGCCATGGATGCTTGCCTGTGAATCAAAGCAGAAGAAGTCCCTTCGCCTAGCCACAAATTAAAATCCTTGCCCTAAGCCAATCCCTTCTCCATCCAGAAAAACAACAAAAAACAGCGCAGGATCTGTAAACCCACGGAAATTAGTTTCCGCCTTTCACAAATGCCGATGGGCAGCCTGGGGCGTATGAACATAAACGGCCGGCCCAGGGCAGAGCCCTAGGCGGCCAAACGGTGCCGTCTGCCGTCCATTTTATGAGTTTATAACATCACATTCTAAGAATTTGAGCATTCTAATATTTTAATATTGGTATCCTTATACTACAATTTAACATGTCATTTTTACTGCAAATTGAGTGCCCTTTGATTTGATTGCTCTTGGAAGGTTAGTAGCTTAAATATAAATACCTTTAAGAAGTGCTGAACACTAGAGGCATGCTTTACGTATGGAATTCTGACTCTGCAATTTTATCCTCTCAACTTGTAGCCTTCTTTTGCGATGTTAGGCTAATAAGACATAGTTTATTGCCACTCTTAACCTTAGAGTTGTTTCAAAAAGTCTTTAAAACAAACGAGTCCTTGTTCGTAGCCAAAGATAGCTTTGTTAATCATACTAGTGACAAGAGCCATGTGTATCATGCTTTTTTATTTTAGAGTTGGAAAAATTGCCTCAGACTTGCAGGTTTATTCTCTTAGGTGAGTTGAAAGTCTCCTAGTTCTCTTTGCTCGTCATGAGCAAAGATCATGTAGTCCAGGTACAAGATCATAGAAAAGAGAAATTACCCATAGCTGCATTACTTGATACATAGTATTTTTCTCTGTTCAGATATTCGGATGTGTTACTTATGCCCATGTCCATAAAGAGAAAAGGAAGAACTTGGATATGCAAACTGAAAAATGTGTGCTTGTTGGATATGCAACTGAGGCGAAGGTATACAGATTATACAGCTTGATTGGAAGAACACTATTGATTAGTAGACATGTCATTTTCAATGAACATGAATTGTATGGGGGAGCAATTGGCATGTCATGTGTGCGGCATAGTGGGAGTAACAATTTTCTGTATACCCCCCCAAGTTTGGATGACTGATACACTTGATGATTGGTGCATGATGGATAACACTCTAGTCTGAGATTTAGAGTCTGATTTTCAGCCATCCACCTCAACACATGAAGCATCATCAAGTGATGTGAATCATGAAACCATACAAGTAGAAGATACCCCTTCTATGATAGCAGAAAATCAGCTCCCAGTGCATGCACAACAGATCATGGATATTGATGAAGTCCCAAGTATTATTGTACAAGGGCATCCATTAATTTATGACAGTGTGAATTGGAGAAGGCCCACGCCCATATAGAGTGATCCTCGGCCAAATAGAGGCACTACAAAATCTGGTCACACTAGCTACCTTAGCACCAAAGCCATTGAAGCAAGGGAGTCACCTCTTCGGAGAACGAAATCAAGAGGCTTAATGGTCAGTGCTGATCCTGCTCTTCTTGAACCTGCAAAATGTTCAAGAAGCTTTAGAAGGAGATAATGCAAGTGAGTGGCAGAAAGCTATGGATGAAGAATATGCCTCTTTGATGAAGAATGACACGTGGAAGCTTGCTCATCTTCCGCCTGGGCATAAAACAAGGTTGCATATGAAACGGGAGCAAATCATTGAAACGAGAGCAAAAGGAATATTCCTCAAAGATTCCTTTTTTTCCCCCAAAAAGGGGGCTAAAATGAGGTTTAAAAAACCAAAAAGGCATAAAATTGTATTTTGATCCCCCCAAAATAGCCCTTTTTTTTTGTGCGAAGAGAGAATTGACTGTGTCAAAGTGACACTTTTCAGCCAACTAGAATTTTTTCCAAGTATGCTTTTTGAGAGAACTCCTGTTTTAAGAGAACACAACTTTTCACCGAAAATAAAAGTGAAGCAATAACTGGCATTGTAGCATATTAAAAAAACTGAAGATTAAATCTTGATATTAACATGCAAAATTTAGAGTATTTTTAAAATAATCAGTTTTGTGCAAAAGCATGAGGAGTGATGAGAGAAGGATCGAGCACAAAGAACAACGATTAGAGCTCTTTGATTCAAAAGGGCTAACAAATATTCGGTTTTTCATGTGTCTTAGAAATTAGCAAATTTCTCTTGTTTAAAGAGCGGAGATAGCAACGGGCAAGGGATACTGTGTTCGAACACGAGAAACCCTTTTTGTATTCCGGAATACACTTGCTATTCCAGAATAACAAACGGAAAAAAAAAATATCAAACCTTTTTTGTATTCATCCTGTTCAGGAAGAGCCAGAGGAAAAACAAAGCAGCAACTAGGCCATTTTCAATTTATTTCAATCACCTTGGAATTTTTTTTATTTGTTTTGTGGGGATACAGGAATAAGGTTATAATTAATAAAAGGAGTTTTTTGTTTTGTTTTGGGGAGACCAGGGATACAGGATTTGGGTTACAAATGAAAGAGGGAATCTTATTCTGGAATACACTTTGTATTCCAGAATACGTTTTGGTTTTCAGAGAGACCTGGCATTTTTGTTTTTTCAGGCGATCTTTCTCTAGAGACTTAGCGCCTATGATTTTAGTGTGGCGCTGGCTTTTACATAAGTTTTTGCTACAGGATAACCCATAGCTGGCTGCATCGTCTTGGGTTTATCGAAGCTGGTCTGGCACAGGCATGCTCTGATATGTTGAAGGCATCCTAACCTTCAAGGCATGCTCTAAAGGTATGCCAAGAGCCAGATTTGTGCCTTACGGAGCTGTGCCTGCTAAGATACGTTGAAGGTGAGGCCACAAGAAGGTGAGGTATTTTCTGTAATTCAGGCTCTGTGATACGTTGAAAGTGAGGATCCCCTCTTGATATCGCCTACAGAGCTGTGCCAGTAGAAGCTATTGCTTGGATTTACGCATTTTCCATTCCTAAATCGACTGCAGTTACGCATGTGAAGCCCATCTACTTCCTGCTGCGTAAATATCCGTGCAGAGCTTTTCTTTTGCATCTGCTCATATGGAGAACATTGCCGCCCTTGTTCTTTTCTTTTGCCCTTGCCGCCCCTGTTCTCTGAGAACCCACATCCCAATTTTGTGCTTATATTGGACATGCAGGAGCCCAGAGTTTTTACCATTATTATATCCCTCGTTTATTTTGAAGCTTTCTTACAAGCTTGGCAAATGTTGTGAGAAAGAAATAGAAAAAATAGCTACTTAAAGATGGAAGGATCTCTGGACCAGAAGCATAAGTAATGGTCTACAGAAGGATGCAGATATTGAAACAGAACAGAGAATTCACAAGCTGCAACTTGAGTGGACTTAATGACCATCAGAGCTTTTCATAGCAAAGTTCTTCGGAGATATAGCCTTGGAACTGCCCTTGGTTTTCGTATAAGACACGGTGTTCTTATAAATATACCTGCGATCATTGTCTTTGTTGCTAAAAAGGTTCATAAGCAATGGCTTCTTGATGCTCAGAAGCTTCCAGCTGCAACACAGGTGTGTTTTTCTCTTCAGAGAGTAAGGCATGCATCCAGGTTGTTTCTTTGTAAAAAAGTCTTTGCTAAAACCAACATTATGTGAATGATGTTTTCATTAAAAAATTATGTTGTACTGTAAGTGTGCCAGTATATTCTGTTGTGCTATCCAATGTTCTAGGTCCGTGAGTATCCTGTACTTTTACTTCTCAATTAACTACATCTTGATTGTACAGGGTCCTGGAGGAGTCTGATATGATGTAGATGTTGTGCAATTTTATTATTTTGGTGCATCTTCAGTCACACCTAAGGAGCAGATCTACATAGAAACGAACTGCACATCTGGGCAAACGAATCAATATGCACATCTGTCTAGCTAGAAAAAACGTGGATATATTGAAGAGTTTGTTGTCTTACAGCTCTCAAATGCATTGGAGAATCTGGACCAGTACATGCCAGCCCTGTTTTATTACATGCCAGTCCCATTTTAGGACTCTAGATCTATTACTTAGACAGTTTGATTGAATGGCTGCCTACCACATCATCTTAAATGGCCTAAATTCGTATTTTGACACTCTCCATCACAGGTTACATTCTTTCTCCAGTGTTGCCAAGGTAGCTCCTTACAGAAACTACTTAAATCGAACAGAGCTTACAAGGTAGAACCCAAGTTGTAGAGGATTTACATATACATGCTCAGTTTTACAGAAACTAACGGGAGGAATTGGCTGAAATCATTTATATGTTGGAGAAACTATTATCAATTGAGCAGGACCATTCCATACTATTAAAGTAAAAACTTTGCAGTCATTTCATTGGGTTGTTTGGCATTAAGTATCCAATATTATATGAGATACAACATGAGATTTACATGAGATTTAAGTTGGGCCTGGTGTCTACCTTTTCATTTGGTAAACATTCAATGTTATTTGAGATACAGCCAAATTAGGAGTTCTCTCCTCTCTTTATCCATTGATTTGCTTCTTGGCCATCTCTATTGTTAAGCATGGATTCAATCTGCACATTTGTCTAGCTAGAAAAACGAACTGCACATTTGGGCAAATGAATCAATCTGCACATCTGTCTAGCTAGAAAAAACGTGGATTGCCTTACAGCTCTCAAGTGCATTAGAGAAAATAAGAAGAGTGTCAGTAGGCATTGTATTCCTTACAAAAATGGTTCTACTGCATCACTATGAATTTCACTTGTCCAAGCTTAACCTTCCTATGAAAGCTTTTACAAAGTTTTATTTTCATTCAAGCCGTCTTAGGATTTGAATTTCGCAAAACATTATAATACATTTTGAGTTTCCATTAGAAGCTCATCAGATTAGCACTGGTAATAAACTTGCACTGTTAGTTATTCATCTGCACATCCTTTTCTCACTTCCTTTTCTCACTGCTAATCAACAAGAGGAACCATATCTACCCCATATCATAAACTGCATAAAAAACACGTATTTTGGATGGCATCTCTGTGGGTAACTCCAAGTTTGCAATGCTTAGAACATGATTTGGAAGTTCTAGATCAAATATCACCAGCTCAAGTGTAATCTGATTCGTGCTAAGCATGCTCAGCTTAAATTATTTTCATATTGGTTCTTCATTTTTAATTGAGCGTATCTAAAGGTAATAACATGATAAATGTTTGATTCCGGAATACGTGCTTGATTTCTTAGAAAGCAAAGGTGTATTCGAGAATACACATTTGCTTTCTCAGGAAAGCAAAAGTGTATTCCAGAATACACTTTTACCTTCTCTGAAAATCCAAAGTGTATTCTGGAATACACGTTTGTCTTTAAGAAAAGCAAAGTGTATTCCAGAATACACTTTTGTTTTTATATTTTTTGTTTTATGTGTCCTACTGTTCATTTAGTTACTTGATTATTTTCTTGTTTTTTTTTCAGCCACTAGAACGTCAAACATGTTTGATGGAATAACTAAACGGGGAGACTTGGGATAGATACCTAGTTGTAATGGCTGACGAGTGTATTGTTCGATGCGCAACAAATTTTGAGGGTGCCAAATTGATGTACTTAAAAAATTTAAAGAAATAATTATTATTTTTTCTTCTCCATTTTGATGTTTTTGATATTTCGCTTTGAAAAATTTTGTATCCATGTCTAGATTTTGCCATTTTCAAGGGTGTTTCTTTGGAAAAATAAACTTGTCACTTAATAAGGAGCCAAAATGAGGGGGAAAAAAATTTTGAACCTTTTAAAATTCTCAAGTTTATCTAAAAAATGCCAATTTTAAGAGCATGGTGTTTTCTGAAAGGGAATCTTTGAAACGGGAGTTATGCAACACTCCCGTTTAATTTGCAACCTTGTTATAACGTGGTCAGCACCAAATGGTTGTTTAAGGTCAAGAGAGATGCGGCTGGCCAAGTAGAATGGTGGAAAGCAAGATTTGTTGCGAGAGGTTTCTCTCAAGTGGAAGGCGTTGATTTCTTTGATACTTTTTCATCTGTAGTGTGTATGTCTTCCATTCAAAGCCTGCTTGCTTTTGCTGCTCATGCTAATCTTGAAGTACACCAAATGGATGTGCGTACTGCTTTTCTTCATGGAGAGCTTCAAGAGGGAATTTTTATTTTCCAACTTGAAGGTTATATCAAGAGCGGCCAAGAACATCTTGTTTGCAAGTTGAAGAAAGCATTATATAGGCTGAAACAATCTCCAAAGGCATGGTATAATCGTGTTAATGCTTACCTTTTGTCTCTTGGTTTTACAAGTACTGAGGCAGATGGCAATCTTTATGTGAAGACCGTGGGAGAATTTCTTGTCATTGTCGCCTTGTACGTTGATGATTGTATCCTTGTTGCAAATCATATGTCTTTGTTACTTCAAGTGAAAGAGAAGCTCTCCACAAAATTTGACATGAAAGACATGCGGGAGATAAGTTGTTGCCTGAGCATATAGGTGGTGAGAAATCGTGAAGAGGGTTGGTTGAGGTTAGTTTCAAAGCAAATATATTGATGATGTACTTATAAGATTCAACATGCAAGATAGCAAACCAGTCTCAACACCTATGGGGACGTATGTCAAACTTACATCTGCTATGTCTCCTAAAACGGATTTCGAGATAGCTCACATGCGTCAGGTTCCTTACCGACATGCTGTGGGTTGCTTGATTTATCTGGTAGTATGTACAAGACCAGACTTGTCATATGCAGTGGGAGTGGTTAGCTAGTTCTTGGAAAATCCAAGTGAAGCACATTGGACATCAGTGAAGCGCATTATGCGCTATCTTCAAGGGACAAGAGATCATGCTTATTATTATTCTAGGGCTACTGATAAAGAATCATTCAGATTGGTTGGATATAGTGATTTTGATTGGGCAGACGAACAAGATACTAGAACTTGGGGATTCTGTTATATCGTGAAAGAGTAAGAAACAGACAATAATGGCATTATCTAGTACAGAATTCGAATATGTTGCGGCTAGCTTTGCTGCGCAAGAAGCAATCTGGTTACATCAATTGTTGAGAGACTATACTGGAGCAACAAGCACCTGCTTTATTATATGGTGATAATCAAAGTGCAATTGCTATGGCTCTCTCTAAAGTACCATCCAAGAACTCGTCACATTGGAACAAGATATAATTTTATAAAAGACCAAGTTCAAAATGGTGTGATTAGTTTCTTATACTGCCCAACTATAGAGATGCTAGCTGACATACTGACTAAAGCACTTGCCCGAGACAAATTTCAGCATGACAGAAACTTACTGAAGATTATGACAGATCCAGGCTGAAGTGGGAGTGATAAAATATGGAAGTATAGTTAGCCATGGTCTGTCCACCTGGCATAACTGAACCGTCGCATATGTCCTAATGCTTACTTTTGTATATGTTCTCAATCATTCCATCTATATATTTTCACAAACTAGTTTTGTCTCTGTGATTTCTTGTTTGGTTCTTGCTAAAAAAAATTAGTCATGCAATGAATCACAGAGAGGAAACCCAGTTTGTGGAATAGGTAGATGAATTTTTATTGAATGAGAACGTATACAAAAGTAAGCATTAGGACAGATGCGACGGTTCAGTTATGCCAGGTGGTCAGACCATGGCTGATTATATTTCCATATTTTATCACTCCCACTTCAGCCTGGATTTGTCATAATCTTCGGTAAGTTTCTGTCATGCTGAAATTTGTCTCGGGCAAGTGCTTTAGTCAGTATGTCAGCTAGCATCTCTATAGTTGGGCAGTATAAGAAACTGATCACACCATTTTGAACTTGGTCTTTTATAAAATGATAATGTGACCAGTTCTTGGATGGTACTTTAGAGAGTTAGCCATAGCAATTGCACTTTGATTATCACCATATAATAAAATAGGTGCTCGTTGCTCCAACATAATTCCTCTCAACAGTTGACGTAACCAGATTGCTTCTTGTGCAGCAAAGCTAGATGCAACATATTCGGATTTTGTACTAGATAGTGCCACTATTGTCTGTTTCTTACTCTTCTACGATATAACAGAATCTCCAAGCAAGAAGACGAATCTGGAAGTAGATCTTCTAGTATCTTGTCCGCCTGCCCAATCTGAATCAGTATATCCAACCAATCTGAATGATTCTTTATCATCAACTCTAGAATAATATAAAGCATGATCCCTTGTTCCTTAAAGATATCGCATAATGCGCTTCACTGCTGTCCAATGTGCTTCACCTGGATTTTCCAAGAACTGGCTAACCACTCCCACTGCATATGACAAGTCTGGACTTGTACATATTGCTAGATAAATCAAGCAACCCACAGCGTGTCAATAAGGAACCTGACGCATGTGAGCTATCTCGAAATCCGTTTTAGGAGACATATCAGATGTAAGTTTTACATACGTCTCCGCAGCTGTTGAGACTGGTTTGCTATCTTGCATGTTGAATCTTATAAGCACATCATCAATATATTTGCTTTGAACTAACCTCAACCAACCCTCTTCACGATTTCTCACCACCTGTATGCCAAGACAATAACTGATCTCCCCCATGTCTTTCATGTCGAATTCTGCGGAGAGCTGCTCTTTCACTTGAAGCAATGAAGACATATGATTGGCAAGAAGGATACAATCATCAACGTACAAGGCGACAATGACAAAAAATTCTCCCACGGTTTTAACATAAACATTGCCATCTGCCTCAGTACCTGTAAAACCAAGAGACAAAAGATAAGCATTAATGCGATCATACCATGCCTTAGGGGATTGCTTGAGCCCATATAATGCTTTCTTCAACTTGCAAACAAGATGTTCTTGGCCGCTTTTGACATAACCTTCAGGTTGGGAAATAAAAATCTCCTCTTGAAGCTCTCCATGAAGAAAAGCAATGCGTACATCCATTTGGTGTACTTCAAGATTAGCATGAGCAGCAAAAGAAAGCAGGATTCGAATGGAAGGCATATGCACTACAGGTGAGAATGTATCAAAGAAATCAATGCCTTCCACTTGAGAGAAACCTCTCGCAACAAACCTTGCCTTCCACCGATCTACTTGGCCAGCCGCATCTCGCTTAACCTTAAACAACCATTTGGTGCTGACCACATTGCGCCCAGGCGGAAGATGAGCAAGCTCCCACGTGTCATTCTTCATCAAAGAGGCATATTCTTCATCCATAGCTTTCTGCCACTCGCATTCTCTCCTTCTAAAGCTTCTTGAACACTTGCAGGTTCAAGGAGAGCAGGATCAGCACTGACCATTAAGCCTCTTGATTTCATTCTCCTAAGAGGTGACTCTCTTGCTTCAATCGCTTTGGTGCTAAGGTAGCTAGTGCGGCCAGATTTTGTAGTGCCTCTATTTGGCCGAGGATCACTCTGTATGGGCGTGGGCCTCCTACGATTGACACTGTCATAAATTAATGGATGCCCTTGCAAGATTATACTTGGGACTTCCTCAATATCCATGATCAGTTGTGCATGCACTGGGGGCTGATTTTCTGCTATCATAGAAGGGGTATCTTTGACTTGTATAGTTTCCTGACTCACACCACTTGATGATGCTTCATGTGTGAAGGTGGGTGGCTGAAAATCAAACTCTAAATCTCCCACTAGAGTGTTATCCATCATACACCAATCATCAAGTGTATCAATGTCATCCAAACTGGGGGAGCTATGCAGAAAACTGTTGGAGGTACTCCCACTATTCTGCACACTAAATATGCCAATTGCTCCCCCATACAATTCATGTTCATTGACGATGACATCTCTACTAATCAATAGTGTTCTTCCAACCAAGCTATATAATCTGTATGCCTTCGCCTCAGTTGCATATCCAACAAGCATACATTTTTCACTTTGCGTATCCAACTTCTTCCTTTTCTCTTTATGAACATGGGCATAAGCAACACATCTGAATATCCGTATATGGCTAAGGGCTGGCGTCTTTCCTGTCCATGCTTCATATGGGGTAATGCCATTCACTCCGGACGTAGGCAACCTATTTCTCAAGTAACCTGCTGTTGTTACTGCTTCTCCCCAGAACATGTTAGGCATACTAGCAAAATTCAACATTGCTTTAGCACTTTCCATCAAGGTCCTATTCATGCGTTCTGCAACTCCATTTTGTTGCGGAGTATATGGCGTTGTGTGCTGGTGAATAATGCCTGTCTCCTTGCAATATTGATCAAATTCCCCTGAAAAATACTCTCCACCACCATCGCTTCGCAGAACCTTAATTAATTGCCATGTTTGTCTTTCCATTTGAATGCGGAACTCTCTAAACATAGCTAGTACTTCAGATTTTCTTGCAAGAAGTCTAACTATCACAAACCTGGAAAAATCATCGATGAAGGTCAACATATAGCGTTTCCTTCCCATAGTCATGGTCTGCATTGGCCCACATATGTCAGAGTGTACAATCTCCAAAGGTGCACTGGCTCTCCCACTTTCTCCTACTGGAAATGATGTTCTACTATGTTTTTCCATCACGCACGCCTCACAGAATTCATGCATATCATCTTCAAAGGATTCAAGACCATCAACCATCCTCTCCTTTGCTAGTTTCTTAAGTGCTTGAATATTTGGATGTCCCATTCTATTATGCCATTGTTGAATGTGCGTCACATTTGCCTTCACTGCTAGTGCTTGTGCTGGGTCCTTCATTCTTGCATCAAGCCTATAAAGACTATCCACTCGTGTGCCACTTGCAATTTGATCTCCAAACTCATCAAATATAGTGCATTTAGTTTTTGTAAAGAGGGCACTTAAACCTGTATCTGCAATTTTCCCTACTGATAATAAGGATTGCGTCAACCCTGGCACATAATGCACATTTTGTATCTCTTGGACCTTTGCTCCACATTGGACCATTATTGAGCCTCTCCCACTGATCTCGAGTGATCTATTATCCCCTATGTAAACCTGTCTCTTATTTGTAAAGGGCTCAAATGTATGAAAAACTTCTCTCATTGGAGTCATGTGCATGGATGCACCAGAGTCCAGCCACAAAACTCTATCTTCTCCACTGCCTGGAGAGTTTCGCACCATAAATAACTTCCCATCATGCCTGACATCCCTGGTTCCTCTTTCTTCACTACGGGCTCTGAATCTGTTACGATCATTTGGCACTCTGACTCTACAATCTCTTGATATATGTCCTAGTTTGTTACATCTATAGCAGGGCCCTTTGTTGGTTCTCTCTACTCTCCCACTGCTTTCAGATCTCATTCTGTCATAGGATCCCTTACTTGTCCCTGCTCCAACTGATCCAAATATAATGGGCTTCTTCCCAAGCCAAGGCTTCTTCCTTTTTGTGAAGAAAGCAACATTCTTTGATTCCCCTTTCATCTTCAACTTCCTCTCCTCTTCAAGTAATGTTGATACTATGGAATCAAAATTCTGATTTGGGATATTTGTTAGTGTGGTCACTGCTTGCCCAAATTCAGGTATAAGTCCCTTAAGCAGCACTGCCATCTGATCTTCCACAGGGACGATTGACTTGACACATGCCAGGCGCACCACCAAAGATCGTAGCCTGCTTAAGAATTCTGCCACACTTTCCCCTGATTCCATCGTAATTGCAAACAATTGCTGCTTTAAAGACAATTCACAGTTTTTCCCTGATCCACCAAATGCCTTAGTAAGGTCATCCCAATTTGTTTTAGCATTCTTCTGCAAATCAATTAGATGGACATGGCCTTCTCCCAGTGCCAGTCCTATGGTAGTGACTGCCTTTTTCTCCCTTTTCTCCCACTCAAGGGCTTTGTCAGCATCTGCTGGTTTGGGTTCACTACCGTCAACTAATCCCCATGTGGATTCCCTCATTAACACCATTTGTAATTTCAAGGACCAGGTATGAAAATTCTCCCCAGTAAATTTTTCCAGGAATTTTTCTAGAAACTTATCAATGCTCTGTGCTGTGTTTGTCATTTCGAAATTCAAAGGAATTGAAATTTATGAAATACCTTTGTAATTCTTCAATGGAAGGATAATCATTCAAAAACACTCCTACGGTTTGATAGAAAACGATTGATCTGGTTTTTGGATATAGCGACATGGGGAATAATCTTCTGTTTTAGGGTAATAATCTTCTGTGTTGGCTGCCGCTTGTGAACAAATCCTCCAGATTTGCGCTGATATTTCTCAAAAGGCCGCTGCTGCAAAAGCCGATGCTGCCTATATATGGGCTGGGAAACCTTATTTGGTTTCTGATCTTTAATTGGATTTTGAATTCTGGAAGATACCATCTGTGATTTGCGCTGTTGTAGCCGATGGTTGATTGTGAGCAAAGCAAGGCGAATTTTGATTTCTCTTCTATTGTCGTCCTTGCTCTTACCCATCGCTGGGCTCTGATACCATAAAGAAATTAGTCATGCAATGAATCACAGAGAGGAAACCCAGTTTGTGGAATAGGTAGATGAATTTTTATTGAATGAGAACGTATACAAAAGTAAGCATCAGGACGGTTCAGTTATGCCAGGTGGACAGACCATGGCTGATTATATTTCCATATTTTATCACTTGCTTCTTCATATAAAATGATGGGAACTTTAGGTATGTGATTTTATGTTCTTAAGGAAGAAGCTTAAACAGTAAGTCGTAAGCTTTAACTAGGGCATAATATGGACATGTTTCCTATCACAACTTATGAGTCTATATCAGGTATTTATCCCTGTATTCAAGGTTTACAAAGCCCCTATTTCTGAAGCAGTCGAAACGAGTCTAAAGCAAATGAAAACAGGAACCTATCTGTCGGATTTGCAATAGACGGATTTGCTACTTTCCTGGATGTCGGATGTCTAGTGCCCTTGATGCCTTGATGCTTGCTGCTGCCGGATGTGATAGGAAACAGAGAGTAACAACACTCAGTGTTGCTTTGCAGGCCGGATGGCGCTCCAAAATCGTCTGTGCTTTCATTTTGGTATTCATTCTCGGTATGCATTCCATACAGCCTATTGGACATCCAAATTTGCCTACAACGTTTTAACCTTAACGTTTTATAAGGAGGAACATCGACAACAGTCTGGTAACTAGCCACAATCTTCATCTAGCTTTAATGCAAAAGCCAGACAGAAATGCAACAAAGAGCCGTCCGACCCTGCGAAAATAACAATGTTAATCAAAGTACCGAATTGGCCTCAGTCAACCATTATCTATACGAATGCCATGTCAAATAGCAGTTTGTTTCTTCTTGCATTCAACCCAATGTAGTAAGAGTGATGTTTTCCTTGTCTAACTATCTCGCGTTTTAGAGTATGTCCAACAAGCACTGAACATATCAGAAAAGCACAATTAGCTTGAAATCGAGTGAACGTTTTGTTCAATATTTTGAGCTATTTCTACATGGTTTGATGCCAGCATAGCAAAATGTCTTGCCCTTGGCATTTCCAAATGACATAGTGTTCATACACAACTGTACATTCCATCAAGGGAACAATTTTATTGTATATATCTGCAAGCAATGTTTTGTATTGAATTGCTGCTTGTGTGAGGGACATAAAAAACACTGGAGGAGCCACTGCTCTGGTTCAGGGTAAGGTAAGGATTTTCTGCGCACCTGCCCATACTATAGCAGATGTTATACCGTAATAGTTGGTTTATCTAATGCGGCAATAATTGCTTAACGCAAGTGTTGTTGTTGTTGTTGTTGCTAGTGTATTGCAACCCCTCAAAGATAAGGCTACTACTGCTCCTACTTCTACAACCCTTCGAGGTGCCTCTAGTACAGTTGCTACTACTGCAACCCCTCAAGTAGCTGCTAGATTGATGCTGCTTCTCCAACCCTGTTGGGAGTTGTTATCACCCCTACTATTGTTGCAACTCCTCAAAGTGCTGCTAATGCAACCGTGCATGTCAATGCTTTCAAATGGTCTCCTGGAATTGTAGGGGCTTTCTATGGTAGAAGGGGGATAGCCTGAACTCCATAGCTTGGGATATGGATTGAAAATATGGGAGCATGCTGGATAGAGGATAGTAGATCTGCCAAACTACCACCATTATTGATTGTTCAATAATTGCACAGGGCACAAAGCAACACTGGCACCTTCAGTATCCTCACAGACGACAGACAAACACAATCGCTACATATGGATAAAGGTGCAGAGCCAGTATGAAAAAACCCTCTCTCTGGCTGTCTATTATTTCCCCATGCATATTTAAACTTCTATCATAGACAGTTAGATGTCGACAGGCTAGACCTATATGCCAATCTTTATGATGATATTCAGCAGAACAGACACATTTGGGACATGTGATGCTTGTTGGAGATTTTTTCGCACGCACGCACACTGAGCATCTAACAAAATTCAATCCATCAGCCAATGACATGTAGCAGAGGACTTATGGCCACACACGTCTACCAATGGAAGTCATCCTGTCATGAGATTTGAAAGACAACTGGCAAAATCTTTGACTTGCTCATATGTAATGGTCTCATAGAATGACCATCCTCCTACTACACTTGTGGACAAGAGAATCAAGAAACGTATACAGATCGCAGATTATATTCTTGTACTGAGCAAGATTTGCGCTTTATAAAGCATCTCTCGATGGGAACAGACATCAAAGATGAGGAGGTGGATTCAGATCACCAATCCCTCATTTATGAGGTAGACTGGCAACCTATCAAGTCCACTACAAAGCTAACTTACACATGGATCAACTTCACATGAATTATGACGGGCAGAGTCTTACGTCGAGATGCTAATAGAAGAATAAAGGGGAATTCTCTAGCTTTCCATGTTAGATCAACAAGCTGACAAGTTGGTCGTGGTCGTTCTCAGTACCACAGAACGATGTTTTGGGAGAAGATGACCAAGAAGGCCTTCGTCTTCAACAAGATTCTCTCAAAATAGGTGGTTTGATGTTCAGTGCAAGGAGCTTAAACGCCAGCTCAAGCTGGTAATTGACTCCACTCTCAAATTGTAAGCAATCAAACAAAGCTTTCCTCAAGGACAAGAAGATGCAATATATGGCAGCTCACCAGTTGGAGATTTTCTATCCCTTAATCAATGCCCCAAGGCATTTTGAAGAAGAACGCTGCAGATACCTATGCAACCTACTGGAAATATTTCTCGAGAATAGTGGGAGCAATACCTGATGCAACTTTATGATCCTAAAGGAATTCATAGTAAACTGCCAACGCAAGAAGGCCCAGCCCTAGTTATAACACAAGCAGACATCACTAAAAGCTTACAACATCTCGCAAGCGGCAAGGCTGCAAGTTTATATGGCATGTATATTGAACTGTTAAAGTGGGTTGGACCATATATTATTCCCGTGCTTACCATCTATTCGATAGGGCCCTTTTGGTAGTCTTTCTCTCACAATAGATCGTCAACAGAGTGGTCCCAATACCTATGGCGGATGATCCACACGGCCCTGCTAGCTACCCCACAATCATGGTCAGCTCATTGTTGGAAAAGGGTTGGCCGGTATTCTTGAATAGCAACTAGAGACCTCAGAGTTAAGATAGACAAGATGGACCCAAGAAGCGTGAGAAAACAGGATCTATGAATGTTGTTATTTGGGACTGAAGAAGAAAGCCACACCCTTCAGCACTACTCGAACTATACGGGCACAATATGACGGGTTGGTTACACTAACCAGCCGTGTAATGATGAACGCACCTTTAGTGACACTAACTCTTACATCTAGGAGATAGTGGATATGAGGGCTCAATTGTGTATTCAATCTTGACATAGGCACATACAAATGTACACAAATATACAGCTCATCATCAAGCCTACGTGTGTTGGGTATCGACACAATTAAAGCACTACATTGGCGTGACCTCTTTGATGTAAGAGATGCAAAGCCCGCCAATCTCAAACAGCAAGTTACCCCATTCATTGTAGCTGAGATTCAATAGTTTAGATCACCCAAAAATGGGGTAAAGTTTAAGGATTCTAAAGCAGATGTCGTAAAGGGCTTCATTGTCAAGCCGCTGTATGGACAGAAACTCCCAATGTAGCAGTAAAGGCGAGACGTGTGGGTGGGTCCACTTATCAAGTTCCCACTGAAATAGGATCTACACCTCCCCTTATAGCCTCTTCCTTTACAACCCTTTCGTTGTAGGAATAAATTAAGCATTCGTAATAAACGGGAGGTTGAAATTACTGTTATATTAGGCTTCTTTTATAACCTGTAATATTCTCAGGCATTGATTGACGGGGGCGCCCGCTAAGCTCTCCCTCGTTTTCATTATTCTTTGCGCTGAGTTGGTTGCTCTTGGGTATGACAATTCGGCGCCCTGCTTTCGGCGCCCTGCTTTCTCAACGATCCGGCCCTGCTTTCTCACGATTCGTGGTCCTGCTTTCTCCGCGATCCGCCCGCTTCGATTTTTAGGGTTCATCGAGAAGATCTTTGGACTGCGAAGATGTTTTAGGTTCATCTGCAAAAGATGCAGAAGATGCTCCTGGCTTCCTTGCGCTTTAGTTCAAGCTCCAAAGAACCCGGTTTTGAAGGTCGCCGAAATTGGCTATGCCGGCCCAAAGCGAGGGGGCATCATGCTCGGGGGTAGATTGAAGATATATTCGCTTGCCACTGCAATGCCATGCTTTGAATATCAAAGTGAGCCATCTTTTTGTCATTTCTGATGCTATTTGCATGCTTTAATCCGACAAATGGACTGTAATATAGGTTTGCTTCTTCTGTCTCTGTTTGCTTTTGAAGCTTTTCTCTGTAATATAGGTTTTCTTATGGTCTTCTTTTCATGTAAAGGGCGGAGTATTTATATTACAACATGGTTTCTGCTTAAATCCGGCAGACAGTTCATAGCCATAGATGTCTAGGTTTAATTTCCAGGCGAAAGCATTCAAAGAAAGAATGCGCCATAGCTGTATCCAGTCTCCGCCATAGCCATACATGAACGTAATTTCAACCTCCCGTCTATTACGCACGGGAAAATACCCCCCTCGGGTTTTCCGGGGGCAATCTGCTCGGCGGCGCCGCCAGCGGTGGCGGACACACTCGCGGCTCCGCCGCTCGTGCGCCGCCACCGTGGCGGCGCCGCCTCGCAGATTACCCCCCGGAAAACCCTCGGGGGGTATTTTCCCTTATACATAGAAAAAAGACTGGCATCATATTGCTCTACCACAATGCTTTTCCTGGTAATTTTTTAATTTACGCACCGTTAATGCGAAAGCGTAGATCCACCATTAAATTTATCTTAGCTAGAATTTAAGAAAACCGTGAACCTCATAAAAGGCGAGCATGGTTTTGGCCCATCCCAGGACGCGCCATGCTTTTTCGTCAAGCATTACTCTGAAGATCATGATATCTTTTCCTCGGCAAGCTAGTAAATTCTATAATTTAGTAAGGCATATGTGCTTTTGTTGCATCCTTAATAACACCACCATCGGTTCTTTTACCAAATACCATCGTTAACAAGTGAACAAAATAGCAAAGGTGGAAAACGAAAGCATCCTCACGTGCAGAAGAAGAGCGCAATCAAACAAGATGGCAATCTTGAAGGCCAAACCTATTTGTAGATTATATTTACACGTACTTAAAAATTGCAAAGAATTTCTAAAATGCCGAAAGAATTAAAGACTAAGCACTGCATGATTATTTCTGAAGCACTGCATAAACATTAGTGCTTTTTATGTTACAACTCGTCCAGTATGGAACCTGGACTTCAGCACAGGAGCATGTATATTCTTTGGTAGCTATGGGGCATTTTGGAGTACCTCACGCGAACCATTGGAGGAACTGATTATGCATGCTTTTAAACCCTGATAGATGTTTTAACATGATTCGCTACTAACAACAAACATGTCAGTATCTGCAAATAAAGCATCGTATTACAACTATCACCATTAGATCATTCATTTAATGAATAATTCGTCACCTTCAAATGCAGCTTGCCTCAGATTGCATGTCCAATCTGCGTACTCCTCCTGAAAGTTGCAAAACAGTCTTGATCAGAAAAAGGCATCAAGTGAATGAAAGCATGCGAAAATCTTTTTTCATGTTTGCAACTATGTCAGAATTTATTTGTTATAATATTGCTTACGAATTTAGCCATGCTAATCACCTTGTGTCCTCATTATTTGATAGGTGCTTACTCATTATTGAAGCCTGCAAAACGTTATGATCCCTAGGTTAAGGAAATTATTTACTAATGCTCCAGCAACATAAGCCATAGATGTTCAGGATACCTGCTCTTGTATAATACTTCTGGCCTCCACCAACTGTGCTTCCAACTCAAGCTCACGCTCACTAGCCTCACACGTTACTTCTGCTCCCTTCTGAGCTTCCTGCAGTTGTGTCATCCTTTCCTGTAGATAACCATGTTAAAACCAGAAGGTTCTAGACAGCTGGAAGTTCATAGGAAAAGGGCATGATGGTACCTTGATTGAGGTCATCTTTGCACGTAAGCTTTGCTCAATTTGGTCCCTAGCCATGTGAAATGGAAGATCGAAAACATCCTAAACCATCAAAAACCTTTAAATTAGAGGATACAAGCTTCTACAAAATATAGTCTTTAAATTGAAATCATGATATCTTTCGTACCGTGCGACCTCCCAAGGGGGTTGCTGGTGGTTCCAAGTCACTGTTTCCACCATTCGTTGTTCCTAGTCTGATAGGTCCGTTTGGCGTGTTTAGAAAGTCACGCATATCTGACTGTATACAGAAGAGAAAACAAGTACCATACGATTATTTACATGCATGCGACTGTACAAACATAATTAGGATAACAAATACCTGCATTGACCGTAGTAAAGAACGTAAATCAGCATTTTCAGCCATCAATTCTTGTTTTTTAGCCTCATATGCATCAACCTGGTATTTAGATTATCCCAAATGTGATTTTGTCCTGTAATCGTAACAAGGGACATGACATTTAATTCTAAATGAATACTCACAATCATTTTGTAGAAGTCTCCATCAGCTTTCCTGCTATTCCACGTGCCACGTTGTCTACCTTCTTTCTGTTCATGAACTCCAATAGATGGCTTAATGGCCAAGACATGATAAAAACAATAGTGGCTTAGGAGACAGTAACATTTGCTTTACCTGCAACAGGTTCATGATTTCCATCCCTGCCTTTGATTCTTTCTTCTTCTCCATCAAAACCTGATTTAGTCGTTCCTGTAACATACACAGGTGAGGTCCTTTTAAGAAATGCATCACTTCATATGTAAGAACTGCACCTGCAGCTTCAGATATTCCTTCTCTTTCTTTTTCAACTCATGTGTTTGTTGTGTCCTCAATTGCTGTGTACCAAGTGATTCAGAATATATGCATTGAGCATTTTGTTGAAAAATCAGACATGTCAAACAAACCTTTTAATTTATACAAACCTGAGCTCCAATTACCATACGCTGAAATTCGTCTCGTTCTTGCTGAAGCTTCTCCAACTGAATCTTGAAAGCAGAAGAAGTTCTTTGCTCCTGATCTTTATACCGACAAATTATTATCTTACTTCCATATCAAAACTTCATAGAAGAGTTCAACTTCATCAGCGGGAAAACTGGAACAATCATTTATAGATAACTACAATGATGAGGCACACCAGCTTTGTACCTTGCTGGCTAATGTTGCTAGCTCTCTCTCTTTGCCAACTAACTGGGCATCAAGCCTCTCTATTTTAGATTCAAGCCTGGACATGTCGGACAAGAACCTGGAATCGCCAGATGTCAGCGCCATTTAAACTCCATACTGGATACTCTCAAGTAAGATAATACCTCTGTCTCTGCTCATTAAATGCCTCTCTAAATTCAATGTCACGTTGACGTTGTTGAAGAAGGGCATAAATGCAGTTGCAGGTTTCAGCAATTGAAACCTAAACAGACCTAGCATTTGTTAACAAACAATACAAAATCCATGTTTCCTTCAATGTCGCACTTACAGGATTGTTAGAGAACAAATTAAGATTTGAAGGGAAGCCATAGGTTGCTAATGTTTGGTTGAGATATTTGGCACAGTGCTCCAAATTGTTCACGTCAGCAAATGCATACTCTCTGTAAAGAAGAAAAAGAACTTAATAATACTAGGAAAGCATTGCTGAGCTAAATATCTAGGTGGTGTTGCCGGCTAAATATCTATGATGCTGGTCATAATAAATTACAGAACGAGATATTTATGCTTGATTACAGTAAAAATGCTGAAAGGGAAGATCTAGCAAGTTAGAGCGCTAACTTACCCGTTAACTAAATCGCTATTGAAAGAGGGCTGCAACAAGAAAACGAAGACATAATCAGAACTACTCAGGTTTGTCTCCAATCCATTAAGCAAATTATGGAATGGCGTTCGTAACATTGAAAAATGCAGAGCCTTGTCAACATTTCTGATCATGAGACGAAATTACCTCAAACTCAAGCGACCCATCACTGACGCCCATGGCCACAACTCAAATGCAAAGATCTGGCGGATCCGCTGCAATGGCGCTGTGAAATGGCTGGCGCTGGATCATTGTGGCGCCCATCTCTGCCCCAGGGCTTGGCCAGCCCGATTCATGCCACATACGACGCGTACACCGTATGTATGCCAATTTCGGCCACGTCCGGGATTTAACGAGGTGCTTATGCACTCCGGTGCTTTTATCGGCTGCCGGTTTAATTCGAGAAATGGTATTGACTCGCAAAACTGTACTATCGTCACTAAACACTTCGGATGTTAAACCTTGTTACGTTTGGAAAAAGTTTGGGAAAAAGTTTGTGTCTTTTTTGGGTTGCCCCTAGGGGGGCAAACCCTCGTTTGTGTGGGTTTGTGGCATATCCTGGGTATATGCTGGAATATCCCGGGATATGCCGGTATTCGCTAAAAACCGATTGTCACCCGATGGCTGGCGGTCAACCCGATTCAAATTGCGTTTCAATCGCCAACCGGTAATCGGCGGCTCAATCCGGGGCAAAACATTTTCCGTGGGATAAAATCCCTGGTTATTGTGGAGACATGCATTGCGACTTACGCAACGTAATGCAAAAGGATTCTTCTCCTACGCTTTTACGACTTCAAACGCGGAAGCAAGGCAGCAGAGCTTCATATAGAAACAGGCTCAAGGACGAACTCATCCCAGCGACGGGGAATCTTCCTTTTTCTATTTTATAACAGGTGATTTCTTAGCCGTTTTAGATGCGTTTTGTATTAGACCTATGGCGATGATCAAAGCTCTGTTCTTCGAGCAAGCTTTTAGTTAATTGGACCCAACTAAGATGGAGCTGTTGAAGGATACATCCCTATTGATTTATTCTTATTTCCTGGCCTCTGCATTTCTTTTGGTTTTTGCACTACAGTTTTCCATCATCAGTTTAGATACAATAACCACAGATTTTCTTGCATTTTGTTCAATGCATTTGTCTGCATCATCTACAGTAACCATAGATTATTTGATGGTGCTTGAGGGGCATATGGAAATTAGTCTTGGCAAGCGTTGTGCACCCATATCCTCTGCATGCATATTCGTTGGCATCTTTTCTTATATCTTAGCAATATATATGTTTTTCTTTGTAGTTATGCTTCCCTTATACCTTTTTGGAACGAGGTAGATCGTACCTATGAACAGAGTGCGACTTCTTTCTCTCTGCTCTTTCCGTGTTCTTTTCCTAAAAGAGTTCAGTTCAGAAGTATTTGCCACAAAATCTTCTACACAAAAGTATTCATTTAAAGCCTTCCAAGTAAGGGTGAAGTTTTGCTGTGCTTTATATTGATTAGCTTTAGAATTCATGATATATTATTGCATTTGATGCTTTGAAGCATATGAGGTAATGCATTTGATGCTTTGAAGCTGCAATTTATTTTAATGAGGAATTAGGCCTCTTCTTATGCGATAACGACATCAAAGTGCCCCTTACGTTAGATGTTTCTGCTTTGGCCTAGAATTGCATTTAGGAGCTGCTACTAAAGCCATGTAGTTTCTGTTCATCAAGTAGCTGTGAATTATGCTTTGAATTTTGGTTGTAGGTTGTCACAGGAGGTACTATCTATTTGTCTAGATTCACTTGATGTTGTCTCATGGTAAAGTAGGTGGGTGGAAAAGGGGGACATTAGTTTAACTGTTCATTCGAGAATCCACAAGCTATAGTATTGTGAGCCTTTCATGATTCCTTTTCTTTTCTGGTCATGGATCAGGTAATTTTATGTGTTGTTGTTCTATTGATCTTCGTCTCACAGCTAACATTGTGTCATCTCTTCCTCTCTTATCATCTCGCCTGCAGCTTGCGTCATGGAAATAATAAAAGCTTTGTTTTGTGACAAAGGTCATTGACTGCACAATCTACAATATGTTATCAAATGAGTATATGTTGAATCTGCATGTATGTTTAAGACAAATCCCTGCTAGCAAAATCTTGCAGTTCTTTCTTGCAGATTTTGAGTTTATTCAAATTTTCCCTATATAGAATTTGACTTCCAGCACTTCATGATTCCTTTGCCCCTGGGAAGATACATTTTGTGCAGGGTTCTAAGGCTATGGCCAGTGTCCAGACCTCTATACTGCTACAACTACTAGAATTAGCCTTATCTTATCTTCTTCTTGGTAGCCTTTTAATATTTGGTTATTGTGTTTGGTGATGGGGCTTAGTGCCCAGGTTTTAGATGGGTTGTTGCCCTTGCATGTGCCGTCCCATAACCCGTTGGGTTCCCGTGGACGTAAAAATTTATCTTATCTTATCTTATCTTATCTTATCTTATCTTATCTTATCTTATCTTATCTTCATACCATGGTTCATAATATGGTTCATACCATGATTATGGTCATGACCATAGCACTTACTACGACCCTAATCATGCTTACGGCACTTCACACCAATGACTCTTGGGGCTTGAATTCTCGGGTGGATTCTCGGGTGGAAGAAGTGCTGACACCGTTTGGCAGAGGCATTGCGGACACCCCACAAGAAGTAGTGTTGACACCGCTAGGTAGAGGCATTGCCGACATTCCACAGAATGCAACACCCTGGGGGCTTGAATTCGGGTGGAGCGGTGTTGTATTTGTGGAGGCAGAGGCATTGCTGACACCCCACAAAATGCATCACACTGGGCTTGAATTTTGGGGGCATTGCTGACACTCCACAAAATGAATCACCCTACGGAGCCTGCTTCAGTGTTATCTGGCACACCAGGAATTGTCCGCCATGCAGTTTTGAGGTGCTCTAAAAATGTACATTTAGAGCAATAAGAAGAGATGGATGAATGCACAAATTGCCAAATGCAAAAGAATTCTTTGCTGATCTTTCATATAATGGGTTTGTGCATTTTGGGTTTCTGCACATATTTAAATCCAATAAAACTTTAAAAAAAAAGAAAAAAAAAAGAAAAAAAAAACATGGGTCTGGCCTTCTCCAAATAGTCTACAAGCTAACGTATATCAGGACATAAGCAATCCCCCAAATCAGAAACCCCATGTACCCCAAAAATAGGTAGGACTAAAGAAAATACTTGAAACTACTTGTAGAATAGGATTGAAGACGAGCTAACCTTTTTGCCCAAGTGACGCATAAGACAAATTTGTAAGAAGAGTCGTCAGAAAATTGATGCGCTTTGAATTATTCCCAGCACAATAGCCTTTTTGTTTGTGATGAAGTAGGTCTGCTTTTAGATCTGGAGAGGGAATATAGTTTTAATGTAGGATAGATTACGAGATCCATCGATTGACCAAAAAAAAAAGGAGAGATATCCAATCGAGTTTGTTACCCTTTACAACTTCACCATCTGCCTTTAAATAAATATGCTTCTTTGAATTCCAACACGAAACTACAAAACAAATAATATGCAAACACACCCTCAGGGCACTGGAGGGCAACCCTCCGTGCGCAAGCACCTTGTTTTTTTCAGCAGGCTTGCCTAAGCTAAGCCACATGACCACATGACCGAACATTCTAACAATTTTTCTTTCAAGGATTTTTTCCTTTCGAGCATCTTAAGGTTTTTGTCTTCTTCTCTTGTTTTTTAGTTCTAACTCGTGTCCTGACTGAAGCTTGCGAAACCCTCTGCATAGATGTCCTCAAAAGCGGAGCCCTTTGCGCGCTTGTCCGCAAACTTTTTGAGAAAATCAGAGGAGAGTATGGACAAGGGTTTTGGAATCATCATCAAAGAATCTTGTGTTCAGTCTTATAAACTTGGTCAATGTCTTGTTTGTGTTCAGTAATCCTGCAAATATTGTTCTTTACTCGAGCAATATCTTGATGCCACATGTTCTTGTTGAAGAAGTGGGGGCTATAGAGGACTCAATTGTTGGGTTGCCATAGTCGAAGAACCCTAAATGGTTAGCTTGCTCCCCCCTCCTTTGCCCCTTTTTTCGAATGCTTGGAATCTCTTAAGACAGATGCAATCAAATGTGTCGAGGAGAACAGTGGCCGCTTAATACATGCTGACATCTTGTATACAAGGCTTAAAAGACATATTTGTTGGTAACAATCGGGTAGATTTATGTGTTATCAATGCATTGATTGGCACATAGGCTAAATATGGATTACTGAAAGAAGCACGAGCAGTGTTTGACAGGCTTCCAATTCGAAATTCATTTGTTTGTGTCACATTTAAGGGTTTGAATAGGACTTGAACCCACTACCTCTGGAATGTGACAAAATGGTTTGGATGAAACCCCATGAAACCGAACCATACGCTCCAGACTTGATGGTTAATCGTCACAGTTCGGACAATGCTAACAGGATAGGCCGAAATGAATCTGGATTGGAAACCCTGAATTGCTTTGAAAAGATAAAACTGCACATCATAACATTGCATGCATGAGACAAGCCTAGGAACCATAATATCTATGATGAAAGGCCAGAAAGTACATTTTGAGATCATCCAGAAAGGATTGAAGGACCCATACCTGGTACCAACCTTAGCAAAGTGTATGCAAACAGTGGCTTACTACCAGATGCACAAGAAGTCTTTGACAAGCTGTCCATTCAAGATGTTCTTTCCTACAATGCACTACTTGCAGGATATGCAGCAAGTGGATAAGCATTAAAGTGATTTAAACAATATCTATCTATCTATCTATCTTGTTAATTTGGGTTTTCCCGATCTGGAGAAAAATGTTTTAGGAATTTTTTTTAAGTTTTATTTCTAAGGTTTTGGGGATTTTGCGTGCCGGAATAAATTTCCGATTTCTTAAACCGAAGAAATTTTTTTCCTATGGTTTTACATCGTTTGGCTCTCCTTATTCGATTGCAGCCGGATGCATGCCACGATTGCTAATATGATTGCAGCTGGATGCATGCGACGATTACTGAGCTTAAGCTTTTTCGGCATGCAGGGGCTCATAGAAATTTTTTTGTCTGATGATTTATATCCCGCGAATCTCAAATTTGATTATCGGCCGGATCATTTTAGGGTGAGTTTAACAGCATAGAAGCAGGATAGCAGGTAAAAATCTTCCTCCTATTTTTTTTTATTCTACCGAGCTATAGGAGTTGGCCCAAGTAGAAGAAGGAAGACATACGTTTTCCGTCAGCCGATGTCCAAGAAATTGATTCTGCATCTTTTGAAGTGGAGTTAACTGGAGTGATGGAGACCTGTCTATAATCAGCACCATTTTTTGGGTATGATGAGAGGAGGTTTTGGGATTTTTCTTTCTGGCATTCTTAGAGTAGTTTGGCATGGGCCTTTATGTAATGTGGTATGCATGGCATGATCTATCAATCTCTCTCTTTTTTCTTTTTTTACATCGCTGCAATGAAAGATCCCTTTATATGTATGTATTATTTTCTCAGAAAAACGGTTTTTTTCCTTAAAAATCTATGTAACAAGCTCTTTATTTGATTCTTAGAGTCTAGGTTCCTCCTAACCCATATTTTATAGCAGTAAATATCCTAGAAACAGGCAGCAATATCTATCTCAATTAACCAAAGCATCTGTTCATACTTGCAAGTAGTTGGCAACTAGATGGTAAATGTTTTAGAGGTTCTAAACAGATTTTTGGTGTATTTTTCCTTCAGGGCTTAAACTGGCAAGAAGAGTTTTGTCCTTGATAATCAGTGCTATCTATAACTTTTTCCCTTCCTTTTGCCATAATCCATCTTTGAGCGATTTATCAACTTATATGCCATTTATTTTTTAGGTAGAGTTTAAAGTTGGAATAGAAGATTATACATTGGCTGCATCATCCAATCACCCCAAGTAATCAGGGACATTGCAGATTAGATCCATGTATTATTCAAATGGTTCTATATTATTATATGCAGAGGTTTCATTCTATGTCCTCATGTTCAGGTTTATCTACTTCCACATTCTTCTGTCTTGCTAGATTTATGGAAACCAGCCAAGATTTTTGGCGAGAGCTATTCCCTTCCATTGCAGGCGATAAGTGATGTGAGAAGAAGAGAGGACACATGTGAATGCAACATGAATGCAATAGGTATTGGCTATGAGGACACACATTCCCATTCTCATGTTGCCTTTTTGATGTCTTTGAATTTGGAAATGTCACGACTCTTATTATTCTAAATCCAGGTGTTGATACTGCAGACAATATCGTTATCGGTCTCACACTTTACAAGTAAGATTGATTTTATATTTACATGGATATTGTGTTATTATTATTTCAAATATTAAGAATGAAGTATGATATGATAGAAAAATACAACTCATCACAGTATTTTTGTTTCTCTTTGCCCCTGTTTCTATAATTTCTATATAGTTGTGTAGCTCCTATAGTTGTGTATATAGTTCTCTTTGCCCCTATTTATATATTATGATGCTCCAGAATGCAAGTACGAAACTGTTGCACTGCATTGATTTGCCACTGCCATTGCCATTGCTCTGCTCGAGTTCATGCTTTAAGAAAGCAAGATTGGGGGCAAGAACCCATGTATCAATTTCTAACTTCAGATATGATGTTTTGGATCGAAGGAATGCGTAGCCATTTGCATGCTAAGAAAAGGATGCTCTGAAACGATTGATTCTTTGGCAGTTTTTTTTTTCTAAGTTTATAGCCACCTTTTAAAATTTATTGGATTTGTCTGCAGCATAATAATTCTGATCTCTAAATAGCAGGAGCTTGGCATCATGAACTTCTGATTTGACAAGCGCTTGCAAGGCCACATCTTCAATATCACAGATTTTATGTCCTTGGGCAATGCATACTCTTTGCTATTCTATTCCTGTCAGCAACTGCCATAGATAAGGAAAAATGCTTTGGTTTTTTTTTTTTTTACATAAGATTGAAGCAGTATTAAGCCTTCAAGTGGATGGAGAATGAGCGGACATTTTGTTCTCTACACGATTTTCACCTATTTGCATATCCTGGTTGGATTCCCAATTCCCAAATGCTTCAATCAATTCTTCTCTTCCTTCTCTCATTACTGCGATATACTATTTGGATTGTATGAGAACTACTTTCACCTGCACACTCTTGCTCAAGTATATTTCCAAGCATGTATCTTGGTGGGATGTGGTAAGCTCAGTAATGAAATTGAGTATGGATGAGTGGCAATGCATTTCACCATATTTAGTAATGTATCGCTAGATTGTGTCTTTTCTTAGTAATTCCACTAAATCTTGAAACAAGATGTTTATGGTGAAGGATGTATAGTTGCATGTCTTAGTCACATGGACATTTGAGGCCTTTCTGTTACAGCATTGCCAGGCAAGATGTTTATTCCAGTATACTTTACAATAAACAGATGCAACACCCAACTCTTGAGGATTTGTGTCCTCGGAATGTGCTCTTCGATGCTAGAAGACTGAAGACTTTGAGTTTGCCAGTGGTAAATTATCTTTTTGTTTGCTTATTAAGCCAAGTTGGCTGTACTTTCTAGCTTTTCTTGCATGATCAGGTTGCTCACTGGTTTGCAATTGAGAAATTCACTACATGACACCTGTTCGAGCATGTAGAGTGCCTGATTCAGTTTATCAAGTGTTCTCTCTCCAAATCTAATGCTCATTCATGCTTTTACATGTTTTGAATTTTTTATTTCAATAAAGACATAGAAAAACATCATTGGTCCATTCTTGAACAAACGTGCAAGGATGGATTGCTCACAGAAGATATCAACTGCAATATTCTATCTTTTTCAAAAATTGCATATTCTATCTTTTTCAAAAATTGCATGTAGCGTGCTTGATTCTATTCATCGAATATTCTCCAATTTTAATGCTCATTTACTATTTCAAATGTTGGATTTTTGTTGTCAAATAAAAATTAAACTAATATCATTGGTCCATTGTTAGAATATTATTGCTCCATTGCTGGCATTTTTTTTTTCAAAGAGACTTACAAAGCAATATCATTGTCCATTGTTAATTTCTTTTTCAAATAAGACACTTAAAAGCTATATAATTGGTTCATTGTCCAAGCAACGTGTAGAATAACGTGTAGAATAGCTGACATATGGATTTGCAAGGAGATCTTAAATATTTGTATTCAATGCATGCTTCTGAGTTTTCCCATGGGTGCTTTTCGCAATATTATTGTAGCCCAAGTCATCAACCAGAGAGAATACCTTTCTTGACTGAATATCTCCAATATAACAACAATTTGCGTGACACCGAGTGAATTTGTACTTGAATTGCAAGAGGCAACAACATCATTCCTACGGTTCATATAGGTGGTATCCATATTCATTGGACTGAAAAAACCTTACATCATGCTTGCCCTAAGTTCATAAGGCTAGCAAGAATATTTTATATGATCGAGTTAATGACCTTTGCATCTAAAATGATACACTTATGGAAAATTTGCAAGTAGATTGCCATAGACACTTTGACGGACTGTATCTCTCACATCCGGTGTCAGATTTTCATGTGCTTGGGCTTGTTGGAAAGCTGGTTCAGAGAGCTTTCCAACGGTGTATGGTACTTGCATGCTTGTCTTTGTTTCAGTGCTCAAATCTGCTGTTTTCCGGGCTGTGTGCTAGGGTTTTTGTGGCAGCCCTTCTTCTTCCTTCTTTGAGAAGTATAGCCCTCGCCTGATGCCGTTGTTGGCCTTGGCCACGCGGTGTTGAAAGGTGTGTGTTGTACTCTTATTGAAGGTTACGAGAATGTTTTACTAATTCATACCCTAGTTTCGATGGTGTTGTTGATGAAAGTCCGACACCAATATAGGGATTGGCGATGTTTTAGTAAGTATTGAGAAAGGGTTTCGCGATTGACTAGCCCAAAAAGGTGCTCGGCCCGCGTTCTTGAGCCCCCAAATTCAATTCTAGGCACCCTTTCCGCAGCGAGAGATCCCTCAAACTTTGGAAGTCATGCCCACAGAAGATGGGCGGCACAGGAAACCCAAGGCGAGGGGCCCGCGACAAACGGTCCCGATCGGCCATCATGGGCCGGGGGGAGAGTCATCCTCCATGAAGAAGGAGGCTCGGGCTAAGGCTAAGGCCCCTCGCCGAGGCCGGCCCGGCCCGGAAGGGATTAATTGCTCGAGACCACATAGGAACTCCTCCCGCCGAAGAGAATTGGAGCCACGTCAAAGCGGGAATGGAGGCTAACGGTGCTCGTATTGAGGCTAACGATTACCGGGCCGGGCATGGCGATGGAGATGGAGTCCCTCGCATCCCATGTGCTCAAAAGGCAAATCGGGTCGAGGAAGAACCGTGATCACAGTGCTTGAGACCCGCGACGATGCGATGTGGAAGATGGCCTTGGCCTTGCACACTTCGAAGCCAGAAGCAGCCAGCAGAGGTTGCCGACATGCGGCCCGCCTAGACTCACAGGTTCATCACTCCGACACCATGACACAGAGAGGGAGCCGCAATGAATGGAGACGATGGTCACGCCGCTCCTGGCGGCCGAGGTAGAGGCGGCCCACCACCATGGCACGGGGAGCACTGGCCGCTCTTTGCGCACTGACCTGCATACGCACCGGGATCTTCGAGTAAGATCGAACAAGAAGCCCCGCCGACGCTGTGGGTGGCCGGGCTCGAGCACGCCCGCTACTCGTGAGCCGGAGCTCCGTGGATCGCGGGCAACCATCCACGCATTGCAGCCGTGGTCTCCCTACCGAGGTTCATAGTCACCGCAAGTGATCTGGTGAGGAGATGGGCAAAGCGGCGGGCTCAAGCTGTGCTCCCCGACTTCCTGAGGGGCGAAGCAGCGGGCGGCCGCTATCGCCCCGGCCTCCCGCCCGGCAGCCCGTCCCGCCGCTTTGCCCCCGGCCACACTCCGGTCACTCCCGCCATCCCGGCCACCACCACCACCCCGGCCGGGGACCCGGCCTTCGCCCACCTTGGACCCCCAGCCGCAGAACTCGAGGCCTTGGCCGGAGAGGCCCAATCGGTAGTTCGAGGTATGCGAGGCGGCGAGGGGAGAGTCACGCCCACAACATCCGAACACACATTCTCGTCGGATGACATTCCGGGGCGATTCACATTTCTCGGCGGCGGCATGGGGCTCGGCGCCGGGCCGTGGACCGCATTGTCATATTCCGCGGTTCGCGGATGCACAGTGCGTGATGCCATATTGCGCCCGGAGGCGGATGTTGAAGGGGACATCCACGTATGTGGGCCGGGACCTCACACCCGTACAGCGGGAGGCACGCCTTGAGCGAGGGGCTTGTCAGGGTCGAGGCATTTAAGCCAGCGGGGGTGCCGCGGGGATTGGTTCGGCGGGGATGCATTTTTAAAACTGACACCGCTCTTCTGCTGCGGAACCGCATGACCCCAACCCCACCGTACCGCAGCGGCCACAGCCGCTTCTACTACCACGGCCCCCCTTCTCCTGCTCCTACTCCACGCTCCCTCGCGGCCCCACCCTCTCGGCCACATCTTTTGCCTCCGCTCCATCTACTTCTCCTCGGCCTCTGCTTCCCGCCCTCCCCGCTGACTCGAGTTGCGCATACCATCCTGGGCCGACAAATAGGAATTGTGTCTCGGGTGGTCTCATGGAACTGTCGAGGCTTCCCTTGGCGAAGGGGGGATCCCCGAACTCCTCCGTGGCGGCCCGGTATGGATCTCATCTTCCTCATGGAGACATGGGAGCATCTTTGGACACAAGCTACGATTTCTTAGGGTTACCAACATTTCTCGGTCTTCAATACTTGTACAGGACGGCGGGGTCATGGTGGAGTGGCTTGCTACTACCGGGACAACCTTGGCACATTCGGTTACCCTCCGGAAGAGCAGACCCGGACACAACCCGGTACTACGGGTTCGTGTGCATAATACCGGTGGCAACCCTCTTTCTCGGCGCTGTTATTTCCCTCGCAGAGCGGCACCTTCTATCGCGACCACCCCCGATCGCGGATAGGATGGACCCGTATGTCGATCTATATGATGACATCTGTTAAACATCGGCGGTTGGGTAGGGTCGTCCTTCTTGGAGATTTCAATGCGGACAGAGTAGAGCAGCCCATGCGACTTGACCCCCTACGACGGCGATGTCCGGCAGTTTCGCCCAGAAGTAGCCCTGGCCGCGGCGGGTCGGATGACAGCCAGTCTTTCGCTTTGGCGGGGGCGGTTGCTCTGCTATGTGGCATTTTGACTTGATAATTTGCAATGGCCTTTCCACGGTGGCCCGATTCTCATAAGTGCACATGCGAGGCGAGGACAATCGGGGGAGGGTCTAGTGTGGTGGACTATGTGCTTGTAGTTCGCAAGATATGCATCTCATCGGTCGTTTCGGGTGGGCCTGACGGTCGGGATGAGGAGGTCGACTCGAGATCACCTCCCACTTTATTTGGACCTGGTTTGGCGAGCCGCGGAACCCCCACTATGCCAGCCCTCGCCGTCCTCGGTTGAGACTTCGATTATGGCGGTGAGAGGACTGGCAAGATGCTCATGAGCGCCCTCGGTAATTTGCGAGACCTCCACACTAGAAGCGGCCGAGATGGACCCACCGACTTCGCTATTACGGGATCACGGCCGGGCCGGTGCTTTGGCGGACCCCCAGCGTCGCCCTTTCGGGGTCAGCAACATTCCGCGTAACCGATGGTTTGATCGCGGATGTAAAAAACATAGCTGGCGGCTTCCGTCACATCTGGATCCGGTACCGGCTTACGGGGAGCCACCACGATGCAGCTCATCGCGGAAGGACACAAAGGCGCGGTACCTTTGCCAAGCATCGGGGGAGATGTTGACTCTTTGGACACTCATCCTCGAACCTTTTGGCGCAGAGTGCTTGAAGGCCAGCCCAGCCCTACGGGGGACATCACACGAGGCGGTGGGAGCGGTACTTGCGGCGGCTCTATGACCGGCGGGGGCAGCGTGACGCCCATACCCCCACGGGATGGCCCCCATTGGTTCGTGGATGAGGATGTTGAGGAGGGCCCGCAGCGGCTAGCTAATGGGAAGGCGGTGACCACCGATGGTATGCTTGGGCGAAGTTACTCAAGTGGGGCGGGGCGGCCGCTTGTGGCCTGGGTCCTCACTACTGTTCAGCGAGCATTGCGGGGAGGGTTTGCCCCGTTCCAATGGACCTGGCCGGGTTGTTCCCATTCACAAAGCGGGCGACCCACCTTTGTCAGGCCAATTCACCTACGGACGATCATGGTCGATTCGATTATTTGCCAAACCGTTGGGTGGCATTCTCGGCGGCAGTTGATTGACCGGGCGGAGGAGCGGATGTCGCGAGCCCTCGCAGGCGGGCTTTGACCCGCCACTCAACGATTGACCATATCTTTACGGCTGCGGCACCGATTGAAGACGGCCCGGAATCACCTACCGGACTTGTATTCTTTGCTTTGTGGACCTTCTAAAAGGCTTTTGATCTGGTCCAAGGGAAAAGTTGTGGGCTAGATCTGCGTCAAGCTGGGGCTCCATTTGCACGTGCGAGAATGCCATATACGAGGTTGTATGAGAGTTGTTTTGGCGGGGATGCGGTCGGCCAGCCAAGCATTTACCGGTAGTATCGAGTCGGCGGGGGTTGCCCCTCGCCGACACTTTTTGGCCTCTACATTGATCGGTTAGAGCCCCGCTTCGCGAGCATGGGGGGATGGCATACATCTTTTGCACCAGGTCATCGCCGGCTCATCTATGCGGGACGATGTTGGCTTTGCTGGCCCACACCCGGAAGATATGCAGTCTCACGGATGCCCTAGACACATTTTGTCGGGCTCTGAGACATGCAGCGCGTCAATCACGGGTCAAGACCGGGGTGGTTCTCATATCCTCTTCCGCCACCCCATGCCTCCTCGTGACTCACATATCGGGGGCGGCACGGTGGGCGTCCGCCCACCTACAAGTACCTGGGGGTGGAGTTCCCCTCCTCGCCTCTTTGGGGCGCGTCTATCCGCTACTGGGTGGCAAGAGGTCGGAAAGCGCTTTATGCAATCTGAGAACAAGGTCCAGGCAGAGCTATATGATTGGGGCCATCAGTCACATCCTGTTCGCACCGGTCGAGATTCGGTCCTTCATGCACGGGGTCGAGGTTTGGGGCCCCTATCGTCTCTTGACGACACGGAATGACTTGGGCTTGGTGCGAGAAGGCATTTTTGGCACGGGCACTTGGGGTGAAACCTTGATCCCCTATCGATTCTCGGCTGCAGAAACCGGATTCTTGCCGCTTCAGCGGGCGACCCTTGATAGACACATCGTCTATTTTTGAGAAAGTGGTTACTATGGGTGATGCTCGGCTCCGCGACCGGCTTACACCTTGTGGCCATGAGTCATGGCTTAGGGCTGTTGGAGGGGTAAGAGAGATCGAGTGGTTCGCCCAGATGGAACGATGCGAGAACCGATAATGTTGGTAGGCAAATGCACCCGATCGTGATGTCGTGGCGGGAGTACCTAGATGCTTGTTTCCTTGGCAAGCTCGGGATCCCATTGCTCTAGAGCAGGTCAAAATGGCCCATTACAAAGGAGCACATCAACCCCGTGTTAGCCCGGGGCCCACACCTCTACTGCGTTCCCTGCCTGCCCCGAAAAGCGCAGCTCATTGCCTCCATTCGCGACAGTGCCCACCATCTTCGCGATCGAGGAGGCGGGGTGGATTGGGGAGCCCCGCCAGACGAGCTGTCGTCTTTGTCAAGCGGGTGCCGTTGAGGATGAGTCTCACACTTTCGAGTTGCCAGGCTCTCCGCCGGTCGGTCGGGCCGATCACGCTCCCTTAATGCGGCTGGGCGTGCCCTTGCATTTGCCGATGAACACACCGCCAAGATGCGTGCCACGGGGTCATACATCCGGGAGGTACCGGACTCGCGAGGTCACCTTTGCCCCACCGGGTCGTGTCCGTGACTAGGCACTACGGGGTGGTGCATGATTTGTATATATTGGGATGTTTTCGCATTTTATATGATTAGCACGGTTTGTGTCAGGTGATTGTCGCCACAGTTTTTCCTCGAAAACCCTTCGGGGCGGGGGTTTTTTAATCCGGGCAGTAATCCGCTTGCTGCGTTTTTGTATTGGGTCCCATAGACCGATTGGTCTCCGTGGACGATAAAAGTAACTTCCTTCCTTCCTTCCTTCCATGCTACCTGTTCTACATTCCCAAGTTGAAGCTTCGGTACATGGATTGCACAACACAGCGTTCTAAGCATACTATCACAAGCCTTTACCAAACATACAACATATCCATTTTCCTTCTTCCATTTCAGATCAAAATTTAGCAAGGTGTTCTAAAAATGTTTGCAACGCCATCAGTACCAATAGAATTGCATTCATGCCCAACAACACCCCATGCCATACTCTTGCGTCCTCCAAGCCACATTGTCTATTCTAGCCAACAGTCAAACAAGCACCCCTTCATGTTATTACTAAGCCCGGCAACGCCGGGCACCATAACGAGTATTTCCTAATGAGAAAATGTTTGTTTGCATTTTGGAGATGTGTGCTAGCTTAGGAGCCTTAGCCAAGGGTAGAGAGATATACAGGGAAATGTGAGGAAGGGATATGGAAAAGATTTGTTTGTTGCCATTTTTTTGCTCTGTGTATGTGAAATATGGTGCACTAACAGAGGCACAAGAAATCTTTGATCAGTTGCCAGTCCAAGATGTTGGCAACTTATGGACCTGCATCTTGCTTTGCATATCAATACATTTTGTCGGAGCAATGTAGATGGCATGAGAAAGTGATTGTTTTTAGGATGCAAATGTTAGTTCTAGCTGGTTTACTGGAAAAAGTTTGCAACTCTGTAGCTGTGCTGTAATGATTCCTACGAAACTTTTATCGTTTAGGTAACCATTCTTACTGTACATGATGGTATATGACTTGCTAGTGTTTCTGTCGTACGAGTCAACATATATATTCTCAAATTAAATAACATCAAGTTATCAGTCTATTAAGCTGCAATTATGAAACTATTGGTATCCTGCATCATTCCCATGCGGTAAGCTATGTGACCAGACTTTTCAGCTTGTAGATAAGGTTTCGTCAACTTCTTGACTAAACTCCTCCCAGATTGCTTCTACATGTGCTCCTGAAACAAAAAAATCTAAACACCGGGTTCAGCTTATAATGTAGCAGTTATGTTCCACATTTGAATAATCTAGTATCTTGCCAATCTGTTGGTCGAGACAGTTGTGGTAGCAGTGGAAGGAATGGCCGGGACGAATCTAGAAATTTTGGTAGTGATTCTGATAAGTTGTTATATGATATATAGGTGATCATTTTGGAGAAATTCCTAGGCAGTCAGAGAATCAAGGGTTGACTACCCCCAGGTTAAGCTCAGACAATGCTAGTTGCAACAATAATAACCTGTTTTCAAGCCTATTATTTTCATGTCGAGGCAAGATCTTCCTGGTCCTGAGGGTTTAACATCCAGCTTGCTATGGCTGGAACCAGAAACTCTGACCCTGGAGAAACACCTTCGCGACGTTACTTAGAATTTCCATAACATGGCATCCCATAAAATATGTGCATCCATCTTTCATATTGATATCCATCTCCCAGAATCTGTCATCCTAAACTATTGTTTGATGTATCAGCCTAGTTATATCAACTTGCTAAAAGTTTCTACTGCACCCAAGGTGTGGCTAATGCCAAATTTTGTCAATTTTGTTACGACTTCAACAACTGACTTCAATGCATGACTTTCTTCCACTAAGAGCGGACTCAACTTCTTTAGTGCACCAAAGCTGTCATGAAAGACATTCCCAATCCTGATCAGTAAAGTATGTGCCAATAAACCTTACCATCATTTCTGTAATTTCTTGTCCAACAAAAATTCTTGCAAACAAGCCTGGGATCTCTGGCCTCACAAGCAGAACAAATGCCCTGAATGTGTTTTGTATGTCTTTGTACATACGACATTTGGAGCAAACAATTATCATGACACTAAATGCTTCACTCTGGAGAGTCCTCTTATCTGATTCCAATACGGGTAACAATATCTTCCATGCAACCTGTCTTGCATGTGGCTTCCCATATCATAAGAGACAAGGAACCATAGATATGCATCTTTCTGGATCTGACAACTCAAGTATTTGGAATGCATCATCCCATCTAGTATCAAGGTAAAGTGCAACCTATAATAACATTTATATCTCCCAATAAGTGAGACTTCCACTAGAGAAGTTATATCCACGGAGTTATAGAAGCAACTGTAACAAATAGGTCCCTTGCACCTTGTTCCATATCCTTCAAAATAAACTCAAGAGAGCCAAACACAGTTGCTGCATTCCGACCATCTTCAAGAGAATATATGAAAGTTGCGGGCTTGTGATAGGTGTGCATCTTGGAATAATTTGTCTATTGGGATGTTTTGCAAACTAAAATGAGCATCCACAAGGTCCACCTTTAAGCATAATATAGAAGAAACAAGTTCAAAGAAAGTAGTTAAGTTGGATGCCTATCTACTTGGATGAGTCAAAGGGTTGTCCTATCTAGTTGGATGAGTCAAAGGGTTTGTTGTACGTATTGGCGATTGAGCTAACATCTTCCTTGAGTGAAATATAAAACAATATCTACACTTCCTTAGCAAAAATAAAAATCATTACGATGTTGTGAAGATCTAATTAAGTTATTGGTATTCTAGACTAGACATATAGGATTTAAAGATCGTATTTGGTTCGTCAAATATAAACATACCTATTCTCAAGCATGCCAAGTTGAGTAGTGGAAGCTAAACCAGTCAAGGATGCTACCATAAATACGCAGTAACTATTTGTAAGGTGATGGATAAACGTTATGTAGATGAATATAAAGTTCATCTCCTATCTATTTCTCCACTCTCTATTCCTCAAACAATTCAAGGAAATTAATGATGATGCAAGAGGATGTTAACCTATAGCTTAAAAAGTACAATGTGAATGCGTAGTATGGTTTGAGTTCCATGGATGATAATTACCCATATCCTGCAGGTATTCCTTGTAGCCAAGTTGAGTAGTCATAAAAAAAAAAAAATTTGATGAACGTGGACCTTTATTACTCAAAAGAATACAAAGAGTATATGGGGGACTCAAAACCCAGTGGAGTAGATATCCACTAGAGCAACACTAACCACCACATACATAACATAAAAAAGCAGAGAATACAGATCACCATGAGCACAACTATTTCGGGAAAGATAGATACTGCTTCAACCAAGGTAGCGACAAAATGGCGTGAGTCTACCACCAGCTTAGTGATATATAACCTTCCAGTTGTGCAAAAACAGGTAATAACTTAGTAGTGGAAGGTTCTTTGCATTCAATAAGGTTATACATATCTGTCCACCCCTCTCGCGAGTCATTGCTGTCGTGTATTTTGATTGACAAAAACATGTAACAAAGTGCCTCATTTTAGTAAACATTGTGGAAAATGTCTGGCCAGTTTGCCTATAATAAAGTTGAATTGAACATGCTAATAAAAAATAGTAGCATGTTGATATCTCCTTCTTTTTACAGTAGTCCTTTATGCAAATATGCTTAATTTATGGACATCCAGGGAGGCTCTTGGTTCATTCTCTCCATATCCTTCACATTTGCATAGGTATATGGCGTATGCATTATAAATTGCACCACTATATGTGCTATACAAGGAGCAACATAGTCTTACATAGTTGATGTTTGCGATTTCATGATCCTTTTTACTCAACAATTAGCCCAAACTAATGCCTTCATTGAATCACCATAATGAAGCCAAAATAAACCTAAAACATGCTTATTGCTATAAGTTCTTGCAAGCTCCACAATGCTATTCAGGCAACTAATGAGAAACCTACTAGCATCAATGGCATGTACATCAACTCAGAGGCTTCCATTGCAAGAACCATGGGTATACTTATTACTACCAAGGTTTTTCCCTAGAAACCCTTCAGGGGAGGGGAGGGGATTAATCCTGACAGTAATACGCGTGCTGCTTTCTTTATTTGGGCCCCATGGGCCAATTGGTCTTTGTGGACGATAATACATTTTATTCTATTCTATTATATTCTATTCTATTCTATTTATCACGTTCCAGATTTACTATGCAAAACAAATCAAGTTCCTAGAAAATGACTATTTCTTGTATATGGCTCCTTGGGTAGTACATTTTGATGACCACCTTGGGTCTGAAGTTCAATTTGGGACCATGTCATGATCCCATTGCCATGCCTCCAACACCCGAATGCTATGCAACAAAACATAAGGCATTAGATAGACTACCAATTTATATTCCAAAATAATCCCACACCCTCATCCCCCGCAACTAACAAGGATTTACAACACAAAAAGATCGGACATGCCATCGACACTAATCTATTTGCCATAGCATTGGCACTATGGCAAGGGAATGCATCTTTGATGAAAAAAAAAATAAAAAATAAAAAAAAAATGATTCTTATCCTAACAAATCACTATTGGTTTATGATTGTCATTTTGTCTATAAACCATCCAACATGCTCTTTAAAATTAGTTTTAAGTTATGTAAATGACATGAGTTTCTATGGATGCATGTGAAAATTTTGGGTCATAGTGTGTTAGCAAGATGTTACTTTTCTTAAAGAAGCACCACAACATATAGCATTCAAAAAAAGTCATGCCTCTCACGATTTTGTTTCTTAGTATAATCATTATTTATCTAAACATATATAATTGAGTTTGTCTAAAGTGCTTTTGACGTGTCGGCAACAGGTGAATTGTTTCGAAAAAATAGTGAGGGTTATTTTTCGTTGACGAAAGTTACAGTTGTTTCTTTCTTGTTATTCCATTGTAGTCTAGGTCGCGTCAAATCACTTTGAACCACGTTAGGACACAGCCATAGCGAGGGGTCCGGTAGTGCTGCAGAAGCTCTGATCCGCATGCAGAGGTATTTGAGATCTGTAAATTTTTGGCCTAATTACATTAATTATCAAATAATTTGAGAATGAAATTTCTAAGATCGATGAGTGTTCGAGTTTATCATCGCCCTAATTTGCCTAGGCTTTTCAAGAAGGGCTAGCTTCCATTTCAAGCAGAAATTTTAGCCCGATCTGTGCCGCCTTTTGCCAGATGGATTGCTAGACTTAGGGTGAGTATTGGAGATATGTGCAGTGGAAGAAGGGGTAGCGATGGTATTGAGAACAAGTGTGGAGCTCCGGCTTCTGATTCTATGGTGCTTCCAAGCAAGAAGAAGTGAGGTCCACGCTTGAGAGCAACATTTGCTGCACATTTTATATGAAAGCTCCGCTCCGATTTATTGCCTCTCCTAGTAAAATCAATCCAGCTTAAGAGCTTAGTCCCACCTGATTTGATGGTCCATTTCTTCACTTGTATGCTTAAACACTATTATTCCTATGTTCCGGATTTGTGTATAAAATGGGCTATTATGTTTGTGGTAGCCTCGGACCCTGCATTATGTTTGTGGTAGCCTCAGACCCTGCATTATGTTTGTGGTAGCCTCAGGCCCTGAATGCAGGAGGATAAACATTGTCAGTTTCGGATTTAGCCAGAGCAATAGGGCTCAGCATCCCACAAATTTGCACATCGAGCTATCGCATAATTCATAGCAGCAACATGTACATTTTGTTTCTTTTTAGATCGCTGTTCATGTTTAACTACAACAGATTTCCAAACTTTTCTTCCTGAAGAAGATAAGATAAGATGAATTTTTACGTCCACGGGAACCCAACGGATTAAGAATAGAATAGAATAGAATAGAATAGAATAGAATAGAATAGAATAGAATAGAATAGAATAGAATAGGTTTTTAGCGTCCACGAAGACCAATTGGCCTATGGGACCCAAACAAAAAGAGAGCAGCAAGCGTATTACTGACAGGATTAAAAAACCCCCGCCCCGAAGGGTTTTCGAGGGAAAAACCTTAGCAGTAATAAGCATGCTGGCACACTGTACAATTGCATAGGATAGTTCAATACCGTCTCGTAGGACACAAACGAGTCCGTGCATCCATAACGTCCTGGAGGTATGACCCCAACAAACCCACTGACGCCGTAGTCAATAACTGATGCAATGGCTGGCTAGGCACTAGTAATCGAACATATCGCTCTCCGATATGGGCAAATGCTGGGCAGATCTAGAGGGCATGACATTCATCCTCAATGGCGCCCTGGTGGCAAGAAGAAAACAAAGATGATAGAATGTATGTTTTATCTTATATAAGGTTGTTAGACCATTTTTTGAACATACAATAGCCACTGATCTTAATGTGGAAAATATTGAGAATAATTTTGGGTCATTTTTGGCATATGTTTTTCCATTTCAGCCAATATTGTAAAAGCAATCATGAGATTGCCATAGGAGGCATGGGCACGTATTTTTTCCAAAAATAATTCAGCGCTATGCATTTTCTTCAAGTATGTGAAGGATTGCAAACAATCTCTTGCACCTCTTCTGCAGTTGTTCCAAGAACTCCCAAACTACATTGATATGATCCGTGCAATTTTTTTGCATCATCAGTTTCGTTGGCCTACATAAGCAGCTCTCCATAACTTGTCATTTGTAGAGGAAAAATCTATTTTGCATGCATAATAAAGCATGCAACAAAAAAATATAAAATGATATGCAAAATATGATACTGCTCAATCTTACATGATGGCGTAGCTCTGTGCAAAGCCACCAACAAAAATGCCTTTCAAGTTGATCAATTAACTCTGACAATCCTAGACAATTAACTCCGATCATCTTGCTAAACAAGATCTCCGCCCTATACAAGGCCATAAAAAAAAACCCGACTTGAACTAGTAAAAACTAGCGCAAACATCGGCATTGGTCAATCCCTTTGCTGTCTTATCTGGCCATACGAGAACGGTACCATTCTTCCAAAAGCAAACATTTATAGACGCTTAAATCTTCAAAGGACCATTAAATGACCATGTAGGAAAAATCTGTATTCCTGTTCTACCAATGTACCATCATAACATGTATTTTATTCGGAAACAATAAATAAGATACAAGCAAGACCAGAGACCTGTGATTCAAAGAACCATATATATGCAATAAGACTTGCAGCCAATGCAAACATAAAATACAATAAAGGATTGTTGTGTGTTCAGATCAAAATATAGTGAGCACAAAAAGAAGTGCTTTAAGTTAAAAACAAGCCATAGGCAGCAGCTTTTCCATTTGTAATAATATATATGTGGTAAAAATGATTTCACTGCCATGTTGCCAGCTCTATCATGGCATATCCTTGAAAAGCATTTTATTTTTAAGCCAAAGGGACAGATTTAGAACGAGGTAAATAACCATAAAGATACAGAAAGCTCCATATTTTAGTAAGTCTTCAAAATGTTCCTCGTTTATATGAGAGACAAGTACCTTCTCTCCAGAAATTCTCAATCAAAACATCGTTGTAACAGCTTGTAGAACCACAAACAGTAATAGTGTACCTTAGCAGCATTTTAACTTGCAAACTTAAAGCTTGTAAACAGGTTCCAAAAGGGTTGGACACCTCCATGTACTTGTAGATATTTGAACTTCTTTAATCTTTCCTTGACAAAGTAAAAAGAGAAGCCCGTACCTACAGCCAACCAATACATTATTAGCCATAAACTGGGTAAAAATCAAGGACCAAAATGTACCTTAGGCTTCTCGGTTGCCAACCGATCAGACCTTTTGCCCAAAAGATCAAATGAGCATAGTAATAAATCAAGAACTAGTTTGAACCTAATTATTGACATAATAATGATCACGACTCCAATTATCATTTAGGCGATAATGCTTCAATCAGAAACATAAGGTTAAGGATGCAGACCCGAGCTTATAATCCTTGTTAAAATATTGAGGACCCTTAGGCAAGTACCTCAGTAGACATCAGGAATATAGAAGAGCAAATGCAACTGCCATATCTATGTCTTTCATACAAACAGTTCAATTGAATGTTTAAAGTGGTAAGAAAACCCAAGGTCATCTATTAGGTCCAATATAGCTTGAAATAGAGCTGCCAATGTATGCAATATCTTAGCGACCTTTGCCATTTGCATGAGAATTTTTAGGGGAAATATAAAGGTCTACACCAGGGCATATAGAATCAATATGATACATGACCGGCCCATCCTATTCCTATATCGAAATATAATAAGGTTTAAGAATAACTCTGATATTATCCCTGGGCATGTAAACATTTAAGGACAAAAGGATATCTAAAATAAGCCAAATAGATTTCCCTCTTGAAGTATGCGAATATATGCCATTCAGAAACCTCTTAGCAAAACTTGCTTGTGTTCGTAGATAGATATTCAGTTAGAAGAATGTAAACTTTCACATTTTTAACCTGCTTCACACCTTGAGATTGAGAATGGAATGCATGTACAGACCCTTAGCATAGTCGTGCCACTATACACAGGCAGACTTTCATCCCTAATAATCATCAATATTAATAAAAAACCACTGAAATATCTGGTTCCCTTCCATGTCCGCGTCAATATTTTTGGTTTCAGGAACAGATTGTGAAGCTTCACCATATCCTTGTCTATGGGACCTTTGATGATTTTTATTTTGTACAAAAGCTCTGCTTGCCTTTTTTGCCACAAGTTTCCGTACTGCTCATGCCATCTTCCAAACGATTGCCTTGTGTGCATGCAAAATACCAACATCCTGTGTATGGGCGGCTCATCTATGCCCTGTTTAACAGAGCCCAGAAGCTTGTTGGATTTTCTTCTCACTAGATGGCAAAAGGAATGTCATGATCGAGGTAGACAGCCCAAAAGTCCATGCTCTTGTTTGCCCGGGAAAAATAGTCAATGCACGTGTTGGATATGAGCTACTTTGCCGCTTATTGGAGAAGGGCTGATCTTCTGCCCACGAAACTTGGTCCAGAGGGTAATGTCGATATTTTGAGTTCATTGGCAGAGTCCGTTCAATGGAGTGGGAGAGTTGCCCATCCGTGGCCAGGGGCCTTCAGGAGAGGACCTTTGGGGCAAACTACTTCCAGAAGGTTTTAAGGGTCCGTCTTCTAGGGTCAACACCCTCCCTCTACATGATGACATTGTGCAAGATCCTGATCGAATCTTACTATGATATGGCCTCTGAAACATAAACCCTGTGTGTTGCTAGGTTATTGAAGGGTTTACATTATAGAGGTCGAGTTTTAGTCGGTTGCACTTGGGACATGGTCGAGAAGTTGTAGTTGAAAACACAAAGCAATAAGCTGACGGAATGGGGTTTGGATTTATCCTCCTCCCAGTATGACAATTAAAAGTCAAGAGTGCCTTTTCCAGTAGCAAAAGTGTTTGGGATCATTCGGGATGGCCAATAGATCCAAACTCTGTTATTTCAGTTGCCATGGCTCCGCGTGCATGCTTAGAAAAGGTGCACCTAGTTATCCAAGAAAACGACCACGTTTTGGCCTCCGAAACATAAACCCTACAATAACCTAGCAACACACAGGGTATATTTTGGAGGCCAAAACATGGTCGTTTTCTTGGATAACTAGAGGAACCTTTTCTAAACGTGCATGCGAAGCCATGGCAACTGAAATAACAGAGTTTGGATCTATTGGTCATCCCGAATGATCCCAAACAATTTTGCTACTGCAAAAGGCACTCTTGACTTCTAATTGCCACACTGGGAGGAGGATAAATTCAAACCCCATTCTGTCAGTTCCTATTGCTTTGCATTTTCAACTGCAGCTTCCCGACCATGTCCCAAGTGCAACCGACAAAAACTCGACCTCCATAACGTAAACCCTTCAATAACCTAGCAACACACAGGGTTTATGTTTCAGAGGCCATATCCTAGTCAGATTCGACTAGGACCTTGCACAATGTCATCACGTAGAGGGAGGGTGTTGATGCCAGAAGACGGACCCTTAAAACCTTCCGGAAGCAGTTCGCCCCAAAGGTCCTCTCCCGAAGGCCCCTGGCCACGGACGGGCAACTCTCCCACTCTGGAACTGTGAACTCTCTGCCAATGGACTCAAAACATTGGCATTACACTCGAGACCAAGTTTCGTGGGCAGAAGACCACCCCTTCTCCAAGAAGCGCCAAAGTAGCTTATGTCCAACACATTCGTAGTCAATTGGCCTAAGAGGTGGCTGTGGAATACTGCAATGTAGCGTGTTCGTATTTTTTTCGTTGCCAAAAATGACCGTGCAACTTGCTCCCTAGGGTAATTTTGCCATTCCGGACGACATGGCAAAGTCAAATCTCCATGCCAGAGCCTCTATACTGCCCGAACAACAAGACACTTGGGTTTCTACACGGTCGCCCGCAGAACGTTTCGCGGTTTGATAAGTTATCCCGGGCCGATCTTGGATTTTTTTGAACCTGTTCAAAGCAGGTTACTTACGCGGCAGATTTAGCGGTCGCATAGGGGAACCGAGCTGGGGAGGGGGGTAGGGGGCATTGGCATACGACCTCCCGGAGGAGCGTTGGCAGGAAAGGCTGCGTCGGCAACCTTTCTGAGGTCTGTCTCCTGGGGTCTGGCCTCTACCCTCTGGTGAGGCAGCCGTGCGAAGTCCTGGCCTGGTTCGACTTGGGGAAGGGTGCCAGCACTTTAAGTTCTTCAATATCCCTCTATTCTATCCCTTGCCAAACTACTCTACCAAAAATTCCAAAAGTTGTCATATTTCTTGCATAGAATCCTAGTCATCATGTCCACATCACCACCATCTTGCCATGCCACCCAAAGCCAACATTACCCAATGAAAAGACCGAAGATGGACATCTTTTCATTTTTGGCCTAGTCAAAACTTGGCCTTGCTCACTTGGCATGCCACTTGGAGTGCCACATCATCCTTCCCATGCGGTTTATCTTAGGGGACTACTTCATGATCAAGAAGGCAAGGGAAGACAAATACATTAATATCACCTGTCAAAAGACCTTGTACAGCAACCAACGAATCTCTGCTTATGCTAAGCTGATAACAACAGCCTCCATTCATAAAGATGGAGAGGAGAGCCAAATTTCAGCTAAGGAAAAAAAATACAAAAGTATATGTATAGTATTACTAGTAAATAAAGACCCAATAAGTTTCCATGGTAAATCACCGTAGTGAAACAATTTACCAAAATCTAAATATCTATATGGTCCTAACTTGAACACATAATGTTATTGGGTCAAATACTATCACCCATAAGTTCATAAGAAAAGCCAAAAGTAGCATCCAATGGCCATAATGTACCATGGAATTAATATTGCACTTCAATGAATGTTTTAAGTTAAATACAAGTGGGTATACACATCAAGAACCAAATTTAGATTACCTCAAACTATTCTTATAATTAAGAAATACAATCAACTTATTAGACACGTCCAAAGGCTTATTCCCTAAAGGGTTACTGTTAAGTTACTCTCTTGTAGATATGAGTAAGAGAAGCCAACAAGCCACATGCATACACAAAAAAAAAAACCTTTTTACAGTCTGTTTCCATACTCCCAACCTTAATATTTCTTTCAAAAATATCAAGCTTGCAATTAGCAGCCCTAGAAACCTTACAGGAATCAATTTCTAGGCCAAAGACAAAGTTAAAACTATCAATATCAGAATACTCATGATGCAAAGACAAATTAATTGTATTTTCCATTTCAGTTATCTATTATACATATCCAACATTTGGTTATAACCAATCACATAAATATCTGAGAATACCATAATTGTTTTACATTTTCAATAAATTATTATTCCAGCAGGATTTACAGAAATGTAGAATACCCAATGGAACGTGCTTACTTGACATCTTGAATTGTAGAACTATAGCTTAAGTAAAAACATCAAAGCTTGGAGCAAGAAAACCTGGTTACCTGCAGTTAAACAGCCAAACATTAGCCAGGGTAGGGTAATTAAGGCAGAACTGACAGGTAAGCTATAGGTTTTCTTGGGTTTATCCCCTTCACCAAGCCACAATGTTTGATGACATAAATGTACATGTTATACCTTAGGATCTGCTCTATTCCTCCTGTTCAACATTACCAGGTTTAATTTGGGTTAATTATGCACTTTATAGTTAAATCTCCACTTATCAGCTGAACTCCCTTAACATGAAGTCTTCACGTTCTCTAACTTAGCCTTATATAATTTCAGCCATATGGTGCAAACAAACTAGCAAGCATCCTGGCCTATATTCAAAATTAGTTTTAACTAGAGGTAGTGAGCGGATGTTTTTGCATACAACTTGTAACTCTTCTATCATTCTGCCATGCAATCCCCTAGGATGTGTAGATCATGGAGAACCCACATTATACTCATGTAATTCAAGAAGTTTCACAAATCTTACCATTTCTGTAAACCAGCATTAGTTATACTCAGATTTTTTTCATTATTCTATATTTTGAATCAAGGATTTCCATGCTTAGTAAGGTACACTACCTGGTATACAGCCAGACATCCCATAAGTTGTGCAAATCTGATGGATTCCTTCTTTATGTATAGATTATTCATGAAGCATCCCTGATCTTACCATCTCTTTAACTATTCCTAAGATCTACACTCCCACTTCATGCATTTTCATCGTTTAATTCATAATTGTTCACAAATCTTCAATCAGATCATAATTATAATTAATAAGGCATACATCTATCCTAGATCTCATACAAGCATAATGTAGCCTTACATAACCTTCCACTACAGGATCTATTTATCTTGTTTCACAAATTATCATATCAGTTCTAAAATATGAAATAAGAACCTGAATGAGCTTCAAATTTTGCAAATCTCCCAAATGTAAAGCTGTATTTGTTGCCATGTTCATAGTATCAGCCTCCTTCAGAGCTGTGATAGGATCTGCATCTTTAGCCTTCTGTTTCACCATTTCCTCAGTATTTCCATCCTTAACAGCAGTATTATTTCCTTCTTTCCCTCCATTGGTCTGGCTTTTGCTATTCTCACCAGCAGGCCCCTTAGCAGCTCTTCTAAAATCAAACAGCTTCGTACTCTTAGGTTCAGCTGTCTCTAACCTCTTTCTGGTGGCCATGTTCAGGTCACCTTTCTTCCTACCCATCAACGGAATGCTACACAAGATATAGCATTCTTCAGGCGCAAGGCAGAAGCTAAGGCTGTCATCCTAACCGAGATTTGTTCTGTCCATTATTTATGCAATGGCAGAAAGTGTACCTAATCAGTTTAGTTCTATTCCAGCAGTATCTTTAGACATCCGGTCCCTTGGATATATCTATTCTTGAAAATAGAAAAGTACCTTATCAAAGCTGTAGACGGAGTGCTTGCACATGCTCATTTGCAACCGTTCCTTGCTTAAAACGGCCCTGGTAGATGACGGCCCTTTGTCCCTGTTGTTAGAAAACCCTAAACCATATATTGCATGTATACAATTGATTGTACAAATAACCACAAGTGGCGGATTAGTAGGCAGTTTAAGGCATAATATCAAATTATACCATCTATATAAGGATCCTCCACCAATGCATTTCTTTATAGTAGAGATGGCAGGACGCCCTGAGGGGTCCCAAAACAGAGGCCATACTAGAAGCAAGCTTATTGAACTGCTGAGAAGGGCAGGGATTGAGCATCCAAGTCCTCAGCCATCCAAAGCCCAGTTGATGGAGCTCTGCAAGTCGCACAAGATTGATCCTAACAGAAGCAACTTTAGTGTGAGCATCATTAAGTTTATTCCCACTCTTCAGCACTGTGCAAATTCTGCTGCAAATATGTGCAAGACTAGGGAGACCCCAGTGAAGAGTGTTGAGATCGAGTATGTTGCTGATTCAGCTAGTGAGGATGACGATTTTATTGTGGAGGAGATGCCACTTAATCAGGTTTACACATTGTTTCTACTATTGCTAATGCTTGCACTTCTGCTAATATTATTACCGTATCGATAGAATAATATTAGGAATAGTAATGGTACCACTGTTACCAGATCCATGCATAATGATATTAGTTTGCCAATAATTTTACTAAGCTTATCTAGTTACATAATCCATAGTGTGCAAATACTCCAGTCTAAGAATCAGCTCTGAATCTATTGATTTACTGACATTGGATAAATCATTAACAATATTTGGTATATGTTTTGCTGTTGTAGTTAAGTTTAGTTATGTTTAAATGCAAAGTAGAGTGATTATGGAGTAATGGAATAGAGGAAATAGATATTATGCATATTTTGGCTAAGTCTGCATGAGCGGTTCGCATGCATGTTCCTGCTAATCATATTTTTCTTAATCTAGTTGTTTTATTGTCATTAATGGCATTCTGAAGTGAATCTGGGTTGTTGCATACAGCACATTGCATTTTTATGACTGCGATCCCATTCTAGAGATACATCATTAAATCTGATAATAGAATGCACCCTGATCTGCTGCTTAAATTGTTTATGACACTAAGATTTATATATTGCATCATTTTAAGACTAAATGCACTCCCGAAATTTTGTTACATCCCTTTTGTCTTAAATTACCTAGATCTTATAATCCTGTTTTTTTTTTTTTTGAAGGATAACATTAAGTAATATTAATATAGAGAAAGTACAAGAAGAGCGACACTAGGGTACCCCTGCCCAAACATGGGCGAGCACCCACTCAACACATACACCTACCTACGACTCATGGAATAAATCTGCCAATGCTGTCTACAATGCAAAGGGTCCTCTCCCAGACAGCTGCCTTAAACTGCTCCTTCCGAGGAGATGCCAGGTAAGAGAGATACAATTTGTACCTTAACTACGGGATCAGAACCCGGGGCTGTACCTCCTCATTCCTGAACACCTTCATACGCCGACGCTTCCAAATGAGCCATACTAACCATGCTTTACACAAATGAAAGGCCAGACTCTGAGGCTGGGACCACCCACGAGGATACACCCCCAACAGAACCTGTTGACTCTGAAGCGATGTGTGAAGGAGGCGCTGGACCCACTGCCAGGCCGGCTGGATGTCCGAGCAGAGAAACATACAATGCTCCAGGGTCTCCGCACAGGCACCACACATTGGACACCGGTCGCTGATCCGCGGATTGATCCTGTGCACCCACGTGTTCACCCTCAGGGACCGGTGCACTATCTGCCATAGCAGGACACGAATCTTGGGGGGCGAGATTGGGTTCCACACCCATCGCCAAATGTTGCTCCAGTCATCTCCGGGCACCTGAAGACTCCAGCCATCTGAGGGGGGCAGCTCATCCTGAATTGCCAGAAGCTCATAGCAGGACTTCACGAAATTCGAGGGGTCAACTTTTGGATGACAACTCCACACCCGCCCCGACGCCTGCGGGGGGGTTCAACGGCAGCGCATTAGCCACCCGTGCCCAAATAGCACAATCCCGTTCCTGAAGTTGGAACTTGTGGCGGAAAAGCTGCCAGGGTGCAAGCTGACCATCAATATACCACTCCCCAATCGCCGGCACTCCCACGCCGTGCTCATCTTATTACATGCAGGGGATCAACGGATGCGGCTAACACCAGAGGTGCTGCACCTGGACCAATCGGGATCCACCATGGTGATGCCTCTAACTGAATACAACTGGCGGCGTCAATGGCAAACAGTGGGCGGACGTGCTCCCAGGCACGCAAGAGCCCCTTCAGAAAGGGAGAGGCATTCACATATGGCCTGATATCCACAAATAACGCCCATGGAAGCCGCGACGACGCGGGCGGCTTACTTAAAAACAATCGAAAGTGAGATAGCGGCCCGATGAAGTAAGACCATGCCCGGGAGTCAAGTGCATTCTCCAGGATCGCAAAGACGAACTTGGACAACAGGACCTTGCCATGGAGCGAGAGGTCCAAGAAACCGAGTCCCCCCGCAGCTTTAGGACGCACACATTTCCACCAGGCCACCTTAACGACCGCCCCTTCCTGTTATTGATATGATGCTAATACTTGTTTTATCCTTCCCTAGCGCCCAGCGCCCTTCCCAGCGCCCTACTCCCTCTCTCTAGCGCCCCCACTCCCCTTGCATAGACCCCCTTGATTTGCCCCTTTCTGGCTTTCTCTCTCTAGGGTTTACAATCTCTCTCTAGACCCAAAACCCCAAACCCCCAAAAGGTGCACGCGCCTTCGAGTCCCCAAATTGGATTCTAAGCACCCTTTAGGCAGCCGAGACCCCTTAAACTTTGGCACCCCAAACCCCCAAAAGGTGCTCACTTTTGCCTTCGACGAGTCCCCAAATTGGATTCTAAGCACCCTTTAGGCAGCCAGAGACCCCTTAAACTTTGGCACCCCAAAAACCCCCAAACCCCCAAAAGGTGCTGCACTTGCTTTTCGAGTCCCCAAAACTGGATTCTAAGCACCCTTTAGCCAACCGGAGACCCCTCAAACTTTGGAACCCCAGCCAGAGACCCCTCAAACTTTGAAAGTCATGGCCACAGAATATGGGCCAGCCTGGGAAACCCAAGGCGAGGGGCCGCCGTGCAAACGGTCCCGATCAGCCATCATGGACAGGGGAGAGTCATCCTCCATGAAGAAGGAGGCTCGGGCTAAGGCTAAGGCCCCTGGCCGAGGCCAGCCCGGCCGGAAGGGATTGATTGCTCGACCACATAGGAACTCCCGCCTGGGCAGGGGATTGGAACCATGTCAAAGCCGGGAGTGGAGGCTACCGGTGCTCTCGTATTGAGGCTAACAAGGTTCACCGGCCGCCATGACAAGTGGAGATGGAGTCCTCGGCATCCCATGTGCTTAAAAGGCAAATGGTGGTTGAGAAGAACCGCATCACAGGTCTGGAGACCCGCACGCTGCATGTGGAAGATGGCCTTGGCCTGGCACACTTCGAGCGGCAACAAAGCCGTGCAGGAGGTCGCCGACATGCGGGCCGCCCCAGACTCGTGGTTCATCACTCACGGACACCATGGCACAGAAAGGGAGCGCAAGAATCAGGAGAGACGATGGTCACGGTGTCACCGAACCCCGGTCGGAGGTGGGCGGCCACCACCACCATAGTACGCGAGCCTTGGAGGCGCTCTTGCGGACTGACCCGGAACCAACCGGGATCTTGAGTAAGATCCCGGAACAGCAAGCCCGACCCTCGGCGCGTGTCTTTGGGGGCTCCGAGCGCTCGCTACTTCGAGCCTCGAGCTCCGGGGTTCGCGGGCAACCATCCATAAACCCGAGCGGGGTCTCCCACCGAGGGTTCATAGTCCGTGCGGCCGGTCGGCGGGGGAGATGGCCAAGCAGCGGCCGAGGCCCTGCGAGAGGCTGTGCTCCGACTTCCACCGGGGTAGAGGCGGCTTCAGGCCGCTACCCGCCATAGCCTCCACGGCCGGCACCCGAGGCCCCGCCTGGCGCCCCGCCTCCAACCACTCCCATGCCATCCCGGCCACCACCACCACCCCGGCCCACCGGGACCCGGTCCCTCGCCCACCTTTGACCCGGGCAGAGAACTCGGTAACCCTTGGCGGAGAGGCCCAATCTGGTAGTTGAGGCATGCGAGCAGGGGGAGAGTCCTCGCCCACAACATCCAGAACATGCATTCTCGATCGGATGACATTCGAGGCCAGTTCACATTTCTCGAGCAGCGTCCGTCATGGGGCTCGGCCCGGTCGTGGCCGTATTGTCATATTCCGCGGTTGCGGATGCAGTGGTGTGCGTGATGCCATATTGCGCCAGGCCCAGATGCTGAAGGGGACATCCCACAGACGTGGACCGGGACCTCACACCCGCAGGCGGGAGAGGAGGAGCAGACAGAGCTTGTCGCGGTCGTGAGGTATTCGCCAAGCGGGGGGTGCCAGGAGATTGGTTCGGAGGCGGGATGCACATTCCAGAAACTGACTCTGCTGCGGACCCGGCCCCACCCTTGGCCCAAAGTGGCCCACGCTTCCCCTACCACGGCCCCTTCTCACTGCTCCTACTCTCGCTCCCTCCGCGACCGTGCCCTCGACCACATCTTTGCCTCGCTCCATCTACTTCTCCACTTTCGGCCCCGCTTCGAGTCCTCCCGCTGACTCGGCGATACCATCCCTCACGACAAATAGGAATTGTGCCTCGGGTGGTCTCATGGAATTGTCGAGGCTTCCCTTGGCGAGAAGGGGCGGTCCCGAACTCCGTGGCGGCCGATATGGATCTCATCTTTCTCATGGAACATGGGAGCATCTTGGTTTGAGCTACCCGACCGGGTTACCAACATTTCGGTCTTCAATACATGCAGGACGGAGGGTCATGGTGGAGTGGCTTGCTACTACCGGACAACCTTGGCACATTCGGTTACCCTCGAGGAAGATGCGGACACAACCGGGTACTTGTGGGTCCGTGTGCATAATACCGGTGGCAACCCTCTTTTTTCGGCCGCTTTGTTATTTCCCTCGCGAGAGAGCACCTTCTATCGCAGCCACCCGATCGCGGGACGGGATGGACCCTTATGTCGATCTATATGATGACATACAGCAGCACCAGCAGTTGGGTAGGGTCGTCCTTCTTGGAGATTTCAATGCACGGACAGGAGTAGAGCAGCCCATGCGACTTGACCCCCTCGCTGACGATGTCCTGCGGCTTCGCCCCTGAAGAAACCCGGCCCACGAGGATCGGATGACAGCCGTGTCACTCAGCACTTTGGACGGTTGCTCCTGCTATGTGGTATTTTTGACTTGATAATTTGCAATGGCCTGTCACAGGGCCCGATTCTCGCAAGTGCACATGCAGACAGGACAATCAGGGGGGAGGGTCCAGTGTGGTGGACTATGTGCTTGTAGTTGCCCAAGATATGCATCTCATCGGCCATTTCCGGGGTGGGTATGCGATAGCGGGATGAGGAGGTCGACTTCGGATCACCTCCCACTTTATTTGGACCTGGTTTGGCAAGCGCGGACCCCCCCCACTACCCAGCCCCTCGCCGTCCTCAGTTGAGACTAGATTATGAGCAGGCAGAGAACTATGCCGAGGTCCTTATGGACGCCCTCCCAGTAATTGCGGGACCTCCACCGGAGGCGTGATGCCTAGACCCGGTGACCGCTATTACGGGATGCGGCGGACAGGTGCTGGCGGGCCAGCGTCGCCACCGCGGTGGTCAGCAACATTCTGGCAGAATAGATGGTTTGATGCGAGTGTAAAGAACATAAGCGGCGGCTCCATCACATTCGGATCCGGTGCCCGCTTGCGGGCCACCATACGCATGCGCCTATCCGAAAGGAGACAAAGGCGCGGTATCTTGCCGAGCATCGAGGGGAGATGTTCGCCCTGTTGGACACTCATCCTCGAACCTTTTGGCGCGAGTGCTTGAAGGCCCGCCCGGCCCTCTGGGGACATCACACCCGGCGGTGGGAACAGGTACTTGCGGCGGCTCTATGACCCGCCCGGGGACGATGCGCCCATACCCCTGGGGATGGCCCCCATTGGTTCTCGTGGAGGAGGATATTGAGGAGGGCCCGCAACGGCCGGCTAATGGGAAGGCGGTGACCTCGATGGTATGCAGGCCGAAGTTACTCAAATGGGGAGGGGCAGCCGCTTGTCTGCCGGTCCTCACTACCCTATTCAACGAGCATTGCGGGAAGGTCTCCCCGGACAATGGACCACAAGCGGGGTTGTTCCCATTCACAAGGCTGGGCGACCCACACCGTCCCGCCAACTACCGGACGATCATGGTCGATTCAAGATTTGCCAAACTGTTGGCTAGCATTCTCGAAAGCAGGTTGACATGCTGGGCGGAGGCCACAGATGTGCGGGCCCTCACAAAGGCGGGCTTTAGACCCCGCCACTCAACGATTGACCATATCTTTACACCGCTGGGGCGATTGAAGACAGTCGGAATCATCGGCAGGACTTGTATTCTTTGCTTTGTGGACTTCGCGAAGGCTTTTGATAATGGTTCCCGAGAAAAAGCCGTGGGCTAGGATGCGTCAACTGGGGCTCCTGCCCGTGCGTAATGCCATATACTGAGTTGTATGAGAGTTGTTTTGGCGGGATGCACCGACGGGCCAAGCATTCACCAGTAGTACGGTCCGGGCCGGGGTTGCCCCCCTCTCGCCAACACTTTTGGCCTCTACATTGATCGTTAGAGCCCCGGCCATCGAGCATGGGGATGGCATACGACTTTTGCACCAGGTCATCCGCCACTCATCTATGCGGGACGATGTTGGCCTGCTGGCCCACACCCGAAGCTATGCGGTCTCACTTGGATGCCCTAGACACATTTTTGTCGCTACGACATGCTGGCGTGAATCGGGCCAAGACCGGGGTGGTTCTCATATCCTCTTAGCGTCACCCCATGCCTCCTGCACTCACATATCGGGGGGCAGCTGTGGGACGCCACGCCCACCTACAAGTACCTAGGGGTGGAGTTCCCCTCCTCGCTCTGGCTTTGGGGAGGCGTCTATCCGCTATGGTGAAAGTAGCCGAAAAGCTTTATGCCATGCGAGAACAACATCCACCGCGAGCTCTATGATTGGGGCCATCAGTCACATCTGTTAGCACCGGGTCGAGCCTGTCCTTCATGCGGGGGTCGAGGTTTTGGGGCCCGGCCGTCTCTATGGCGACCTGGAATGACTTGGAGCAGTGCGAAGGCATTTTGGCACGGGCACTTGGGGTGAAACCTTGAGTCCCCTATCGGTCTCGCTGAGAAAGCTGGATTCTTGCCGCTTCCGGGGCAGCCCTTGATAGACACATCGTCTATTTTGAAAGTAGTTACTATGGGTGATGCTCGGCTCCCGCTACCTGGCTTACACGCGGGCAATGGGTCCGGCGGCTTAGGGCCTGTTGGAGGGTAAGAGGCATCGGTGGTTCGCCCGGATGGAGCGTCGCGAGAACACAGGATGCATGCGAGGTGGACCACAAATGCCCGATCGTGGCGGCCTGCGGGGAGTACCTAGGCGCTTGTTTCCTTGGCAAGCTTTGGGACCCGGCGGCTCTAGAGCAGGTCAAAGCGGCCCATTACAAGGAGCACATCAACCCGTGTTAGCCGGGGCCCACGGCTCTACTGCGTTCCCGGCTGCCTACGAAAAGCGCGGGCTCATTGCCTCCATTCGCATTGAGGTGCCCACCATCTTCGCGAGAGATCGAGGCGAGGCGGGTGGATTGGGGAGCCCCGCCGGATGGGCTCTGTCAAGTCTTTGTCAGCGGGTGCCATTGAGGATGAGTCTCACACTTTCGAGTTGCCCGGCGTTGATCACATCCGAGGCGGATCACGCTCCCTTAGTATGCGGCGGACTTGCCCTTACATCTGGCGATGAACACACCGTCGATGACGTGCCACGGGGTCGTACATTCGGGAGGAATCTTGGACTGCGAGGTCACCTTTGCCCCCTTTGGGCGCTTTCGTTGATTGGGCACTACGGGTGTGGTGCATGACTGTATATATTTGGGTGTTTCTGCATTGTATATGTTAGCACAGTTTGTCAACAGGCTGATTGCTGCCACGGTTTTTCCCTCGAAAACCCTTCGGGGCGGGGGTTTTTTAATCCGGGCAGTAATCCGCTTGCTGCGTTTTTGTATTGGGTCCCATAGACCGATTGGTCTCCGTGGACGATAAAAGTACCTTCCTTCCTTCCTTCCTTCCTTGGGTAAAGGGCTGAAAATGCCAAGAATGATTATAGCTTACCTGCTAGTCAATTTCATTGTTACCCAGTAGGCTAACATGTGGTTTGTTTGACTGCAGGTAACCAATCATTCTCCTCCCAATCTCTTGCAGTTGGTTGTGGTTGAATATATTGAAGAATAAATTATCACTGTTTTCTACTTGAGACTGTTGTAAGTTTTTTATAAGATGCATAGACATACATCAGGTACTAGCCTATGGATTTGACCCTCCTTAATCTTATTTTTTGTCTAAAGTACAGAAAAATAAAGAGTATTTACTTGTTTTCCTTACCCTTATTCTTGGATTTATTGAATTTATTTATATCTACATGTATATTTTAGTTGATGTTAAGCATTATCAAAAAGCTTTATTAATAGGATAAAAAGTCTTTAATATCTGAATGGTTAGTTTAGAATTTATTATCCAAAGGTCTCTAAGACTCCCCCATAAGGGGTCAGATAAGTCCAACAGTTTTTTGAGCTACTTGGATGCTTGGTCAAATTATGAGGATTTGTCTTAGGCTAATCTATATATATATAAAAAAAAGCAACTAGCATGACATCTACCAAGGTCAATCCCTAATGGTAGTATGATCAGGCCATACTTGGACCGAAATCCATGATGACACCGAGTTCTAATCCATCAAGTATTTAGTACATAACTACTGTGACCAATACATCAAAGATGACTTAAATCAATGTACCATCTAATCATTCTATTGTCATATGCAATAAAGCCTTATGCACCAAAGTCATAGTCATGACCAAAATACCCACTATTGGGTTCATAACTTGGACAAAATTATTTACAAATTGCCATAAGTTGAAAGTCAACTTACTTCCTAACGATGCTGTGCATCCTTAAACTGTATGCCCTTTGGCCGAAACCACAATACTCCAGATATCAAATGAATTAAGGCTAAAACTTAAAGCCATTGTGAGGCCATTCACTACTATTTCGGTCTATATCCTTTTTCCATCAAAGTCTATTTTACAACCATGTAAATGCTAACTTTTATAAATCGAGAGTAGACAAACTATACTAAGCTTTTTATCAATAAGAAACATTCTGGTAAGGGACTCGCAAGGAACACAAATGCATATTGGCATTATATTTCAGCCCTTGCATGTATGCCATTAGACAACTGCATGTTTAGTCAGCCGCAATCATGCCATGCATATCAAAGATTACATTAATGTTTAGAAAGTGCATGTTATTTATCATTCGTTTGCATGTGTAGTGCATCATCTTAGTATAACCCTATCCATAGCTTATTTATTTTGCACATATATAAAAACACTTATCTAAATATAGCTGCCATTCAAATCAGAATAGAATAGAATAGAGTTTTTATCGTCCACAGAGACCAATTGGCTTATAATTCGAATCATAACATGCATGTCACTACACTTGGTGAAATCAAGCACAAAGGAATCTGACTTCAAAAATATTAATGTATTGTTGTTATGAAGCCCTTATGGCCAGCATATCCAAATATCGTCGATATGAACCCTCAGCTGAGAAATTTGACTACCTACAGTATGGCCTTCTGGTTTTATATTGGCTTGCAGAAAGCAGGAAACAGGCCTGTACTAAATCCAAAAATACCACTTATTATAATATATATTGCTATGTAAGGATAGACTAAGAGCAATGCCCTTCAAAATACACTATGATATCCAATTCAGTTTGCAAAACTCAGATCATTCAGTTTAAGAGCTTCCCTTGAAACTTCACATTTATGGAACTCCATTTGTACTTTAAAAATCCAGTGCACTATACATCCTTCCAGCAATACTTGTTCTTGAAAGCAAAAAGACGACAAAAGGAGGAGAAACCGGTAGGGCTTCTATTTTCCATTATCCCAATGGAGCTGGCCCTTGCAACCAACGGAGCATTCAACTTCATACTTTGCTCCTGTTAAGATTTGCAAATATGCTGTAACTGCTTGCGCGGGCATACTTTCCAAGTTGGAGCCTTCGAAAGTGTCTCTGTAAGCAAACCCTCAATCCGGGAACGCATATATCTACTCCGGGATATGGTAAACCCGGACACATGTCCGGGTTAACCACTGTTATGTCCGAGCTTACCACACTTTGTCCGAGTTAACCACCATTTTTTGGCCAAGATAACCACGCGGTGAATTGAGCGTGGGACCGTGTTTTGGCATGCTGATCTTTGAATAGAGGTTACTATCAGCTTCTTGAACGGTTTAATCCAGTGTAAACACCGTTGGAATCGCCTTGCCAACCCCTAAAAACCTCATTCTATCAAGAGAGCAGATGATTTTAGCATGGATCAAGCAAGATCAGTGAAAAAACATGCAGAAACTGTTGTCTTTTGAGCTTGAAACTGAGCAGCAGTGGTTAACCCAGATAAGTGTCCGGGTTAACCACATCCCGAAGTAGATTTTGTGACATTTCAGGTATCTATACGGGATACGTATGCATACCATAACACGTCACCGGTACATAGTGGGCCTAAGGGCCCAAGTGGGGGTTTGCCTATAATGGATTTTATTAGCCATGCTAATAAAACCAAAGGATAATTATGGATTATAATGGCATAATTAACCTAATTAAGCCATTATGGTCTAATTAACTAATTGTGACCAATGAGGGGGTGCCACCTGGCCCAAATCGATTGGCCAGGAAGGACTTATCATTTTGGGGCAAGGAATAGGGGTCCTACCCCCCAATTCATCCCAAATTCAAATTGGGAGTGAAGAGGAGCAGCAGCCAGCAGCTTATACATGTTTTGCCAACACTTACCCCCCCAGCCTCGAACTATAGATGCCTACCGTGACCATGGCTCTAGCCAAGACACTGGTTAGTCGTTAGATAGCTTCTATTCTGCTGAGACTTCTTTGAATAGATGGAATGATTAAATTCTCTTTTGTAAGTTGTTCGGGTAGCATTAGAGATGTCTCTAGCTAGATCCCCTAATACCCAATAAATGCGGCCTGTGCACAAGAGCCTACCTGGTTGTGGATACTATGATGTGGTTCAGCACCAGATAACGAGTATGAGGGTGAATCGGGGGTGGGGTCTTGCCTAGCGCGGCCACAGGACTCCTATAGTGTGCTAGGCTTATAGCCGGTCACTGTGTGTGCCGGGTATGGGTCTGACACTCTCTAGGCCAGAGGGCGTGAGTCTTTATGGCCGTCCTGGGCTCAAATGGGCTAGTGAGCTAGCCGTTAGATTTAGGGGAGTAAGTCGGGTACGGATGCGGGGGTCACGAGGGGGCACGTGTTCTCTAGCACACCCAGGGATCCGTCATAATCGGGGAGGAGACAATTCTCTGACCTGCCTCATCGGACCGGGGAGATGTAACCCGGAGTAGTCCCGAAGGAAGGAAGGAAGGAAGGAAGGAAGGAAGGAAGGTATTTTTATCGTCCACGGAGACCAATCAATCTATGGGACCCAATACAAAAGCGCAGCAAGCGGATTACTACCCGGATTAAAAAACCCCTGCCCCGAAGGGTTTTCGAGGGAAAAACCGTGGCAGCAATCAGCCTGCTGACAAACTGTTCCAATACACGAAATGCAAAAACACACAAATATATACACTCATGTACCGTACCCATAGTGCCTGATCAGCGAGCCGCCAGGGGGGGGCAAAGGTGGGCTCGCAGATCCAGTATCTCCTGAATGTACGACCCCAGAGCACGTACTGACAGTGTGTTCATCAGCAAATGTAGGGGCAAGTCCGGCCGTACTAAGGGAACGTATCTGGCCCGGATCTGACTGAATGCTGGGCAACTCTGGAAAGTGTGAGACTCATCCTCAATGGCACCCGTTTGACAGCACTGACAGAGCCTGTCCTGGCGGGGCTCTCCAATCCACCTGCCTGTCTCAATGCGGAGATGGTGGGCACCTGTGCGAATGGAGGCAATGAGTCTGCGCTTTTTCAGGGGCAGCTGGGAACGCAGGTAGAGCTGAGGGGCCCGGGCCAACGCGGGGTTGAAGTGCTCCTTGTAATGGGCCGTTTTGACCTGCTCTAGAGCGACGGGGTCCCAGAGCTTGCCAAGAAAGCAAGCGTCCAGGTATTCCCGCAGGCTGTCATGATCGACCTCTGTGTCCACCTGCACGCATCTGTGCTCCTGCACGTTCCATCTGGCGAACCACTGATCTCTCTTACCCCTCCAACAGGCCCTGAGCCGCTGCGGGCCCATTGCCACAGCGTAAGCCAGGTGTGGGAGCCGAGCATCACCTATATTAACCACTTTCTGAAAATAGATGATGTGTCTATCAAGGGCTACCCGCTGAAGCGGCAAGAATCCAGTTTCCTGCAGCAGAATCTGATAGGGGACTGAATGTTTCACCCCAAGTGCCCGTGCCAAGAATGCCTTCTGCACCTGCTCCAAGTCATTCCAGGTCGCCAAAGAGACGACCGGGCCCTAAACCTCGACCCCGTACAAAAGGACAGGCTCGACCAGCGCCCAAACAGATGTGACTGATGGCCCCAATCATAGAGCTCTGCCTGGTGACTGTTGTTCTGCATGGCATAAAGCGCTTTCCAGCCTGCTGTCACCTGCAAGCGGATGGACGTCTCCCAACAGAGCGAGGAGGGGAACTCCACCCCTAGGTACTTGTAGGTGGGCGTGACCTCCACAGGCTGTCCTCGATATGTGAGTGCAGGAGGCGTGGGGTGGCATGAAGAGGATATGAGAACCACCCTGGTCTTGGCCAGATTCACGCGCATGTCTGTAGCCTGGCAGAATGTGTCTAGGGCATCCAGATGAGACTGCATAGCTTCCGGGTGTGGGCGGAAGGTCAACATCGCCCGCGATAGATGAGTGGGCGGATGACCCGTGCAAAAGTCGTATGCCATCCCCCCATGCTCAATAAGCCGTGGCTCTGGCGGTCAATGTAAAGGCCAAAAGTGTTGGTGAGAGGGGGCAGCCCCCGCCGACGCCGATACTACCGGGTGAATGCTTGGCACGCCGGCCGCGATCCCGCCAAAACAACTCTCATACGTACTGTGTATGGCATTCGCGCGACAGCAGCGGGCAGCCCCAGATTGACGCAGATCTATCCCATAGCTTTTCCGGGGACCGTGATCGAAAAGCCTTCGCGAAGTCCACAAAGCAGCAATACAAGTCCGCCGATGGTTTCTACTGTCTTCAATCGCCCGCAGTAAAGATATGGTCAACCGTTGAGTGGCGGGTCTAAAGCCCGCTTGTGTGAGGGCTCGCGACATCCGCCGCCCGCCTTGTGGGTCAATCGGCCGCGACAAGAATGTCGCCCAACAGATTTGGCAAATCTTCGAAATGACCATGATCGTCCGGTAATTGGCCGGACAGTGTGGGTCGCCCGCCTTGTGAATGGGGACAACCCTGCTTGTGGTCCTTGGGATTGCATCTCCGGAGGGCTACAAGCACGTCATAGCATGATTCAGCCTATCTGCAAAGTGGCACAGGAGGGGCGGATGAAGTGGACAACCCTAGCCATTGTCGTATGCCAGCCAACGCCAGGTCATACTTCCGTCTGTTGATATCTTGAGGCCCTGGCCATCAGTTGATCCCTTGGAGTCTGGGCCGGGGGTAGAGCCTTGTCATGGTGTTATTTCATGTTATTAGGAATGTATTATCTTTTCTGTGATGATGATGGATGGGCCACCCTTCGTGGTGGTATATTATTTTGCATGATGATTGTATGCTAACGTGTATGTATGCTTCCGCTGTATAGGATTTCCCATTGAGGACGTGGGACGAATGACACCTCCGTGTTCCTCGCCCGAACACTTGGCCAGCCCAAATGGTCTGAGTATGACGGAGGGCCTTGCCGTGGTGATGTAGTTGCCATGGGAGGGGAATTCCCGTATTTATATGATGGGAGCATCGTATAGATTATGGGAGCGTCACAGTGGTATCATGAGAGCATGATTTTGGTGGACCAAAATTATTGCACTGGCCATAGCCGAACTCGTTAGTTGACGGTACTTTCTCCTAGGTTAGAGCATTCCAACTCCGTAGTTAGCATGTAAGTTGGCCTAGTTATGGGAGGAATGACCTAAATTGTGGAGGGAAGTGTTCTCTAGTGGAGTGGCTAAGGTCAGAAAGTGGAGCCAGAGGTTCGAGTTTTGTAATCGCCATGACTTTCTCCATGTAGCTCGGATCGACGAGATTTTTGTTCCAACGCGTCGGGCATGGTCCAAATACCCTAGGGGAATCCTCATACGGTAGCAACAGGTCGAAAGAGGGGCTCGAAATCCAACTCGGGCGCCGCTCACGTTTCGACGCCTCAGAATTCCAGTAGAAACACGTATAATGTGACCGGCGCCCGACTGTATATTTGCGCGTATTTTCGCCGTATAAAAATAAATTTTTTTTTTTTTTAAAAAAAGGAAAGTTTCAAAAAAAATTTGAATTAAAAAGTAGAGAGACGTTTCTTTTCGCCCACGGCCTCTCCCCGCCTACCCTAACCGCCCGCCATAGCCACCGGAACCCGAGCTTGCAACCCCGCCTTTGCTTGCGCCCTCGCCATCTCCAACCCTTAGCGCCTCACTTCCTTCCTTTCTCCCAGTCAGCGCCTTCGTCCATGGCCCATACCAAAGGTACTTTGAGCCCCGCCAACCTCACAATACCTCGTATCTACGCCCTGCTTGGGGAGCAGCTGGCCACCGACTCTGATATGGTTGAGCTCCTTTTAAACGAGTTGGTGCAACGTTTCAGCGATGGCCTGAGGATACCCTACCCCATATTCCACCTCTCCGAACATTTTCTTATCAAGCTTAACCTCCAAAAGCAGGCGTATACCATGGTTGAGCAACCTGACAAGGTTATGGTACTGGTTAAGTTCTACCCATCTGAGTGCGAGGAATATTCAGAAGAGGAGGGCATTCGGAGAGAGGCTGCCTGCATCAGGGCACTGGCCCGGGAAGATGACACCCAGGAGATAGAGAGAGGAGACACCGCGGCTAGAGTCCGTGAGTACGTCTACCTAGGTGATGGGAGAGCCATCTTCAATTGTGAACCTTTCGAACTTCCCCCATATGAGTGGAATGAGGCTACCCAGAGCTTCACGTGGGATGAGATCCTAGGACATGTCAGCCTGGATTACCTGATAATGGTCCAGCTGGATATGCGAATCCGGCCAGGCCGCTACCACCAAGAGCTGCTCCGAAGGGTCGCTGCCCGACGGTTTGCCCAGATAGAAGCCATGGCAGCAGCCCATGAGGCCCGGGAACAGGCAGAAAGGGCCCAACAAGAGCAACAGCAAAAGGAGTAGCAGGAGCAGCAACAGAACCTGGACCAGCAGCAGCAGCCCAACACAGAGCAAGAGACCCAGCGTGAGCCCGATCAAGCGGACAAGCCACCCGTTAAGAGACGGCGGAAATCCACAGCTCACAAGTCCGGCAGCCAATATAAAGAAAAGCTAAAGGTTGTCGGGAACATAGGGAAGCACGCAAGCTCAAGTCGCCGGCAGGAACGAATGGACGCCGCACGGCCCCACCCAGCTTCCGGGGGCAAGACTCTGCCCAAGAAGCCTGCCCCAACTCAGAGGGCGGCTACCTCAAGGAAGCCCCACCGCTTCAAACCGGGCACCGTGGCTTTACGGGAAATCCGTAAATACCTGAAGACCACGGAGCTGCTACTGACCAAGGACTTAGCTCTTGCCCGGAGAATCCGGGGAGATCATCTTTAGCGGGTCTTCGGACATATCCCTTGTAACAATTTTGTAAAAATCAATATTAATCTAAGTTTTGTCTACTGTGTCTCTGTTACAAAATAATTATTAGTAATAAATAAATAATTTTTAATAATTATTTAAAATAGGGATGCTGACGTCAGCACTAAAGTAAAAAGGATATTTAAACATTTTTAGGGCTTCATTCCTTGTTTCTTACCCCTCGGTTCACCCTCCTCCTCCTCCATTCCTTCCAGCGCCAATGGCCACCGTCGACCTACTTGAATGGTACCAAGATGGAGAACAATGGGACCTTCAAGTTCCTTTTGACCTCCTACAGCCTTACCTACTCCAGCGGATAGATCTCATATCCAACATGCAGAGTCACCCTGACTATGCTGGATTTTTGGAGTTCTACACCGAGGAGATGCTTCCGCTTTGCATCCCTTTGGGAGAACCCCCACAGCTTTACATCGAGCGAGCTGTAGTGAGGGAGATGCTTGGGGGAGACAACCCACGCCTACGACGTGCTTAAGAGCAAACTCCGGTGGGGCCGTAACCCACCCGTCGTTATGCATGAGGGGCAACAATATCTTGAAGTCGCCTTTGCTTTGGCCATTCTCATGGACCAGTACGTCGAGGATGATACCCTGCCAGCAGAGAAAGGCAAGGTTCCCGAATCTTCAGATGAGGAGGAGGATGAGCATATAGACATGGACGACTTCGTTCGGTGGAAGCAGTTGGCCGAGGAGATGCCGCCACACCGGGAGCGAGGGGCACGCTTGTCCGGATTGGATGCCCTTCCCGTTGTTTATCACCAAGGTCAGGAGTTTCTTCTCTTGGATGATATCCTCTGGACGTATCGCATAGTGGTCGGGTTCAAGCGTCGAGACAAAGCGCAAGTGCTCAGTCCGCGTCCTCACGTATGTGCTGGTGCGTCGCCCTCACCGCCTTGAGGCAAGATATTGCACCCTGGATGAGTATGAAGCTCCTCACGGCAGCCCCATTAGCTGCCGCCTATCCTCCAGAGGTTGCTTCTCTTGCGGCCACCACGGTCGACCCAGGGGTCACCTTGTTACATCATCGGCCGCCACCACCACCTCCTACATCAATGGGCCAGGATGCGGGGCCTAGCTCCTAGCTAGATGTAAAAGGCATTATAAAGTATGGCCTTTGGCCACTCAAAAATATGTAATATTGCATTGATATTTCATGCACTTTTTGAATACAAGCAATTGTTTTTTTCCTACCATACTTGTCTCTCTCTTTCTAGAGTTTGAAGTATAAGGAATAATTCATTTATTGTATATCTATTCTTGCCTTCTTACAGAAGAAGAAGAGGAAGAGGAAGAGGAAGAGGAAGAGGAAGAGGAAGAGGAAGAGGAAGAGGAAGAGGAAGAAGAGGAATCAGAAGAAGAGGGGGAGCCATACGACCCCATCAAGGGCTTCGAAATAGTTAACATCCTTCGCGACCATGCTTTTGAACATTTACAGCGTACACTTCGTCGAACTTGGTCGTATTGGGATTGTACTACGCAAGAAGCTTTCGATGATGCTAATGATCATCTTTGGCAGATATATTATGCACTCCGAGATCTCTTTAATCTTCTAATCATCAGTCCTACCCTGGAATTCCAATACGTTATAATCCAAGCTTGGGCTAGGTACAAAATGGTCCGAGCAGTAAGGGAGAGCAGTAAGGGAGCAGTAAGAGAGCAGTAAGGAAGAGTATTAAGACAATCACTGAAACACTGACTAGAACCAGCAAATGTGAATCAGAACAAAAATTGCATCTTATCCTTGTGACCAAAGTATAGAAAATTGTAGGACCGCCATGCTCTGCCATGCCCTCTGGGTCAATAAATCAAAGAACAATTCCTATATCCCTTCACGCAGCCCTAAGCTAGTTGTTTAAGGTTCCCCTTGTCTAGATGCAACTTTAGTTTTTTTTTTATGTGAAGCCAAAAGTCTTTTTGTAACCGTGGTTTTTATCTTAATAATAAAAGTGTTTCTCTTGTCACATTCTTGTTATAACTAATAAAGTTAGTATGCTTATCTTGGATTTGTTTCTATTTAGATGGTGCACACCCTTCCCCTTGAGTGACACCCGTGCAACCGGGCCGTCTTACCCTGGAGCAAGAGCTCACTATTATGAAGCGTCAGCTTACTGAGCTCCAAGATTACGTACTGCAACAATTCACCTCAAATGCCACAGGAGTATGGACCAGAGATTCCTGCTCCACAGAACCCGCAGCAGCCGCCACCCGCACCTGTATCTGTGCCTGCCACAACAAGTCGATCTAAGAGGACACGCCCTAGTTCTTCCGTAGATCCTACCTCGGAGTCTTCTGACTCCACTGACTCCTCTGAGGATGAGGCCGACCATATGAAGACCAACAAAAAGGACTATCAGAAAACAGTGGATTCGGCTATCACGAGCATTTGGAAGAACCGAAAGCTTGGACAATTCTCAGGGAAAACCAGGAATGGAGTGGATGCGGAATCATGGTTGGATGAAATGCAGGAGTTTGGAAAGTCATACGGAATGACTGACAAGGATACCGGCAAAGTTGCCACCACCAACCTTACAGGTTCAGCACGGATCTGGTGGAAAGGATATGCCCGCTCTCATGGGCCCATGAGGGGAAGGTGCACTATAAGGTCTTTGCTAAAGCTTTCAAGCCACATTATGTGCCCAGGGCCCATCGTTGCCAACAAATCCAGACCTTCTACCGCCAGGAGCAGAAAAACATGACCGTGCAATCTTATACGGACGAGTTCATGCGCTTACGCTTATACGTCCCAGGGATAAATGAGCGTAGGGCAGTTGAAGGGTATATTGAGGGCTTATCCCCTACCATAAGGAAAATGGTTCGAGCCATAGACCCTAAGACCGTTGCAGAAGCAGAGGCTAAGGCACTTAGCCTAGAAGAAGACACCCCGAAGTACCAGCCGCCACGACCCTCTTTGTTCACTCAGAACAAGGGGTATACACCTTACAGAGGGCGCTCGCCTAGTCCAGGGCCTTCTGCCTCTACTGGATATCAGAAGGCTGAGAAGAAAGTTTCCTTCACCGTGCCAGAGAAGTCTACCAACACTGCAAGAGCTTTCAGAGATATCTTCCAAGCTATCCCTAGGGAGACCCGTGAACAGCTACGCAGGGAGAAGGCTTGTTATCGGTGTTTCCGCCCGGGCCACCGTATGCAAGAATGATGTCACACAGACAATGCAGGTTGCCTTGGCTGAGCTGGATTGGGAGGACGCATGGGACCCAAACCATCTGGACAACACTGGAGGATGACGCGCCTGACATAATGGGTGAGTCTCACATCTATGCTGCCATTGAAACGGTCAAGCCAACCACCAGACCTCTGTCATTTCTACGGTTGGTCAAGTAGGTTGTAAACCTTTCATCATTCTTATGGGCACTGGTAGTACTCATAACTTTGCATCTCCTAGAATGGCGGAAGCCTTACAGATCACCCCTTTGAGGTCTAAGCCACGTCCAGTTACATTGGCAAGTGGGGCCATACGCCACACCGTAGGCGTCGTATCAATTTGAATATTCAATTGCCAGGAGCACCGGTTGCTCTAGGAGCGGAAATAATGGATATTGGCCGCTACGATCTCATTGTGGAAATGAAATTCTTGGCCGCTGCCAAAGCCAACATTGATTGTGAGAAACGGGAGGTCACCTTCAATGCAGCCAATGGAGCCCGAGTTACTATAGCAGGTAAGCCAGTTAACCCTATTATGCAATGTATCTCCTTACGCCAATTGCATAGGGCTCTCAGGAAATCACAGATCACGGGCATGATTCAACTTGCTTCAGTGGAAGCTAAGTCCAAACATGATGAAGTCCTTGATGCTTTGCCTCCCGCAATAGCCGTGGTTCTTCGGGAATACCATGATCTTTTTCCCAATGAAATCCATCGGCTCCCACCTTTCAGAGGGGTGGAATGTGAAACTACCTTGAACCAGGCACCAAGCCTACCAGTAAGGCCCCGTATCGGATGAGCATTCCTGAATTGACTGAGCTTAAGAAGCAGTTGCAGGAACTCCTCAAATTAGGCTTCATTAGGCCTAGTGTTTCACCTTTTGGAGCCCCGATAAGGATGGCACCCTGAGAATGTGCATCGATTACCGCCAGCTAAACAAGCATACTATCAAGAATCGGTATGCTTTGCCGCGGGCAGATGACCTTATGGATCAGTTGCAAGGGGCTAAGTATTTTACGAAGATTGATCTTCGGTCAGGGTATCACAAGATAAGGATTAAGGAGGATGACATCCATAAGTCCGCTTTCCGGACCCGTTATGGGCATTACGAGTTCACGGTGATGCCATTTGGCCTGACCAACGCTCCGGCCACCTTCATGAGGCTGATGAATGATGTCTTCCGCAAGTATCTTGACGATATTGTCATTATATTCTTTGATGATATCCTTATTTACAGTAAGACATTAGAGGATCATGAACGGCATTTTCGGTTGGCCTTACAATTATATGTCAAGTTCTCTAAGTGTCGCTTTGCCACCACCAACGTTGATTACCTGGGACATATTGTGTCCACAGAGGGAATAGCCACCGACCCCGCTAAAATTGAAGCAGTCAAGGAATGGCCCAATGTGTCTGAGGCCCGCAGCTTTCTTGGCTTGGCGGGTTATTACCGTAAATTTGTCAAGGACTTTGCCAAGCTCGCCGCACCTTTAACTGACCTGACCAAGCATGATAAGGTTAGGGATTGGATGGCACATTGGAAAGACAAGGTACAGGTCGAATTCCAAGCATTAAAGGATGCTTTGACAACAGCTCGTGTTCTTACAATGCCATATCCTCAAAAAGACAAGTGGGTTGCCACAGATGCTAGTAAAATCGCTACAGGGGGAGTCTTAATGCAAGAAGGTCGGGTTATCCCTTATGATTCTCGAAAGATGAATGACGCTGAGCAGCGATACCCCACGCATGACTAAGAGTTGCTCGCCGTTTGTGCGTGCTTTGCGCATTTGACGACATTACTTACTTGAAAGGCGATTCCAGTTAGATACTGATCATCAAAGCCTCCAATACATCTTCACGCAACCCCATCTCAATTTGAGACAAAGACGGTGGATGGAATTCCTTGAGGAATATGATTTTGAGGTCATTTATAAACCCAGCAAGTATAATGTTATTGCCGATGCCCTTTCTAGACATCCATTCGTCACTAGAACGCATTGTAATGCTATCTCCACACTCTCCAGTGGATTTGGGAAGCAGATCCAACAGGCCCTTCCCACGGATCCAGAATTCCGAGAGGTATGGCAAAGTGTATCTACGGAAGCCAGAACGGATAAGGAGAGAGAGACTTTCCGCCATTATAAGAAGGAAGCTGAACTCCTTTATTACAAGGACAAGTTATGTGTTCCTGAGACATCTGGAGTCCGTAAGCTTTCTCCATGACACACATAACAGTCCGATAGCAGGACATGCAGGATTTATGAAGGCATATTTCAAAATCCGCTCCGGCTATTTCTGGCCAGGAATGAAGAAGCACATTGCCAGGTACATTAAGCAATGCCAGACCTGTCAACAAACAAAGGCAGAACAGTTGCGTGTTCCAGGGTAATTACAATCCCTCGACATCCCCAATGCAAAATGGGAAGCTATTACCATGGATTTTATCGTGGAGCTTCCGCGCACATTAAGAGGGTTTGACGCCTTAATGGTGGTGGTCGACAAACTTTCGAAGATGGCACATTTCCTGCCATGTCGAACCACAGACACTGCATTGGATACCGCCTTGCTCTTCACAAAGGAGGTATTTCGTCTGCATGGGATGCCCCGTACGATTATATCAGATCGGGATCCTAAGTTTGTTAGTGCATTCTGGAAAGATTTCTTCAGCACTATTCAAACTAAGCTTGCCATGAGCACAGCTTATCACCCGCAGACAGATTGTCAAACGGAGCGTACCAATCGTATAATTGAGGATATGCTACGTAACTATGTCTGGAACAAACAGTTGCAATGGGCAGACTACATTCATTTGGTGGAATTTGCCTGCAACAGTACTAGACAGGAGTCCTCAAGGATGTCTCCTTTCATGATTAATTACGGCTATCAATGCCTCACACCAGACACGTGGCATAACCCAGTATCAAAGGTGGAGGTTTCTCAGCAATTGCTTACAGATATGCAAGCACTAGTCGAAGAAGTTCGAGCCTACTTGATAGCCGCCAGAGCTCGACAAAAGAGTCTAGCAGATCGACACCGTACTCCCCGCGAGTTTCAGGTCGGTGAGTCCGTCTGGCTAAAGATTAAGGTGAAGCAAGCCAAACTTAAGATTGGCAACTGTAAGAAGCTTGCACCTAGATGGGCGGGACCATTTTCTATAACCGAAAGGATAGGTTCACAGGCCTACCGGTTGGATCTACCCGCACATTTTTAGATCCATAAAGTTTTCCATGTAAGTCTTCTCAAGAAGCATCATCCGGATCCAAAGGAGATTCTTGACACATCGACACTTCTAAAGATGACTGAGGATCAGTTGGAGATTGTGCCAGAAGCTCTCCTTGATCATGCATATAAGCAAACCCGTCGAACTCAAATTTTGCAATACTTGGTCAAGTGGAAACACTTACCCACAGAGACGCAGCTTGGGTTCTTAAAGTGGATTTGGATAAGACTTACCCGTACTTCATGAAGTCATGCCAGGGCCGAACCATTCAAGATGCAATCATCTCCAATCCGGATGGTAAGCATAGAGTTCTTTTAGTGCGACAGGGGTCATAAGAGTGAGATCCAGCAGGAATCATTGTAGGGGTTGGGTTACATGCATCTTAGATGGGGAATTGGGCATATAAGCATTCATGATAGGACACATTCGTCTACGGCTATTATGGGAATATTGCCACTCCTTACGCTGAGACGACACGAAAGCCTTAGGCATGATAGGGCCTCTGCATTCATATTTTCATTTATTTAAGGGGGTGGTCCCATATAACTGCCAACTTGTGTTTTGAGATAAAATTGTGTTTGAAATCTACTTTTGAATGTAATTTCCTATTGTTTTGTTGAAAACATGACTTCTTGTCCTGCTACCTCCATATGTCACCCTTTGACGTTTTCAATAAATTAAAGTTATCTCTACCATAATTACTCTCCACTAACTCTAATCCAGGGGGGGGGGGGGGGAGGGAGAATGTGACATTCCAGGTATCTATACGGGATACGTATGCATACCATGACACGTCACCAGTACATAGTGGGCCTAAGGGCCCAAGTGGGGGTTTGCCTATAATGGATTTTATTAGCTATGCTAATAAAACCAAAGGATAATTATGGATTATAATGGCATAATTAACCTAATTAAGCCATTATGGTCGAATTAACTAATTGTGACCAATGAGGGGGTGCCACCTGGCCCAAATCGATTGGCCAGGAGGGACTTACCATTTTTGGGGCAAGGAATAGGGGTCCTACCCCCCAATTCATCCCAAATTCGAATTGGGAGTGAAGAGGAGCAGCAGCCAGCAGCTTATACCTGTTTTGCCAACACCCCCTCCCCCCCCAAGCCTCAAACTATGGATGCCTACCGTGACCATGGCTCTAGCCAAGACACTGGTTAGTCGTTAGATAGCTTCTATTCTGCTGACACTTCTTTGAATAGATGGAATGATTAAACTCTCTTTTGTAAGTTGTTCGGAATACTTGAATGGTGTTTATATTAGTTCTTTTTGCTTCTTCCGTGTATTTGAAATTAAGGGAAGGGTAGAGACCTAAAAGCCTCTTAGCATTAGAGATGTCTCTAGCTAGATCCCTTAGTACCCAATAAATGCGGCATGTGCACAAGAGCCTACCTGGCTGTGGATGCTATGATGTGGTTCAGCACCAGATAACGAGTATGAGGGTGAATCGGGGGTGGGGTCTTGCCTAGCGCGGCTACAGGACTCCTACAGTGTGCTAGGCTTATAGCCGGTCACTGTTTGTGGGCCGTGTATGGGTCTGACACTCTCTGGACCGGAGGGCGTGAGTCTTTATGGTCGTCCTGGGCTCGAACGGGCTAATGAGCTAGCCTTTAGATTTAGAGGAGTAAGTCGGGTATGGATGCGGGGTCACTGAGGGGGCACGTATTCTCTAGCACACCCAGGGATCCGTCATACTCGGGGAGGAGACACTTCTCTGACCTGCCTCATCGGACCGGGGAGATGTAACCTGGAGTAGTCCCGAAGGGTGATTCCTTGGGATTGCATCTCCGGAGGGCTACAAGCACGTCATAGCATGATTCAGCCTATCTGCAAAGTGTGCACAGGAGGGGCAGATGGAGTGGACAACCCTAGCCATTGTCTTATGCTAGCCAAAGCCAGGTCATACTTCCGTCTGTTGATATCTTGAGGCCCTGGCCGTCAGTTGATCCCTTGGAGTCTGAGCCCAGGGTAGAGCCTTGTCATGGTGTTATTTCATGTTATTAGGAATGTATTATCTTTTATGTGATGATGATGGATGGGCCACCCTTCGTGGTGGTATATTATTTTGTATGATGATTGTATGCTAATGTGTATGTATGCTTCTGCTGTATAGGATTTCCCATAGAGAACGTGGGACGAATGACACCTCCGTGTTCCTCGCCCGGAAACTTGGCCATCCCAAGTGGTCCGAGTATGACGGAGGGCCTTGCCATGGTGATGTAGTTGCCATGGGAGGGGAATTCCCGTATTTATACGATGGGAGCATCGTATAGATTCTGGGAGCATCACAGATTTACAGCCATCCCTCAATCCGTCGCCACAGGCACAAAGAGGAGGGATATCTGAGATTTTTGTTCTGCTTTTTGCTTTGTCTATTTCTCGTTACCTCTTTTTCTTCTTCTTTTTCTTTTAGTTATTTTCCTCTTGTTCGTGTCTATTATTACATCCCTTATTTATTCTTAAATTTTTTTCCCAAAAAAAAAAAAATTGATAAAAAAAAACATTTGCAAACGTTATTGCTTTGGGGTCACATGCATTGCCTTCCCAAATATACAGGCCCTTATCACCTTCTTTATATATACCCATTATATCTATGTCCTATTTCCCTTCCACCACCACCGCTTCAAGGTTAGTATTACATGGGTTCATCGTTGTGTACGGGCGAAGCTCGATCTTTAAGTTGTCAATCTTTCTTTTGACGAGCTTTGTAAAATTGCAGAGAAAGTAGAAGAGGAAGGTCTGACCCTCTCGGAAGCCATTAATGCTCAACTTGGCTTCAAGGTATCTATGAAAACGGCGAGTGGCTTTTGGGAGAAACCAATGGGGTCTGCTCCAGGGCTTGGGCCATTCAAATGGTCACATGCAGACGTTGTAGATAATGAACCTATTGGGGCCAAAGAGCCAAAGGAATCTTATCAAGCATGCAAGAAGCGGTTAATGCGGGAGAATAATTGTTTTGTTTGTTATTCAACTGACCATAAGTTTTATGAATGTCCTACTTATCTTGAAAAGAAAAAAGGGGACAGAAAACAAACTACGCCTATTCTTAAGTCTGGAACTAAGAAAGAGGACAAAAGTAAGAAAGTAGCTTCTGTTCGAGGCGATGGAAAAGGGAAAAAGATGGTCACTGTCCAGGAGAAATCGGACGGATTCTGTTGAGAATAATAGTCTCTTACGCTTTTGGGCTACTATTCAAAATAAAAAAAATACACATCCTATTCGATCCGGGTAGTGAGTTTGATGAACTAAAATTAACTTCTATTCCTCAACTGATATAGAATTATCGAACTCGCAAAGAGAAATCTTCGAGATACGAAACTGAGGGCATAAAGAAGCCTCTACAAAAGTAGGAGCAGGAACATGAGCAGGAACATGAACGTGAGCAGGAGTAACTAGAACATGAACTGGAACATGAACTGGATCAAGAACTGGATCAAGAACTAGAGCAGGAATAGGGACTGGAGCAAGAACTGGATCAGGAGCAGAAAGCGGAACTGGAGCAGGAGCAGAAACTGGAGTTGAGACAAGAGTCGAATTAGAACACGAAACAGAAACAGGGACAGCAAAGACGGAATCAGGGGCCCACGATACTGCACGGATCGAAGTCAATGTTGGTGTAGAGACCTGATCTGCAAATGAACTGGAACTAGCCGGTAAATCGAAATGATCTAGTACGACAATCAATCTGTGGGTTATGTAGCTCGAGCCAGGGCAGACCCAAGACTATTGGCGCATGAGGGCTAGCAATGAGATTGAAGGAAATACTACAAGAAACTCCCTCGAACAAAACCTGAAGAGGCGCAGTACATTCTGTGACTGCACCCAAGGAGATATCCCGTCCATCAATCACTTTGACAGAACCAGGATGCTCAACCTTGCTTCTAGGGATGGCGTGCTTACTGGCGAACGCACTATCCATAAAGCAAGCATTTGCACCACAATCAAGTTGCGCCAACACTTGCAATCCTCCAACTTCTGATTTCAATCATATAGGGATGAAGAATGCCTTGCTGACCTTATCCGATGGAATAAACATGTCAAAAAATGTGGAAGGAGTCTGAAAAAAGGCGGCCAGCCGATGAGAGACTCCTACGACTCGGACCGGCCCCTAAAGTTTTCTGACTGGTTTGGACGCTTCACAGGGCATCCACGAGCAATATGGCCAGCTCCTCCACAGTAGAGGCAAAGGTTAGCCTCTCTCTGACGCTGCTTCTCGGCAGCAGATAAAGGTCCTCGAACTGCCTGATCAATCTGCATAGGCTCAAGTCCTAACCTGCTGGATTCTACTGATGATATCGGGGAGGACTAGCTATAGGCGCTTGTGTGATTGGGAAGACCTGACTACGTCTCTCTTTCCTATGTTCGAAGAGTCGTTTATCACATCGAACTGCAAATCTGATGACGTCTTCCAAAGTCTGAGGGTCCTCCATAGACAACAACATATCTTTCACATCCTCTCATAACCCCCTTTGGAAACAATCTCGAAGTGCAACATCATCCCAGGCAGTATCTACTGCAATTTGACGAAATTTTGATGCATATACTAAAGCTGGACGAGAGCCTTGCCTTAGATTGCAGAGTTTTGTGACTGTTGTGCGCTGACGATTGGTGTCTCCAAAGCATGCCTCGAGCTCTGCAGTGAAAGCAGCAAAATCTTGCAACTCTGGGGCTCCTTTCTCCAATAAAGGAGCAAACCAACTTAGAGCTAGCCCTGTGAGGAGAGAACCAATCAGCCCAACTTGTTCCTGGGCCATGGGATATCTATGAGGATGGAGCTGAATCACAAGCCATCTGATTCCAACACGTTCCTTAAGCTCTTTATTGTCCAACTGCAACTGCTGGCATACTTGAACAAGCTGCTGGACCTGCTGTAATAAATTCGAAACCTCCTCCATATATATAAAGTCACCAAATATGAGCAAAAAAATGCTTAGGATCAGAGCAGGCAAGAACCGGTAAGGGATTCCGGTTCAAACTATCATGAACCTACGCAAAAACAAGGAAAATACGTGGAGAATACGCAAGAAATACGAAAGAAATATGCCAAGATCGGCAAAGAATCTGATATATGAACATGAATCAAGAATACAATGGCCCAAAGGCAAGCAGGAACACGAGACAGATGCCTAGAAGGCTCAAGACTGGCGTTGAACCGGAATGGTTCGACAAGAAAGGGGTGCCTTCTTATATATCTAGGCCAACGACCAAGATCGCGCCACTCTAATGGATGAGATCGCGCCAAGCGTCGCGCATGCATTTAGGTTCTAGAATATTCTAGAACCTCCTGGAGATAGTCCCACATAGGAGGAAGGCGTGAAGGAATATTTTCAACAAATATTGGTAGCGCACTTGGCAAGGGTGTGTGACTCGCAACTGGAAGGTTGCAAGTTCAAACCCTGTCTTGTGCAACTACCCTTTTGCATCCGTGTGACGACCATCTTTTGTACATACGAGTATAATGTTCATATGATACGAATATCCGTATGGTCGTCACAGTAAGAATCCCGTCTCCTGCAGTAGAATTTGATATGGGACTGTGGACTTCACCCCTAGTGCTCGTACCAAGAAGGCTTTCTGCACTTGCTCCAAGTCATTCCAAGTAGCGAGGGATACTACTGGGCCCCATACTTCAACCCCGTATAAAAGGACATGCTCCATTAAGACTTTGAACAGGTGTGATTGATGGGCCCAATCATACAACTCCGCTCTATGACTATTGTTTTGCATTGCATATAGTGCCTTCCAGCCCGCCGTCACTCGTAGCCATATGGATGTGTCCCAGTGCGTAGTAGAAAGAAACTCCACTCCCAAATATTTCTATGTGGATGCCACTTCCACATTCTGCCCTTGGTAACTGAAGGTGGGGATCCTCGGCTGACGTGAGGATGGTATGAGAGCCACCTTAGTCTTGGCCAAGTTGACGCGCATATCAGTTGCTTGGCAGAATGTGTCCAGGGCATCGAGATGTCGTTAACCCGACACAAATGACGAAACAAAAACCATGAAAACACACTTTCGCGCCACTGGAGGGAAACCCCTCGTGTGCAGCACCTTGTTTCTTCTATTCCCTCCATTCTTCACAAGCCCCTTTTTTTGTTATTTTTTTCTCTTCTTCTCTATGCGCGAGCGGCCATTAGCAGCTCTTCTCTTGCAGATGCAGTGATAGCGGCACAGGTTAAGAGTATGACCAAAAGGATAAATAGGGCTTCAGAGCAAGCTCTGATTATGGTAGCAATAGGTTGGTTATGGCTTGTTTTACGAAAAATATTAGATTGGGCTTTCTTTTGGATGCAGGCCAACTGCATTTAAGGCTTCGATCCTTCTCTGTCTTCGACAGCTGTGGCATATTAGAGCATAATAGAAGCAAATGGAACAGATAAATCACAGGTGAATAGGGTTTTGAAGAGCTTTGAAATGGTAATGCAGGGTGAAGCTATGGCAGCAAAGCGTTTATACAGGCTGCTTTTGTTTATATATAGGTATGGCAAGGTAGCTACAGAAACAGAGATAGAGGAAAGCAAGCCTGTACATTTTAGAAATGAAGGCAGTTTTAGAGAGAAATCTGGAGGCTGTCTATTATTGGCTTCGTTTAATAATTCAACTGATGTTTCAATAATAATTCAACTGATGTTTCAATCTCTTCTATTTTTGATAATTCAGTTCTTATTTTGTTGACCAGATAAAGAAGAATAGAAGCCATATATTTATTGAATTTTTCTGAAATTTCTGAAATGCTTCATTTATAGCAGAAAAGTGGATTCATACCTCTTATTCTGCTATGTCTACCATAGATATCTGAACACTCATTATGGTTCTGCTACTGGTATAAATAATGAGGATTGTCATCACGATGCCATACCAATAGAATGTTACTTTGTCTGGGTAAAGCCACCATTCTTTGAACACATTATTCTCCAGTTACTTCAGATGATATTCCATAGATAGAAATTGCATCATATTTTAGTACCACCACCATCTTGATCTTCTAAAATATAAAAGATTGTGCCAGCAAAATTGTTGCTTTCTCGCAATGCCCCCAAATCATGTTAGCTTGATCAATGCATCCAAGGCAAATTCAAGAACAAAAGCGAACAACAAGAACCAAAGCAAATCTCAAGGTATATGAGATAGGCTAAGCCTCACTCTACTGGCATCATGCATCACCAACATAGTCATTCTTACACAAATTCATAAACTCATTTGAGATTAGAGAAATTGAGATAACACATGAGAGAATCAAAACCAAATGCAAAATATCATACTTCAACATAATAATATTCAACTGATCAGAAAACATACCCACAACTTCAAGAACTCCCTTCTATACGAATTTTGGCTCTCTTAAAGAGAACTCCACTTAATCCTAGCCATTAGATCTAGGCAAATTACAACTTTAGATCTAAATTCTAACTATCATAAATTCACTAGATTTTGCCATCTCAAGATCAAATCTAGGCCATCCAACTCCTTTGCAACTACCATGCCCTTCCAGATTCATGATAACGGGTGTTTTTGCTTTCTGGGGACTATTTTCTTAGGGGGTGCTCGCCTGCCATAGTTGTACTTATTTTATTAACGTTTAACGGGTACTTTCTAGGCATTTCTCCTTTTTTTCCAGGTTTCACACATTCCATGGCGTTGATGCACGTTGGCGGGCTTCACCAATTTCCTACCTCACTCTTCAGGGCATCCTCGAGGCCGTTGGCGACCATTTCTCATTTGGGTTTTCCTTGAAAACCCGAAAGGGCGGGGTTTTTTATCCCGATGAGAAGCCATTGTCCTCTCTCTTGCCTTTGCATATTTTCTTATTTCATTTATGGGGTTGCTAGACATTGTTCCTATGGTCAACCCCCATTCAAATTTTCCCACACATTGTATACTGCTGCTGTGATGAATGACAAGCCTGAGAAGACGCCGATAATGAGCCAAAGAAGGACGAGCACATATATAGCTACTCGTCCCATCCAGAATAACGATCCGAGGGCTCGGATCGATGCCATTATTGCCATGCAACCACATGGGATGCCCACCAAAGGTGGGCAATTTTCTAGTTCCTCTAGATTCTCCAAGATTCCATCAAGATTCCTCTAAATTGTCAAAGGTTTTATGGAGATTTCCATAGATTCCCCAAGATTCTCCTAGACTCCATTAGATTCTATGAAGATTTCTCAAGATTCTTCAAGATTCCAGATGAGAGGAATCCAAAGGCGCGCGCCCCACCTTTAGCTGATCCCTCCACTGTAAGTTGCGTTCATTTGAATGCGATTAAAAAAAGAAGCTTCTTAAAAAATCCACTTGTAAATGCTTTGCCACCTCACTACCTTTTTATTGCCACCTCACCTCCTTTAAAATAAAGAAATTGCAATATAATAAATATTTAATGCTAGGATTTCTCCTTCTCTTTTTTATTTTAACGGCTAAGATTGGCTACACTAAATTCCTTGCACCTTCCCTACACAATTCAAGGGCCAAGAGTTCGCACGTGCCTGATCAATGATCCAGGGATGCGGTGCATGCCCCATGCATAACCCATCAAATCCAAGAGTCATTTTTGCGCCATCTTACAAACCATTCTATTCTATTCTATCCTATATCTTATTGGAAGATACATTTATGCAGACCAACAAGGCCACATACGCATATGTCATGGTCCAGATTGTTGAAAAGTTGGCACAACAGTACACGATTTTCCAAGGGCAGGGGGAAGCATAGAGTATTAAGTAGGCCAACATTGGATGGCTCAGAGCTAGATAGAAGCTTTAATTTACGGATTGTGGAAATGCCAGAAACTGCTTCTTGCTTGGACATTGATGCAGCTACGCAGTTCTTCACAGACACATGCATATCCAAAGACCGAAAATTGCCACAGCCCGACGAGGAGGCACTTTGAGATCAAATAGCCCATGCCACATACTAGGCAGTTCCATACATCACAGGATAGGCTGTATGTCCTCCAACATGGCAGTCACCTCAAGAACACACACTTTTTTGTACAGAAGAGTTTGGCCCCAATACAATTAACCCAGCAATGTGAAGAACTTTGCAAGGTACGAGAGGCACATCTGTAGAAAGTGTGGGCAGTATATAGGGGGGAAGGGATGTATAGCCATCATTCGCGACTAGTGGCCTCCGAACCCCTGGCCCTCGTTGACATAAAAAACTTATCTATCTATCTATCTATCTATCTATCTATCTATCTATCTATCTATCTATCTATCTATCTATCTATCTATCTATCTATCTATCTATCTATCTATCTATCTATCTATCTATCTATCTATCTATCTATCTATCTATCTATCTATCTATCTATCTATCTATCTATCTTGCTCCCTCTATATTGCTCAATCTGGATCATTGGATCCAGAGATATTCCTGTGAATATCCAAAATCAAGGCATGAGGAATTTACACCTCACATCGTCATATAATAGAACGCTTCCATACGTATATAGATACATACAAAAAATATGAAGAAGAGTGTCAAATACAGGGAGGGCCATGAACCATTGCAAAAAACAAAAGAAACGGAAAAAGAAAAAAAAAGGAAAAAAAAGGGAAGGGAATTGCAATCAGAGAAGAAGCTCGCGTTCATCCGCTTTTTCCTCCATTTTCTCAAGAGCCTCTCCGGAACAGCTCAAGCACCCAAATCGGCTCAGCATATACCTGAACGCAGGTGGCATCACTGCTTGGATGAATGCTGCTAATCCTAGCAAAGCACCCATATAGGCCCATAACCCTCAAAATCTAACAAGCATTCGAATTTGAGGCTTCAACCCACAAATGCTGCAAAATGTTTTGATTCTGGAAAGAACGGGCTGCTTTAAAAGAGCCAGCAAGCAAATTCAGATGACTATTTGCAAAGTTCATAAATGGAACTACTCATTTGCTGAGGTGCCAATCATTCTGCCACAAGACATGCACTATATCGCAAGCTCCTCCATTAGACAACCATTTGTTCGAGCCTCATAAATGAAGGCACACCCATTTCTAAATGAAGACCATTAAAAGGGAAAAAAGAAAAAAGAAAAATTCAGATCCCGCTTTAACCCTTTGAAGCAACAGGGCAAAAGGCACCCGTATAGAGTTAAGCCCACCATTCTGATCTAACTACTTTAATTAAGACATCCCAATTTGCATTCTTTTGTATTTGGGTCGTAAAAAACCACTCGTTCTATAGAGTTATGTCAATATTTGTCCTTCACTTGCAAACAATCTTTCATCTAATGCACACATGATCAAGCTTTTGCTCCAAGATTGCTTGAAATGCCACTAGATGCATATGAAGAATTTATACTCCACAACTCCATGCTTCCCGACTTTCATTTCAGTGGTAGGTACACCAAAGGCCAGTCCATTGAGCAACAAATTGGTTGGTTCTCCAATAGAACTTTCATACACATTCATTGTACTTATTAGAATATCTTTACCCTTAAGCTTTTGAATTGAGAGTAAAACGCTAGGTCATATACTAGAGACTAGGATCATTCAGTGCGTTTCAGTCTAGAATGAATTTCATGACAATACCATTAATGGTTGCTCATTGGGTCTTCTTTTGAATAAGGATATTACGCAAATTAGTGATGACTTCTTGTTCCATCAAGTCTGCAAAATTGATGATGAAATCTGATGCCAAAGGGTGCAAGGAAGATATTTCTTTTATGAATACATGTTTTTTTATGAATGACACAAGCTAGATAGTAGGCATCTTATCTTTTTTACTCATAACAAATCCATTGCTTAGGGCTAGTTTATAGAACCTTGCATTGCTTCCATTGACTAGTCGAACTCTATATTTTCCGCGCCAAACTCTCAAGAATGGCCATGCTTTTCCATGAAAAATGATCATATCCCAAAAGTATTTGAACACACACACACACACACACACACACACACACACACACACACACACACACACACACACACACACACACACACACACACACACACACACACACACACACACACACACACACACACACACACCAACAATTACTCCACTATATTCAAGGCCACCAAGTAGGAGAAATCATTGAAAGGAAAGGGCGAGAGGTGGCCACCTAGGGAGCCAGAAATGAATAAAATGAAATGTTAATTATAATGTGGTCCCGATCAAGAATGTTATTTTTGTTACATATGATCTCCTAAGGTAAGGAGAGGTATTCGTATGCAAAAATGTATTTTTGTGATGCTGGCATCTGGGATGCATTTTGAAAACCTAGCTGGCAGTAGAGTCCTGAGATCCGGATGGGGTCGGGTTTGGAGGCGGCTGCAGGTGTCGCCAACAGAGGAGAATGCTATTTCGGGGGAGATTATGTGTTGTATCAGGTGTCTATCCGGTTGATCCGGTTGCATGAGGTGTCGCCAGCACAGGCTTGGTCATTTTCGGGGAGGACGTCCTCTGACTGGTGTTGTCAGATATAAGGTTTGGTTGGGCGGCCAGGGTGGAGCAATCTGCACAGACCAGAGGTTAGCATCTTGGCCAAATCCTTTGTTTTCATCCTTTGTTTGGTTTGTTTTCATCCTTTGTTCATCATGTCTTCTATGAGGAGGGCTGCCAGAAAGGCCAAATCCAATGGACGTCTGTCTTCTTGTAACCCAATTGAATCAGAGTTTGCACACTCAAAATTTGGCCCAGAATTCTGCCATGCCCTCTCATGCCATTCCTGATGTTGCACAGGGCTGGGATGCAATAGATGCCTCTGTCATATTGGCCTTGTATGGTCAGGACGTGCCCCGCAGCTTCTTTGATGCCATGTCTTCATTCTACAACAGGAGGTGCATTGCTAGTGCAGTTGCCTTGGAGAGGGGATCCTCTACTGATCACCTCCATATGCAGGCTGTCCTTAGAGCCCATTATAAGAGTCCTAAGGCCTTGAATGATGATATCAAAAGGGAGTTTAATTGGCCTTCTAAGCCTGCAAGTGTTATCTTAGTATGCAAGGCCCTCAGGGATAACATATTGCATTGTTTCGAGGGTATGTTAGGGTACTGCATGAAGGATATAGGGAAAGTACATTACTCATGTCACTTGCACAATATATCTGAGAGTATGATTGAGAAAGGAAAAGATTTGTACTTGAGATGGGGAGCTGGGGACGCGAAGAATCTTTGTGTGTTGGATAATAGAAACCTTCTGAACAAGGTTGCCCACTTTGTGTTCTACCATGGTGGGCACAGATTGACCCCTAGTTTGACGTTCACAATTTGCAGGATGATGAGAAGCGGAAAATATACTCTAAGCAGCAGTTGGATAATCCCATCTAATACTGCTCATGTGAACGAACACAGGGTCCGTGTCGCTTGGAGGGTCTTGTTGAATCCCAGTCGTTGTATGTTGTCTGGTGTGAGAACAATTCTGTTTGGTCTCCCTGTAGGTTATGTGCCCGTTGAACGAAATGGGCCATGCCCCCGCCGATATTGGGATGACTCAATCCCCCCCGATGAGATGGACTGCAATTTCCAGGAGATCCATGATCCATCGTTCAGCCCTGATATTGAAATCCCTGACCATGGTGTTGATTATATCCCCATCCACACCGGGGATCATATGATGGCAGTTGGCTAACCTGTTGTTTTTGTTGTTGCATGTACAGCTTTATTTCTGTCCGTGTTTTGGTTTGTTTCAGCATGTGTTTGTATTGGTAACAAGTTGTTGCAGGATAGGGATGGAGACCGATGGCAATCCTCCTGGGGAGACCAGTCATCCTGCTGTGACCATAGATCCATCTTTCATAAGCACTGTAATTAAGGATTCCCATCCAAATCCCGAGGTTTATGCTCATGAGGGGGAGCAGATGTTTACTGCGGAGGAATTTTTGACCAGTATCATCCAGGTTGGAACGGAGGCTCATCGAATAGCTGCCTCCCTCAGGATCCTGAGGAGGCAACTGACTAGCTTTTATGTGGCGATCGATTCCGCGATGTCCAGTGTGGCCTGGGAGCAGCTTGGTGCCCCGCTATCTGAACTGCAGGCTTTGATGTCTCACATGAGCTTGGCCAGATGCCTGTTGACGCAGGAAATCCGGCAGCTTGATGTTGTGATCAGGGGGGCTACATCTGGACAACCCAGGAACTAGGCATTGTTCTTTCTATTGTGTTTGCAGTGTTTTTGTTTATGCAGTTCGATATGCGTGGCCCCAGGCCACATGTACATTCTCTGAGCCTATGAATATGTGGTCCTGTTGCTTCATGCTATGTCTTGTACATGCTTTGCGCTTTCCATTTGGTTACTAACATTTGCAGGGTTGAAGAGCGCTTTGGCCCCTGGGCATAAGGGAGACCCCCTGCACCGGGATCTCCCTTATGCTCGGATGAGAATTGGCATTGCGTTGGGGTTCAATTCCCCAAGCCCACTAACGAATCGTGTTTGTTGGTTTCCAGGAAACAAAGAAAGAGCCATTTATAGGATCATCGAATGCATGCCATTGACAACTGGATCTTGGAGTCAGAAAGAGCCATTTATAGGATCATCGAATGCATGCCATTGACAACTGGATCTTGGAGTCGTAGTCAATGGCATGTGTTCGATGGCTCCCATGCATGGGCCGAACGTGGAACTCAGGTAAGGCATGGGCATTGGATATCTGGGGTTCGATTCCCCAGGCTCTACTTATTGTTTTCCTACTGTACTATATTGCATTGTTCTTTTCCTACTGTACTGTATTGCATTGAAAATACCCTTTTATGTAATGGTCTTTGCCTTAATAATGTCCCTCTCATGGCCGGGTCAACAGGGGCAAGTTTGATTTGCAAAAGACTCAGTTTGTACGCTCAGGATTTAAGGGGAGGGAATATGCTCCCACATGTGCTGCAATCCAATGGACAAAAAGCCAGAGAGAAAAAAGAGCATTCTTAGGAGGGAAGGAGGGAGCAAGTATGTTGGCCCTAGTAGGGCCCATGGCACCAGAGAATGCCTGGCCTTTGAAGCGCCCTTTTCTTCAAACATGCCTGTAAATCATGCACTTGCACTTCCACTTCCATACCTCACTTAAACTTCCATGTAACATAGAACCCTGTTTTTGGCCTTGCAATATTCAATATCTCATCTGTTGGAAATATGCAATCTGCTGATATATACTGTTGAATTTGGTAGATCCATGGAAGCCCTGCAATATTAGACTCTGATTGCTGATCTAGAGTTACAATTTCAGGATTTTTTGGACTTGGAATGAATTAACAAGTCTGTAGAACAAACATTACTTAGCATCTGATGGATGTAAATACTATCAGAACACAAGAATCATATAGTAATCAATTAAGAACACTTTACTGCAAAAAACAGTGTAATTCCATCCATTCATAAAATTAGAAGATGATAAAATATGGTTCTGAAGTATGGGCTTCTAGTCCCTCCGTTAAGCTTTGAACAAGAGAGGAAAAGCTGCAAAAGAAAATTCTTTTGAAGCCGAACTTAGTATAAAGATGCAAGCCTCCTATGAAATGATGCTTGTAAAGACCCATCTACTCCCCTGGAAGGGGAAGCTATACTACAATTTGCTGCAAACATTGCCAAACAGAAAGCAATGTCATTATGAATCGTTTTAGGTTAATTTGTCATTGTTCAGCCTTGCATTGTCGCAACAATTATGTAGCTTGTACAAAAGAAATGGATATACTAATCCCAATTACCTTACATGTACTACATCCCTATTGTTCCTGAACAGAATTAGGGCACATTCTTCCAAGCTTGCGCATGGCCACCTTAGATCTGCGCCATTCATGTACAGGTACCTATTAAAATAGATACATGTCAGGACTGACAGAATGGATACTGGTGTTTGTTAACGAAACTGCGGATTAAAATACCGCTGGAAACCCCGCATAGTCACCAGAAATTAAAATGTCAGTCGTCACTCCGCTTTTGGCTGCCACGCGTACCTGCCGGCATATGCAAAATGAAGTATACATTCCTCAGAAAAGTGGGTAGGACACTGCTATATATGGAGCTCTGGTTGTTACGATTAATCGCAACACTGGTATAACCTACTTTTGAAACTATGGTTGTGTGATCCTTTACTCCAGCCTTGCCCCCTAAAACAACATAGTCACCAAGCCTGCAAAAGAATAATCATTGATTCACTAATCTTTTTTCACCATCTACAGTAATCTTCTACTATTTTCTTACGTGCACGATCCTCCTAGGCCAACCTGCCCACACAGCATGCATGAATGCCCAATAATGACATTGTGGCCAATCTGCAATCATGATCGCAGGGTATTTGAAAAAGACACTTGCCACTTTATATTCTCAGCATGAATACCTGGACCAAGTTGTCAATTTTTGTATGGTTTCCAATTACAGTATCTCGCCAGCTGTGAAAGACATCATTCTATTAGCTACAAACAAGAGGAGAAAATTAACATACAACTGGAGGCGGAAAAGCATGGGTAGGACAGGGTAAGAAAATGAAGCAGATACCTGCCCCTATCAATGCAAGAATTTGCCCCAATTTCAACGTAGTCTCCGACTCGAACAAACAACTCCTGCTGTATCTTATGAATGTTAGAAGGCTAAGCATTCTCTAATTATGGAAACACACAATATTTGATTGTTTTGCCTGGGGCTTCTTCAACACTTGACCCGACCCATCTACTGTAAATCCAAACCCTGCCATTTGCAAATAAACATAGTTGTTAGATCTGTTAGAAAACTTTATATGATGTTCATACAGGAATACCATCTTGTCCGATGCAAACTCCACTATGTATGGTGCAGAAATCTCCTAAAGTGCAGTTTTGTAAGACAACATTATAGCTGCATAATTCGAGTCAAAACAAACACAAAGTTATGGAATAATAGCGCAAAAATAACAACTCTCTAAATGCATTATACAACCTCAACTACAGTTTATGTTAGAATAATGAATACTGTATATCTTTAACCAAACAAGGAGCAGGCCCCAAAAAGCAGTCCGGTACTATTCAACCCCTATCCACCACTTAATCTAGTCAATAAAGGAAATAAACTAGGCACTAACTTAAGGACACGGTATGGGGCTGAAATAAAAGAAACAAACTTAGAAATGCACTTATACATATTCTCAATACCCTCATAATGCATAATTTGAAGTTCTTCAACACTCAGTAATATATCACTTGCTTTAAATTTCCAACAGGATATGTATTACAATGTCTTATAGGCACCTATGTTATTTCATCTGGGTGCTAAAGCCTTTATACGTAGTTGTTCTACTGAAGTAATTAATTTATATCAACCTTAGAAAAATATTAATTTAGCTTAAAAGCCAGCTCCTGCTTCCCTACATAAGGACTAAAAGCGCAAACCTTATTTTGTTTGAAGACCCGATAATGACATTGGGACCCACAATAGATCCTGAGCCTATGCAAGTTGAAGGTCCTATAGCAGCTGCAGCATATACTACTGCGCCCACCTCAACAATAACAGTAGAATGTACATCTGCTGATTTGTGAACTATGCCTCCGCCTCTCTCCCATTTCTTGAGCTCTCCCCAGCTTTCCGGTCCACTAGATTCAGCTGCATATTGAGCAACTAACAGACTTAATTTTCCAAAATAGTGGTAACCAAGTGGAATGTGGAGAGTTTAATCATTATAGAGTGTAACAACATATTATGCAGGACACTATTAAAGACAATACATATCAAGGGACATAAAAGGGCTTTTCTTTATCAGCAGAGGACCTTAAAAGTTACTGCTGCTGATTCAGTCTGAGAAAATAAATGTGGATGAACATCTGAAAGTTCTGAGATCAAAAATCAAAACAAGTGTCTTATGTATCATCTAGGTTCTGTTGAAAATATCGGCCAATCTATAAAAATCTCATTTGCCACACAACATCTAAAGGGTATGTTTTGGTGAACCAATATTTTATAAGCGCACCATATTTGTATGAACTTGCCATTTTCTAATTTTACCTCATAATGTCACAAAGGATGAGGAAAGCCAACGATGATTTGTTCTCCTAGTTCTACGTCAGAAAGTCGAAACAGGCTGCAAGTGGTTAAACACTCCTTCCAAAGTGTCTCCAGTTAATATGACCGTTTAGAAAGGCTTGTTTGGTTAATGACACTTTCATCATATCATAGGGAAAGCAGCCTTTATGGCAACAAGTACAGAACCAAAATATAATCTCACCACGTATTGAAACGCTAGTTTTGATGCTCGCACAAGATAAACGAAGATATTTGCCGGAACAATGCGAAATGCGAGGAAGTGTGCAGTAGAAGGCGCTGGAACAAAATTTTGGAAACAAATGTCCCGCTGCTGCAAGACGGCACATTTTATGATCGTAGAAAACAGGTGCTGTCGCAGTAAGGGTTGCCCTCATGAATGGGGTCTCAACACAACTTTATATCTGAATTGAATGAAAAAGTGCTTAGAAGCAATATTCCAATTTTCAAATTTAAGAATCCAAAGGGACAAAGCTACTTGCCAGAAGAACCATAATTTACTTCCATAGCACAATCGTTATCAAATAGTCTGGAAGTAGATGTTTCTTGACAGCCATCCTCCAATATCACGTTTAAACTGCAAGAAAGATGGCCATGATTTGTATGGAGAAGAAAGTGTACCAGGATGAACATGATCAAATAATAAATGATTGGTATAACTCACCTAACAATGTCTCCATATAAAGCGATCTCTCATCATGAAATATTATATTACATAAGAATTGGGCATATACGTTAATCACATGAATGCACAGCCATTTGGGGAGATGGGGAAACAGCACATTGCTGGTTTACAATGCTACAGCAACCTTGCCAGTGGCACTTATATGATATAATTCATTAAGATATAGAAGCACATCCGGCCTGCCAAGCAGCATGATTATAATGTACTCTGGATTGATTCTAAGGAAGTCCTCAAAATGCATCTTATTCACAAGTTGATCTCTGGTGGTATTTAGAGATTCCCAAAATCTTTTTATATGTACAGGGAAACAGCTCTCCAAAGACATGTTCAACATTATCCTTCTTAACATATCCATCATCATTGCAGTCAAATAGCTTAAAAATCACTTCGATTGCTTCACCAAATCTCTGATGCTTTGTTATAAAGAAAATCCCGAGTGCATACTGATGAGAATTGATGTATCCTCTGCTCGGCTGATTAAAATATGAACACATATCATGGATCAAAGGACAATCTGGCAAATTCAATGAGGATATGAAATCCTCCAAATATAAGACTGCCATTCTAGAAACACACAATGAGTTGAATTTTTAAAAGTGGGCTTTGATTTCTTTAGATTCAATCCTAACAGTTTCTTAGACCTTCCAAATTCCAAACACGCAGTCTCTAGCATTGAGTTTCTGTGCACAGGATCCACAAAGGTCACATGATTGCCGACCAAAATGTGAGCTTCCTCCTTTGGGGCACCCTTCTCCTTGATTCTAATCCACTGAAACCCACATGCAGACAACAGCAACCTTGCAAAACTCTGACAGGGCATAGCAATTTTTGTCTCTACAAAGGAAACGGTTTTTCTAAAACATCTTTGTCTCCGAGAAGGGCTTTGAGAACAGAACCCCTAACAAAAGAAAACAGAACTCATAGAATGAACCTGACAATACATACCGGAAGCATGCATCTGGTCTTACATACCTCGTAGATGCCATAGTTGAAAAGGGGGGGCTGCCCAAGAGGAAAAGTGCACGAACCCTGCTGTAATAGGAAGACAACTCCCACTGAGTGCGACGGGACGGGATAGACTTTGACGAAGCCTTTCTATGCCAATTTATTTCTACTAGAAATTTATTGCGGCAAAAGGCCAATTTATTTCTACAAGAAACTTATCACGGCGGCCGATAGGCCGCCGCGAACGTTTCTCTTCACCAACTTATCTATACGTGCTAGAACATGCAGGATTTGAACCTGCACTTTTCTTTTTTTGCCCTATGTCCAGTGCCCGCACGATAGAAGGATGCTGATTATAACCTGCACGCCGCGAACATTTCTTTGGCTCCAAACCTGTGGGGTTGCACCCACTATTAATGTCAATGTGTAATGCGTTGGAACCATAACTTGTTCATCTTGTGGATAAAAAAAAAAAAAAAAATGCAATTAAGGTGAGGATTTTGTTTAAGTTGTGAGTACGGGAACTCCCTTTTTATATAGATTGCATTTAATGAAGAGCTCATTTCCATTCACTAATATATTTTAAATAAAGGTTAATATACTCCTAACCTACAGTTAATTCTACATGCAATCCGCAATGAACATTTGGCAATCGAGATCCCTCCTAACCACCTTGAGTGTTATTATCAGAGTTGAATGAATGAGAAGAAGGGGACAGACGTATGGCGGATTAAGGCGTTGGGTTGTGAATCTACCATGCGTGTCTCAAAGAGCTCAACCTTACGAAAGTATGAAATCAAGGGAAAGCAAAGTGGACACCAAGCAACAATAATGCCAAAAAGGATTAGGGCTGGAATGGCGGGTAGCGGTAGCGTCGAGAAGAAAGCCCAACTTCTAGTATTGATACAAAACCTCGTTCCCTAGATTACATGTTAAGGAGCGGCAAAATCCGAGCTCGGCTATGGCGATCACGGAAAACCCGTTCTAGCAACGTAAGCTTTACATCTCTGTAAACCCTCGACGTTTGTTTTAAAAGAATAGGAGTTTTGTCTAGGATGTGGGTTTTCTTTGCGTAGAAACAAAGTACCCATCAAGTTGATTCATTTTTGTTCTTGGTATAGGCCTGCAAGCTATGCGGGGGAAAAAGAGTTTCGAATTCACGAAGATTTGTTTGATTCAGGCCGTCCGAGCGCGCATTCTTTATGGAATCTCTCTTTCAAGCGTTTTCTACAGGGACCCAAAGACCCAAATCAAGAAACGGCCCAACAAATCCCTCGTGATTTTGTGGCAAGCCTTTTAAGAAATTACACAAGAAATGGCTCCAAATCTGCGGTTCTAGCTTTTACAACTACTGTGCCTTTTGCGGGATCCGGATTTCCCCAAGCCTATGGGAATTTGCCCAAATTCAAGACAACCGAAGCCAAAAAGGCGAAAGATCCACCGAGAATTGGCGTAGCTCTAGCAAAGGAGATTTGCCAAAGGGCAAAGAATTGGGTGGTCCGAACCATGTGAATGAAATTTGGGAAATGAGCTCGATTTTGCCCCCATTGGGGCTGCCAACACAATGGAGTTGATCTTGTTGGCCCAACTGGGAACCCCTTTAGCGGTGATAGAGGCAGGAGTTACATTCACGGATTTGAGCCCGATGGATACGGCAATTTGGTAGAGGTAATACGGCTCTTCTACCTTTTTTGCACTATTTCATTGCTTTATTAAATTAATTTGCCCTCTTTGCTAAGAACATGATCCAAATTTCTTACGTTTCAAGCACATATTTCAATTACCCGGGGCTAGCTAAGTATTCTTAATTGAATTCGGAATTCACAAAGAGCCATACATGAAACAAAGGAAGTTCCATGTTTGCTAAGAACATGATCCAAATTTCTTACATTTCAAGCCCGTATTTCAATTGCGCAGGCACAAAAAGAGCCATACATGAAACAAAAGTGAAGTTGATTGAATTTTGAAAGAGCTAGGTGTCGATTCATATTTGCAACTTCAAGCGGGGGTAATGAGAACCCACATCGCCCATGATGCGGACCCTCGACCATGGTGGGCCAAGAAGATGGAGGAATTCAGTATTTTCGGACTCAAAGATAGATGTTTGAGCTTCAAGGACGGTCGATTTCCGGCCGGTCAGTAAATGTGTTTGTAAAGGTAGTCTTACCCCACCAGATTGTAAAACTTGTCCTTCAATCCCTTCCGGTGGCAATGTCACTTGGCAAGCTCATTGCTCCATTGAGAACCCATCCTCCTGTTTTGGTTGAGCGTGGAATGGAGGTTTCTATACCCAATGGATTCGTAGCTTTTCCTTGTTCTCTGTCATTTTTATCATAGTGCACTTAGTTAGGACAGAGCATATGGCGATGCCTACTCCAGGAGATTTCGATGAATCCTTGGGTAAGCAGCCGATTCCAACATCTATCTGGTTTAACCTGATCGCGCCTTAGATAAGCATCGGATTTGTACATCTATTAAGCAGATGGCGATTCAGATCCAGTAGTCTCACTGATAGTGCCCCAAGATCGGGCGGCAAGGCGCGGCTTGCCATAGCTGGAGCTCGCAACCCCTGTTCCAAAAATGCCCGGATTGCTTGCATAGCAAGAAACAGGGGACGGAGTTTTTGTAAATTTATTAGGTTTCAATATTTAATGCATACACGTGTCATTACCATAAGACTTCAAACAAAATTTGATACGTGTCAGTACCATAGGACTTCAAACAAAATAACATCAAACAAAATAACATCAAACAAAAAATGAGACTGACTTATATATGAGTTGACAAGAAATTTATTTGCGACGACCAAGGCCGCTGCAAATATTTCTCTTCATCGTCTTGTTTATATGTTTTAGAACATGCGTGATTGGAACCTGCATTTCCTCGCTTCATATTCTATTGTCTGCTGAATAGAAAGATACTGACTATGACGACTATAAGATTCCCCACTCTGAAGTTATATTTTTATTAAGAAAGTGTCTTGGTGGATAGATATAGAAGGTGACATTAGATTTAGTAATAGGGGAGTTTTATTAATAGCTTGTGAAATTAAATCATGTAAGATACTTTTTTATGCCTCTAATCTAGTGACTTAACATCTCTTTAGAAAGTAGAACTAGCCTAGGTATATTAACACATCAAAGGTGATACGAATATTTTTTTTTTTGAAGGACGTGAAACTTTATTAATCATCAGAAACGAGCAACAGAGATGGGGGACTGAAAACCCAGTGGAGGAATTGTCCACAGAGCAAAACCACCCGCCACCTTACAGCACACAACATGTAAATGAGTTACATATAAGTGTTAATCTGGAGATAGTGTACCCACGATTCTTCACTTCATCCTTTACGGAGGAAGATATATACGCTTTGACGATGCGTTGCTTAGCTTCAATAAGCACTTGAGCATCAGGGGCTCTATGGCCCTTGAAAATAAAGAGGTTTCTTCTTTTCCACGTTGACCAAATGATCCATGCTGAAGCTAAGTGAAATGCCCTCTTTGCCATATTGTCCCGAGAACTTGGGTACACTGCCAATAAGACTTGTTGACTATTCAAACTGCAGTCAAAAAGACTCTGAAGCCACAACCAAGCCGGTCTAGCATGCTGGCATAAGAAGAAACAATGCTCGATTGTCTCATCCCTCTGAGCGCATAAAGGGCATGTCCCAGGCACCTCAGGACAAAATTTGTGGACCAAAACATTGACGCGCACACATCTATGGATGATCTGCCACCACAAAACTGACAACTTTGGATGAAGTAACTTGTCCCAAACCCAGTTCCAAACTACTTTCTGTTGATTCACTGGTACCACCAAAGGCCATTTTTGTGAGGGGGGCAACACCTCTGCCGCAAGAAGGATCTTATACATAGAATTCACCAAATGCTCAGCCTTAACATTCTCATGAACCACCCAGAGATGGGAAGCCACCACTTGTGGTATAGGAGGAAGAATGGCAATGACTGTCTGCCAAATTGTGCGATCCCATCTTAAAAGAAGGAACTTTGTCCGGAATTCTTCCCATGTCAGCAATCGTGTTTCACTATACCATGCAGAAATTGTAAGCACACCTGCTAGTATCCAGCGCCGCTGTGTCAGGGGATGAACTGATGCTACCAAAGGCGCATTTGTTTGGTTATCGCCCAAAGGGATCCACCAACAACTAGCTCCAGTAAAAAGGTGGTACGAATATGGTAGCTTGGGGGATTAGTCTTAGTGGACTAGCATGGGTGTCTAAGTTTGGCAAATTAATTGGCAAGGCAAGGCAACAAAGGCAACCTATGGTCTATGTTTAATTATGATGCTTAAAAATCTTGCTAAATAAAAAAGGGCTAAAGTCGTAGTAGAGACTTATAAATAGAAGCCGAATTTCAATTACACATATCTCCGCAATCAAAGCTCCGATCGAGGCGGGTTTTACTTCGTCGGAAGTGCTCAGCTAGTTTTCGAATTGCAAAGCATTTCTCATAGTTCGTATGAATGAGAGAGATATGGCTGAAAGAGTGATAGGGGGTTAAAAAGGACTGCTCTACTCATTCACTCTTAAATCTGATTCTAAGGCCATTACTTTTTCCCAGAGCATTTGTTGTTCCTGTTCAATAATCTATTACTATCCTGGAGCCTAACTCTTGGTGTTTTATATATAGGACTGCTAGCTCGAGGGAGGAGATACCAGTGGAAGCTGATTGTCAGGCCTTGCCACAACTCTGCCAGTTCTTAGCACCGATGACTCGTTTGGGCGGTGAACTACCATAGATTGGTTATTGTATCTGGACCTAGCTCTGGTATTGGTGAACTAGAGCTTGGCCAATATGAGTTATTCGTATAACTCATATTTTGTTTTTATTTGACCTGTATTTATTTCAAATAGAGATCTTTTTGTCATTGCTAACAGTTTGATTATGGAGTATGTAGCAATTTTGCATGGATTACAGATTGCGAGACCATGAATTGTCTGAAGAAGTCTTGAATAAGGGTTCAGGGATGTAAAAGATATGGTTCATTGGTGTGATCCATAACAATTGGTATCAGAGCCTGGCTATTCTTGATGTTTGCAAGTCATCTAGTTGGTGTTAGTGATTGCAAACTAGAATAGAAATCCTTATCTAATAACCCAAATGATTTCACTCCATGAATTTATATCATTACCAGAGGTATTGTCTAGAGAATAAGACTGCTACAAAAACAGAATATCCTCCATAGTCCAAGAAAGATACTGAAGGAAAAATCTTAAATGCATAATGTGCATATGGAGGACGTAGATGCAGGAACTTCGACGTAGATGCAGGAACTTCTGAAGCTAAAAAGAATAAGGCTAAGAAGAAAGCGGCTCATCTAGCACATATGGAGCAAGACAAGAGCAAGTTGTGAATTGGTTACCACGTAACTAGTACATTTGGTAGATAGTGATTTGTAACGTAACTTTATATCTTCGGTTATATTGTTTCTTATTATGATTGCTCATGCCATTAATATTTGTATAGCACTATCGTTGATGCCATATGTATTTAACATTAATGGATGACAATGAAAATTCTAGATTGGAGTCTAAAATTTTGAGCAGTAGTGCAAATTAAAATTTTTGTATACCAACTTAAACCGTAGCCACAACGGCCGCGATCGTCGTAAATGGTTGGTGCTATTTATGAGATCATGATCCTTGTCTTAGAAAGAGTTGACGCAATGGAAAGAGTTGGTGCTCTTAGAGTCGGTGATCATGACCAAATGAAAATAATGAGTTGGTACCCATCGTTGACCCGGAAAAGGAGGAATCGGTACGAATATGGTAGCTCGGCGGAGTGGTCTTGGATGTTAGTCTTGGTGGACTAGCATGGCAAGGCAACAAAGGGAACCTATGGTCTAAACTGGAGTCTTTTTTTTTTTTTTTTTTTTTGGGAGTCCAAAATTTTGAACAGTAGTACAAATTAATTTTTTTGTATACCAACTTAAGCCTTAGCCACAATAACTGTGATCGTCATAAATGGTTGGTGTTATTTATAAGATCATGATCCTTGTTTTGGAAAGAGTTGACACTCTCGTCCAAGTGAATAGAAAGAGTTGGTGCTCTGGTCCAAGTAAATGGAATGGGTTGGTGCTCATGACTAAATAAAAAGAATGAGTTGGTACTCATCGTTATGGATATAACTGAGGTCAGTTGCTTCTCGAAAAGGGAGGAATTTATACGAATATGGTAGCTCGGGGGAGTGGTCTTGGATGTTATCTTGGTGGATTAGCATGGGTGTTTAAGTTTGGCAAATTATTGGCAAGGCAAGGCAATAAAGGCAACCTATAGTCTATATTTAGTTATGATGCTAAAAAGGCTTGCTAAATAAAAAAATGGCTCAAGTCGTAGCAGAAACCTATAAAGAGAAGCTGAACTTCAATACACATATCTCCACAACAGAAGCTTCGATTGAGGCAATTTTTACTTCGCTGGGACCAACTCGAAGTCTAGTTTTTGAATATGGTTCGTATATGATAGAGATATGGCCGAAAGAGTGATAGGGGGTCAAAGAAGACTGCTCTACTCATTCGCTCTTGAAACTGATTCTAAGAAAGCCATTACTTTTTTCCAGAGCATCTGTTGTTCCTGTTCAATAACTTATTACTATCCTGGAGCCTAACTCTTGGTGTTTTATATTGAGGACTGCTAGCTCAAGGGAGGAGCTACCGGTAGAAGCTGATTGTCAGGCCTTGCCACAACTCTGCCAGTTCTTAGCACTGATGACTCGGTTGGGCGGTGAACTACCATAGATTGGTTTTTGTATCTGGACCTAGCTCTGGTTTTGGTGAACTAGAGCTTGGCCAATTTGAGTTATTCATATAACTCATATTTTGTTTTTATTTGACTTGTGTTTATTTCAAATAGAGATCTTTTTGTCATCGCTAACAGTTTGATTGTGGACTATGTAGCAATTCTGGATGGATTACAAATTGCGAGACCATGAGTTGTCTGAAGAAGTTTTTAATAAATGTTCAGGGATATAGAAGATATAGTTCATTGGTGTGATCCATAACCAAAGGATAAGGCAAGCTCCCAGAAATTGAAAAGTTTAATTTGGTCTCCAAAGGATCCCCCCCCCCTTTTTTTTAATGTTTGATTGTGTTTGCATTTTAAACACTAGGATATAACGTATCCATGAACTTACACATTAGAGTACAGATACACATTTCTTTACTGAATGACTCTTACTCTTAAGATGAATAGATTAAGAATATGAGAGATAGGCATATAGAAAGGCTTGGTGATTTGTAGTTTAGATGCATTTTTACTATAGCTATGATTGCAACTGATTATTCGCTCTGCATGGTTTGAGGGTTTTTTTTTTTCACACCACAAGGGCAACATATTGAGGCATGGATTAATATTGTCTAAAATACACATAGATGGTTGTTTTCATGCTTACACTGGATGTTGATAAAAATTGAGGCTAGCATGGTTTATTGGTTAATGGTAGTTTGTATTGGTATTAAAATATTCATTTTCTTATTTCTGGCCTAAGGAATAATTTAGGGTACTAAACCAACCTTATATAAAATGATGACGACGCAGCCGGATTTGGTCCAAAGCTAGAGAAGACCTAAGATATCTAGGCCGGCAGTGCTAGAAGACTGCACCTCACACGAGCCAAGCAGGATTTGATGGTAGAATGCGATATAATCCTGCCAGGTTCGGTCTCAAATTTTGCTTTCTTACCTTATTCTCTAGTAAGAGATCTGCGAAGCTGGTCCTTGGATCTAGGGCTCAGATCGTTGAATGTCTGTTTCGGATGATCCCAACCATCACTAGACGCAACTCGTTTTTTAATAAGTTTTAGTTAACTCTCAGTTTCAAATACACAATTAACTCAAAAATTGTGATGTGCATTGTACACATGTACGGTACACATATATTGGCATATGTATTTGGGGCTCCTCGCCAACCGTTGGACACCTTGCACGAATATCAGCAAAAACAACTGGGGGAGGTAGGTTAATTTAATGGTTCAATTTCTTAATATGTTTGATGCATATAAGCTACATAATGTGTACGGAATAAATATAAAAGTTGTACAAAATGTGTACGAAACTAAAAAAACACAAAGATGGTCTAGGAGTATGCGTGGGTCCAAAAAAAAAAAAATTAGCCCCTTTGGGGCCTAAGGGTGGTTCTATATAACACGAGCTCCATATTTAGAAAATGTTGCAATGGAACTACATGGAAAATGGGTCATGGGGTATGAAATAATATTAATACAGTAAAGAACATGGGATACCGTATGTTGTAGAATACAAGTGTAAATATCCCTAGTTGAGCACAGCTTCTTCTTTGGTAGGTTGCCTTGCAGCCTCAAATACTTTAGAAATATACCATGGCCTCCCAGACCATTGAAATATGTTTAGAATCGAATTGTAGCAAGTAATAAAGATAAGATAAGATAAGATAAGATAAGATAAGATAAGATGAATTTTTACAAATAAACAAACAAATAAAACGAACAAATAAAGGAAAACAATAACAAATAACAATCATGAATCTTACGTTTACATTACAAATTGACAAACAAATGTGTAAATAATAATAAAATGTATACCAATATGCATTATTATGTATTTAGAATACAAATCCGAATTACACTTCGAAACATCCTATAAGCAAGTTTGTCAATTGGCAGCAAGTTAGCTTATTACAACTTGCAACTTTGATCTCTTGTGGAATAACCCTTGCCCAACACGCAAATCATAACTATGTAATCATACAACTTGGTAAAACTTACTTCAAAGATTTCTTCAAGTGGATGCACATGACAAAGAGACTTGCAGATTAGGCTTTGAGAGGTATATCCTTCTGTTCTTCTTTGAAGGACTAAAATACAAGCAAAAACAACGAGATTCTCATGAACATAATTGGACCTTGCTGCCTGCATAAAAACAATATCACAGCTTGGTACTCGAGCATAATAAGCTATATCTGTATGAACTGAGGATTTGTGAATTCTAGCTTTTATACAAAAAAAAGCTAATCTGCAAATTTACCATGAAGATTAATTTTATATATTTAATATTTATTTATTTGTTCAATATATAGGAACAAATCAACCACATGCTCCATGGTCAAGATAACCGTTCTTTGAATAAGTTGAATGTAACATGGTCTATTATTGACTCCTTTCACAAACATATTTTTGATGTTGCACAACATTTGGCCATTGAGGTGCATGGATAGTTAAGTTCTAAAGTAGGATAATTCTATATGCCCTAGGTATCAAAAGCATACTACTCTATATCATTCAAGCTCCATTTATTGTGCTAAGTGGAGCTTGGGCCAAATTTGCTCTAGAGCTAGAAAAAAACTACAAAATACCTTCATTTTTTGGTGAATTTCATGACATACCCCTAAGTTTGAAAACTTCATAGGATGTTCTTGGTCAACATACAACATATTTGTATTTCTTAAAATTGTTCAAATGCCCTTAAAATTTATGTCAATTTCCTAGATGTCCTTAAGTCAAGTCTATTCTATTATATTCCTTAAGTTTTCGTTAATTTTCCCAATGCACTTGAGGCTTCTTTTTTTTCGAATTTCAAATTCCATGAACAAATTCCAAAACCAAAATCGTTTCTCACAAATTCCTAAACCAAACTATTGATTCAAATCGCCGCCCCAAATTGGAGTCAAATCGCTACTTCAAATTATTGCTCCAAGCTGTTGAATCAAATTATTGTTCTAAATCATTGAGGAAAATCGTTAGGCGAAATTGAGATTGAACGTGGTTGGTTACATTCTTGGAGGAAATGCAAATAATAGTAGTCGCTTTCTCCAAAAAACGCGTGATCTTAACATAATTTGTTGTATAAGGGCTTTTCATGAAATATAAAAAGCTAAAAGGCTTTTGGTGATATCTAATGTATTCACCAAGAGCACCTACGAAATAAACAAACTTAGGGGTATTCCATAAAATTCATCAAAACATAAGGGTACTTTGTAATTTTTCCTTTCTATAAATGATAACGGGTGTCTGATGTTGCCCTGCTGATCGTTGTTTGCTATATAGAAAGTAAAGGTTTAAGTAAGGTTTAAGGCTGAAAATGTTGTCGAAGAGATTTTTTAACATGATGTGGTAGTTGAAAGAATTGGCCAATGTGCAATCTTATTTTTTGGGTTGCCCCTAGGGGGGCAAACCCTTGTTTATGTGGGCTTTTGGCATATCCTAGGTATATGCTAGAATATCCCTAGGATATGCTGGTGACTGCTAAAAACTTATGATTGGCTGTAAATGCTAGGTCACTTCTGTTGGTGGGCAGCCGCTCTCGAAACCGGCTAACCGGAGAGGTATCTTGTCCATGCTTATATGGTTGCCATAGCCAGAGGCACAGACCTGTTCTTTGCCCAGTTCCGTGAACTAACCCTTATTTACTGCAAGGTTTTTGATCGGCCTGTGTATCTCTGTGCCCATGGTCGCATCGTGCTTTATTTTCTTGTGACCAAGGGAATCAACAAGGGAATCTGGATACAACAGATCAAATGCTAATCCGGTGAGTAGAATGTTTAGTTTTTAAGTTCTGAGATTTTTCATTCTATCATGTTGTAGTTAGGTTGTTCTGTCATAAGTTCTGTCATATTTCGTTCTGGCTTGGCTGTACATTCTATGCTCCTTTTAACTTAGGTAAGTGAATAAACGTATTAGTTATTTGTTGCATTTCTTAGAGTAATATTCTTGCCTGACGGCAAGTCTGGATATCCATTGTGCTTTGTTTTTTGGTCCTCATGTGATAGGAAAACTGTAGATTTATTAGTATTGAGTTGTGCAATAAGAAAACTTTGATGGCACTATTGTATGTTATTTCTGTTTTTGTTCATCTCGCTCCTCTGTGTTTAATGTTGTGGATTGCTGATGACTGATTGCCACTAGTGTCAAGGACTTTCCCTGTAGTGCGAACCTATGTTTGGTCAGTAATAAACATTAAAAATGGGTGTTATTGGCCATGTTGAATGAATTATTCGGTGATGGGAAACCATGTGCAATCCAATTGTAGCCAAGGAATTTGCACATTGAACCTTAAAATCGCCCAATATGACTGACCTGGGGAAGCCATATACAGTACATGGGCATCTTTGATGCAAGTCTTCTGTAAACAAACAAACAGAGGGTAAGTTGGAACCTACAACACTTTAGGCCATGTATATTTATATAGACTTCTATGTGTTGCGGAAATAGATGCATAGAACAGGTTGGTGGAAAATACTGGCAGTTATCCAGCTTCATGAATTTTGACAAGGACGAATATGGCAGGATAGCTATGCTGCATTTTACCTTTATGTTATGCATACTGTGGGTCATGTTGCTGCCTCTTAGAAAAGGCCTCATGATGGCATAGCAATTTTGTTAACATGCACTGCTAAACTTGTCCTTATGTGAATGTGTCAGTCCCAATTTTTCATGTAATGCTTCCGTGTGTGGTTCTGCTTATTTCTTACAAATATAATGCACTGAAATTCCTACTAATCCAGTCAAGCATGCTGGCAGTTGTCCAGCTTCACGAATTTTGCGTCTGCTTATTTCTTGCAAATATAATGCAGTGAAATTCCTACTTATCTGGTTTTGATAGGTTATTAATGCTTGGCATTTTGATGCCCTCACACTCTCTGCTCATATGCTTGTTGCACCAGTTGGATCAGCACCAGACTAGTGGTGTAAGGTCTGGGATGAGCAGACATACAATACTGATGCAGAGGGGTAGAATAGTTTTGTGCATTGAAAAGTTATGTAGTGCCAGTCTTCTGAGCTGCAATGATTGTGGCCTATCATTTGTATTGCCTGTATTAGGAACAGTGCAACAAAAATGTTCACCTACCAATGTACCATGCAATTTCAGCTTGTGATTCGAGGGAGTCAAGATAGAACTTCGATTTGAGCTTCCTTCTGGCCTGTCCATTGTGCCATTGGGTATTAAAAGCTGATATATTCCTTGAATTTCAATGGCAATGTGTTTGCTATTGTTAGTCATTTAAAATTAATATTGATACTTCAAAGTGGCAATGTTTTGGGCTTAATTACTTGCATGAAAATTTATCAGAAGTTTAGTAGTGGTCCATGCTTTTCTTCATTTTTCTTGTGCTTGAATTCCTGTCAACATTTTGACAGGAAGGGACATCATGGCTAAGACAAAAACTGGCAGAGGCACATTTCTATTTTCGGCAAGAGCCCCAGCTGAGGTAAATCTATTTTAAGCTTCTACATGATACTTAGCACTGGTTTGCTAACAATGTTGAATGTATTGCAGATCCATGGAATTGCAAAAATTGTTTTACAGAGAAACATGATTTTGTGGATACAGTGGGCAAGGGTGGTGACACCCATGCAAATATTATGGCATTTATGGCAGACAGATTTCATATTTTGTGTTTAATACCAAAGAAATCCATTCAAGGAGTTAAGCAAACAGGTTGCAGCTGCTATTCTTACACTTGGTGACAGGGGTTATAAGGCTTTGTCAAAATGTTGTTTCGAGCTGCTTACAGATGTAATTATCTCCTAGAATCTGGTCGTTCGCTCAAGCAAGGCAACAATAATATAAGCAACTCTGAATGCTTTTCAAGAATGGTGTGCAGTTGCACTTGAATGGTTATGCAAAACATTTGAAGGAAGAGGAAAATTGAAAAACTATCTATATGTACGTGGAAAGGATTGTATAATGATTGTATTCAAGAGCTTGTGTTGGTATATTGAATATCTCTATATTGTCTTTTTCTTAACTTGCATTCATTAAAATTTGACAGCGTTCTCTGGCAAAGTGTTCTGTAGACAACTTTGTAGGAGATCATTCATTGCTCTATTTCTAGGGAATTGACTAACTTGACCATTGGGTAATATAGATTTTGTAGCTTGCAAGTACTCAATGTAAGTTGCGTTGCTTATTAACTTACTACTCATTTAGATGCTCTCTCATTAAAAGAGGGTTCTAGTTGTGCCTAACACACGCAAAAAAAATGCTAGTTAAAACGTTGTCTATATTATGATTCACAATTCAGTGTCGTATCTAATATTTGGGATCCATATGATGCGATGTAGGTTATAACAGAGCTAAAAAATGGTAAGACTTTATTTGGATGCAACAATGGACCTATATTTAATCTATACATTTCTTATAATAGAAGATTGTTTCTTCATAATGACCCAATAAATAACCACAAAAACAAGAACTACATCGCATGCCACAAAAAGTTTAAACTTCATCTTATGCCAAAAGTTTCAACTGGCTTGGCTGCTCTTTTAACTGCTACCTTTTTTTAGCTCCATTTATCCATCCATCCATCCATCCATCCTGGAGACTGAGAGTTGATTGGCTTTGAGGTATAGCTTTCCTTGTGGTCTTACAGATCCTATGCCAGCTATATTATATTTACCCTCATCCATGTGGGTTTGTGGCATATTCCAAGTATATGTCAGTATATGCTCAAAAACATGCATTTCACTCTCGGGTCACGGAGGGCAACCCTCCGTGCGCAGCACCTTGTTAAAGAATGTTCTTGGATTATTTGTTTTAACATTTATCTGTTGCATGGAATTTGCAGGTCATCTGTGGAAATTACTTACAATTGCAGGTAACTGATATATGAAAATTGCAGCTTAGTTTTAGTGACCTGCAATAGTAGGTCAAAACGCCCAACATGACTCATAAATTTGACAAGCACGAGCTTCTCCTTGTGGATAACTCTCTAAATGTTCTTATAGATAGGTTTTCGTTATATATTTGAGCATTGTCATGAGCATATGGGCAAGCTACAAGAATAATACAAGAGGAATAGAAATAGAAACTAGAATGCATATGATATAACTAGAAAATAATATGTAGAAAAGAGCCCAAGAGACAAATCGGGGATACATACACGAGATGGGAAACGAGCTAGCAAGCTGAAGACTAGTGGATACAAGAGCAAGAGCAAGACATATGACCACATGACTGGCCGTTGTGACGATATTATACACATAATAGATTATGAATATCTAGAATATCCACTTGGCAAAGATGTAAAATCTAGAATATTCACTTGGCAAAATTAGCCTTGCGACCAAAAGGTTATTGGTTCAAATCATATTTCTAGCATAACAATTTAGTCCAGATCTTATTTCGAACGTAATAAATAGTCCAGGCTCGCCATAGTACTAGAAACATCACAGAAGATGGAGAGCTTTACCTACTCTAGTACTTTGTTTGTTAGTTCTTCACCATCCTCCTTTTTGAGTGCGGTGCTAATATTTCCTATCTAGCCTGTTGAGAGGCTTTGAAATAAGGTCGTAAAACATACTTTATTAATAAAATAAAAAATATCTTGCCTCCGCAAAAAAAAAAAAAAACCTTTAAGCCTGTTTAGACACTAAACAAGACTTTTTGCCTTAAAGACCATATGGTACATAAGACAATCAATTTGCAGCCCTGAATACTGTTAGGTGCCATCAGCATTCATGCCTTGATTTGAGCACTAAAATTTAAAGAGAAAAAAATAAAAAACCTTTATGACTTTGTCATGAAATCTGAAGTACTTTCATCTGATTACATTATTAAATCGTGGTGGAGACATGCATACAGCAATAATGATGTTTACAGAAATTGTACATTGATATGGACAATCCTAAACTTCAAATAAATAATAGTTCAGAATGAAACATCATGTGATTTTTAACTGTAGGCACAACTTAATATGACAATGCACATAATCTGCAGAAGATTAACTTCATATTGAGAATAATACATCCGCTATATCTTAATGCTCCATAGACATGTTTGAGATAGATAGACATGTTTTATAGAAGTGGAAACATAGTCTCAAAGTAACATAGTAATGTAACTATTCTCCTTTGGATGTGCTGGAGCTGGCCTCAGATCGTGACACTGCTGTGAAATAGATAAATCAGGGAGCCATAAGTTATAATAGGCTTGATTTTTGAAGGCCATATTTTTACATGAGAGATACTATAGCCTGCAGTTTAGCATGTCTAGATAAATCCTTAACGCAGCCAATAAAGCATAGGAATATTCGTGTGCAATATACACAGGTTACTAACATCATGTAGTTCTCATGAGAACACAGATTAAATCTAAAAGGAGCACCGCCTTGCTGTAAGTGCAACACTTATAGAGGTGTGCAACAAACCATATTGTGTAATGCCCACTATCAAGGACTGTGCATGCAGAAAAGAGATGATAGAGCACTATTGAACATCGAATTTTATGTAGATCTGTGCAACGGATATAAAGAGGAAGTGTGGCAGACGAATTTTCTTAAATGAATGCTAACGAATAACTGGTTAAATCCTTAGGAGGCTGTGATAATAGAATGTATTTGAATAAAACAAGATAGGAAACGAGGCTAGTATTTGCAGAAACGAACTCATGAGGCTGGCAATGATTAATATGCAATTCACGTTGGGTGAAGGCATATGCGTCTGGTGAGGAAATCTAATTAGTGCTGAAGCAGAAGGAAAATACATGGAAGTTATGCGCTTAACAGATTAATATCTTAATGTTTAAGTGTACTGACATAGGTTGTTGTGAAGTCAAACAAATATGATTGCAAATCTCTCTCTTATGATGTACCATGGGTGCAATAGTAGGTGAAAAGGTCCAACATGACTCCTAAAGTTGACAAGCGTGAGCTTCTCCTTGTGGCCATAACACCCAGAACTCTCTGCATGTTCTTATAGATAGCTTTCGTTATATATTTGAGCCTTGTCATGAGCATATAGGCAAGTTACAAGAATAATACAAGGGGAATAGAAATAGAAACTAGAATCCATATGATATAACTAGAAAATAATATGTAGACAAAAGCCCAAGGGACTGTAATCGAGAATATGTACACGAGGTGGGAATCGAGCTAGCAAGATAAAGACTAGTGGATACAAGAGCAAGAGCAAGACATATGAGCACATGATTGGCCCCTATGATGATATTATACACATAGTAGATATTGAATATCTAGAATACCCACTTGGTAAAGATTTAGCCTTGCAACCAAAAGATTATTGGTTCAAATCATATTTCTAGCGTAATAACTTAGTCCAAATCTTATTTCTAACGTAATAATTAGTTCAAATTTTATTTCTAACGTAATAATTCTATATATCTGTGAAACTAACGTAATAATTTACATATTGTAAAGATCATCTTTTGTTGTACTCATATGGTCATCATGCTATCCCATCCAGCAACATAAAAACCACCTATTAAATATTCTGCCCTACACGTGGCAAACATTCCATCGCAGAATTGCAATTTAGTAAGCATTCTATGTTTATGTTATATTATGTATTTATCACACATTCTGTTGTCTGTAGGTTTTGGAGCTATGCTACAGTGCAATGCTAAATGCCATATGGAGGCTTTGGACCTATGCTTTGGCTTTGAAGCTATGCTATGTTGAAGATTCCCCTGCATCAAATCCTTCCTGCACAAAAAGCTCTTCTCTGCTTTTCTGTTTTTTTCTTATCGCATATCTGCAACAGGGGCAACAAAAGATCTGCAACAAAACATGGGCTTTATTTGATTTGCCACAGAAATAGGGCCGATTAGATTTGCAAATAAAATAGGGCAAAATATAACATCATAAGTTTCCACCCTCATCATCGATGGAGGTAGTACTCTCACTCTCTGAATATGTATTACTAAAATGATCATGAATAATTTCCACTCTCTTGAAGTGTCTCTCTCGATGCCTAATTACATCAAATACAAAAAAACATATTTTTTCAATGGGGAGCTCAAATAACTCTACCAGGGATGACGCATGTATGTCATATCCTAATATCCTCATAGAATGAACAATATAGCAATGTGTAATATTCATCCTCTATGTGCCCTCCATCATATAGTTCACATATGCGCTGCCCCCTGGGTATCTCATACCATCTTCCCCTTTCTATCTTCAAGTAATGCGAGGTTAACCTTAGGAGACTCTATATCTTCAAGGGCACGGATGCTGTAGATGAGATTCTTCTTCAGTGGATGCAAAAGATTTTTTTATTTTTTTTTGAAGGACGACAATCTATTATCAAGGAAAATCAAGATACATACAAGGGATCTGTGACATGGGACTCAAAACCTAGAGGACGAAATAGTCCACTAAGCAAAACCACCCATACACAGAGTATAATCAAACTCCTTGTGCCAGCTTGAGGCGTTTAATGGCCTCATCACAATCATCATGTTCTGTGTCATCGAGATGATCATCAACAGACATCAACTTATCATGTCACTGAATAGTACGAGGCAGGATAGCCTCATGAGATGACATAACATACTTCTTCCTCACTGCCTTCTTCCAATTGGCCTGTTGCCATGACTCTTTAGCGCACTGAAGATTAGGACTATCAGCCATAACAACCTCAGAAGCATGAGAGGCAAAAGCAACATCGTGGAGAGTAGTAGGAACTATAGCTGCAACTAATGGTGCTAAGGATGACACCACCGGAACGGCATGTAGAGCATCTTCCATAGTCGAGGAATGCAAAGCAACCAGCAAAGGTTGATCATGAATAGATGAAGAAATAATAATGGGAGCTTGAACCTGGGAAGAATGTTGAACATATGCCTGAGACGCACAAGTACCTCGATGAAAGCTAATAAAAGCCTCCTTATTATGAAACATTGGGCTAATTCTGGACCATTCAGAAGCTTAAGATCCAGCTTTTTATACCAAGGCCCGCTCTTTACAACTATACAATCTGGTAAAGGTGAGTCCACTGGCATAAACACAAATTCTTGGACCATTCATGATGGAGTATGAGATATGAACCCCAAGTCCCATTACAATTGCAACTAGAAATTGATGAGCCATTAGATCAGGAGGAAGATTAGGTAACGAGAATCAGCAAGGCATCTTTAATGCATGAACCATATCTGGTGTAAAGCCAGAAGAATAATACTGGTAGATTATATTCCCCACCAAGTGGATCAATCCCTCTTGATACCAAAGACTCCACTACATCACTACTTTCAAACATAATAAGAACAAAGTTTTTTGCCAACAACGTGATGGACTGAAAAGGAGGAAATTGAAGGCATCTCAAAAGCCGAGATAACCAAACACAGAACCGAGAAAAATCTAAATAGCCACCAGTAAAATACCCAAGAATTGCACAGGAAGATAAGTTCTCAGCACACTTAATACGAGCTTGATGGTCCACCTCAACCACAGGAATACCAGAAGCTTGAACCACAATCTGACAATCAGACTAGTAAAATATGTCATTTGGAGGCAATTGTTGTTGAAGTTGAATCTATCGGGCTTTCAATGTGTCCAAGATTGCCGGCAACTCCTCGTTACTCCCTTCAGACAGTACCTGTAAAGCAACCGCTACCCTTGCCTTTCTAGATGCATTAGATATATCCTTACAAAGCCAATCACTAAATCTTTGATATGAAACTTTTGTAACCGAATCAGATGACTTCCAAGCACTATCATTTGCTCGAGGCTGAAGAACTACATTAGGACTGGAATCTGTACCTATTTATGCAAGTTCTGTTACGCACCAGCACCTCTAGTGATAACCAACACATCAAAAGGGCGGATCCTTCAAGGAAATCGTTATCCAATGGGCCCCAACCTTTCTAGACTTTATCCCATATACCCTCAAGCATGTGGAACACACCAATGTTGTCACGAGGAATTGAACCTTGGCTCTGATACCAAATGTTACGCACTAAGCTCCCTAGTGCTAACCAACATGCCAAAAGGGCGGATCCTTCTAGAAAATCGTTATCCAATGGGCCCCAACCTTTCCAGGCTTTATCCCATACCCCATAGACTATATCAAATTCCCATTAACTTCCGCTCCCTTATTTGCACCGCCTTGCAAGGGAGGAAAATCCATTTCTTCAAGAAGCACTCGAGTAGCCACCACCAAAGGCAAAGAGCTTCCAACTGAATTATTTACCTCTCTTTGCGCAGCAACTGGGGGATCACGTATCACCAAACTGGTAGTAGACTCACGCCGTTTTACCACTGCCTTGGATGCTGGAGCAATATCTGTCTTCCCCATCCCTACGATAATTGGCCGAAATCAAACAGACCCAAATTCTGTCTTTCCCATAATTGGCCAAAATCAAACGAACCCAAATCTGGCCCCTAACCTAATAGCGAACCCTAACAAAATTGATGTTGACAGAGAGCTCTTGGGACAAGCTTTCTAAAGAACTAAAGATCATTAGAAATAGAGTCCAGATGCTCAAGTTACAAGGAAAACCGCCAGCAGCCCTAAGCGCCATCATCACGAACGACCATCCTAATATTTGGACTCGGACGCAGAAGATCAATACTTTCTTCTATTGATCACGAGAAGAACAAATATAGGACGCAGAAGAAAATTGTTATAGCATATATTTGTTCTTCTCGTGATCAATAGAAGAAAGTATTGATTTGGGAAACTTACCTTTAGATTCATTCTTATATATAGATAGGTGGTTATGCTCAGTTGGATTTGTATTTGCACTTTATTTTATTTTAACTTTTTGATTGATAAATAAAGTTTGTCAAAAAAAAAAAAAAAAAAAAAAAATTTTGCTTAGCCTTGTAGGACCTAGTTATGTTCGCAAATGGTTTTTTACAAGTTTTTTGTTGGGAAAAAAAAAATTATTCAAAAATAGAGGTTTTTTGTGCGTGCTGAACCATTGGGAGTTCATATAAATATAGAGGAAAATATGTAGCTTAAATTGAAAAAGGGAAATAAAGAAGCTTATATTATTTCAAGGGCTGTTTATCTTTTTAAGGGCTTGTTTTTTTAAACCTAACAAACTTTCTAAGGACCTCAAACTTTCTAAGGACCTTTTTGGTTTATCTTTTTAAGCCCTTATTGTTTCAAAACCCACAAATGCAAAGGCAGCTAGGAGTTTTTGTTGGACAGCAACTTGCATGTCGGAGGATGCCCAGATGAGCTGGGCGGCTTGCCTGACCCAGTCAGACTATTGCAGGGGGTGATGTACCTGGACTCAGGGGTTTTCTTGATCCTAATAAGCTTGAGCTTCCCTGTGCTTGAGCGTGAGATTGTGTTAGATTTTGGAATATAAATGTCGATGGTTCACCGGCAAATTGTGTTGAATTGGCCATAAACTGATTTTCTCTGGCTTTCCAGTTGCATGCATGGCAGAATTTAGGGACGTTTTTTTATTCATGTAGCAGAATAGGAAAGAGGAGATGAAGGGGAGAGGCTTGGTTACTTCCAGAACTTAACCATGGCTGAACAAGCTAGAAGACCTGCAAAAGGCAACATTGCAAACTATATGCGAAAGAACATTATAGCGCAACAAGATTTTATGAAAATATTGAAACTAAGACAGGTAGGTTGGGCTGTTTATTTTTTGGGCTTCTTTTATTTCTCACTTTGGGAGATGATGTTATGATTGGCCATGTTTTGTAGTAAAAAAAAAAAAAAAATTGCTTTGGTGTGTTATGGGAAATTGCTTTGGTGTGTTATGGGATTTTTGCTATATTTAATATTTCATATGTTATTCATGAACTTGCAATGTTTTTTTTTTTTTTTTTTTCAATTAACAATGGAGAAGAGAGATTTGGGACAAAATTGATGGGATTTGAGGAGAAAATGTTCTGAGTTTTGATTTGGAAAACACATAGCAATTGTTTGTAGCAAGGATTGGGAATGGTTGAACATGTGTAGTTGCTACAGTTTCAGCCATATTGCTCCAATCATTCTTTTGGATGCATGATTGAGGCGTCAAAATTACAAGTTGTTATGGTCATCCCTTCATTAGAATTCAGAAGTCACCAAGCTAAGATATAAAAGAAAAAGGTCTTGTTGTGTACGGTATAGTTTGGGCATAGGTGGTTCGCCTTCCACATAAACACATTGGATGTTCTTTCCTCGAACATTGTTCCTAACAAATTCCATTTGTTTCCTTGATTTGCCCCATGCATTTCATTTTTAGTTGCGCTAGGATATTCCTCACTGCTGCAATGTCTATTGCAGCATTCTAAATCAAGTTGCCTATGAAGTAATTTCCGTAAGAGACTATGCGTAGGATTTTTGTACTTTGATTCTCTGGTCACCACAAAACTCAGCAAAAATGTTTGAAAGCAATACAAAAGCTGCGCCATCTAATGATTCAATTTCTAGGACATATCCCATGAGACGCTCTGCGATCTCTACATTGTGATGAATTCTGCAGGCACCCAAGAGTGACCTCAATATTTCAGTGCTACAGTCAAACAGAGTTAAGTGGATTAGTTCCTCAGCTACATCCAAATATCCTGCTCGCCCAAAAAGATCTACCATACAAGCAAAATGGTGCACTCCTCTGGTGATGTGAAATTGACTCAAAAGTCCAAAATAGTGGCCGCCCTCATCCAACAACTGCGCATGGCTACATGCAGATAGTATAGACAGCAAGGTGGAGCTATCAGGCTTTATACCAGCCCCTTGCATCTTTTTGAATAATTGAATGCATTCTTTACCACAACCTAATTGTGCATATGCTCCAATAATCGCATTCCATGATATAAAATTTTTCATGGGCATTGTACTGAATATTTGGTATGCATCCACAATACTACCACATTTTGCATACATGTTTACAAGAGCATTTCCAATAATAGTGTCTGTATCCAAACCCATCCTCAAAATTTCATCATGACAATGTCTCCCCTGTTCCAATGCCGAAGTCATAGCACAGCCACTCAGAACACTAATAAAGGTGACCGCATTTGGTTGCACATGTTTCTCTTGCATTTTTTGAAACATCAGAAGTGCCTCCTGGCCATTATTTTGCACAACATAGCCAGTAATCATTGCACTCCAGGGTACAACATCTTGTTCAGTTAAACTGCTGAATATATGGGAAGCATCGTGCATCCTCCCACATTTTGCATACATGTCTACGAGTGTATTAGCCAGGCAAGAATCAACTTTGTCCCCAGATTTGAGGACATGGGCATGGACACATTTCCCTTGTTCTATGAATGATGTTGCACCACAAGAACTGATGACATTGACAAAAGTGTAATTATCAGGTTCCACACCGCCTAGCTGCATTTCACAGAAGAGTTCAAGTGCTTTCCTGTGACTTCCATTCTGTGCACAACCTGCTATAATTGTATTCCATATTACTCCATCTTCCACAGACATTCTTCTGAATACTAATTGGGCATCCTCAATGCTCCCACATCTTGTATATACATCAACAAGACTGTTGCAAACATTGGCGTCTGTGATGCATCCAATTCTGATAATATGGGCATGAATCCATTTGCCCTGTTCAAAATGTGACATCAGAGCACAAGCTTTCAAAATGCTACAATAGGTGACTTCATTTGGTTTCACAAAATCCTGTTGCATATTCTTGAATAATTGAAGGGCATCTTCTTCTTTACCTGAGTCCACATACCCCAAAATCAGCACACTCCATGAAACAACATCTTGAAACAGAAAACTGTCGAACATTTGACAGCCTTGGTCCAGGGCACCACATTTGCAAAACATGGAAAGAATAGTATTATTTACATACACATCCACATGACGCTCGGATTTAAGGATGCCAGAATAGATCCACTTTCCCTCCTCAAGCCTGAAATGGGCAGCGCAGATGCTAAAGATGGCAACAAATGTCACATCATTAGGTTCCACATCTTCCTGACACATTTCTCTAAAGAGGTTGAAAGCTCCCTTGTCACCACAGTGAGAGTGTCCTGCAATCACCACGTTCCAAGAAACGGCCTCCCTTTGATGAAGCCTATCAAACACTTGGTCCGCATTCTGTATGCTACCACATTTTCCATACATATCAATAACTGTATTTAGTAGGAGGACTGATGAAGGATCCCCATTTCTCAAGATGGTAGCATGGACCCACTTTCCAAGTTCCAGTGAACAAATAGAGGTACATGCACCTAGAACACTAATAAAAGTTACTCCATTTGGCTTCACAGATTGATCTTGCATTTGTTGAAACATTTTCAGAGCCTCAAAACCACTTCCATGCTGAGAGTATCCTGCAATCATTGTGCTCAATGTCACAATATCTGGCATAAGAATGCTTTCATATGTTTGAAAGGCATTCTGCATATCCCCACATCTTGCATACATGTCAATGAGTGCATTTCGTACGACAGTGTCAGCCTCACATCCACTTTTTAGAAGCATGGAATGGACATGTTTTCCATTGCTCAATATCACAAGGTCGGCACATGCACTCAGAGCACTTGTAAAGGTTATCTTACTAGGCTTTACATTTTCCCATTGCATTTCCTGGAAAATTCCTATAGCCCATTTTCCAGCATCAAGGTGAGTAAATCCTGCAATTATTGAGTTCCATGATACAACATCATGAATGGGCATTCTTGCAAATACTTGGCAGGCATCTCCTATACTCCCACACTTCGCATACATATCAACCAGAGTGCTGCCTACAAAGACATGTGCCCCACATTGAGAAGTAAGGACATTTGCATGCACCAATTTTCCATTTTCCAAGGCTGCATCAGCTGCACATGCGCTTAGTACACTCACAAAAGTAACCTCATTTGCCTTTTCTCCAAACTCTTGCATTTCTTTGAAGATCTTGAAAGCCTCTTTATCACGACCATATTGGGAGCACCAGCTAATCATCATAGTCCAGGAAAATATATTCCGCGCAGGCATGGTGTCAAATATGTAATGAGCGTCCCCAATTCTCCCGCATTTGGCATAAAGGCTCATAAAGGTATTGCATAAAACTGTATTTTGTTCCATCAGACTTCTGACAGTAAAAGCATGGACCTGCTTTCCCCTTGCAATATCTCTCGTGTATATGCAACCTTGCAAGAGAAAGCACGCATCTGAATATTGCAAAAGGCTGTTATGAGCCATAGAAAGCAAAAGCTGCACTGCTTCCTTTATTCTGCCTCGTTTGCAAAATTCTTTTAACCTTGCACCATGGCTAGAAGCACCATTTTCCTCTTTTGACATTCTTTGAAAGGAAGAGTTAAGAATTACATCTATTTGAGCACTATACGTCCTCTTCATGGTGATGTATAATTCACTTGTGGTCATCCTTCATGCTTGTGAAACTCATCCTCAAGGACCAGGAAATAGTGAGCACATAGTAATAAGGAAAATCAAATAGCAATTGGCATTTCAAACAATACATCCGTAGAGAAATCTCAGAAGATATCAAATAATGATACTCCTTCTCAAGATGGATCCCATTTAACATCATCCTGCAGTGATGGAACTCTCGCACTTTCTTCACAGAATGGTTCCTTCGTTCATTCATACTCCAAAACCCAAAAATGAGCAACGCTACAAAAAAACAGCTAAATTTTCCAGAGCGTTTTTTAGCATCTTACTTAATGTTAGAGCAGAAGACGAGCACCTGAGCCATCGGAGAAGACATAATCCAATCGAGTGCAAAAAATTCCGCAACAAAAAAATTGCTGGGTTTTTCGTCAGAAGATCAGGGCATATCCTTGCGAATATCCCAAATCCACAGCCATTGTGAAAACCTTCTCCTATTATTCAGCAGCCAAACGCACCTTCGGAATCCGGTTACATGAAGTTAAGCTCCTTCGCGTAGAAAGATGTTGGCTATGAGATTGGGACGTGGCTTCCTTAACAGGGGCATTGAAGGGCTCACGTATAGGGTTTTAGTATTAAACATGAAATTCACCAGCCAAACATTTTCCAGGTCAAATTCGTTAGAAAATCATGCTACAGTTTCTATGGTTGGGCACTGGCAAATGCTACGAAGGTACTCGGCTTTTCCTGCCGAGGGCGCTGAGCTAATTGTTGCAAAGGGCTGGCAGGTGACTGAAGAAAATGCAAGTGATTGGCATGGCCATGCCGCTGCTGTTGCACATTCTATCCAGCTTATAAAAGGTAGAATGCAGGCAAGTAGTTATAATGACTGGAGCTTTCCGCTCTATAGCTAATGAATGCTGTGATGTTGTATATTTCAAGGGATAACATATTGAGTGCGTTTGTAACATGTGGCAGTGGAAGGAGGTGCTGTCACGGTTGAGGGAACTTGAGATTGAGCTCCAACAACCTGACTTATGGCAAGATCCAGAAAGAGCTTCAAAGTGTAGTCGGGAAAAGGGGGCCATTGCAGCAAGGATGAAAGCAGTGAAAGACATGGAGGATGAACTGATGGAGCATGTTGGCCTAGCAGAATTGGCACGAGAGGAAAATGATCTCCAAGTAGAAGCTGTATGTAATCATGGCTTTTTGTTTCCTTTTTGATAAAGAATGAAAATTAAATAGAAGTGTTCAGTGCACCTGCTAACCCAATAGTGAACGCCCTGCCATGAATGTAGGATTCTTCCTGCGAGAATTATTAATGTTCAAATTAAGTGTTGCTTCTTTTGAGCACCACTGTTGAGTTGTTTGTTTTCAGATCTAGTAAATTTTTTTGTATAAAGTGGCAGACATAAAGTCCCTGTGGATATAAACTTATTAATGTATTGAATTATTGTGGGAAAATATTTCAGCCAAAGGTATGAAGAAAGTAATCGTCACGAAATAGGCCTTTCTATGTTTTTTCTTTTTTACGCTATTGGAACTTCCCAGATATACCTCATAAGCTACCCTACATGGGTTACATTTCTTTATTCTGATCTTATGCCTTCAAATATCTGTGAGAAGAATAAAAAATCCTTGTTTTGAACTACATTCTGAAGTGGCCTCTATGTCGGTCCACAAACTGCTCAAGTTTGCTTGCCTGTATTTAATTAGTTTTTGCTGGCCAAGGCTTGTGCAATGTTGCCATCTCTGGTATTAGGAAGTGAGTTAGTTGCATGGAGAAGTGGTCCAAGCATCATCATTCATCACCTGGAGAAAGAATAGGACAATTCCTTTTCTTCTTATAATAGGTGTTAACAACTTTCAGCTGTTTTTATGTTGCAGGAGGTAGCGGTTGCCTTGCGCAAACTCCGGAAACATGCAAATGAACTTGAATTGACAGCTCTCTTGTCTGGAAAGGATGATGCTGCTTCTTGTTTCTTGGAGGTAGTTGTCAGGCTGTCAAAGATTGCTGCATGAATTTAAGAGTATTCTATCTGGCTATCCTTTCTTATTTCTGCCTCCACAACTTTGGGCAATGATTAGGGGACCACCATGGAATCTTTTATTATGCAAGTAACTTTACCTCTATTATTGTGTTCTAGGTGCAAGCTGGTGCAGGAGGGACTGAAAGTATGGATTGGGCATCAATGGTCATACGAATGTACACTCAATGGGCGATGCGCCGTGGCTTTGAAGTCAGCTTGATTGACGAAATGCCTGGTGAGGAAGCAGGAATAAAGGTACAAATTTGATATCTCAATCAGCACAATTGGGAAATGGAAGCTTCACCTTTAACCACAAGGGTCTCCCATCGCCTGTTATATGTATATATAGCAAGAAATCTGGTAGTGTCAGCCCACTGCTGTCTCTTCCTCACTGTTACTAATGTAGTCTCAGGTGGTTTCCCTTCCTTTGGGTCCTAGTCATCCTGTATGGCCCCAAAACACCAAATAGGAAAACTGTTTTGGCAGTGTTCATCACACATTTATCAGACCGAAAACTTTAGAAGTTTCCTCTCCATTATGTATAAAATAATAAGAAAAAACCACTATTTTATATGTTGTGCTATTTGATAAAGAAGAACAGGGAATCAGTTGTTGTCATGTTGGTGTCTAGTCAAATGTTGCATATCTGAAGGTTCTGCTCATACATTGAAGAGCATAGGATTTACCCCACATTTATTTGAATACTGCCATGTGTATGTGCATCTTACCTGCTACCTTGTTAACTAAAATCTGCTATTACAAAGCCTTAAATTGAGCCTCTATGGGGCTTGGCTGGTTTCTATTGCATTTGAAGCTACTGGAATATATGTTGTATTTGCGTATCACAGCGAAGAGTTTGCATGCAGAGGTTTGATGTCTTTGTTCTTGTGCGTCATTTTATATTTTTCCCTCCTTTAAGAGGATTTTCTCTGGGCAGCGAGCAACAATACGTTTGGATGGCGATTATGCTTATGGATACGCAAAGACAGAAGCAGGAGTCCACAGGTTGGTTCGCATGTCTCCGTTTGATAGCAACAAGCGTCGCCACACGTCATTTGCTGCTGTGGCAGTCATTCCGATTGAGGAAGAGTCTGCAGATAAAATGGTAATTAATGAGGCAGATTTAGTCATTGAGAGGTTTAAGGCAGGAGGACCAGGTGGCCAGCATGCAAACAAAACAGAGAGTGCAATACGTATTCTTCACAAACCAACTGGCATAACTGCTCAGTGTCATTCTCAAAGGTACGGCTTTACCGCTGAGACGACATTACAAGTAGTATCTTAGAGAAGAATTTGAAGCACATCAGCAAAGCATATTAAGAAGAATATCTGATATCAGCCCTAGGAGGGTAACAGAGTAAATTCTAAATGTTGAGTGCATTCTGGTTAAGCATTTATTTCTTTTTTCTTGTTTCCCTATTTTGGAAGATTGTATGCAAACGTATACTTCCTTAATTTCTCCTGCACTAGGGTTCTAGTTGCTTTCCTTATTAGTAAAGGAGGTGGTCATCTCTTGGAGCGTTCTGGCTTGCTTTTCCAGCAAAATCTCAAATGCTGGGTTACTTTACTTCCTCGTATCTAATTAGATGAAACAGAGACGTGGAGACAATGGAATCTGTGTTGTACCTCATAAACACTATACTTGGAGAGACAAAGTGTTCTTCAAGTGGTATAAATAACCTTTGCAAAGGCTTTTATGCATGGCGAATCCTAGGTTTGGTTGCCTGTACAATTACGTAGGTAAGGAATTGGAACGGAACGAAATTTTAATGTTGGAAAGCTTTTCACATAGAACTGCATCTTTGCGGGGAGCTTCTGATCTGCAATGCTACATTGAACAAGCTGATTGCTTAGAGAGGCAATGGTGCAGTTCAATTATAGTAGAAAAGATGGGGCCGAACCAAAGCTGAAAGCCAACATCTTCTAATTCCTTTCTCTCGACCATGGTCTTAAACTTAGTCCATTCTATAGGTAATCCGGAATGCCTTGTCAACCTGCATGATAATCTGTGGCAGTTAGGTTGATTGATGGATATGATCCTGCTTCCAATTACATTTTTTCTAGATGCAAATATGGAATGGTTGGATAAGATCCTGCGCCATTACATTTTTTATAGATGCAAATATAGAAACTTGTATGTTAAACGAATTTGAACTAGCCCAGGTGATCCGTTCTGGATTGGTTGTTCACATCTACCTCTTCATTTCTGGGGCATGAGCATGCAATGGAGCATGTTACGTAATATTAAATAACTAGAGGCTGTCTACATGAAGTGCAATTAGATTCAAAACTTGGTTTATATTCTTTTAGGTCTCAGCATCAGAATAAAGAAGCAGCATTGCAAGTTCTGAAGTCACGTATTCGTCAAATGCGATTTGCCCAACAGGCAGAAGCAACTGCTCATCACACCCAGTCTTTAAGCGAAATATCATGGGGTAATCATATACGCTCTTATGTGCTTCAGGTAATTTATTTTACTGCTCTTATGCTTGTGTATTTGGAGATCTATAAATTGCAATTTCTATAATCTAGATTCCATAGCTGCTTTGGCTTGTTCAAAAGCTATTATGGCTTTGTGACTTGCCTTTTTCCAATTCATATAAGCCTAGTCTGCTACACCTGTATAATATTCAAGTTTCCATTCTGATAACAAGCAATCATGACTACTTGTTTATATTATTGGCAGCCTTATCAGATGGTCAAAGATATGAGGACAGGTTACGAGGTCTCAGACCCGTACTCTGTATTAGCTGGTGACCTAGATAGTTTTATCATGAAGTTCTTAGCTTCAATGGCCAGTAATCAGGCTTCTTGAACTTTCATGATAACCAATTCCTTCTTGGGATTTTGCTCCTGGATATAAAATCTGGCGCTCGCCATGATTTCCACCAAACAAATGCTTACCACGAAATATTCAAGTCATAATGAGAGTAACGCCATACAGCTGCCACATCTACAATGATTCAGGTGCTGTATCAAGATTTCCAAAAGGGAAGGGGGTATTAGAACACAAAAAGATCCCAAAACAATATGCAGACTTTAGGTCTTACAAAATTCACTAGAAGCCATAGGCTATCAAATCTTTTGGTTAAGCTAGCATTTAAATTTTGATGAGAAGGAAATTGCAAGCACAAAGTGTACTGTAATTACTTGTATGAACGTTAGCTTTTGATCATGTGATATTTTTGTAAAATGCTTTTATAAACATTTACTAGGAAAGGTGTACCGGTGTTGCCGTGCATGAGTAGGCATGTGTGCATGGCATTGCCGCGCATGAGCAGGGTGCGTGTTTATTACGGGCAAGCATTTATATGGGCCTCTTGTCTAACTAAATATAAGATTACTAGGGTATGGTCGCCATGTTCCGCGCACTTAAGGGGCAAATTGTCCTTAAACATCCGGATTTCACCCAAATTTCGATCTGTCAATTTATTGGGATACCTAATGTTGTCCTCAACAATTTCCCCGAAGACAATTTTCCGAAATTCAATCTCCATTGAAAGTTATGGTGGCATCAAGAAGGGGGGGTCAAACGTCCACCCTCGCCTGTCCCCAAACCACACTTCGCGGTACCCGAGGCCCTCTTTAGCGACCTTCATTGCGTGCTAGCGCGCGGGAGGTGCCACCTTTCGCGCACATGTTGCTACCTATCGCGCAATTGCGTGGATCTGCACGCCACGCCCGCTCCCACTTTAGAGGCCACATCTCATTATTAGTGGCGGGACTAGGTGTCAGATATAGGAGGCCTAGGTGATGACTACCAATACGTGTGGTACCGGCTATCGAGGTCCCCGCAATCCAGAATCGATTGGTCTTTTTGGGCCACTTCCGCTTAATTTGAGCGAATTTCTCCACTCTAGCTCAATTCTTGACCCAATTTGGCGAACATTCTCTACCATTGTCCGGGATGCCAATTAATTTCAGAAGGGCGATTTTTCGAAATCGACCCATCATTACAATTAAGCCCTTAAATTGAGTGATCGGCGGAAGGTAAGATACTCCATTCCTTTCAAGCATCGGGTTTTCAAGGCGTCAGAGGTATGTTCTCGGCCATGCGGTATGTTTTTGTTTCTTATCTTCCATTGATCTTGTGCTTTGTCGTTGTGTTACGGTGGTTTTGCGCCATGGATCATGCACGACGAACCGCTTATCGGTCCCGGGAGGTGGGACATAGTCGGGGGGGTGGCGGGTATGATCCGGTCCAAGAGCTCGCCCGCCTCGCCCGGCGCCATCCTCCCCTGTTAGCACCTCCTCGACTTCTACCACTCCTAACTCTTTCAGGATTAGGAACTGTTTGGTGACCCCGGCAGAGATCACAACGGCTGTCGGTTCTTCTGTCAGCGTCGAGGTATCGCCCGAAATAGTCTCTCAAGTTGAGCGGGCTCGTTCCGAGACTGACCTGATCCACTGCCAGATCGTAATCACTGAAGGCGACCATGTGCTATTCCAAAGCCCTGTTGGTTAATTTTGCAGCTGCCCCCTTTGTACAGAAAGGCCCCCCCTGGACGATACTCCCCTCCTCTTCCTTTATGTTGTGAAATGGCCCTTGGGGCATATTTTGTGCAGCCTGAGGGCTCAATTTTGTCTGAACATTGTTTTTGTGTAATGGAAAGATCCTGTTTTTTTGTCCGCCATTTGCGGATCATTCTTTGTTCATTGTTTATGTTCATTTCTACTGTTATTTGTTTATGGTTGTGTTCGTGTCGGGTCCATGCAACAGCAGAATGTGCAACAATCACTGACTTAATCAGTTCACTATCTTAGTCATAAATCTTGTACAACAAGTTCCTTGTACAACAAGTTCATAAATCACTGTTTCCTTCATATATTAGGTACAATAACTTGTCGACATGCTTAATTGTCTTGAGTTTCATCCGAGTCTTCGGATACCTGTGCACATTGTCTGTTAATAGCAGTGCCAAATAAAAGGTGAACTGAATATTAAGATTGCAACATGACCAAACATACCTGGCTATCAGCGGGTGTAGCTATGAATGTGTTCCCCTCCCCAAACCTTGGAGTTGGCTGGGTTACTCGAGCCATGTCAGCCCTCCATATCCTTGCAAACCCAACATCCATCTCCTTTGCACGGCTCACAATTCCAGGGTCTACCCCAATTTCCACCATTTCCCTGATAATCCTTGCCTTGTCTATTGCAGCAACTTGGTCATGCTCGGGTCCTGAATTGGCGGCAGCATAGTTCACCCATCCCTGGGTGTCCAGTCTCATTGAGTTGCCATGACCAATGTCAGCTTGTTGTTGTGGAGCAGGCAAGTCCCACCTCTTCATTGGGGAATTGAGTGTGTTGATTGGGTTTGCTACAGGCCTAACAAGAGGTATGCAACCCTCGATACTTACGTGATGCTCATGACCAGCATCACCTGAGCAGGTATGTGTGTCATCTAAACTACACATGACTTGCTCTTCATCAGCATCCTCCAATGGTTGGGAGTTCAGGTCTACACAGGGACTAGCAGGTACAGCAGGTTCATGAACCTGGTCAATTCCTGGTGACGTTTGATTTACAGCAATGGGTGCCCCAAGTGGACTTAACCCTTGTCTCATCCTAAGCCTGTTCCTCACCTGTAATCTTCTTGTCTTAACCTCCTCGCTCAACACCCTTTGAAAACCAAATATGGATGCCACTCTAGACATCCCCCTTGGGTACATAAACTCCCTAAGCCTTGCAGCACTTGCAGCTTCCCTTGCATCAGCCAACTTCCTCTGCTCTCTCTCCTCCCTGTTAGCTTGTGCCCTCTTGGCAGCCTCCTCCCTTTCAGCCTTCCTCCTTGCAGTCTCAACCTTCCTTGCTGCCAGCTGCTCCAATTTCAATTTCTCGGCCTCTGCCCTCCTAGCCTGTTCTGCTCTCAATGCCTCACAAAAACCATCACTTGATATGTGAACTCTCCCTCCCAGATCTGGGGCAAAGCCTCTCTTCCTTGCCCTTATGGTCTGTGATGGCATGCCACATGCTTGAGACCCTCCAACATCATTGGCATGCACGACTCACTCTGGCCGGCACCTTCAATGGGCAATTCATGGGTATGCTCCACATGGTCAGCTTGTGGCACTTGATCACCAACTGGATTGTGTGGCATTTGGTCATTCTGCACTTCATTTGGGAGTTGTCCTGGTAAGGCCTCCCATAGCTGGTGCACTTCTGCCATGTCAAAGGCCTCCACTTGTGCCATATCTGGATGGTAATCTTCTCCATCTTGCTCCTGGCCTGCTGTAATGTCTTCAACATGCACCCTCCCAAACCTGGTACATTCTTGACCTGGCTTAACCTTCTCATGGTCAAAGGGCCAGATACCTGTTGCCCTAAAACCTGCCTTGATGTTTTGGGGTGTGAGGCCGCATGCAATTGACTGGGAAATCAATTCTGCTATCTCCTCCTTCTTTGGTTCTGCCCTCCCTTTGCTAACCATGTAGGCAGCTCTATGCCTCTTGAATCTTTGCCTTAAAGGGGGCAAAGCATGCCACATCCGGAGAGGTGAAGTCTATGAGATGTGTGTGGAGGCAATAAGGCAAAGTGGATGCCCTTCTCTTTTGCCTCCAATATGACTTCCGGCTCTACATGACCGCCATGACCATCCAATATGATAAGGTGAGGCTGGTGCGGGGATACACCCACGGAACTCTTTTGCCGCAAAATGTGACGACCATGACTTAAGCAGATTCGATGTCATCAAGCCAAGACCTGGACAGCCTAAATGGCACCTTCTTCACATCTTGCTATATGATCCGCCTCATGCGATTACCTTTAAAAATATACATGTTGGGGATCCTGTACCCCTCAGCATTAACACAAACCAAAATAGTAACCCATTCCCTATTGTTCATAACTACCTCACTCACCCTATTCCCCCTTTCTAGCTATGATTTTCAACCCCTTCACTTTCCCCTCGCCTGAATTCCGGTCTCACAAGATTCCATATCCTTGAGGCGGGAAGGCAAATTCAAGATAAATCTGCTTAAGCAGGCATAGAAGTTGTCGAGGTTCTCCTGTGTCATGGCACGGGCCCCGCCACATCTAGGGTTTTACGGACTCCTTAGAGCCACCGAGGTGTCTTTGTTTAAAGAGCTTCCACCACTTCACGCCACGGTACTCAGATTCACCACATGAGCCCCCGCTCTAGCCATCTCTGCTGCCCTTTTCCTTGACGGCCAGATAGTGTGACCCCATCCCTTGCTCGCCATGCTAAGGGCCCAATTGACGAGCTCCTCCTCTTGGAGAGTTGTCAATATCTGTGGATGATTTGTTTGCTTGTGGCTTGTTCGACCGTATAACCAATCCCTGATTGTGGACTCTGGTATACCAGACCTCCTAGAAGCCTCTCTAATTGAAATGCCAAATTCGCTTACAACAATGTTTAAAATGAAACGCACTTATTTAAGAAGTGCGTTTGAAAGATTCCTTCTGAAAATTTACAAAATTTTAAAATCCCCCTAAAAAGGATCCTTTTATTATCTTTAGTCCAAATATTTACAAAACTGCTCATGAAAACAGACATTTTAGGAAGGCTTAACGTTATGGAGGAAACAAAAAAAAAAAAAAATATCACATTTTGGAGGGGAAAAGAACTGCTACGAAAGCCAAAGATTTATTATGGGGCAAATTCATATGAAAAAATTAAATGCTTTTGTACCTTGTCCCTGAAATTTTTTTTGTTGGCAGTTATAGAAGAAAAAAAATTCTTATTTTACAACCGCTTTGGCTAAACGTCTTAGTTGATCTTAAAACACATTCAGAGCCAGTTGAACAAACTGCTTGAATGACAAACCATTGTTTTTGCATCACATAGTATTACAGACGCCAATACATCCACAATATTTCACAATTAGCTGAAGTTTCAGTTGAGGATGCCGTATAAAATTTATACCGAGGAAGCAAAAGTTGAAGTAATGAAGGTTTGTGCTTCCATGCCCTTCGTTGTTGTTCTCGAAGATGTATTAGTACACGTCTCTAGGCTTGCACAAACCAATCCGCAATGTGGTGATGCTCAGAAGATAGTCATCCTCCTTGTCAATGTTGAGCATCTTCATCGCAATTTTGTCATCTGTAGCAGTGGGTGTCACTGCACATTTCTTTACCAGCAAAGTGTTTATCTGTCTTGCCCTTTCTTCTGTTTGCAAATGAATAGGTAAACTTCTGAGGGGTTGCTACTCGTCGCACCCCTTTAGACAAATCATGTGCTTTCCTTCTTAGAACTTTCGTGTCTCCATAACATTTTGGGGTTCTTTTTGGTGTTTCTTGCTTTTAGTAGCAACTTTTAAGCTGTTAAAGTGAAGTTAGCATGTGTGTAGAGTAAAAAAAGTAAAAATAACAACACGATTTGACTAATTTATGCTCTAATATTGCATTACAAGCTCAGAAATTTGAGAATCGATTTAGAACTTTTTGAACTAAAAAACTAATATTAATGTATAAAATTATCCCTTAAGTGTGTTATTTCATCAATATTAAGTTGCAAAACCTTTGGGGGGGGCAAGAATGACTCCACAAGGACACGGTATATATTATATATGTTATATATATATTATATATATATGTAGTATATATATATTAGGGAAAATTTTTAAAATGCCCCAATATTTTCTCATATTTGTTAAAATGCCCTTGTATTTTGTGTATTTATCAAATTGCCCCAAATTGCTTTCTTTTGTGGATGAGAAATTTGCCAGATCTGCCGAAAACAGGGGATTTGACATGGAGCAGGGGATTTGATGCCGGTTCTTCACCGATTCCTGCTGCAATCAAAGGAGTTCTTGACGAAGGTTCCATTTTCATTGTTTTACATAAAATTTTAAGTCAAATTAAGGGCATTTTGACAAATAACACAAATATAGGGGCATTTTGGTAAATATGCAAAAATACAAGGGCATTTTTAAAATTTTCCCTATATATTAACGTTTTTACCGGGACCTGATCCGACAAAATTTTTTCATTAACTTGGTTGCCCCACCGAAGCCAGAGAGGGTTTAGCGTTCGTACCTAAAAAAAAAAGGGTATAAATTTACACCGCTAGAACTCTTACCGTATAAATTTATACGGCAAGAGTTGACTTTTTGATTTTTGTTATATACTATATATATACTATATATATACTATATATACATAAAAAATATATAAATCCGGTATAAATTTATACCGGAGAACTCTCGCGGTATAAGTTTATACCGAGAGAGCTCTCGCGGTATAAGTTTATACCGAGAGAGCTCTCGCGGTATAAATTTATACCGAGAGAGCGGTATAAATATATACCGTTTGAGTCCTCTTGCGGTATAAATTTATACCGTGTGAGAAAAAGTCAAGGTTGGATACTTACATGGCCATCTCGGTATACAGAAGTCTATAGCGAGCCGGCAGAGCAAATAAGAGCATGTATATAAGGCAAGAGTGAGCTTCAGTGAGACAATGTCAAAATATGTTGAATTTTTTACAATTTTGTTCATAATCCTGTAATGATTTTAAAAACTTTAAATATAATACCTTTTTCGCACTCTAGTAGACTTGTTGTTTTTTTTCAATGTCTATTTTTTTTAGTCCTTGAAAATATTACTAACTAGGGGGCCAAAAAAGGGTATCAATTTTTTTTAATGGAAGCTGAGTTCAAATCCCCCCCAAAAATGGTGCCTAAAATATTCAAATTGTCACACATGTCACAACTATACCGAGAAAATGGACCTTTTCTGGGGAATTTTAGGGAATCTTTCAAAGATTCCATTTAAAGTGCGTTTGGAGCAAATTAGTGCGTTTCATTTTAAACTTTGTTTTACCTCTTCGAGGATGTCGAGCATTTGCTCTTCTGTCCATTGACCTCTCCTACTCGGCCTCCTTGGCATTGAATTTGGCAAAGAAGACGATCCGTGGTGCCCTCCTCTTTGTCGGGGTAGCATGAGACCCTCTTGGATGATCCCTTTCTCCTGGTACCCCTTTCAGCATCGGATTCTCTTCGTGCCCTCGTCGAAACCATGGTCGCCGCCGTGCTCTTCCTTCGCCTCCTCCTCGATAACATTTGAACTATGAAAGGAGAGCGAGATTTTATGGCCATGGAAGCCATAGCGGGTGTCGGAGAATTCAATTTCGAAGAATGCAATCGAGTGCAAGCTTTGGGCGCCAAATCGTTTCGAACCCGCATTGAATTCGTTTCAAATCGGCATGCTCGGGGTATTTTCTTCAACTTCGGACGTGGTCCTCTAGTGTGCGAGCATGGTCACCCGTGGCGCGGTGCGGGGACATTCGATCCACGACAGAGGTATTGCAGCGCGGATGATGGAACCCGGTGTCACCGGTTGGCCGGACCCTACATAACGACACCGGCCACAAACAGGCGACCGTAGGCGGGGATACCCATGGCTGCCTGGCGATAACCGGCGTAGGGGCGTGGGGTTACCGTCGCCCAGAGGTGGGGTCGCTGGCAGAAAGCGACCATACCCTAGAAAAAAAAATTTTGGAATTATCTACATTATATTGGAATGCTTTTTAGGGTCTTTTTTGTTTTCCGGGAATACTGTATTTTCCCTTCGTTTCGAAAGCCCACAAATCAAACCGAAATCGAACCCGCCTCAGAAAGTGGCAGTGCGTTCTTTGTAGATGGGTGTTTGAACCGACTTTTGTTATGATTAATAGAAAACCTATGAAGAAGAATGTTGTTTGAGAGCATCGTATTAATTCCGGAGGTTTAGGTTTTTCCATTTGAGCCTTTGGATGTCTCGATTTAGCTTAGTTAATTCCGGAGGTTTAGGTTTTTCCATTTGAGCCTTTGGATGTCTCGATTTAGCTTAGTGTGTGCGAGAGGCACTCAGATGTGTTTTGAAAGCAGCCCAAAGGGATTTTTCTGATAAAACTGCTTGGGTTTGGGCTCGTTTGCTCTCCTTTGGACCAAGTTACAGCTGTGAGGTGAAATTTGCTGGAAATTTCTATGGTCTTCCGCTTCTGTGCTTGCCCTTTCTCTTCTATGTCCCTCCTTTCTCCGCCAAGCAAAGTAGCTTGAAGGCTCTGACCCCTGCCGTTTAGCAATTCTATTGAAATGACTGATTCTCCAGAGCAATTGCCCTCTTTTGAGGCCTGTGAAACTAGCCCAGAAACTAGAATTTGTGAGCGTTCTAAGATTTTGCAGCAAAAAAATGTGTCGAGTTTGATTCGAACAATCAAGCTCTTGGGTCCTTTATGTGAAGAAATAAGCAAACGGCAGCCTTTGCTTCTTCGTTCAGCAGTTAGGAGGCTAAAGGAGCTTCATATTGGAATACAAAGGGCTATTATGCAACAGCTTGATCATTGTAGGGAAAGAAGTGTCCTTGTTTCTACCAAGGCAAACATATGATAGAACTTCGATTCAAAAATGGATAGATTCAGGTCATTCTACATAATTATGCCATGAGAAGTCTAATACAGCAGTGGTGCAAGGAACACAAGGTCCCTCACGCGTTTACGGAGAAATATAGTGTCACAGAGGTTAGAAGTTTTCCTTTATTGGTAACTCTGCTTGCATCTTAATATCAGGAAAAAGACAATTATGTGACTGCTTTGATAAACCTGTCAATTCTGTTATGTTGCATGATGGGAAGGTGTTGTTTTTCCATGGATTTCTCATCGTGGACTCAAAATCGAATTAGCAGCGGCAGCAAACCCAGCTCCTTGATTTATGCGGCAGAACTGTTATTTGCAAAGTGCATATTACAGCTTGAAATCAAACTACCCATATTACTGCCGACTACCGAGTTCTCCATTCGCCTTAGATTTTGCAAGGAGCTCTGTGCAATTCGATAGAGCCTTGGTCAGGCTGTCTCTGGACTCTGTTGTGGAATTCACAGATAATTGTCCCCAAAATCAAGGTCGTCATGATGAGCTAAAGATTTTGCAGCCTTGGAATGGATACACAGTCTGCTCATGCTACATGCCAGAAGAATTACCTGCACTTGCTCCCATCCCATATGTCTATTCCCTTCTCTGCTTCGTTTTCTCTGTTTGCTAAATCGGCCGATCAATGGAGAACCAAGAGCTCTGCGGGTAAATGTTCAAATCTATGAATGCTAAACCGCGTATGCACAACACAAGCCAACATTTTATGCCTCCAACTCCATCACTTTCCCATGCTTGCAGACCAAAAGCATGAAACGGTGATTCAAGAACAACTCAGAAACAGATCCCACCGTTTCCTTCGATTAGAAAACCTAATAAGGTCGAGCACCATCTGCCGCATCAAAACCTTTGCTGCAACCCATGATTTTTTTAACATGCGATGCGATGGAGAAAACTTCAACATGTAAAGCGCCATGTCAGGGATTGTCTAATCCGGAACGCCTAAGGACATGGAGGGGAGATTCCACATTTTAGCTGGGAAACTTTTTAGTCGTCTAAGATTGACGACGTACCCTGCAGTGAATCATCATTCCAGTCGCTAGATGCGAGAATTAAGACAAAGTCACTGCCGCCTATTCATATTTTGACTTCATGTTCAGTAAAATGGGGCAAATGTTATTGGCGCCTTTGTTTTGAATTTTCGCAGAGCCACTAGACTAACAATTATTGGATCTGAGGCCAAGCATTTGCAAATTTTTCAGCTTGCAATTAAACACTTTGAGCTTGGTTTGGGCTTGCAAACGGTGAAGATTTGGCTGCTTCATTCAACTATGGAGAAGTTTGGCGAGATGGACTTCAATCGGCCAAGCCCATTTAAAGCGTATAACTAAAGAAATTAGTAGGTAGAGATAACCTTGAAATTAAGAGAGCGTTAAGCTCTGAAAGCTGATGCAATAACTTCCGGCCATCCTAGCCTTGAAACAAACATATGTCCCAGGGAGTGAAAGTTTAAATTGAAGCCAAATAGAAAAAAATAACTAGGTGCATTCCTTGAGGGCCTGCTTGCAATCAAGTCTGAGCAAAGGCCTCCCTTCCTTTGTTTCTATGAATTTAAAAAAACACGTGAATAGTTTCAACCATAACTTATGCCATCGATGCTCCTCCTACACCATCGGCAACACAACAATGGTCACATCCAGGTTCAATTCCCAGAGTTGCAATAAACACTTAACCCCACCAAAAAAAAAAAAAAAAAAAAAAAAAAACTACAACCAACTCAATATGGGCGCTGGCTTCGCCAGTGCGCTAAATTCTTGTATAAGACTAATCTTATATGGGCCTTTTATAAAAGACTGATCCTATGGAGTTAATACCCACATCTACAACAATCTATCTACTCGTTTAAATATTGCTGTGTATAACAACATCAATTTCTCCACCCACTTAAACACTACAACAATCTATCTACTCGCCTAAATATTGATGGGTATAACATCAATTTCTCTACCCACCTAAATGCTGATGGATAGAACGATTAGCATTATTGTGGCCTCCAGGTTGCTATAGGCAACCACTCTACCAAGTTCGGATTTTCCCTCAATTGCACATCATGAAGATGGTACACATCAAATCCGAAGCTTTTAGTCTTGGGCACAGGATCAAAGTAACAAAATATAGTCAGATAATCAAGTTTGCATCAGATTTGCAGAAACTTTGTGGCAAGGAAGGTCATTCGCACTCGAAGCTCATCAAACCAGTCCAGCAAGCAGTATGTTGCAAAGGTCAATAAACTCGCGCAGAAGCCGACCCTTACTCTGAAATGAATTCCCCTTTAAATTTTCCTCATTCCGGTCTATTCTTGGCATCTGTGTTATTTTTGTTTGTCCTTGGGTGGGTTTAGGGGTTTCTTGATGCTAATAGATCCAAATTGGGAGCTCAGGCTCATGATTGCCTAGCCAGATCCAATAATAAAGTCGCATTTTGGTCTGGCCTTTTTAGGTTTCGAAAATTTTCAGGAAAGATATATCCCACAGGCATCGAAGAAAGAAGGAACACGTGGCGGCGGGGGGTTGGAGGAAGTGAGGTCTTTTTTTTTTTTTTTTTTGGGGGGGTTTAGATAGGAAAACATTTTTTTATTTCATGAACTAAGGCATGAATCCCAGGAATCAACATTCCAAGGTCAAAACAAGGTCTTTTTTGGAACTTATTTGCACCATATGGCATCTTTTTATACCCTTCTTGATGGGAGAATCTTTTTGGGGTAAAGGAATTTTTCATTTTTGGAATAAAATGGCTTGGAAATGGTGATGTGGTAAGTTTAGAGTATGAGTTGGCAGCCTTAGGGTGACATGGCATGGTGATGTGGCAAAGAATCTTTCTCCTAGTCAAAAACTTTTGTGAGATGAGAAAATGATGTGGATGACGTGTAATGATGATGTGGCATTTTTCTTGGTGAGGTGGATGATAGGTGGTGATGTGTCATGTTTTGCAATGACATAGTAGCAAGTGCACTTCAAAACTTAGAAATTAGGTAATGCCTAGGCCAAGTTTTGCCTCTGCAAACTTTATGTTGGGAATGTACACCTTTTTCTCTCTACTTTGTTTCTTAGAGAGAGAATGTAGTCCTATGACCATGAAGGGGCCAATTTCAATGGGAATTTTTTGCATTTTTCATGAATGGTTGATGTGTAATGAAGTGTGTGATTTGTTCATGACTAGGAGGAAGATTTTAGCCAACTTGGATTTGGGAGATGGTGAAGGTGGTATATGAGGTAAAGCAAATGAGATGGATGGAATCAAGGGGTGTGGCAAAGCATGAATCATGCCAAAAACTTGTATTGAGCAAATATCTTACTTTTGAGGGGTCTTCCAAACTTGGTCTTGTCAAGAGTCTTCTCATGTTGACTTTGAGTTTCCACATATGTAACTTGATCCTTTGTCTTCTTCATGATGCTTAAATGAGAGTCCTTGCTTGGGTCTTCTTCTAGAGGCTCAGCAAACATTATCTTCAACGCCTCTTTTGATGAAGTGACTATTTCTTTTCACGATTCCCTAAGGTAATGCACCAAACCATCTAAGTGATTTGCTCCATCTATTTTCTCTCGACGATTTGCCCCATCAATCTACTCTCAGGTACTATGTTGCCTCCAGCCACAAGACGACCTCCGGGACATCCAAAGATGAAGAGGAGTCATAGGGAAATGAAATGAAATGAAGAAGTGAAGGAAGAAACGAAGGAAATTCATTGATGCGGTAGATGCAAGTGCAGAGATCACACGCGCATGGGTGATCTAGGTTGAATATATGAGAATGTGCCTATGATGATTACTACATTTGCAATTTGTAGTCGACGATGATTTTTGTGTGTCGTTCTACAATTGAACTACTTTGTTAAATATTAAGGGTATTTGGTAAATTTTGAAACATTTGAAATTAAAAAAAAAAAAAAAAACTCACGTTTTCGGTCTCGGTGGCATTTGAGAAATTTATAGGAAACTTGAGGGCATTTGGGGAATTAACTTCGATCATAAAAGCATTTGAAATTTCTAGAAATACAAAGTACTTTGTATGTTGACAAGTGCATCTCAAGCGACTATCTCAGCGGAATGTTATATATAATAATGTCCACGTGGAGCAAATTCCAGCCTAGAAAATTGGCCGACGCATGGATGAGGCCAATTTTCTGGCTGGAATTTGCGACACGTGGATATTAATGTAACGCGAAATTTGTGGTGGGGTATTTTTTGCGCCACGTGGCCAACTTTACTGTTCATACTTTTGGTTTGGCCGGCCGAGCTCTGGCTATGGCATCGTCGTGACGCCAGGACTCTACGCATAGTCGATCTGGTCGTTGTTTATATTTTCTGAAGTGCCTCGCTCTGCTCTTTCCTTTGATGTGATTTTCAAGTAGAGCACCCGAGATTTTCGTAGTTTGTGAAGGATCTTTACTTCCTTGTGTCTTTCGGGACATTTTTATGGCTTTTTCAACTGGAGCGCCTCCTTTGAATAAGAATCTTTTGTTCTTGCACAAGATTTTAGTATTCTTAGTTCTGACTTGTTTCTTGGTTCTTTTAGCAATTGGATCTGGTCGTTGTTAGCATTTTCTGAAGCGCCTTGCCTTGCTCTTTCGTTTGATGCAATTTTCAAGTAGAGCACCTGAGATTTTCATAGTTTTTGAAGGATCTTTACCTCCTTATGTCTTTCTGGATATTTTTGGGGCTTTTTCAACTGGAACGCCTTCTTTGAGTAAGAATATTTCATTCTTGCACAAGATTTTGTTATATTTGGTTTTGACCTGTTATTTTTTTGTTCCTTCAGCAAGAGCACCTTCAACTGCAACATTCAGAGTCCTAGAACGAGTTCGACGACTTGTAGGAGAAATTTTTGAACCTGGATTCTAATCTAGGTAAGCATTTTTCTTGCATGTTGTTTTTTTATTTTAATTTTTTAGTGCCTAATGTGCTTTATTTATTGCATGCAGAGTGTGAAATATGTCAATAGTGTGTGGTGGTAGTATTTTTGTCATTCTTGATTTAATTTATAGAAGTATGATTGAAAGTCTAGAGTATACAGGAATGGCAGATGTTCTGAGCTTCACTATTTTGTCTGATAATACCAATAATCAGAATAAGGATGGCTGCAACGCTGGCAGACTGGGAGAGAAGAAAAATATAGATTTTGAGGCAGAGATTAGTAAGCAGTTTTCAGAATCAGTGATTTTTGATTACATCACCAATGCACAAGTTTCTGGAATGTTTGACCATTCAGTTTTGCCCAAAAATCCTAGTATTCCTGGAAAAAATGGGGAATGCATACCATCTATAGATATTGGTGAGAAGCTTTATAAGAAGATTGATGCTGGAGGTGCAAAGAAGTCACTGAATAAGATTACATGGGCTAGAAACAGGTTTGATTTGTGGAGAGAGTATAGGAGAATTTTATGTGAGAAGATAATTGAAGAGCTTGACCTCGTGGAATTTGCGGGAATGCTTGAGCAATTTATGCTACAAGTAACCAAATTGGATAGTCAGCTTTATCCTACTGAATCGTAAGTTATAGTTGTATTTCATTATTTTTTATTCTGGTTCTAAATTGTGTACTAATAATTCCGTTATGTCTTGTGGCTTGCAGGATTTATTCAGGAAATTTGGAAGCATGATTCGGCGTCATAGGGAAATTCAATATGCAAAGGAAGCCCTCATTGGATTCCCATTTGATATTCGACAGTTCTATCTTTGAGAGAGCATGGTTGGCTTGTGTAGCGACAATGAGAAGATCTAGAATGACTCCTGGTATTTGTAAAGAGAGAAAAAAAAAGTTGAGGAGATTACTTTTGCTGATGAGATAGCATTATTAAATGACATTGATCATCAGATATACTATACTCGTGGCCTGCAGCTATGATTTCTATACTATTGTGTTGTTAGATTTGTCATTCACGCAAAGGAAGAGTTGCATAAGCTTTTAATTACTGACTTTGTGGTTGGTAACGATGATGGTACATAATATTTAGAATATTGTAAAAGGATTTCCAGGAATCATGATGTTGACCCTCAACTTGTCTTTAAAGGCCAACCACAAGAAGCCAATCTGCGTTTTAGCTCAGATTGGGGTTAGAACCTAGGTGATCAGTCTGTGCAAGAAAATTCCAAGAAAATAACTCTGAACCTCAAATTTTCATACCTTTCCCATTTCTGGAAAATGGGACCTTCACTCAAGCTGGTGTAGCAAGCAGAGATGGATTGATTCTTCAGGTCATAAGATTGAGTTTTGCACAAAAAAGTATAGGGAATCTAATGGAACAATTTGTGACCAAGTCAGAGCTCAGATTTGGGAGATACTCGAGCTCAATGTTGGGTCAAAATTTGATCAATGAAAGTCAACTGCCGAACTAGAACTCAGAATTTTACTTTTGTTGATGTCGTTGTTAAAAAATTTAAAAGCCAATAGGTGCGAAAAGGTCTGCAAGAAGATGGTAGGTGATCAAAATGTGATTTGGAGTACAAAAGTTAGAATACTCGATTTTTTGAAAGTACAGTCAAGAACATGAAAAACAGCAAGTTCAAATTTGTAACTTGAGCTAGAAGTGGAATTTTTTGGACTTTTCAAGACACATAGGTTCAAAATGTTGCAAGCATTGATGGCAACACATTTAAAACCAATTTGGAATAATTGGAAATTTTTTGAAAATTGTTTTATGATGAAAAAGTGCAAGAAATTGTGTCAGACTTGGATTTATAAACTTGGAAGCCAATTTTCATTGATATAAGATCATAGGAGTCACAATGATGTCAAATAAGAGTATTTGAACACATCAGGAGTGATAAAGTAGCAAGCATATGTCATCAAGAAATTTTAGAAGCATTTCCAACTAGATCTTTGCAAATCCAGTTGTGAAAGGATCAAGGACTTCAAGTACTCTTCAAGTCATGCTCAGCATTGATCAATGATGTTTATGAGCGCTTCTGGGCCTTCCAAAACTTTCGAAATTGATTCCCTCATTTTTAAAATCTAGTGTGAACGGTTTCAGAATCTTAGCCTTAAATTTTAGGTTTACTGGGTTCCAAATAAGCGGGAATGCAATAATAGCAAGGTTTGGGGAGGTAAAGAAGTAGATCCGGAGAGATTTAAACTGCCATCCAGATTTTTAGGGTTCTTCAGTGGTTATGCACGATACAGTTCCAGTAATTTTTGCATATAAGTCCCGTATTTGTACTATATAAAAGATTTTTAGGGACTTCTTCAATGGTTCTGGGTAAAGCCATAAAGACAAAATAAGACTCTACTATTCTTGAACCTTAGGACCATGGTGGTGTGACCTATAACCTAGGTTTTTGCTAATGGCACAATCTCTTGGATACTTGCACAATATGAATGAGCAACCTTTAATGATGGGCAAGAATTTCCTTAAGACTTGGAACCATAGAAAATCTTGCACTGGGGCCTTTGAATAATAAATGAATAAGAAATCTTGCACTAGAGCATGTCCTTGACTTAACATTTGACCTCAATTAAAGTACCTCCAATGGAGTTTGGCTTTGAATGCTTGTGTTGACTTTGACACTGAGCTCTTTTTGACTTTCAAACTAGACTTCAAAGGGAAGTTGACCAATATTGACTATCAAGGTCTCCCAAACTTCAACCTAGACTTCACAGATGAGTTGACACAGTCCAAGTGCATAAAGCAAAAGTTAGTATGTTGCCCTTTGGGGGCAACGTCTCGCCAAAACAAGAAAATGGATGGTCCCCTCAGCCATAGAGAGCCAAAATGGAAGCAGACAGGGATCTTCAACATGTGATAATGTTTCTGAGTGAGAAATGTGATGAGAGAAGTGTATGGGAGTGGATGTATGGTAGAATGAAGTGTGATGGATGTATGGAGATGGAGTGAGTGAGAATATGGTGGAGATATGATGTGAATGAGTGGTGGTGGATGTGTGAGATGGAAAATGTGAGAAGTGGGGGTGCAAATGGAGTGAGAAGAGTGCTCAAGTGCTATAATCTCGCCAAAACAAGAAAATGTGTGTCTTCAAGTCATCCTTATGAGAATGCAACTCTGCTATGATGGTAAAGCTGAAAAGCAGAGTGCCTTTTGGGAATGAATGCCGGGAAAAGAGGCTATAATGGTTGGCAGGGCCATTCAAGACAGATGAATAGAGATGGAACAAGGGTGCATCTGTCGTGGAAACACATGAACTCATTAAGAATAATCTTAGCAGCACCTCTGGTGGGAAATGAGGGCTATTAGAGCCCTGCAAATGGAAAATTGAGGAAGCAAGGGCTAAATGGTGATGGTCTTGACTTGGCAAACAGCAAATGAACCTGCATGTAGAAGCATTAGTAAATATTTTCCTTCTTGAATTACTTGGTACTGCCTTCTGATCAGCTCAGCCTGCTACAAACATACAACCAACTTATCAAGACAACAAGTTCATGCAAGAATCAAAGGAAACTAACTAATACTACTTCTAACACAACTGTTTGAGCTTTCTTAAGCAGAAAGAGGGACAAGCAATGCAGGTCCCAATAGCTCTTCAAGTGCAATGTGTGGATATGATTTGGCAATGATACATCTGAAGCTAGCTCTTTCAGCCAATAAGAGTTGGTACCTGCAGATCCTAGCACCACATAAGGTCCTTTCCAAAGATTATCAAACTTACCAGCTGAGTCTTCTTTTGCTTAATTCCACTCGAGGACAAGTTCTCCTTTCTTGAGAGTGCCTTGTAAACTATAAGCAGCTTTGAATGCAGCTAGATCCTTGTCTTTTTTTAGCAGGTTGGCATTTTCAGCCTCCATTATATACTCATCGAAATGCAGAAGAACGTCTAACCTTTCTTGCAAAGCATTTTCAAAAGGCAAACATAACTTATGAGCTAACCTCAGAGATGACAGTTCAAGCTCTATTGGAAGAACAGCCTCAATGCCATAAACTAGATTGCAGGGTGTGTGATTGGTGGCTGCCTTGATGGTGACTCTGTAAGCCCAAAGTGCATCCACTATTTTGATATGCCAATCTCTCTTGTTTCCTTCAACTGTTTTCTGCAAAATGCTCTTCAAAAGTTTATTAGTAGATTCAGCTTGTCCATTACCTTGTGGATAGTATGAAGAACTCTATGTTGACCTTGAGAATGCTCAACAAGTTAGCAATGACCTCATTAACAAAAGGTGTGCCCCTATCAGAATGCAACTTAAAGGGGATATCAAACTGGCACACACATATTCATGCAAGAACCTTGTTGTTATAGCAACATTTGCTTGCTTCAAAGGTATAGCCTCAGCCCACTTAGTGAAGCAGTCTGTGGCCACAATAATATGCTGATGTTGGCCTGCAGAGGGAGGGTTAATGGGGCCAATATAATCAAGCCTCCAAATCTAAAATGGTCTTGGAGATACAATGGGATTTAGAGCAGCTGGAAAAAAGATTTGGCATTTATGACAGGTCTTTATAATGTCATAGCAATCTTTAAAAACAGTAGGCCAATAGTATCCAGAACTGAGTATCTTCTTTGTTGTGGTGTCTCCAGCAAAGTGTCCTCCACAAATACATTTGTGCATTTCTTTGATGATCATATCAGCTTCTTCTTCATCCATACATCTTATCAAGACTCCATCCCTGTTGGCTTTACACAAATCACCATCAATCGGCCTAAATTGCTTACATTTTTCCTTGAGTCTCCTTTGTTGGCTTCGTATGAGGTTTGAAGATACCATTCCATGCTGCAAGAAGTTTCTAATGGGCTGCTGCCAGCCTCCATGAGCTTGATCTTCTTGTATTGCTTTTAAATGTGCTACTGCAGTGAAGTCATGTTCATGGTCAAAGAATATATAAGGCAACTAAAGACTTCGATTCCTCACTAAATGCAGTTCTTTGACAGAAATACCATAACTTTGCAACTTAAAAGCCCATCTTTGAATCTTTGGCTTGCAAATTGCCTTACCAAACAACAATCCCCATGGATTCTACTTCATATAGACTTGTACTTGACTTTTTAGCAATGAATGCCCTTGCCTATTGATAAGGAACATGAGTGCAGTAGCACTCTTCTCCATTCTAGTGTACCTTCCTTCAGGGGCTGACCATTGCTTTCTTGCAAAAACTATAGTGTCCTTATCCTGCAAAATAGCTAGACCTACAGCCTTCTTAGTAACAATAATATTCAAAAGGCATGTTTAAATCTGGTTTTTCCAGAAATGTGGCCTCACATATTGAGGAGATGAGAAAGTCAAAGGCTTCCTGACACTCTGGAGTCCATGTAACAGGTATATGTTTGCTTTCAGACTTGGAAAACTTACTTGCTCTTGTCAATTTGGAGATAGGTTTTACAATATGAGCAAAGTTTGAGATGTACATCGTAAGAAAGCTTGTCATACCAATAAAACTCTTAACCTGTTTCAGATTTTGAGGAGGAGCTAGTTGTTTGAGTGCTTCAACTTCGTCTTGAGCCACTTGAATGCCCTGACCAGATGCCTCATGGCCTAAGAGTTGTCCTCTTGATGCAAAAAAGATGCATTTCTTGGGATTGAGGTTGACCTCCATAACTTGCATAAAGCACAGATCTTTGTAAGTAATTCCACATGAGAACAACCTAAACAAAGATCATCTAAGAAAACTCTGAATTCTTCAGCTGAGATTGACTTAAAGATAAAAGCATGATTTAATTAATTGGAGAGAATAACACGATTTTGAGAATTTCAAGCACAGCTAATTTGCTCAAGCACAAATACTTTTACCTACTTCTTGAGCCCAAGATACATGAGGTCGCATGATACATATATCCATACAAATTATGCATTATACTTGTACGTGTACATGATACTTGCACACGCTCAATAATGGCGCTACAATGTACACCAATAATTCACATCAATAATTTTACTTGACTATAAAAGCAGCTCCATTCGGTGGTAGAGGTCATCCATCTCCCATGGCCTACTTGCCTCCTCATCCGGAGCACATCGAAACCATCAAGTGCTTCATGAGCTACAATGATCTTGGTGGTTGCGTGAGAAAGGGTGTCAAACTTGATCCCTATCTGCAATCCAAAGCTAATGGTCTTGAGATTTGTTGCCCCGGGCTAACTCGTGTTGTGATCCACCTTATTTGGATTCCTGATCGCGAGATCTATGAGCTGAATGCCATCACCTCAGCAGGTGTTGATGATGAGTGAATCAGTGATGATTTGTGCACCTATCAAGGATATAATGATATAAGCACTTATGAAATATGTAAGGATGTATAAGCATAGTGAATATTATTTAATATATCGAACCTGAGTAATTTGTAACGTTGTCCTCGTCGACCTCCACTTTTTCTGCCAGCATTCCCTAATTTCAAGCACACCTAATTTACTCAAGCACAAAGACTTTTACCTACTCAAGTCCAAGATACATGATTACGCATGATACATATGTCCATACAAATTATGCGTTATACTTGTACGTGTACATGATACTTGTACGTGCTCAATAATGGTGGCACAATGCACACCAATAATTCACATCAATAATTTTACTTGACTATAAAAGCAGCTCCATTCAGTGGTAGAGGTCATTTATCTCCCATGGATTATTCGCCTTCTTCTGTGCACCACATCGAGGCGATCAAGTGCTCAATGAGCTACAATGATCTTGTCAGTTGCCAAATAAGGGGTATTCTTCTTGATCCCTACCTGCAATCCAAAGCTAATGGTGCTGAGATTCGTTGCCCCGGACTAACTCGTGTTATGATCCACCTTATTTGGCTTCCTGAGCGCAATAGCTATTAGATATCAGGGATCACCTCAGTAGGTGTTGATGATGAGTGAATCGGAATTTTAGCAATATATAATGTAGTGATGTTCTGGCATATAAGATATAGTAATGCATAAGAGCACTTTGTCCCATAGCCGTTTTGGCTCTCGTGGACGTTAATATACATCTATCTATCTATCTATCTATTAATCTGAAAAATGCAGAGAGTAATAAAAAATAACTACTTTAATGTACCTTGAAGACTCAAGTTTCATCTCAGTCCACTGAGGCCTCTTTGGCCAGTAATTCTTGTAATTGAGCCGCTACACTCGCAGGTATCACTACCATCTGAGGCTTGTCCTTGACTGACCAACCATAGTCTCTCGAAGCATCCTCCAGGGTTTTAAGCATGTGGTTCAAGGACCCAATATGAAAATTAGAATCATCCTTCCACAAATCGAGTGAAAAATGGCCCAGAGCGCCAATACCATGGCCATGCATCAATGCACCTGTCACACTTACTTTCAAGCGTTCTCCTCTCCACACTGATTTGGCTAACTTCTCCAATCTAGGTACCATTGTCTTGTTCTGATCCATCTTATCATGAATGATTGTCAGAGCTTGCTCAAGAGCACGATGCGATAAAGCTCTCCACGACCAATACAGGCTCCTACATGAAATTTGTGCTGTCATGTGTGCCTTCCTTTCGATCTCCAATTCTCTTCTCTTTATTGGATCTCTTGTCTTAGCCATTTTCTCTTTTATTACAATACAGCTATTGCACATGGAGAAAGCTATCCTCTTCGCAACTGCAACTTCTGGGTGGTGTAACTTCCATCCGCCTAAGAATGATGATGGGGAGATGTGCTTGCCTGTCATCTCCACTACACTGGCATCCACCTCGTGGAGAATGTCCTTTGTTAGGACAGAAGGGAGCCTCTTCACATTCGCTCTCACACCTTCATTAGTGATTTTTGACCTGTGGGGCACCGTCTCTGCATTCTCATCTATGTACATAGACAGTAGGGCATTTCCTGCTAGAGTTTGCGACCTTGGTTTCGTTGAGCCCGTATTGCCATGTTCAACAACCCTATGACCAGCAAGGAAAAGTTTACGCCACTTATAGAAAGTTGACATTGGAATGCTGTAAGCTTTGTGCCATGCTTTCAAGCATACTTGCTTGTTATTCAGCATCACCCCCATTTTCTGAGCATAGGTCAAGCATGTTATAAGAAAAGATGGTCCTGTCCGATGCACTCATGTCCCAAAAGAAACTTCGCATGCATTTGATCTCGCAGGTGGAGAAAAGGGCACAACATCTACGAATGCAGCAAATGGTGCATTCTGGCAAGATCTATTTGCCACGATCCAGACCAAGCTCTCGATGAGCATGGCCTACCATCCTCAGACGGATGGCCAGACGGAGCGGACGAATCGCATCATCGAAGATATGCTTAGAAGTTTATGTTTGGAATAAGCAATCCAAGTGGGATGATGTCATCCACTTGGTAGAGTTCGCCTACAACAGTACGAAGCAGGAGTCATCGCAGATGTCTCCCTTCATGATCAACTATGGATACCAGTGTCTAACCCCCGATACTTGGCACAATCCTGTGTCAAAGGTAGAAGTATCCTAGCAGATGCTATCAGATATGCAGCAGCTGGTTGAAGAGGTAAGGGGATATCTATTAGCAGCAAGAAGTCGGCAGAAGAGTGTAGCCGACAGGCACAGGACCATAAGGGAGTTCAAGGTAGGCGACAAGGTGTGGTTGAAGATCAAGGTGAAGCAAGCTAAACTTCACATAGGGAATTGCAAGAAGCTTGCCCCTAGGTGGGCAAGTCCGTTCAAGATCTTGGAGAGAGTGGGCTCTCAGGCCTACAAGTTGGATCTCCTGGCGCACCTCAAGGTCCACAAGGTCTTCCATGTGAGTTTATTGAAAAGGCACGATCCTAACCTTGATGAGGTTTTGGATACTCCAACTTTGTTGGAAATGACGGAGGAACAAGTTGAAATTGTGCCTGAATTGCTTCTTGATAAGTCATTCAAGAAGACTAGGAGGTCTCAGTTCCTCCAGTATTTGGTCAAGTGGAAGCACTTGCCCGTGGAAGATGCGACTTGGGTATTGAAGCAGGATTTGGAGAAGCAATACCCAGACTTCATGAGGGAGTTTGATGGGCGAGTCGTCTCCGAGCTTGTCGACGCCGACTTGTCAGGTGGTTAGCTTAGTATGTTTCTTAGTTAGCCCTAGTTCTGGCATATGTATTCTATCTAGTAGAGTGCATGTGCCAGAATCTTGGAACGTGTAGGCGATGATGGGATACGCCTTAAGGCATTCTCTAGGCCAACACGCACCAAGAGGTGCGCATGACCAATAGGGTCATGTGAGAGAGGAAGTGAGGCATGATGGGACATCTGTCGGATGCTCTCTATGCCACGATGCGGGGCTCATACATTTGACCATAGGGGGGTCATGGTGAAGGTTAAGTGATCATGCACGATGATGGGATTGTGAGACGTTCTTTAGCTTGAAACCCTCGGGGCATGATGCACTGGGGAGTACTCGACAACGGGTAATCGAGTACAAGGTAGCACTTGATCATGGGCGATGATAGGAGCATCTTAAATGTTTCTTAAGCTCAAATCCTTATGGGGCCATGATCGGGTGCAAGGTAGTAGGGTAACCTTGAGCTAGTAGTTCGGCTCAAGGAGGTAGGTAAGGGGGGTGGTCCCCTAAAACCACAATTATTAACTTAACTAACGTAGTGTGCTACTCGTGCAGGGCGAGCATAGGGAAGCACTGACGGGAGCGCATTACGTGGAGGCGGGGAGGCATAATTTAGACCTAAAAATTATGAACCCTAATGTTATGTGATAATGTTTTGACTTACTATAGCATTACTGTTGTTAAGGCTATATAATTTTGTATAGGTATAAATATAGCCTATACTATATGTTAATTGAATAATGAAGTTGCATGTATCTTGTTTTGCAGGAGCGTGTAGTGTAGACACCTTAGCGTAATGCTGAGGACAGCATTATCCTAAGGGGGGGAGAATGTGACGTTCCAGGGAAATATACGCTATAAATACGTATATTTCTGGACCCGTTGTCTACCCTTGTAGCCTTGTATACCTTAGGAAGTGGCAATGGGTGCACATCTAAGTTATATGCTTAACCTAGATAACCTTAGGATAAGGCCCTTTTCCACATGGCCTTATCCTATTGGGCAACCGCCACACGGCCTCACCCCATTGGTGCCACGTGGCATCCCATGTGGACCCTAACTTATACTAGCCTAAACCCTAACCCTAGACCTCTTTCCTGGCCCTAGCACCCTGAGACTCATCTACGCACTCGAAACTCCATTTCGAGCACCGTTTGCTGTGGCATAGTCTAGTGCAGCAGCCCCCGGAGTGTGGAGCAAGTGCATCTTCGACCAATTCGAAGACCATGGAGACGCCAGGATTGGGAGGGAGTGCTTCTGGAGCAGGTATGTAGAGTAGTGCTCTTGGTAGATCATCTGGAAGTTAGCACTCCAGATGGGTTAGTATTTCGTAGCTAGAGTAGAGCCATCCTAGAACCCTTATTCAACATCTTGAACCCTAATCAAGGAACCCTAACTGTAAGATATGTATGATTAGGTTAAGATGTTCTTATGATGATTATCATGATATGATGTTATGTGATGTTGGTTGATCATGTTTGCTCCTCTTGTATTGGGAAGGGGGGTAGAGACCTAGTAGCCATTACGTAGTATGCTCCTAGTTAGACCCCTTAGTTCCTATTATATGCGGCCTGTGCATAAGAGCCCACCGGGCTTCAGGGGCTATGATGTGACTCAGCACTACACAACGGGGCTAGAGGCAATACGGAGGGAGGATCCCTGCTGAGCGTGGCTACTGGGGATCCCATAGCGGGTTAGGCCTATGGTCGGTCACCTTTGTGTGGGCCGGGCATGGGTCTGACACCTCATGGGGCAATGGTGTCGCCCTGCCTCTCAGGAGTTGCAAGTGTCGGCTTGGCTCCTGTTTTGGGGGGTTAAGTCGGGTGTCGCCACGATTCTCTAGCCGCCCGTGAAACCTCTAGACCCCACCCTTCCTACCTCGACGGACCGGGGAGATGCAACCTGGAGCAGTTCGGATGGGTGACACCATGGGATTGCGTATCCGGAAGGCTAGAGTCATGCCAGAGCCCGACCTAGCTCATTCTACAAAGTATGCACAGGAGGGGCGGATGGAGTGGTCAACCCTAGCCATTGTCTATAGCCAGCCCCGCCATTGTTATGACTCGGTCTGCTCTATCTTGAGGCCTAGCCAGTCAGTCATCCTCCATATTCTTTGTAGATATGGATGTGTGGATGTGCTACCCTTCGAGGTAGCATGATGTGTTGTATTGCTAGTTCTGACGTTGTTTATGCTTCCGCTGTGATAGGAGCCCATAGGGAAAGGGCGCGCAAGACACCTTCGTGTCCCCTTCCCGCACTAAGGTCGTCCCAGAGTGCGGGATAGATGGAGGGCCCGCGCGGTCGAAGGACCGTATGGGGGATTTCCTACGGAGTGTACGGCCGGGCGCCGTATATTTAGTAGGGAGCGTCACAAGCACCTTCAGATAGATGTGACATGAGAGTATCCCTGCACAAAGAATCAGTCACCCAATTCTGCTCTCTTGGGATGTGAGTGATCTTCCAAGAGGCAAAATTGGCAAGCACTCCCATTATCTGATCTCTGAGCACCTCCACGTCAGTATTCTTGGTCTAATATTCACCACTAACTTGTCTACATAATAGCTGAGAATATCCAAAGATATGTATGCCAGAAACGTTCATTGCTCTAGCTTCTTGGAGACCTGGAACTAAGGCTTTGTATTCTGCAACATTAGAGGTTTCTTGAGGAAAGATTCTACCTACTTTAGCCAAAAGTTTACTTGAAGAGTCCTTTAGTATAGCTGCAGATGTTATGTTCAACTTCTTTGAGATACCTCCATCAAACCACAAGAGGTCTTCCTTGAGAGAGGCCACACACTCCACATCCAAAGGAATAATATCACATTTTTTTGGTTTAGCAGCTGCACATCTATAAGATCCCAAAGGTTCTTCCATTAGTAGCTCTTTAGTGAAATGTACCTCTTCTTTGACACCATAAGGGCCATCTTGATTGTAAATGGTAGCTACTTGAGAGCTGTTTGAGATGATGCAGATTCCTTGGGACCAAACTGGCCTGGCATCAACTGTAGCCATCCACCTTCTCCCAAGTAGGAGGTCATAGATATCTGTATCCTCTCCTAGGTCCTTAAAAGCAACAACAATAAAGTTAGCAGCCATAATTATACCCTCAGTGTTGATTGGGACCTTGGTTACAATTCCAATAGGTGCTATCTTAGCATTGTAAAAATATTTCAACAAAACAGAAGCTTTCTTATTTATTTGAAATTCACACTTCTTCATAACATGGTAAGGCACGATGTTCAAGGGAGATCCACCATCCAGCAAGACATTGGAGAATGAATAACCTCCCAAGGTGGCTGAACACATGAATGCCCCTGGATCTTCTTCATTTTGATCCAAAATAATGTTAATAGCTTCAGGAAAGTTCACACAAGCCACTTATTCATTAGTAAAAGTTTGCTGCAACAACCTCTTCCTATAACTAGATGCAATTTTCAATAATGTAAAGAGATCTACACTTACTTTGGAGTCATCAAGGTCTTGGTCCTTTTTACCATATTTTGTTGAGGAGATGGAGCTATTTCTTGAAGAGGAGGCTCCATAGCAGGTATTGGTGATGCTGCTGGCACTTTATGAGCTCCTGGTACATGCCTACTTGATTCAGCAAGTTTGTTAGCTTCATGCATACCTCTGGTCTGCACCCTTGATCACCACATTGTCTATTTTCAGAAGGTGGTCAATATGGACGATGCTCGTCTCCCTAAACTAGCTTATATCATGGCAATGGGGCCGCAGCGCCTCAAGGCCTGCTGGAGGGAAAAGAGAGCTCAATGGATGGCTAGATGGAATGTGCAGGAGCACAGGTGCATACAGGTGCAAACAGAGGCAGATCGCCATAGCTTGAGGCAATATCTTGACGCTTGCTTCCTCAGCAAGCTTTGGGATGCCAATGCCCTTGAACATGTCAAGACAGCACACTACCAGCGCCACATAAATCCCACATTGGAACGAGGCCCGCAATGCTACCTGCGTACCCACTTGCCCATGAAAAGGCGCAGACTCATTGCCTCCATTCGCACAGGGGCACATCATCTTCAAATTGAGACGGGCAGATGGATTGGTGAGCCACGCCAGGACAGGCTCTGTCAATGCTGCCAAATGGGAGTCATTGAGGATGAATCTCATACCCTTCAAAGTTGCCCAGCATATGATCAAATTCGGATGCGCTATGCTGAGTTGGTCAGGCCTGGCCAGCCGTTACATGTGACATTGAGCACAGCATCCGTACGGGTGCTGGGATCATATTTTCAGGAGGTTATGGACATGCGAGATCAGCTATGTCCTCGGGCACACACTTGATATGTATATATACATTGATGTATACTTGTACAGTTTGACAACATTCTTATTACTGCCACGGTTTTTCCCTCGAAAACCCTTCGGGGCGGGGTTTTTTAACCCGGACAGTAATAAGTTTGCTGCGCTCCTTATGGGTCCCATAGGTTGATTGGCCTCAGTGGACGATAAAATATCATTCTTATTCTTATTCTTCTCAACTTGTGGTACCTCTGTAGCCTATATAAACCTTATGGAAGAAGTAGAAGGTTCAACAAATCTCACATGTGGACTTGATTCTTGTTTCTTATCTCTTTCTTGTTTAGCAAAGTACTCTTTAACATCACACTTCAAATCAGTATGACCAACTTTCTTGCAAAAAGCACAAATTGGACACTCCTTACCAAAGTGTCCTTTCCTATTACACTTAGGACACACTCTCCAATAGCAAACATCAGCTGGATGTGAAGTTCTATTACAATGAATGCATTATGGAAAAGCTCTACTTGCTCTAGATGTTTTAAGCTCAACAAATTGTTTAGTTACCTCATCCAATGCCTCTGTTACCTTTGAGAGGTCTGATTTGACCTCTGAAATCTTAGCATCAGCCTCTTCATCCCTGATTTTCTTCTCTTTGTGCACAGCATAGATTGGGACAGAATGATGAGGTTCATAAGGGCCATCAGTGGCATCAGGATAGAAGGATCATGATTATAAATATTATGCTTCTCTGGTAGGATAGAAAGCATCTTACAAAGTTCAGTTGTCTTGGCAAAGACCTTATAGATAGAATCAAAACCTTTAGCAGCTTGAATCTTCACGAGTTTCCTTTGGATTTATGGTCTAGTTGATAGGCCCTTGATAAAGGATAAAACTAGAAAGAGTGTAGGGATGGTAACTTGGCATATTTGGCATCTGCTCATGAAGGTACTAAATGTCTCTTTGTATTGACTCACACTTTCCCCTGCATATATGGAAAAAGAATGCAACTCATTAAAAAGATTTTGAGGTGCAGCCAGCTTACCAAATCTGTCCAGAAACTTGGCAATGAGATCATCCCATGTACTGGTTCCCTTGAATTTCTCATAAGTTAACCAAGCTCCAGCCTCATCATCTTCTTTGAAGCATTTCTCAAATTCTGACATCTTACAGCCTTTCTTGAATCTATAGTCTCTGTAATACTGCTCAAGCAAAGGAACTGGAACATTCAACTCAAATTGATAAGACATGCGTTGGAGCACACTAGAAGAGAGAATATGGTGTAAAGGCCTATCCCTCATGAGTTCTGATGTCTCTGGTTCCTCCTAGTGTTCTTGTTCTGTTGGAATGCCAATCCGAGTTTTAGCTCAAACTGGGGTTAAAACCTCCAGATCACTTAAGATGATTAGTCTGTGCAAGAAAATTCCAAGAAAATAACTCGGAACCTCAAATTTTCATACCTTTTCCATTTCTGGAAAATGGGACCTTCACTCAAGCTGATGTAACAAGCAGAGATGGATTGGTTCTTCAGGTCAAAAGATTGAGTTTTGCACAACAAAGTATAGGGAATCTAGTGGAACAATTTGTGACCAAGTCAGAGCTCAGATTTGGGAGATATTCAAGTTCAAAGTTGGATCCAAAATTGGTCAATGAAAGTCAACTGCCAAACCAGAACTCAGAATTTTAGTTTTGGAGTTGTTGATGTCTTTTTTGAAAAATTCAAAAGCCAATAGGTGCAAAAAAGTCTGCAAGGATATGGCAGATGATCAAAATGTGATTTGGAGCACAAAAAGTAGGATCTGTACTCGATTTTTTGAAAGTATAGTCAAGAACATGAAAAATAACAAGCTCAAATTTGTAACTTGAGCTACAAGTGGTATTTTTTGGATTTTTCAAGACACACAGGTTCAAAATATTGCAAGTATTGATAGCAACACGTTCAAAACCAATTTGGAATAACTGGGAATTTTTTGCAAATTGTTTTGTGATAAAAAAAAGTGCAAGAGATTGTATCAGGCTTAAACTTGGAAACCAATTTTCATTGATATAAAATCATAGGAGTCACAATAATGTCAAATAAGAGTATTTCAACACATAAGGAGTGATAAAGTAGCAATCATATATCATCAAGAAATTTTAGAAGCAATTCCAACTAGATCTTGCAAATCCAGTTGTTCAAAATTGATCCCCTCGTTTTTAAAATCTAGTTTGAACGGTTTCAGAATCTTAGCCTTAAATTTTGGGTTTGTTACGTTCCTAATGAGCTGCCATCCAGATTTTTAAGGTTCTTCAGTGGTTTCGCACGATACGGTCCCAATAATTTTCACATATAAGTCTCGTATTTGTACTGTATAAAAGATATTTTGGGACTTTTTCAATGGTTCTGGGTAAAGCCATAAAGATTAAATTAGACTCTACTATTTTTGAACCTTAGGACCATGGTGGTGCAATCTATAACCTACGTTTTTGCTAATGGCACAATCTCTTGGATACTCGCACAACATGAATGAGCAACCTTTAATGACGGGCAAGAATTTGTTTAAGACTTGGAACCATAGAAAATCTTGCACTCAAAGATGAATAGAGGGGCCTTTGTATAATAAAGGAAATTGAATGGCGACTGGAATATGAAGTAAGCTGGTTATGGCAAAATAAAAACCCTTTGGACAAATTGTGAAGGTGGCAATATAAGTATAACAAAGGCATAGTAACAAACAAAAGGGGAGTGAAAGCAAAAAAGAAAGGCTTAGCGAAATTGTCATGGGGTAGTTTGGCAAAGAGTAGACATGGTGGAGATGGAAATAGGCTAAGGTCAAAAAAAGGAAAATGATGACTAGGCAAAAATTCAAAGGAGGAAGGGGGCAATAGCTAAAATCCTTGAACCATGTATAAAGGGGTCTTCCAAACTTTATCTTCCAAACTTCAAACAAGTATCTTCCAAACTCTAAAACCCAGATTCTTCTAGAGCATGTCCTTGACTTAACATTTAACCTCAAATAAAGTACCTCCAATGGAGTTTGGCCTTGAACGCTTGTGTTGACTTTGATAATAGCTCCTTTTGACTTTCATACCAATGTTGACTACCAAGGTCTTCAAACTAGACTTCAAAGGGGATTTGACCAATTTGACTATCAGGATCTCCCAAACTTCAACCTAGACTTCAAAGGTGAGTTAACCTAGTCCAAGTGCATAAACCAAAAGTTAGTATGTTGCCCTTTGGGGGCAACACATGATGTGGACATGAACCATTATCAAGAAAAATCCTTTAGATTACCTTGCAGGTGTTTGGAAGATGATGACGTTCTTACATACAAACAACTTCTCAGGCATCTACCCGAGGTTGAGTGTAGTCCTGATCCTGCAAAGCCTGCTAAAAGGTTTGCTTTTATGCAGGTATGCATTTTCATTTGCTAGTTTTTCCTTTTGTAGTGTATTACATTAATTTTTATTGTTTTAGGTAATCTTTTCTCTAAGGAATCAGTCTGGTATAACTCTAAGCTCAGGGTTAGTGATTAGACATTGGCGCGCTGGGTGAAATACATGATGAAGACAATTGGAATCGATGGAAATTTTTCTGGAAAATCAGGGAGGACAAGTGTGATTAGTAGGATGGTTAGGGCTGGTATTCCAGACGCTGTTGGAATGCAGATTACTGAGCAAAGGATGACTGAAGCATATCATAATAAATTTTTCATTGCTTTTTCATTCAATTGTTTTTGTTTTTTTTCGTTTACTTGTTGATTTATAATTGTTTGTTGCAATGTAGATATGACAAGAATGTGAAACTCCGGACGAAGTATACAATGTCTGTGGCTAGTAGGCCATTTGATGATTCTGGGAATAGGCGAATATTTGAGGATGTGTACAAGGAAGAATTGAAGCGACGAGATGAGTGTGAGAAATATGGAAGTGCAACTGCAGTTGCATTGGTTGATGTAGAAGATGAAAGCGTAGCAACAGACATGCTATATGATTATAGGCTGTGTTCCATAGAGGTTGATTGTGCTGAGGATGTGGAATCTGGTAAGAAATCTGATAAAGATTCTATTTCTGAACTTACAAGTCGTAGAGTGCAAGTTCTAGATTTGAAGAATAGGAGTCTGGAACAGATTGTAGACGCTACATACTTTGATGTTGATGAAGTTGAGCTAGCGAAGTGTCCGATAGCTCGCAAGGCTTTGAATCTAAATATATTCTGTAGGTACAAACATCTATGGTGGTTCATTCAGCAACCGCACCCTCACAGCTTCTGCTGCACTTGCGGAAGAATTTCAAGCGTTTATGGTTGAGAAGAGATCCAAGATGCATAATTCTGTGAATGTTTCTGCTATGAATCTAGTTTTGAATGTAATGTTTCTGCTATGTTCAATGTATCTGAATAGACTTGAAGAGTTCAATGCAAAAGATGTGGAATTCTGTCTAATATTTCATTGAATGAATTGTGTCTAATATCTCATTGAATGTTATAACTATATTTGAATAATATGGGATTAAGAAAGGACTGAAAAACATACCTCCAAGAAATGACTGAAAATGACCTTCAAGGATCATTGATTCTTGAGAAATGACTGAAAATGGCCTGCAAGAATCATTGATTCTTGGAAAGAATTTGTGCCAAGTGGCATACAGGGATTGGCGGATGGAGCAGAAAATGCCCCACGCAAATTTTACGTAAACAAAAGGGTTGTTCGTACTTTTTCCGTACACAGTAGGTTTCCCAATGAGTTTTTGGGGATTTTGTTTTTGTTTTTTAAAGGGAAATGGTGTCAGCTGTCAGATGCTTCTTGTTTTTGCAATGGTTTGTTATTGGATGATGGGATTTGGAGGCAGCGAACCATGATGTTTTTGGAAAGCCCCTTTCCTAAGCATCCCGGATCTGTTGGATCCCGTGGCAAACATCTTCCGGATCCAGTTTTGGGCTCATGCACAGGCTCCCGGATCCGGTTTTGGGCTTGTTTGCTTGTTTCTTGTGCACCATGGCCAACTTTGAATTCTAAAAAGCATCTTGCTCTCTCTGGCTTCTCTCGCAATTTCGGTTTGCCCTTGCGAATTGGTGTTGTTTTATATGTTTCTTGTATGGGTTCTATGTGCTCTTGCTTTTCTTCTTTGGTCTATTTGATGCTTCAACCCTGACCAGATTTGATTCTGGATCAAGATCAGTGTGTTTTCGGATCAGGGGTTTCTCTCGTCTCTGTTGACTTTCCACAGTTCTTTGCTCGAATCTCTCCGCTGCGCTGTTGCTTCTTTGTCACGTGTACGGTCCATGTTTTTTCCCGAGGAGGAGACGATGGTTCAGTCAACGGCTCTAGGTTTTTTAATTAAAAGAAAAACCGATTAGAGTAGAGAGACCGTGGGCAAACCCTAAGGGAAATGAATTCATTTAGCTAAACCTCAACCGAAGTGTCGCCACCCGTTAGTTGGTTACATTGTCCTTGCTAGCTATTGGACCCTAGGGATAGACATGTGATTTCGACATGGGAAGAGCAGATCAGCCTCCAAAACGTCGGGGTAAATCTACGGCGATTCAGGACGAAGAAAGTTGTAGGTTAAAGTTTTCTTCCGGCGAATGCTCCACAAGTTTGATGCAAACAACCGAAAACTCTGTCTCATTTCAGGGTTATGAACCCTCATCAAGTTCGCACTGCACAACGGTAAATCGCTTCCAGACTTCAGAATCTGATGCACTCACAGCTTTCAATTGTTGGCGAACTTATCTTCTCAAGGTATTTTCCTTTTATGTATCTGCTGCATTTTTTGAAATTCGCTGGTTAGCTGAACCGCTGCTATATGTTTGCTGTGGGGTTTACCATAGCCACAAAATTCCTATAAGAGTACAAGAAATACATAAACAAGTCAAGTAAGAACATATGTTATAGCATATACATAGAGGGATGATTAATCAGTCCAGCTGCTGCATACTGATATATGGCCTCAGCAAGCTCTGGATACTGAGGCCGTGGTATAGCTCAGGGGAGATTGGTCTTGCATCGGGCTTTATGCATTTGCCTCTACACATGCAAGGACAAGTATCAATTCACTTTGCATGAAGGTCAGGTAGATTGTCGATCTCCAAAAGTGTTGTGCATTGGATGGAAATAGTGACCTGCTTGTCAGAGGTGCCCATACGAATTATTGCAATTATCTTAACCAATTCCACTGGTATCTTGGACATGTGTGCACTTGATTTAAAGGTCCAGTCATACCTTCATACATTATAGAAGAATTTTCTCTTTCACAATCAGGCACAGATGTAGTCTCATCCCATAACGTGCCACCAAATTTCTGATATGAATATCGGTGAAATGTGGAAGAGCTTAACTGTAGGTTGATTATTGCAGAAAAGTTACAGGAATAAGCTGAATGAAGCAACCAAAGAAGCTTGTAAAGATAAAACCTCCATGGCAAAGTTTGAAAATAGTCAAGCACGAAAGGGCAGAGTATTGGCCAATGTGATTGTTGATTCTGCTTATTTAGATGATTATCGATCTCAAAGCAGCGAAGATGTAAGCTAGCATTTACTATTTTACGTTACAAAGTTGATTGTTGTGTGGCTTGTAATTAAGGCTGTCCCTCTCAACCTTTAAAAATGAAATAAAAAATTAACATCTGCTAGATTTAAATCTTGCAAATATCGTCTTCACATTGGAATTCTACACCCCAAGCATAACGTCAGCAGCATCATGATGCGTTGCAATGTATGTAGTACTGTTCAACATGATGAGTCTATGAATTTGTAATAAAATTGGAATTTAAGCATTCTTTGCTGCATTTTTTTATGGGGAAAAGCATTTCCTGCGGCATTCTTACATATCTTTCCATCTCGAGCGAATGTGTCTGTTGTTCCCTCGCCTGGTTTGTTTATTGGGACTGGGTGTTGGGGTGGCAAAGAAATTTCAATATTTAGGATCTTGGGCTGTTTGCTTTTGATTGCATCTCATCCATAGTTCTATGCTAACTTACAGGCTTTAACAGAGTTAGAAGAACATGGTGCAGGTGAGGCAACTACTATGCCGGAGCTTCCACGAAAGGTTGGCCACACTAACAATTTGGCAGAAAGCAGACAAATAGTTGAAATTACTGAAAGCAAGTCGAGCAATCACAGGGGATCGGTGGAGAATGACAGCAAGTCATTATTAAAAAGCAAATCCACAGATGTTGCAAAATATGTGGCATGGAAATGGCGGTGGGTAGTAGCAACTGCAAAGGCACAGAGGCTAGCTGAAGAACTTGAGGGTCTGAAGCAGGGATGTAAGATCCAACCAAGTGATCATGTGTCATCGGAGCAAGGTCCTCATTTCATGAGGTCACTGAGAACTTCATTGGAAAAGGAACTTGAGACAAGCTTGCCTGATATTAAATTATTGTCATTTGTGTTATCCTTTTGGCAGGTTTACTCTGCATTCACAAAGGGACAAAAGAGTCTAATTTTAAAGAGCTTTCTTCTTCATAAATTGATAGCTCTTTTACCTAGATGGTTTATTGAAGCTGGCAAAAGGAATTTGTTATCGCATTTTTTCTTTAGATGGCATGCTTCTCTTGATAGACATTCATCCATTCAAAACATGCAGACGAGCTATTCTTCCTTCTATGATGCTTTCCGTCATACTTGCTATCCTAAGTGTGTGAATTCTTGTCAAAGACATATCTCTGGAGACAGCAGGGCACTTGCATGCAGTACAGCATTTCCACCACCTTATCCTGTAAAGATCCCAAGAGCTCGAACTAAAGTTTTTGATGCAAAAGCTGCTGTAGATAAAATGAAATCCCATGCATTTATACCTGAACATGGCAGATCGGATAAATCACAAATGCAAGTCATTAAGTGTGTAACTACAACGAATCCCGTACGAAATAATCCAGGCATTCACAAGAAACTAGCAAATGGCAGTTTTTGTCTGCCTGATATGAGCAGCAACACATTCACATCAAATTCACTAAGGAAGTTGCAGGTTTGTGTTGTATGCACCTATTTAATTTCACATAGCAAAATTTGCATGGTGTTACTGATCATATTTTTATTTGATGTAGTTACAACTAGAGAAGGGGATCTATAAAACTGGGCCTCTCTTGATTCAAGCCTTAGAAATGCTTCGGAACAAGGTCAGAGAACTAATTAATAAGATAATCTTTTCGTTGAAAGGAAATTAGATATTCTAAGTATGTTGCATATTATGGGGTGTACATCATTCATGGCCTGGCAGAGTTTGTGTGACATCCTTAGTTGAGTTCCGATCTCAGACTTCATAGACTGACTGTTTCAGCAAACCATCAAGAGGTCTCATGCCTTCAGCAGCATGGAACACCATAGCTTTGGATGCAGAACATGTCTTCTACTTCATAATGAGTTACCCCGGCAAAATGCTATAGCAACTCATAGCCCACTACCTATATACCAAACTCAAGTTATTTGGTCCTAGTATTAATTTAGGTAGTGAAGAGACCTTGAGTTCGTATCTTTTCGAAGGATGAAATAGATATTGACTACATCCATCAATGATAGCAAAATGTTATGCCAGATCCTCAAGGAGCAATTTGGCTATCAATCAACAAAATCAGAATGTCATGCTAAGTCCTCAAGCAATTCAACCAGTGCCTTTGCCAATGGGCCAATATATATGCGCAGGTGCAGCCTGCCTCAAGGGGCATGGTGTTAGGTCAATGGTTCTCAATCTCAAGGGCTATGGTGTAAGGTCAATGGTTCTCAAAGAGCAATCAGTGTTGGGCAAGACCTATTGGAACAGTGTGCCCATACATCAATGGTCTTAAAAGATGTTAAACTTGGGTCAATGGCAAAAGGCCAGATGGGACATGACTTATAAAATTGTATTAATGTGTATGCATGTGTGTGAGCATAGGCCAGTTGGTCCAAGGTGGACGTCAATGGTCGTTGAAGGGCAATTGTAAGTGTTATCTTAGTGGGTTGTGTATGGGCAGGACTTATAGAACCCTCTCTATGTGCGCATATGCGCGTGTGTTTCAAGTGGATGTTATTCTTTTTTCAAGCAGATAAAAGAGCTCTTGCAATCTTGGTGTTCGGGCATCTCATTGGTCAATGGTCATTGTTGGTGTCGGAACAATGAGTGTTGGCGTCCCCCTACATAGTCTTGTCCTTTGCCGTACACCAATTGTTGAAACATCAATACATATAGCAAAGTATTTTTTGGCCAAGTCAAGAGATTTGGCTTAGCTTATAGTTTAAACTAGAAGAGCAAGTTCTAAAACTACTTAAAATAGAAAGAAAGTAAAAACAATGCGCATTTCCCTTCAAAACTTTGGTCTCCCTCTCAATATATTTCCTCTTCAGTTGGAATTAATTTAGACCTCATTATGAGCCCGAGGATGCCACTTAGTGTAAAAGGGATATGCCATGTGCGACGAAAGGGTCACATAAACCCCTTCTTATATGCCTTATCTAAGATCCAAAAAACCATTTTTCGTATGAGATACATCACAAGATGTCCTAAAAAAACTCCCTTCCCGTACACATTGAGAGCTTCATATCATGCTTATAGTATATGGAGGCAAACACATATTAGTCAATGGGCACTTCGTAAAGTGATGTTTAAAGTCATGAGACAGACATTGATGTTGTAAGATTGCCCAGCTTGGTGCCATGATTGGCACAGACACGGTGGAAAGGGATTGAACAAGTACAAAAAAGATTTCCCTTGGAGGAATTAGGAACTAAGCCCCAAACACCTTACGCGGTGATGTTCGTTTGAACGAGTATGTATGCCCTAGAGGTGGAAGCCTTGATTCAAACCCTCACATATTTCTTGCGTGTGAGCAATATGGATGATCGGCAGCTGCCAGCTCAAGCTTTATGTGATTTGCGTGAACATGATGGCTAGTACAAGCAACTTGGCAGATATGCAGACAAATGGGAAATTCAGATAGATGATCTTCCAGTTACTTACTGACATTGGGATACGCACTTTAGTGACTGAAAAAACACTTCAAAAGATGTGGCCAACAGGTGAACTAGGGTTGAAGTGAGAGACTTTTATAGGGTGTATGTAAATGCTATGGTGATGTACGAAGAGCAACCATACCTTCAAGAATCTAGTCGAAATAAAAGACAACTCATTCCTCAAATACAACTTAGCTCTCATATATTGGAGATTGAAGTTGGACGTGAAGAACAGGATTCTAGAGAATCTTATTTTTGTTGTTGTTGCAAAGAAACACAGGTGGAAGACGAGCATCGCCGCTTTGCTTGTGTGCTCAGCTTGTGATCATGTCAGAGACAATCATTGCATTGCCGCTCAATCTTTTTCAGCTCTTTTGGAAATGCCTTTCTGTACTCTTGGTTCATATCTTTATGATTATTGAAAGGAGCTATTTCATCTCTCTATCAGATAGCAGAGGAGTTGGAGGCACAAGGTTTCACCTAAAAAACACTTTGATTCATGTTGTATTGTTTCGCCCATGGATCTGAGGGTCTCACAACATGAATTAATTTAATTTAATATTCATACGCTTTAGGTTCAAAAAAACCCATTTCATCCACTTATAGGTTATATATGGTCTACACTATGTGAAACCCTCGAGAATGTGAGTTTCCTTCTCCTTTGCTCCCTTTTCTCACATTAGAATTGAATTGAGCGAATTTTTATCGTTCAATGGAGATTAAGAGAACTATAAAATCCAATACACTAAAGAGCGCAGTAAACCCATTTCTATATAGGATTAAACAGTCGATAAGAGTTTCCAGGGAAACGTCCTAGCATTAATCAACCTATTAGGATATATGTACATGTTACATTTAAGTGTACTGGCAAGTGCCTCCATGATATATGATACTAGGTATAACCAAACCAAACTATTTGGTTCGGATAATAAAAAATGTTGAATTTATTTTCAAGCACTCCCATTTGAAGAGAATACTAATCAATCTAGATAAGCAAAGGAATATTTCGAAAATGCATCAAGATATTAATAAAGATTGTGCAGGCATAGTTGGCATGGTTTGCTTATAAACTAATTGGCCTAGAAGTACTCTTCTCTTAATTTTCCCCTTCTCCACAAACCTTTTTTGTCCAATATATATTTTGTATCGTAGTTGGATCAAGTTAATAATGGCATGATACAAAGTAATAAAGATTTGATGGATGTATATATACCATATATAATGAGCTCTGACACTGGAGGCTTCTTGAGAAGTTTTATATTGTGGACAGGATTTTATTAGAGAAATTGACAATGGAGATAAAGCCATATGCTTAAGAAATGTGTGGGCAGTATGTATCAGAGTCTTTGAATCATTGACAGAAGCTCAATCTGTAGTTTATGATAACTGCACTCTCTATACAAGAAGAGAAGCTGGTAGAAAATATATGAGAACTCATCATGATATTCCTCAATTAGAATTCTAATAAATGAAATCTACAGTCACGTCACTGCAACATTTGAAGTTTTTTCGACTATGATTTAGCTGCTTAACTAGTCTCCTTAAACAAGGTGCTTAATTTCTCATAGATTGGATGGATTCAGGTAAACAGAGCTTAACTGTAAGCGAGTGCTTTGCTTGTCCAACCCAGTTGGCCATTCTTTGTACAGTAAGATGTTGTTTAAAATAACAGAACCAGTGTGACACTAAGTATTCTGTTACATTGTTACATTATCAAAATCATCATGTGTAATAAAATAGTCTGAATTCAAGCAATTCTTCTGTTCCAAAGGGACAGAGTGAGGTGAGGGTAGGAAATCACTCTAGATGACTGTTTGTAAAAAGATTATTCTTCAATTTTTATAGCATGTTGATGTAGTCTTATTAAGAACATTAGGTTTGTCCATATGGATGAATCAAGATCACGACAGAACAACATCATAAGGGCAAAATAAATATCTTATTTACTTGCATAATCACATTCCTGAAGGGCATTGATCCTGAGCATAAGGCTAAAGATATTCTAGGAGCACTATCTTTCATTATCTATACAATGATTATGTCTCCTGGTTCCAGTACTTCATGCTAATGATCATGCTGAAGGTAACTACTGAAATATTAGGGCTCATTTTGCATCTCATATTGATATGAATGGTTAGCAAAGTTTCCTATAGGCTGCAAACATTACTCATTTTAAGATGCGACCATACCTTGAGTTTTATCTAAAGACTCCATTTGATGAACTCCACCCAATCTGTGGAAGCTGCAACTCATTCTGCAGACCTGTTCTAAAAGAACGCAAAAGTGCAATAAAAGCAAGGCTAAAGACGACCAGCTCTTAACATAGTAAACAACGACCTGCAAAATCCCTTCATAAAGGTCGGCTTCCTCAAATTTTGCGCAGGAACAGGTCATACGCACCATTTGAATCGGACATCTGCTCAAATTCGAGCAAGTGGTTTGAAGATTTCCATAAGAAACGGGCTCTCCGAAGATTCGAAGCTCTGCCTTTTCCCAGGAAATAGAGCTAGACGATGGAAAAAAATTGAAACCCGCAGTAGGATTTGAGCCCACAAGTAGCCAAATTTTCCTCCTATTGAATCCTTAATTCCGCATCCTTCCCCTTTTTGCTATCTAAATCCCCTTCCCTACTGCTTCAGCTATGGCTTCTACTCTAAGACAAACCCAGGGCTGAACCAGAGCCTCACTCACCCGCTTCTGCACAAGCCATAATCAAAACAAAGATGCTATAAACCAAAAGGCAGGCAAGAAGAATGGATCAATCCCGCTCCAATCACATGAAGATACAACAGAAAGAACTGTGTCTACGCTATCTTTTCTTAGGTCACAACAAAAAAAAAGCATCCCAAATAATCCAAAATAGAAACATGTAAAAAACCAAACAAAATCCTCATTCTCAGTAAAATATACAGATTTCTATACAATACCATACCCAAATCATAGTCAACCGTTGCAAGAATACCCTTCCCCAATACAAAACAAATTGTGAGAAGTTTAGCATCGAAGGTATAATTTCCAAAGTTGGGGTCATTTATAGGAAGATAGTTACATTTGATTATTTGATTGGCTAAACTTCATTCTGAAACCGTTATGGTCATGAAACAAATTTTAAAACTTAGAATGCATTGGCAATGCCGTGCTTAGGTTCCCAGTTCCATTTCTTGCAGCGGTGCTATGGACTTCATCATGGAATTAAGCCGATTCTTTTACGCTTCAATCAAACAAGCTCTTCAGGCATAATGCCCTCGATGCTTTTATATGAATTAAGATACAAAAGCTTGCACAAAGAGGAAAATATTCCCTTTCTTGTTCCATAATTGTATAAAAATCCAAGCAACGAATGCATGCAAAACAAACTGATTTCGTCTTCAAGTCATGATCTACCAACTGCATCAAACTTTCCCTTCGGGATGTTATTTCTCAGATAAAGCCACTCTGATATGCTTCAAGCTTTCCATGCTTTCACTAAGCCAAACACCTACTCCTTTAGCAACATGCCTGTCCACATTACTTGTGCGTAATATGTCTGCCCTCGTTGTCTGATCTAACGCAGCCCTGGGCGTCTGCTTGCTCATTGACCCAGCTATTTGCTTTCCGATATTATTTTGAAGTCCACCCTGTAGCTTCCTTGTGTATATTCCATCAAAAGATGTGCAAACAGATGCTTGCAGCTTTGCTGGTGAATGAGCCATTGAAGACGACTTTAACATTACGCGCGGTAATTGAGAATTAAGGACTGCAAGAGAAGATTGACTGTTCACTTCTTGATTTAGTTGTGGCCCCTCTGCTTCATCCTTGAGATAAGGGCCCACATGAGTGTTTGAATTGGTCTGGAGCTGATTTTTCGTAGGGCTAAGACCTCTGATAAAACTGATTGTAGAAAGGTTCTTTTCAACAAGGGGGTGTAAAACACGCTTTAATTTCCTCCTCACATCAGAAACTGTATCAGTTACGAGCACAGGAATAATAACTGTTCCTGTTATGTGCCCTTTGCTTGATTTCACCAACTTCAGTTTCCTAGCCACCGGTTTTTGTATAAGGTCACCTTGTCAAGCAGTAAAACAACCTGAATAAAATATAGCATGAAACAATATGCACCTTTAAGCTAAGATACGTTCTACCAGCACTCTGCAGATTATTACAAAGCAAGTACAAAAATGTTGTAGTTAAGTACCAGAGTTCTCCAATTGAGCAGTTCCAACACTTGTAGCAAGCATTGAGGCACTCTTTAAAATAGAGACATGTAATATGCTTTCTGGGTAGACAAAGTAATCACCCAACCTTTTCTTCTCCTGCAATACCTTGCCTGCGAACACAGAAATACCAAATTGCATCAGAATTGCCCTTTATGTCCCAGCTTGAATACTGAACCTACCCGAAAATAGAATACGCTGCTGCCAACGCCCAATGCCAGTGCGAGATTCAACAATTTCCATAATAGATTGCACAAGAGTTTTCCCTTGCACCACTAATACAAGCTCTTTTTCATTATCTATATTTATAGAAATCTTCATCCGGCGATGCAATTGGTCCTTGTTAGCATCCCCTGGGAAAGAAAATTACACCTGTGACAAATGAAGATCACAAAGACTTCATAATGTACGGACTACCTGACTGCACGAGATCAATTACACTATCTTCATAAATTTTGTGCATGCCATCAAAGTTGTCAATGCATAGATCATCATGCATGACACGACCAATTGATGATAACAGTTGGTGAGATGGTGGGATTCCGGTGATTCTTTCAAGCTTTCTTTTAAGTTCCAATATGCGTGTTTGAGAAGTTAGTCCAAGTACAGGCAAGATTCCATCTTTGGTGTCTACAAAAACTCTACCTCCATCTTTGGGCAAACACTTCGGAATTTTCTGCAATACAAATAAATTAAGTGAAATTCATTGCCCAAAATAACATGCCAAGCCCACAAACTCTATAATCTACCTTCAACTGTACAACTGACTTGTCGAGTATATGATAGTCCTCCAGAGTTCTGCTGTTTTCAAGTTCAATAGTTTTACCATTTTCTTGGCCAAAAAATATTAATTTCTTTTCATCCACGTAAAGATCAGTGATGTTACTATCAGCATCACATTGATAGCAACTGTAAATATTTTCCACAGTGTCTGTCTCGACCAACCTTTTAAAACATGGGGCAACTATTAGCTGATCCTCCTCTGGAATGAATAAAAATTCCCTGACATAGGATTTGAGTGTCGATCTGATCGTGCCGTTGTGAAGCAAATTTGGGGCCAGAACAGTGCTTGAATATCCATCTGTGACTGTAGTAACTGCAGTTGTTGTTGAAAGATGGTCTAGTTCCAGACGCACCATGATACCCATCTTTTTAGAGCTCAAAATCTTCAGATTTCTTCAGCCAAGTACATAGAAGTCAGCCTTCAGCCCAACAACACAGGAAAAAGAAACAGATAACTAGAGCTGTTCAATACCATAATGGAAATATGAAAAATATTTTTTGCATTTCAACCTTGCTTTGACGTACATTGTAAATCTAGCAGAAAGTATAGGAACTCCTTACTACTAACTTTTACTCCTTGGGAAGGGTGAATGAAACCAATGCAAGCATTTTTTGTTAATGATCAATTTTCCGTATTCTAGCATGGGACAAGGATCTAATTTCATAAGCATATTATGTAATACCTTTTCAGCAGATGCTTGACAATTTACACACTTGATATTGTGGTCTCATTTATTCATAGCAGTGAAAGGTCCAAATGCTGGGACCCCAAGGTATAGTTTAGCATGCTTCTTACAGAGTTTTCTTGCACCCATATTATTGGAAATACAAAGATTTGCAAAGACTACCATGCCACGCGATAGAATGAAATGGTAGGTAGCAGTGACATACTGAAGGTGGTACACATCGACTAAAAGGTCTCAGTAAGAGAATGTTTATGGCATGATTCAAAAGTGTCGCAACGTGAATATTAAGCATCTAGATAAATGAATTTCTTTTCAGATGCGTAATATGCGTCACACTGATGTTTTAAATAAAATGCTGGCGAATACTTGCAGATTTAATCTGTTGTAAGAATTGTTCTTTCAGGATTCTAACTGAAATATGGAACCTGAGAACTGACTGAAACCTTGAGAGTAGAGAGGCCCTTGAGTGAGATCAGCCTGCATCCCTTTCTGCAGCCATATCCTCTAAAAGCCCCACAGCAGCATAACAAGGCAGCACCTAGTTCGGCCGATAAAAGGGCAGAAAAAACAGCCGACTAACGGGAACAGGGGGGCAAAACCCTCACATGCACCATTTTTTTTTTTTCAAATTTCGAATCTTGAGAACTTGATTCTTTAGATGCGGGTTCCTTTTGGGTTCCTTTGGGAGTGTGGGGAGGGATGGATAGAGGGCCACGATTTGAGAATATTGCAGCATATTCTTTATCTATGGTTGTGTAGTTTTGGGATTTGAGGGACACCTGAGGATAGTCATACGGTGTGGATTTTACGGATGGAAGGTGGAGATGTGCTCCGCGACTTCTTGGTGGCGTCTAGAGGCAATGAAGCGAAGTAGAGGGGAATTTCGTCCCTCAGTCTGCCATGATCCATTGACTCCGTAATAGTTGGTCGAGTAGCCGATGCTAGAGCCATAATCTCAGCTGGCTGTCCTTCGGCCGACCCTTCTACAAAATTTGGTCTCTGAAGGCTGTCTGACCCTGCTTCTTGGGCACCAGATAAAGGATGCCTAGACGATGCTAAAGGTGGACGACCAGGCAAACCAGATCTTGGTTTGGCTTTTGGTATACGAGGCCCTTTTCTATTCTGTCTCATACTTCGATCATCCCTAACTTCTCTGTTAATCAGACTTCCCTCTTCCCCTTCTCTTCTTTCGATTGCATCCTCTGCAACCTGTCTCTCTTCAGTTGCTTCATCATGCATCTGTTGCAAAGAAAGATCTAAGAATAAGTCTGCAGGTGCTTCAACGTCACTTTCTCTAAGCACATCCGGCAATTTTTGAGCCACTCAGGATTTTCCTTAGCAGCATCCATCATGTACTGGACCTTCAGTTCTTGAGCAGCTGGTGATCCAATGCCCTCGCCCTCCGTCCAGGAAGGAGATCTAGAATGTGTAGACCTTCCTGCAGGCGATCTCAACCCATAAACATCAGGTTCGCTGTGACGTCTGTCACCAGGCTTAACTTTAGAAACTGAAGATTCACCAGCTGGTGGCACTGTTCACACCTCTATAAGACTTTTCTAAATATTTTTTGGTATCCAGTCCTTCAACACTCTCTGATGGTTTTGGATCTTTGATGCAATCGCCCACTTCTGAGCAAGGCAAGGGAAATAAATCAAGCACAATACATGGGTTTACAAACTTGTACATCCTTTATTCGCTCCCTTTCCGCTGCAACAGTAGAAGTAGGAGCATCTGACTGGTATGAAGTTGTGTTGTTTACGTACCCGTATTTTACGTTTACATACGTCCCATACCTTCCTCACAGTACTATATGTACTATACCTATAAGTTGACAGGTCAAATTGAGCTCTTGTTTTATTAATACCGTACTTAACATATTAATATGTATAGTACGTATGACACGTACTTTAAAAAAAAGCGTCCAAATGACATTAGACCAATAGAATTGGTAAAATTATACATTAGGAAAAATACATTATTATATATTATAGAATAGGAGTAAAGAACACATTAGGAGACTTTAGACATTAGGGAAATTATGGAATTGTAGGTTTTTTTTTTTTATAAACAATTTTCTTGCAAATAAAAACCCAAAACCTCTGCATTTTCCCCCTCTTTCTTCTTACCCTAGCCGCGAATCGGAATGGAGATGGAGATGCGTATCCACCTTTCTCCTTGTTTTGTTATGGTAGGAGGCAGACCTTCTCCTTAATACTCAGTAGCTTGCATTAATGCCAGGAAAGAAATATAGAGGTCAACGGTGGTTAATAGCTTCAAATGCAACAAATGAGCAACAATTACTTAAATTTATTTGTCTGTGGGTGTAGATTGCAAACTAGAATAAATCACCTTTAAATAGATATATTTTGGATTGAAAACTTTGAGAAATACTTAATTTTCTAGAGTAATATATTCTGGTTCAATATTTAAAACTTGAAGTTCTTCATACTAGTTGTTATTGCAACTATTTTAACTACAATACAAGAAATAATAGTTCTAAAAAATTACAGGATGTACTTAATGTACTGTACGTAAAGTACGTATTTTACGTATTTAATGAGTACTAGTTATAGTGCCCGGCGTTGCCGGGCTTTAGCAAATGTGGATAGTAGAAGGAAGCATGCAATTTTGCATTTGTAGGCCTCAAGACATTGTCGTAAGGATGTTTTAGTGAATTGGCCCTTGTAGACCTTAGAATAGTTGGTCTTAGAGGGTGTCTGTAATTTGAAGAGGTTGTATTCATGGAGTTTTAATGTTTGGATGAATATATGATGAGGATTTATGTATAATAAAGGATGCAGAACATTGTAATGGCAATGAAGTTGTTAGTCTTTTGGTAGGTAATTTATGTGGGTTGAACTTCGAATAGAAAGCATGTACCTATAAGAAAGTGGTGGCTCTGGCAACCATCAACCTTTCTAGCATCATGTTCAAGATTGCAAGACAGCTAGTGGCAGAAGGAGCAAAAGAGGGGTCAGTAATTTTAGTAGAGGGGGGTTTTGTTGAAGGGAAGTTATCAGACCCTAGAATAATGGTCTTTCTTTCAACCAGCCCTCATTATAGGGGTTCGAAATCAATAATGCTCATGTGAAAGAGAGCTTGACATGTAAAGATGTAGTGTCTAAAAAACAATTGTTGTTCTCCTTGTACATTCATGTTCTTGGTCTTTTCCTTCTAGAGCTCCCATTATGCAGACTTCTAGAAAGTAGTAGCACTAACCAAGGATATACTATAAGTGCATAGCTCTGCTAACATCAAAATTTGAATGTAAAGCATTCAATATTGCTTTTAGAAAACCCTTTTTTTTCTTGCATTGTAAGGTTTGAACTGGTGTGTTGAGTTGCGCTAGCATGAGAATTAATTGTGTTGTACTTGAATTTATGCATTTGTAGATGGCACAAATAAATTATGAATTTAGATATTGAAATAACAATGGCTATTTTTGATGAAAATTTTAGTGTCCTATGAAATGTGAAGTCATGAATGGTTGAGAGAGGGATAACGGATGGCGTGTGGAATACATGTTTGTACATGAAATCAAATGTGAAAGGATAGTATCTTGAGGTCGAAGAAAATTAAGGATTCAGTATCTTCGAATTGATTCTTATCATTAGTCTCCTATTCTGGAGTAAGTACATTGTGCTCCAGGCTCGTGCTCCTGTGGCATCTCTGTGTGCTTACACAGTTAGATGAGACATGTAAATTTTGTACTTTTTCTCTGATTAATAAACTTTTTGGCTTTCGTCCTTCAAAAAAAAAAAGAATCATCGAAGAAATTGCCTGTTAAAATTGTTGAAGCTCTTTGAGCAAGAGAACGCAGCAAGCAACATAGCAAACGGATGACTACGTTGGCATCTCCGTGCCTATTTTCTTTGGCAATTTCTAATTTTCTTGTCCGTTGATATATAAATTCATAGATCTAACGGTTTTTCATAATGCCATGTGAGATTTTGCTGAGGTGGAGGCGACACGTGGATAGCCTAGAATTGCAGAAAAGGCTGTAGGCCCGGTAGGGCTGGTGTGCTAAAAAAATTACAACAATTTTGAAACGCATGCACCCATGCAAAATTACAAACAAATAGGCCATGTCAATTTTTCGCCATATAAGTCCAAATACAATGGAATTAGGAATACGACAAAAGAGTAGAGTGTGTGGATTCTTAATGAACAACATTATTATTGGCTAATGCCATAGATACATTATTTTTAGAATCTTGATGTAAATCTTGCAATTTACCCTATGCTAGGATTGCAACAAAGTTTGTAAGATGGTAACCATTGTTCAAGTTTTGGCATAATTGAAGGTTAAAATTGGGCAGCATTTGTGTTGTTATTATTTTTTAATGTAGTTTTAAAGCCACATGGTTTTTTCTAAAAACTTAATTAGTCAACATAACATTGGGATGCATGCATTAACGATTAGAAAGAACAAAATGGAATTTAGAAAACCAAGCTTAATACAGAATCTTATCGCAATGCGTAGCTTAATAATGAAATCTTATAGCAATGCGCTAAAATGTGGGTCATGTCTTAAGGTTTATTTATTTTAAAAGATGAAGTTGTATTGTAAGATCCGGTTACTCACACACCAGAATCTGCCTGATCCACGACTCCTGCCAATGCCAAGTTCATTCAAAATCCAAGTTGCTTGATGCAAGTACATTTAGTTTCTTGTTCCCCTAGGATTCAAACAACATGAAGGATGCAAAACATCGAGAATTCTATAAGTGACCCCATGAACAAATTTGTCATTGAAGTCATTGCTAACAACCAACGTGAAGGATGCAATGGAAAAATAGCGAGTATTATCTGACGCATGAACAAACTTGACTTGTTTAACAATGTTGGCATTATCTTCATGAGGCAATAGATCATCAGCACTTAGGTAGTGTTTTAGAAACCTGAGTTTTAATTCCCTTACAAAAGTTCGGTTTGTGTGCCAAACAGCAGTAGGCAGATATGCATACAGGTTCCTCAGCAACTCTTGAATTCAACTTACATTATTTAAACCCAACTGGATGGTACGGAAATCATTTTACAGTTGCTTGAATAAGCTTATTATGACTTGAATCTGTTATTCCGCAACTGAGATATGGACCATCATGAAGAAGTTAGCCCTCAATATAAAAATTTGCAAAGCTACGTGAAGAATTTGATATGATTTTCTCACCTCGAAGATTCTTGCTACACTGGTAGAATGTGTTTGTCCTTTCAAATGCAAATATGCCTGGAATACATTCAGCACTATAGATTTGAAGAAGGTAACTGTTCTCTAAGAGCTGAATAACATGTGGTGTTAATAAATAGAGAGATAAGCAAAATAGCCACAACAGAAATAGTGTGAACATAGCATCCTAGAAGTAATTGGCATCGTATTCTAGACTGCACATATACTGATCAAACTTTATAATGAGCGTTGTGCTCCACTTTCATGTTTCTGAATTCCTTTATTATTCCTTCTACATATGCCACTGTGCCTATGCAAAGACACTATTGTGAGAAATGAAACCTTAGAGCATCTAGATGATTATCTGCTCTCAGACCAAATGAGCAGCGAAACAGTTGAAGAATAAACAAGTTCTTGCAAATATAACAAAGAGGCAAAATATAGTATGGTGATCCTATCTTAGCTCTAGGTGTCTGTTTTCTATATGCTTCAGCTTAATTAAAAGCTCGCTAATGGGGACATAGAAAATTACCAAATCTGTTAGATCATGTATGCACTACATGGCACAGAGAATGAGAAGTAAGTTTAAAGCACTTACAGTGTCAACTATTGAAGATATCCATTAGTTGCAATGGGACAACTGGACACTTCCTAAAGCAAGAGTGGTTCCAAATTGTTGTTCTTGCAGAATAAACAAATGTATTAGATACCGTATGACTAATGAGCAAACCCACAAAGCACTCACGGCTTCAGTTCACTAAAGATCTTAGCTGCGATCAAAGACATAAACTTAGAAGCATATATATGGGGCACATCCTTTATGGGAGCTGCATTTACAGATGCATAGACCTTTCAAATAAAACTACAGCAATTTTGCATTATTAGACATTGCTTTACAAAGCCAGAACAGAGAGACAGATGCATAGACCTTTCAAATAAAACTACAGCAATTTTGCATTATTAGACATTGCTTTACAAAGCCATAACAGAGAGACACATGGAACAACATATTTCAACATGAGAAAGGTTTTTTTAGCTAAACAAATTGAAGCATTCGTTTACATCGCCCCCACCAGCTTGTCTTCATCAAAAGTACCAGAATGTAAAAGCACAAAATAATACACTCATGTTTGCCTTGAGTGGCCCACTTGCACTGCTCCATAAATGCCATTCCTTGTGAATCTTAGAGGACCTTTCTATTAACAAACACGAAACTGCCAACTTGAAATTCTAATGTGGGTCATTGCAAATAACAGTGAGAATCAGATTGAGAAAATCATGAGCCTCGAACATGAGCTTGGGACAATTGCAAACATCCTAAGAATGTTATGCAGTTTGACCCAGAGACATTAATTTGGATCAAGGATAAACGTACAGACTAAGCATGTGCTAAACTCGAAGTGAAGGACACACAGTTTGATTTGTACCTCGTAAAGAATGGGGGCCAATATGATAGGAATCGCCCTATTGCTCTTTGTTTCATTTGACACCCACCACCACACAACCACCACATACGACCATCACAAAGCCACCACGCTACCACCATCACCATATCCACAAAAGGCCTCCCTGCAACAATCGCCGATGCCATAGAGAAAAGTATTTCCAGTCTTTAAAAAGGATAATATAACTAATACAACACATTTTGTGTGCAACTTCTAAACGATTAGATATGGCAATCAAGTAAGAAATGCTAGACGAAGACACATTCACAATCAGGTGGCAGGTAGCTAACTATGAGGGACATATTTCTGCTTATCTGCACAACACATTTGCTTAGCAACCGTCAAATATTAACAGCAAGAAGATGAAATGAGAAGATGTGTGACGTTCCAGCACAGTATACGGTCCCAGGACGTATACTGTACTGCCTCGTCACGCGTACACGCCACCCCGACTGACGTGTACGCCGACGTGTAGCCAGGCAAGTAGCCCCTAGGGGGCAACTTGCAACGTGTGTGCATTTATTAATGTGCACATTTAACCATGTGCACATTTACCTAGGTGCACATTTTCCCATGTGGACACTTTATGCCACCTAGTCATTAAAGGCAAGTGGGCCACATCCAATTATCCCACATGCCTAAAGGGGATAATGGGAACCCTAGCCCTAACCCTTTGTCTATATAGGTTAAGGAAACCCTAACTTGCCATTTTCGTCCATAGGATTTTAGGGCTCTGTTTTGCTTGCTCCAAGAGTCAAAACCGCATCCCAGACTCTGTCTGAGCGAATCAGCTCGTTAGAGTCCCAATCTAGCTTCATCTTCTAGCAGCAGAGCAGGATGGTCGAGTTCAGAGCAGGAGGAGCGAGCCAAGGATCAGGTATTTCGTCAATTTAATAGCCTAAACCGTCTTCCAGTCATCGAATCAGAAGGTTTAGCCTATTAAATTGCCCATAGCAGCCATCTAGATCTCTAGATACCAAGCTCTAACTAAAGAACCTAACTCTATGATATAGATTAGATCTTGTTCTTTAGTTCTTCTGTGATGTGTATGATGATGTATTTCTGTGAACTCATTGTATTGGGAAGGGGGGGTAGAGACCCTAAAGCCTGGTAGTTGATGCTCCTAGCTAGCCTCTTTAGCTGCTTGTAAATTGGCTGTGTACAAGAACCACACTGGTTGTGGGTGAAGGGGCCGGGCCCGGCTTATAAGGAGGTTCATGTTCTGACTCTTGAACAATCCCTCTGGTGTGTAAGGCCTACCGGGGATCACTGTGGACTAGGTCTAATGGCTTGCCACTGCGTGTGGGCAAGGCATAGGCTCGACACCCGTGGAGTGATGCGTCACTCTCCATTGGGTTCAAGTCGAATAAGGGCGGTGGCCCTCTAGTCACCTTGAGTCAGCATGTAGATCTCTGGAGGGAGTGATCCCTACCTGCCCCATCGGAACTGGGGAGATGCAACCCAGGAATAGCCCCTTTGGCTATGCATCCGGCGGGCTACAGTCAGGTCCCAACACTCTTCAACCTACTCTGCAAAGTGTGCACAGGAGGGGCGGATGGAGTGGACTACCCTAAGCCATGTTCTTATGCCAGCCAAATCCATTGCCATGAATTCTGTCTGCAATGACCTCTGGAGACCCAAGCTTGTCAGTCCATCCCTGTGTATGAGCCTTGGGATTCCCCATGTGATGTACTGATCTTTGTCTATGCAGATATGTGATGAGCCATCCTTCGAGATGGTTATGTGATGTTGATGTTGTATACTGACATGTATGTTTACGCTTCCGCAGCTAGGTAGGCCCTAAGGAAGACAGGGTAAATGACCCCTTCATTCTTCCCACTGGAACTCATCAAGGTTGCAGTGATACGTGGAGGGCCCTGTATCAGTATGGAGCTGGTATGGGGGATGAACTCCTGTTTGTATATGGTGCAGGCACCGTATATGAGTAGGGGACGTCACAGTGGTATCAGAGCAATGTAGCAAAGCACTGACCATGCTCCCAGTAGTACTAACTTGATAGGATCCTCAAACCTCGAAAAGTGGGAAATTTTTTTCTTATTTTTGTAGTATACTAAGCTAGTAACAGTTAAGTGAATTGGAACATAAAAAGACTAAAAACAGTGAGCCAAAACCTTCTAAGGCAAGGTGGTCTCACACGTCGCGCCAGGACTAAAAACAAAACTTCAATTTTTGAACTGGGCGCAACGTGTGAGACATTAGGCCATACACACCTTAATACTTGATGAATTTTAATAAGGTAACATGCTAGATCGAGTTTTAAGGTAAGAATTAGTTAGATTTGTATATTAGACCCAAGAAATGTACGAGCAGATAGAGCGAGAGATACAAGAAGAGGAGAGGGCAGAACGAGACTAGGAGACCAAGGTTCAAGAAGCAACAGAGCAAAAACTAGTGCATCATTTTGAAGATTCGACAGCCTGCACAGTTCATGCGAAGAGGGTGACACTAATGAAGAAGGATATGCAGCTTGCCAGCTACATCAAGGGAGATCCACAGTAAAATTTTGTAAATGATGGAAAATTTTTGAGTTTTAGACTAAGTAACGTGTGTAATCTTACTTAATTAAGTTGAGTTAGTAAGTTCCAGCTTTTGTCTTAGTCAAAACAGACATTTTAGACCAATTTGAGAGGATGTCTCACACGTCGCGCCAGGACTAAAAACAAAACTTCAGTTTTTGATCTGGGCGCAACGTGTGAGACCTTCATACCTAAACTAGTCCTAAACTAGACCAAAACACCTCCAAATCGACCAAGTAAGGGGTCAATTCTGCCTAACTCGATGAGCCTAGCATGATTAGACCCTTAGATCACCCAAATTGGACAAGTTTTGACCAAAATGGGGCCAATGTCTCACACGTCGCGCCAGGAGCAAAAACAAAACTTCAGTTTTTTATCTGGGCGCAATGTGTGAGACCTCCAAACTTTGAACCTCCATAACTTGAGCTACAGAGCTCCAAATCGCCTGAAATTTGTTGTAATAGGACCGTTAGACAGCCTAGAATCCATTTATGACCTCAAACTAGGCTAGAAATGTCAAACCCCAGCTCAAAATGACCAAAATTGCTCAAACCCTTGAATTGTTTTTCCAAACTGTGGTTTGTTTGTAAATAGAAGCATACCCCATTAGTACCTCGCAAGTATTGCTCTCGGTTCAAAGCTGATGCCTTACTTCTAGATAGAAGTGCCCAAGAACACCCCTTTGTTATAGTCATCTAGACCTTAGCATAGCAACCCAAGTCCAACTGTTGGTACATCACCTCTGCTCATGCCAAAGGCATAAACCTTGACCTAATTCTGTGTCCTTCTAATAGAGTTTGACTTATATAGCCGCCACATTGACACTCCCTATTGCCAGGATACCTAGAAAGGAGCTAGAGTCTAGAGCTGCCCAAGTCACTCCATGTGTAGAGATTGGACTCCCCCAAACCAACTTTGTTAGGACCTTAGAGTATGCCTCAAACATCATGGAGGTTTTGCAAAACAACCCTCATTTCATGCCATACCACACGTCCTAATGTCCATAGACTTGTAGATTATAGATATGCCTCCAGTAACGCTGCTCGAGCCATCTTGCTTGCTTATAGAGCCCAAAAATGTTGTAGGAGAGCCCTTCAAGTAGACCCTTAGACTCTAGAATATACGAGCGTTGCTTTCGAAGGACAGGGCCAGGGCCACAGAAGAGCTAGAGACGCAACTTCTGGAAGACATCGAGGACCCAGCCGATGTACAGACAGATAAGGAGAGGAGACCGAAAAGACAGACCCAAGAGAGAGAAGCACAACGACAAACACCTCAACCGACAAACGAGTAGAACAGGACACCACCGGCCTATCATCAATCTTCATCAAATGGGAAGAATATTTGGTAACCAACGGCATCAAGAATTTTTCTAGATGTCAACCTCCCGGCTACCACGTCCACGAGCTCACATCAGAAAGAGGATCTCGACGCCTTCACCAACTCGACGCACATGAGTTTCAAATGGAAGAACGCAAGGCAGCAAAATACAAAAGTGCGGGGAAGACGTTAGACATCGATGCCACATTAGCATCACGAGCTAAGGCCAGAGGGCATAATCTTCCGTCGAGGAGAGAAGTCATGGCGACACAGGAGCGTATAGAAACCGGAGGGAAGACCACCACGACCTTGCAATCCAGCAGCTCAAGCGAATGTCATGCAACGTCAACAAAAGGAGCAACCAAGCTAGGCAACCACAAAGCACCTAAGGCTGACCAGGACGAGCTTCCAGCTCCCTTGCACCAGCAGGAGAACTTTCATCGGTTCCAAAAAGTAGGAGACCATGAGGGGGAGGAGACGCATATCAGGGAGCATCTCCAACTTGAAGGCCTATATCAGCATTAGGGGCAATATCAAGGAGGAGAATATTCTGCTCGAACAAGAATTCCGGACCCAGAAATACCTAGAAACCAAAGGAAGGACGACTTTACTACGTCAGCCAAGGAGTGCGAGACTCGAATGGATAGGACCCAAAGGACGGAGGAGACGACCTAGCCAGCAGGTACAAATCACGCAAAGGCGACCAGAAGGAGCTATGATAGGTGCAATGGAGATGACCACACTTCCAGGCACATGAGAGGCACCTCGGAATGAAGCAAAGCCCAAGCAACAGGAGTCCCACTCAGAAATTCAACCTGCGGAGGAATGACAATGCCTGCCTACCGACCACAATCTCAGAGCTTCGAAGACATTCAAGAATGCCCGACTGCAACAGCCAGGTGATCCTACTCAAGCGATCAGTGGCACCGCACATCGGCAACCTTGCAACGACACACCGCATGTAGGGACGTTGAGCGGTCACCGCACTCCTTACGACGGACATACACATTAAGGAGGAGCATCTTTTTCAAAGGATCACATCGACGAACACTCTTCGCAACTTGGCGTGACGAGCTCGGATCAGACATGAAGCTCAACAATAGTAGCAGCATCTCAAGGAATCCCGGAGTCAACCAGAACGAAGAAGATGCAGCAAAACTGAAGAATCAAACGCGATAGGAGGAGGGGAAACCCTAAAGGAGTATAAACATTTAAGTAGATCTTCGTAGTTGTTTTGAAAAAGTGGAGGAATTAAAATCCCAATGTAAATGCGTATATATGTCTATTGTATATGTCGGGCGTTCACAGATATAGTGGAGAAACATGAGTTTAGAGTCATGTATTACGTATTTAGCGCTTAGATCCGGAAGCTCCTTCATTTCGACTACCAAATGAGGAAGCAACGAAGCACAACTATAGCCCAAGATCAAAATGGAAGAGCAAGTACGAGGGAGAAACGACCAGAGCCCAAGCAAACCTTCGACTCCAAACACTTCGGGAAGTGCCCTCAAGTAGAAGACCACTCGTCCACCCAATGTCAGAATAAGAGACAACACCGGTCATGTCAAGATCATCAGCGCTGCACCAGGACATCGTCAGGATGCAACACTACCTCTTGTGGCAGCAGCAACACTTGATGAACTTATGACACGAGTGGCCTCAACAATAGGAGGAACGACCCGACATCAACGAGCCAACTAAGAAGGCAACATCTCGACGACCATAATTCCACCTTGTGGTAATATAGGGTGATGCGCTATGACACGCGTATTAGATGGAGATGCACTTGCGAAAGGCACCGCGACGAGGAGATATGCCTCCAACAACTAGGTGATGGCTTCGTCAGGTACTCTTACCAGTAATTAGAAGAGAAGAAGCCGATCATATCTCCGACATGTGGGACATCAAACGCCCAAGGAAGAAGCATTTGACACCTTAACGACAAGGATAGCAACTGAAGCACCTTCAGCAAAAAGAGAGTTCAAGATAGTAGTCAGGCTATTCAACGACAAGAGTATATATAAGGTAGGCACTTCTTCAACTCAAGGGTCAAGCTGCGCAGATATAAGGATCCATCATCCCGACAACAGAGCCATCAGGGAGAAGAGCCATGATGCCTTACTTGCCAGAGAGACCGACAGGCATTGATGGACAAAGGTCAGGAACTGAAAGCTGGAGAAGTGCTGGCAACCGACTTCTTCCACGAGCTCCCTAGAGGCAACAGGAGGATCAAAACTGACGAGCACAATCAAAGCCACCGGAAGATACCTCAAGACAAGAAGACGGCATAGCACCGTGGAACGTGACAACGCCCAAGCCATGTGATCGAGGGGATCAAACAAGGAAGTTTGGAAGCTCGATGGAGAAGCAACTAGGCGAGGCGAGCCGATGACTTGCACGCGGACTTGCATGCAACTTGGTGAACCCAAGGATCGATGATTCAAAGAACAACTGCAGAAGAGAACAACTCCAGAGGAGTATAGCCAAAGGAATCGCGCACAGTCTCAAGAGACGCCTCCACTGAAGGAGGAACAATTACCGCCCAAGAACAGGATCAGGAAGCAGACCGAAATGTCGAAGCATCAACGACCAGCACACCTTTAGTTAGAATGTGAGGAAAAGCGTGTTGTGCCATAGCCGACAAACATCGGAGGGCCCAAGTATATCAACGAGTTACCCCGGAGTACGAGCCGACGTACAAATAGGAGGATATAGATCGTCAACACTATTGCACCGGGAGGAACACCGATGACATCGCCAAGGAGTAGGTGTGCAACTCGAAGGGAGGCACAAGGGGGACCTAATAGCTCTAGTAGTAATTGTAATTATGTAAGTTATATGTTTTGCATATATAGTTCCCTTGTTATTCCTTCCCTCCCATAGCGTAACTAATCAAAGGAAGAGATGTCAGGCAATTTGCAGGGGTGACGCAATCAACATCGTCAACACTCTTCGGGCAACACGATAACGACAAGAGGACTTGACGTATGAGACGTCGATGGAGTCGAAGAAACAATATCGGATACAGAGTCGTCCTTTAGCTGCCAAGACAAAGAGTTCAAGATGAAAGATCTTTTCAACGGCGCCACCTTCAGGCTTTTGAAAAGCGGCATGGAAGATTTCAAGCGATCAACTACACCATCAAAACCACCAGCAATGAGAGGCTTCTAACGAACAAAGTCAACCTCTACATCAAAGAGGAGCCACCGTCAAGAAGACTGAAGTATCGAGCGACTTGGAAGAACGTTACCTTGCTACTTCAAGCAGGCAACGAGTGGATGAGCTTCTAGCAAGCTCAAGGATCTAAGGCCATGGGGCCTAGTAGGTTAAATGTATGGACGGTAACATCCATATTGGGATTAGAAGGCATTTCAAGATATTCTCACTGAAAGGATCGCCCCAATATTGAGCTAAGCGTCAAGGATTGGAAAGGAAATGCATAGGAGTAACTATAATTATATACGATTGTTAACAGACATCCAACGTATTGAAACCACTCGGTGAGATTGATCTCCTCGCTAAGAAGGATTCATTGCTAGGATAATTGTTGACCATGTATAAATCTAGTACCTCCAAAGAATAATCCAACCGAAAGAAAAGAAGTAATCTAATAAGTCCAGCCAACTTGTTACGATGACATCAATTCGATTGGTAGGAATATTCCAAGAGTTTAAATAACTAAGAAAGGGGGAATCTCTAGAATATAAAAGAATAATACATGCAAGGTACATCTAAAATAAGAATTATAGTAATCAAATAGTCTTTTGAGACAAAAGGAATTGTCATGTTGACAAAACCTTGTGGATTAGAATCGTTCTAACTAAGTAGGTAACCCGTAACTATATTGAAATAAATGATAACATAATATGTGCATCCATCTTAGATGGTTATATATGTCAGCTAAGGCTAGTAAATTAATGCGCTAAGTAAGTATGATTTATCTGCGTTTCAAGATAAGCAGATAAATCCGCTTCTTGAGGCTAGTTGAAAGGTCCTCTGCATGGTTGTTGGTTGTTTGCTTGAGTTGCTTTCTGTTGAGTGCAACTAGGCTTTAGAAGAAGCGTATAACCTCTTAAGGGGAGAGAATAAATATGATGACGTGTACAACGCCATTGAAGGGGTGCAGGATTGAACGTACTTGCATCGAATTGACCGACCCGTAGAATAGAGTTCACTCCGGCAATGGCCGAAGCGAATAGAGCGTAAGATAGATAGATACCTTAGTGCTCAGAAGGCCTTCAACGTGCGAGACCGACGTAGTAGTTAACTACACCAATGAAGTGGAGCAAAACTATGGGAGCAATGCAACGACCAAGTCATCTCCAAATTACTCGACGTCGGCTCAATGGGTGGATGCGTTCTAGCCTTAGGTAAGGCGTGCGCATGTATTATAAGCTTTAATGTGTCTAAATCCTAATAACTGCATAGAATTTGTTGTATGTATATGTATCATAGGGAAATAAGTTTACTAACAACGATAATGTGAAGTAGCATGTTAATTAATCCTTCGCAAGGATGCAATTCCTTCCAAGGATAGTTATATGACCTCGGGTCCTTATAAATATAAATAGAAAATAGAATTAAGATATACTTAAGTGCATCTTAGGGATATACTTCCAAGGGTAATGCAGGACCCAAGGAAGAGAATAAGAAGCACATCTAATTCTTGTGTATGATAATTAAAACCTTGTCTATGTAACAATAGGTCTAAAATTGGGGTTATTGTTTAAATAATCGCGATCTAAAAGTCGTTAAATATTGCAAAGCTTAGAGTAAATATAATAGTACTATCGGAAGTAATGTATCCAATACTACTATAATGATTATATAAAAATATTACCGTAAGGTAGTTAATATAATTGCATGCATTAAGGAAAGTACAGCAGGATCATGCAGGGGTCCAAGACTGTAATGTTTACTTAAGACGTTAACGGATGCTAGCCGACATGCAACAGTTAGTGGAGGAAGTACGAAGACATCCTCTAGCAGCAAGAGGCCGGCAGAAGGGCATAGCGACAAGCTCTGCATCGACAAGGTCAGATATGCAGATATGCTCGGCAAGGTCATCTCCGAAGTAATCGGCTCAGGAATGTCGATTTATGTCTAGATTAATTTCATGTGTAGTTAAGATTAATCTACGTATGCAGCCTATGCTAGGTATGGGTTGCATGCGTATTTACCGATGATGGGACCACTACGGTGATCTCTAGGACGTGGTGTAATGTCATCGTGGACATGACCGCGGTGCTGCTTGGATTAGTTAGAAGTAGATTAAAAAGTCTACTTCCGTCCCACGAAAGTAGATGACCTCGAGAGATAAGAGGTCATTCAGGAATGCATTGATAGGAAATCACCTCTAGTCAATGCCTACGGGGAGGACCCTATCCTTCACGCCCAAATACGGGAAGGACCCTATCCTCCACGTCTCAGGCAACTAAAGGTGTAGGCATGAGCGTCATATAGGCATTATAGGGCGATGTCTCCACGGCCACGATGGAAGAAGCATCCTCCTCCTACACCGGGAGATTAGTCATGCATTCATGTAGATAGATGGGGTGGTTCCCTTATAACCAACTTTACATTAATATTCTAGCGTGGTGTGAATCCAGGAGGCCAATGAGAATGAAGAACCGGCAGGGAGTCGCATCACGAGCACTTGTATAGATAGTTCTAGAGTAGTTGTGATTTCTACCATTGAACTAATCGCTTAAATATTGTGTAAGCTAGTAAAAATGTAATTATAGATATTGTAAAATTAATGCAGGATTTCAAGGTGCAAAGACATGCGACACAAAATTCGTTAAAACATGTTGCAAGGGATAAAGAGTACCTTGGAAGTGTAAATTTTGTATGAAATTGATAAACTTTGATAAACTTAAATGTTGTATTAAGTAAGGTTAGTAATTACCTGGCGTTGATTAAGTATGAAGTGATAAGTTAAATGGATAATGAAATAGTACAGTAATGTCTTAAACATTACCTTAGAGTAATTCTAATAATTGTGTAAGTATAATAATAATAAATTGTATGCATCAAGTTGATTGCAGGTTAAGAAGATCCCAAGGTGGGGAGACCCACGATGCTGCGGACAGCATCATTTCAAGGTGGAGAGAATGTGACGTTCCAACACAGTATATGGTCCCAGGACGTATACTGTACTGCCTCGTCACGCGTACACGCCACCCCGACTGACGTGTACGCCGACGTGTAGCCAGGCGGGTAGCCCCTAGGGGGCAACTTGCAATGTGTGTGCATTTATTAATGTGCACATTTAACCATGTGCACATTTATCTAGGTGCACATTTTCCCATGTGGACACTTTATGCCACCTAGTCATTAAAGGCAAGTGGGCCACATCCAATTATCCCACATGCCTAAAGGGGATAATGGGAACCCTAGCCCTAACCCTTTGTCTATATAGGTTAAGGAAACCCTAACTTGCCATTTTCATCCATAGGGTTTTAGGGCTCTGTTTTGCTTGCTCCAGGAGTCAAAACCGCATCTCAGACTCTGTCTGAGCGAACCAGCTCGTTAGAGTTCCAATCTAGCTTCATCTTCTAGCAGCAGAGCAGGATGGTCGAGTTCAGAGCAGGAGGAGCGAGCTAAGGATCAGGTATTTCGTCAATTTAATAGCCTAAACCGTCTTCCAGTCATCGAATCAGAAGGTTTAGCCTATTAAATTGCCCATAGCAGCCATCTAGATCTCTAGATACCAAGCTCTAACTAAAGAACCTAACTCTATGATATAGATTAGATCTTGTTCTTTAGTTCTTCTGTGATGTGTATGATGATGTATTTATGTGAACTCATTGTATTGGGAAGGGGGGGTAGAGACCCTAAAGCCTGGTAGTTGATGCTCCTAGCTAGCCTCTTTAGCACACTGTAAATTCGGCATGTGTACAAGAACCACACCTGGTTGTGGGTGAAGGGGCCAGACTGACTTATAAGGAGGCTCATGTTCTGACTCTTGAACAATCCCTCTGGTGTGTAAGGCCTACCGGGGATCACTGTGGACTAGGTCTAATGGCTTGCCACTGCGTGTGGGCAAGGCATGGGCTCGACACCCGTGGAGTGATGCGTCACTCTCCATTGGGTTCAAGTCGAATAAGGGCGGTGGCCCTCTAGTCACCTTGAGTCAGCATGTAGATCTCTGGAGGGAGTGATCCCTACCTGCCCCATCGGAACTGGGGAGATGCAACCCAGGAATAGCCCCTTTGGCTATGCATCCGGCGGGCTACAGTCAGGTCCCAACACTCTTCAACCTACTCTGCAAAGTGTGCACAGGATGGGCGGACGGAGTGGACTACCCTAAGCCATGTTCTTATGCCAGCCAAATCCATTGCCATGAATTCTGTCTGCAATGACCTCTGGAGACCCAAGCTTGTCAGTCCATCCCTGTGTCTGAGCCTTGGGTAGGATTCCCCATGTGATGTACTGATCTTTGATATGTGATGAGCCATCCTTCGAGATGGTTATGTGATGTTGATGTTGTATACTGACATGTATGTTTACGCTTCCGCAGCTAGGTAGGCCCTGAGGAAGACAGGGTAAATGACCCCTTCATTCTTCCCACTGGAACTCATCAAGGTTGCAGTGATACGTGGAGGGCCCTGTATCAGTATGGAGCTGGTATGGGGGATGAACTCCTGTTTGTATACGGTGCGGGCACCGTATATGAGTAGGGGACGTCACAAGATGTCATCCAGAGGTTGTGTTGATACTTATTAATCTGAGCAGAAAGCTAAGCCCATGCCAGTTTACATGTAATATAAATAAAGCATGATCAGCAGATCGTCGCATCTGTGACTTGATTCCCAACAATGATAATGAAGAGAGAACATCAATTGAATATGAGATAGAGGTTTCACAACATGTTTCAAAGATGTAGCGCCCATAGCAAGAAACAAACAGTGGCCAAATGCATATCGCCCAAAGATGCATACCGCACAAAAATTTTCCTTGACCGATCCCCTGCCATATCAAATCTGGACTAAAATGCGACAAATGCAACTAGATAGAATAGGATGCACATCATAACAGCACAACACACAAATCATATCACAATCAAGCTTATTATGTTAATACAAAGAATATTTCAGCCAAGAATCGTTTGTATCTAAACAATCCAAGGAACAAACACAATTACCTCAAAATATCCCTCAAAACATGAAATGCAGGCTGCAATTGTTGTCTGTAAAAGGAAGTGCTAACTCCAGTGCTAACTCCATCTATTGCCACTGTCATAACATCTGCATATAAGGTTTAAAATACAGAAAATACAAAGAGATAACACAATTACCCCAATCCAAGCTGCTAGAACATACGCAGGGTTAAAACCATGATCTTTATTGCATGTCCAATTCAGTGTAGTGTTATTAGAGCTTCAAACTTCCAGATCAAATGTTCTTATTAGTTTGCTCCGGGGCCATATAAACCAAAATAATTCGATGATACTAACCGATAGTCAAACACAAAACTTGAAGATCTAGCTCCTGGCGAAGAAACAAACTGGGCATATGAAACTGCAGAGAATAAGAAGCTCCAGAAAGCAAGATATTTGAAATAGCGTAGACAGGGCAGTGAATTAGGACGGCCAGCGATTGACTCGTTCCAGATCCGTGAAGATCCAAAGGAGAAGAGACGCCCACGGATTTCTGCTGGGGAGGATCAGAGCAAAGCTCCTCCTCTGGAAAGAACAAATGACGAAAACCCTAAAAAAAATGACACTTGTGGCAGAGAACGAAATGCATAGTTCACCTGAAAGACAACATAAGCCTTCTCATAGTCTTCTGGTGGCCCGAAATATTCCAGCATGTGGAAGGAAACCACAAAAGATCTATAAGACTCGATCTGCCCACACATCAGTTGGGAGTTTTCAAATCCATCGATCACAGCTTCCTCCTCCATTTGTATTCTTATCGTCTAAATACCTCAAAACCATATTTAAGCATCGTGCAGAGCTCCAGTCTCCATATCCGCTCCCTATCTGCTATAATCAACAATATCATCTTCACTAGCAATCAAAAGCAAGCAAATTTAAATAACAAACACAATATCTTGACGGATAATGAAAAAACCTTAATCATCTCTGTGGCCTACATGCCGAGGATAAGGAATCCGCCAAATCCTCTAAAACGGGACAAATAACCCAAAATGGCAATTTCTAAATCATAGGAAAAGCCCACAGACCCAATTTTTGGAATACCGGAAATTTTTTCCGGTAGCTAAAAGCCTTGAAACCTTAGGAAAACAACATAAGAAAAAAATCCAAAAAGTTTTCGGGACCCCGGAAAAACCAAATTTAAACAATAAGATTCTATAATTCCAGAAAACGCATTTAAAGTACCTTTTAAATGAGAGGTGTGCATACGATATTAATACATTAAGGGTCATTTCCCACTTGCCATTAAGTTAAGTTAAATAGGGCAAATAACTGGAACTTGCTTTCCCACTGACCCTTAAGTTAATATCAAGTAAGTTAATTCCAGTTAATTTTTAACCGTTCATTAACTTAAGGGAGCATCCTTCTCACTAGAAAAAGTTAAGTTATTTTTTTAACCAAATTTAAAAATATTTAACCAACTAGTGCAAAAGTTAAGTGACCTAAGCAAGGTCCACTTAACTTCTAACTTTTTGGTTAAGCATTAAGCTAACTCAACTACGAGTGAGAAATGGTTCCAGTTAGGTTAGACTCTTAAATCGTAATTTTGACAAGGATGCCAACTAGTTGACCAAGTGTCTTATTAGTTTGATAGATTGAATAAGAAACATTAAAATAGGAGGTGGATTTTAAGAATTTTATGATTGATTGACTGGTCACGTAGTACTTGACTAGAAAGTATTAAAATGGAGAGAGTTGACTACAAGTCAATTGATTGGCGAGAAACTAAGTTAACCAAAAGTCAACTCATTGACTAGAGAGTCAACCACTTTACTAGATTTTACTAGGTAGTCAAACAATTCACAAAAATAGTAACTTGACAAAAAAAGTCATATCCTCCAAATAGCTTAACCGTATCTCTTAGCTGAAGTGAGAAACAAACATATTTATCTCTAACCTAACAAAAAGCCCAAGCTTATTATAAAGGTTAGGTTAAGTTGATTTCATGAGCTTAACCTAAGTGGTCCATAATTGGTATAGTGTGAATGCATATCTTCACAATCCTTTAAGTTAGTCTTAACTTAATGACTTTAATGGGAAATCACAACCTACTTTCCATTAAGTTAAGAGATGACCAAGTGGTTAAGTTAACCTAACCTAATTGCGAGTGGGAAACTACCCTAAGTACATATAATACCCGTACCGTACTAAACGTACCTGACAACATTGAAGTTGTGGCATCAGGAGGAATAACTTTCCCCAGGAGCACCCATTAGATCGATAATATATTCCCCAAGGAAGGAAAAAGTTTGTCCTTAGCGTATCATTTTGGGCCAATTATGTTACCTGTGACCATGTTGCAATGTTCATACGAGAGGCATTAGAAATCTTTGGATACGAACATGCCAAAACTGCAAAATAAAAATATACTCCCTGACATTGTGCATCACATATTTAATCAGGACTTACCCTCCATCATCAACCTTCAATATATTTACAGCTCCATCATCTACGCTAGTTATAATGTCTTCCTTTGTGGGAGAATTTTCTTGGTCCACTTTGAGAATTCTTCATCCCACATTAAATAAGGCAATCCAATCTGACCATTTACACCACCTTCTTTAAGTTGACATCTGGAATACATGTTTGCATGCCAAAGTTGCTTGGTGTTCAGCAGCAAGGGAATAATGCCCAATATCATTGTCGTAAAAAAGGTCTCTGCCCTTGATCAATTTAAAACCTTCTGTTGCACATACATTTATATTATATATTTTTCTCTTTAGTGACACCAATGCACCCTTTGGGGCAATGCGTTCCTGGATATAATGAAATTTTTATAAGCTTACATTCTGCAAGCCTTATGCTAGGAATTCTAGGGTCCTTGAAAGGATATATGACAAATATTACTCAGCAATGGCCTTATTGGAAAGAGGAAAAGATCATTTTTATGTTTCATGCCATTCTATTTCAAAGATTGCTCTGGACCAAGCAGAGTATGTGAGAAAAAATGCCATCTAAGTTGTTTGTTCTTCAACATATTACTCCTCCGCGTTTATTCCTCACAAGGACATATCCATACCTCAAATTTGGCCCAGAGAAGGCATTCCTGCTCAAGCTGGATCCATCATTCAAACGTAAGAAACAAACCTTGTTGCTTCAAAAAATTTCTTGATGGATAACTAAACTTGTTACAAACCTTAGGCAACTCATTTAGCTTGAATATGGTTTGTAAGGTTGTCACAAAAGAACGTCTTGCTAGATAAACGTACATACTGCTTGAAACAAGAAAAGAGTGTGTTGCTTAACTTGAAAAGTCGTATGTTCTTCTCTTGTGTGTGTGTTTTTTTTTGTTCGTTCCCTTTTTTGTTCCTCTTTCATGGTTTCTTATCAAGATTGGAGTTCTTGCTTCTGTTATTTGGTTCCTTCTTCTATGTTTAAAGTTCTATATATTTGCTTATCAAATTGTAGGGTTACCTCCAGATCTAAACTCATTTCTTCTTGGATCTGTGCAGAAAGACATTAGCATTTTTCGCAGGAGGGGCAAATTTAGAAGTGCGAGAAAAGCCAGTGAAAACATGGACCAATGATTCTGAAATTTTGGTCTAGTCGCACAGGATTTAAACACCATATTCAAAAGCATTGGTGAGCTCAAAAGCATTGGAAGAGGGTAAAGGGCATATGAAGAAGGGAAGGAAGAGAGTTTGGGAGAGAAAGTTAAGGAAAACGTTAGATTGATGTGAAAGATGCAATGGTAAGGAGTGTCAAGCTGGACAATGCATTAGGACTCAGAGGGTTTAGACACAAAACAAGATCTTAATGCACCTTTGGCTGCCTTATTATGCATCCTCTTTTATGTGTGATTAGTGGTTTAAGGCTGTTGCAGTTTTCCTCTGGAGTCATGGTATAGGCCTGACATGGGTTAAGAAAGAAGTGGTGGCATAGGCACTAGGAATAGCAAAGCTTTAAATTGTGGAGTTTAGAAACCAAGATAAATTGCATAATTTAGCTTCATAGCTTTGGAAAGTGCATTTTTTTAATCCATCTACATATTCATTTCGATGATTGATATGTATCATATCTGTATCTTAGAATGTCATTGCAGCAAATGCCCAGAATGGGGAATGCTTTTTGTTTTTGAACTACTTTGAATAAATGCACAGGATTGTACACACAAGCAACTATTAATGCATCTCTTAATGTCTCGCAACTATTAGGCATTTCTTAATGTCTCGAAGTCATGCGCTAGCTTAGGAACATTACAACAGGGATGCCACATATCCATAATTAGATAGATAGATAGATAGATAGATAGGATTTTTTCGTCACACCACATTGGCCGCATCTATGAGGATATATGATGGACCCCAGAGACTTGAACGCAATATCTCTTAATTGCTACCCAATGGACTAGCCACTAAAGCGAACAAGGTGGGTTGCATGTAAATGTGTGGATCTGAAGGAGAATGCAGTCTTCAAGTACTTTTGAACCATGGTGCAGTTATCATGTGCTTTAGTCAATGGAAATGGTATATTATTTATAGAACATTTTGAAATGATACAAGCAATGAGTTTAAGATTAACTAATTAGCATTTTTCTTGCATGCGGTCATGCAGGATGTTGTCGAAGGCCATTGTTACTTCAAACATGGAGAACACTATGGCATTAGACCATTTATGCATTGGTGTTGCATGGCTGATCCTCGAGGTTGTGCAGGCCATTGTTAGTTCAAACATGGAGAATACTATGGGATTAGACCATCTATGAGTTGGTGTTGCATGGCGGATCCTCTAGGTTGTGTAGGATATATTCATGAGATAGAAGATGCACTTCACGTTGTACAACCCGATATATCAACATGAAATTCTTTGCTTTTGATGCTTGTAGATTACATGGGTTCATCAGCATGGATCTACATAGCATTGCTTTGATTAATCAAGTTACAATGCTAAATATATGTGTAAAACCTGGATTTTTCTACCCTTCTGAAATATGATCTATCATGCCATGAATGAGATATGCTGCAAAAAGCACTTGAGATATAGTGCCATGACTCCAGGGGAAAAATGGAATTGGTTGTAGATAAAGATTATTAATTAGAATTATAATGTTGAGGGTGATGTTAATGGATATAAGGACATGAGCAAAACAATCTTCAGAATTTAGTAGTCTACTAACTTCCCCTTCCGTAAGTTAGTAACTTAAAAAAGGAAGGTTGAGGGTGATGTTAGCAGATATAAGGCCAGGCTCGTTGAATAACAATATTATGAAAAACTAGAAGTAGATTACTAACCTTGGCACCCATTGCTAAAATGAAAATTGCTTGTGGAATCATTGCAGTTAACACCCTGCAGTAACACCCTATAATCAGGCAGTTAAGATAGTGTCTAACTGGTGGATCTGAATACTATATGCTGACTATTTATTGTTATGTTACTATTATGAATACCATGGCAAGAAATTTAAGGAACATTATTACCTTCAAAATTTGTTGAGACAACTCTATTCCTCTCATATCGAAGCTGCTTTCATAATTCTGTACATAAGCTCATTAGCAGAAATTAATTATGAAGAGTCACAAAAAACATTGTACATGATATAGAAAATGAGAGAACTAATAGTCCTATGACAACTAAAATCGAACTGGTCTCTATGAAAAAGTACTAATTAAGCTAAACAATTGTCTTACAATTGTGTGACAAAATGGATACAAATGCAGATTATATCCTATATAATCTGCTCAGTTATTCCATATAACTTTGACAATACCAAATGCCAACTAACGTTACGCTAGCATAACCTACTAGCTACCTTCAAGCTGACCTACCCCATGTATGTTACCAGAGAATGGCCCAAATCTTCATAATCCAATTGTCAGTAGTATTACTGCGATCAAAATCTGCTTATTTCATTGTGACCTACCAGGTGGGAATGCCCATTTAAATCTGCAAGACTTACCGGATAATGCTTTTGTACAGTTTTAAAATCTAGGCTTGCAGAAAACCTGTCATTACACAATAAGGTTTATATTGATTATAGTAAAAAATTGGTATATAATTATTTCTGAAAAAGTAGGTTTATGTTATGCATCTGCTTGCTCATACACGTATTGTGTAACTAGTGGATCTAGATAACAACAAACTATAGTTGGCTGAAACTTTAGTGGATCTAGATAACAACAAACTATAGTAGTCTCTTTGCCCGCTTCACATTCATTTTTGCTTTTTGCCATATGCATTTAAGCTTCTTGCTATTCAAGTAGTTTAGATGTTCAAGAACTTAAGAATAGAATAGAATAGAATAGAATAGATTTTTTAGCAGCAAGTTTATGACATCGACGTGGATTAAAAACCCCATACCGGAAGGGTTTTCGAGGGAAAACCTTAGCGTAATAAGTATGTCTTTGGCATGTCGCACAATTGTATAGGACAGTTCAATACCGTCCCGGAGGACACAACTGAGTACGTGCATCCATAACCTCCTGGAGGTATGACCCCAACAAACCCACTGACGCCGTAGCCAATAACTGATGCAACGGCTGGCCAGGCACTAGTAATCGAACATATCGCTCTCGGATATGGGCAAACGCTGGGCAGATCTGGAGGGCATGACATTCATCCTCAATGGCGCCCTGGTGGCAACACTGGCAAAGCCTTTGCTCTCGTGCTTTCCGAGCCCAACGTCCTGTTTCAATGCGGAGGCGATGTGCACCCGTGCGAATGGAAGCTATAAGTCTGCGCTTCTTCATGGGCAGCTAGGTGCACAAGTACTAGTGTGGGCCGCTCGTGAGCCTAGGATTGACTTGTTGCTGATAGTGTGCCAGCTTAACGTGCGTCAAAGCATCTGCATCCCAGAGCTTGCGAAGGAAAGTAGCATCTAGGTACAGCTTAAGTGCCTTGTGATCTTTCTTTGTCCTTACATGTACGCATCTGTTTGCCTGTACACCCCAGCGTGAGAACCAATGAGCTTGCTTGCCCTTCCAGCAGGATTTCAGGCATTGGGGACCCATCGCCATGGCCAAAGCAAGGTTGGGCAAACGTGTATCAGCCATAGCGACCACCTTCTGGAAGTAAATGATATGGTGTTCCAATGCAGCCCGTTGAAGGGTTAGAAAGCCTGTCTCCTGGAGTAGGATCTGGTATGGAATTGTGGACTTCACCCTAAGGGCTCGTGCCAAGAAGGCCTTCTGCACCTGCTCGAGGTCATTCCAAGTGTTGAGGGATATCACTGGACCCCACACTTCTGCCCCATACAAAAGGACCGGCTCGACCAAGGCCCGAAACACGTGTGACTGGTGGCCCCAGGCATACAACTTGTGACGCTCCCTGAACATATACGACCCTCGGACGCATACTTACGGGGACTTTCCCCTCCCATGGCGACCAACTCGCCATGAGCAGGGCCCTCCGTCTATTTCGGGCCATCTATAATACGATGCCCGAAAGAAGGACACGAAGGGGTCATTCGGCCCACGCCTTCAATGGGGCTCCTACGTCGCGGAAGCGTGAATACAAGGGTTAGCACACAGCATAAATCACATATAAATAACCACCACGAAGGGTGGCATATCCATCCAAATACCAACGGCAAAGAATATGCATCTAAACCTAAGAAAACACCCCAAACCCCTGGTTCTACCCCGGTTCAGACTCCAGTGAGGATCGACTGACGGCTAGGCCTCAAGAGATCGCCAGACGGAATCTTGACATGGCGCTATCGGCATAGAACATTGGCTAGGGTTGTCCACTCCATCCGCCCCCCCCGTGCACACTTTGCGTGATGGGTCAATTCCACGCTATGGCGCCGCTTATAGCCTTCCGGAGACGAGGCTCGAGGCATCACCCCGCCGAGCCTACTCCAGTGGTTCATGAAGCCCCGGGTCCGATGAGGCAGGTCGTGGAAGCGCCCCTTCCGTAATCACAAAGGGCTCCATGGGCGAAGCTAGAGAATATGTGCCGCATCAACACCCCGCGATCCGCATCCCACTTACTCGCCCTAAATCTACTCAGTGCAAGGTGCCCCATACGGGTCACACCTTCCCACCTGTGGAGTCAGACCCATACCCGCGCCCCACGCGGACCGGCTATCAGGTCTAGCTCGCTATAGGAGTCCCAGGAGCCTTTTATGTTCGTGCAAGACCCCACCTCCACTTCACCACTGTGTTCCTTGTCCGGGTGCTAAGCCGCATTCATAGCATCTATGACCCGGTGGGTTCTTGTGCACAGCCGCAATATTGGGATAATAATGTGGCTTTATCTAGGAGCATACTACAATATATGGGCTCAGAGGTCTCTACCCTCCCAGAATCCCCCATCTCGAGTGCTAACTAAGCAAAGAACTATCAATTCATCCTTTGAGAGCAAAACCCGAATCAAAATATAAAGAGAACTTACCTTTTCAACCAAGGGTTAGTTCCTACCACTAAAAGCATGTGAGAAACATACAAGACAACACACAAGTGCCCAAAAGGGCGCTACCCTAGAATATCACCCTATACTAGCCACCCACTGTATTCCTCGCCGACCCGTTATCGCTTGGTGCCTCCATCCTTCAAACTCGATGCTCACCGATCACACAGTGCAAGTACTTGGGCAAGGTGGCGCCAGCTCAATCCCAAGGTAGGGCCACCAGTCGACATTATGGTGGATACGGGGTGGTGATCCACCTTATGGGTCCAAAATAGCATTCACCATGTCGGCCAACCGTGTTTGGCGGTGTGGGGCTTTCCAAAGGATAATTAGTTTAATTATCCTTTATAAATAATGATCCCTTTAAATGTAGGTTATTATCTTTAACAATTAAATTAGCATAGCTAATTTAATCCTTTTTAAGTCAACCCCTAGGTTACCATGCCCCATGGTAGCGTGATCTATACTGGTGACGCGGTCAACATATTTATAATGTATACCGTATAAATACTTGGAACGCCACATTCTCCCTCCTAGAATTAATGCCGCCCTCAAAGATTGGGGTTAGTTGAAGATATACTAATAAAGAAAACACATTATAAAGGAAGATAATTCCTTGTTTCCCAAGGTAATATATTAAAACTTTTGAAGTTCAAAACAGCTCAAGCAAACTAAAGTGCATTTCGTGATGATTATCATAATCAAAAGTTCAAGGACCAAGTCCAATATCAAAAGTAGTGTAACACTAAAGAACTATGTGTAAACACCATGAAAACGGAGAAAGTCGGGTCATCAAGAACCCCTATACATGGGCAGGTCACGCATCGCCAATCGGGCCCGCACATGTCACTATATCGGTTTTCATAGATAAAAAATAATTAGATTGTGGTTGAAGGGTCCACCCCTATAAGAAAATAAAAGAAAATTTATCTACAAGGGACCTATCATGCCTATAGTTCGCAGCTCATTGTGGCCTAAGGACCGGTCGTTCCTATTATAGCCAATATGAACGCGGCTATGAACTACATGCTTTACAAGCAGTCGGTCATGTCCACATTGACAAGACACCACGCCCTAAGGAACACAGAGGTGATCCCATCATCTCCAGAATCGTTGTTAACCACGATGCATCTACCCTCTACCGATTCTCGGCGAATCAAGTCTTCAAGCTTACACGGAGCGGGTTGATAGCATCGTTGATAGTGCGGCCTTGAGATTCGCGCATGAAACCGGATAGTGCTTCTCAAGATCCGCTTCCATCACCCATGTAGCATCCTCCACCGGCAAGTGTTTCCACTTGACCAAGTATTGTAGCATTTGAGTCCTCCCGGGTCCGCTTATAAGCTCGATCAAGAAGAGCTTCGTGTACTATCTCTAGCTGCTCCTTCCGTCATTTCCGTGGAGGGTTGGGGTTTCCAAAACCTCCTCCTCGATCGTGGGTGTGCTGCTTTTAGAAGACTCACATGAAAACCTTGTGGATCTTTAAGCGGGTGGCAAGTCCAGCGATATGCTTGCTCCCCAACACGCTCGTTGATTTTGAACGGTCCAGCCCATCCGGGTGCCAACTTCTTGCAATTACCAATCTTAAGCTTGGCTTGTTTTACCTTAATCTTAAGCCAAACCGATTCACCCACCGAAGACTCGTGGGGTCCTCAGGTTTATCGCTACACTTTTTTGACGATTGCGGCAGCCTAGCAAGTAACCACGCACTGGCCGACCAAAGCTTGCATCTCCGTGAGGAGTTGTTGAGAAACTTCCACTTTCGACACGGGTTGTGCCATGTGTCGAGTAAGGCATTGGTAACCATAGTTTATCATGAAAGGAGACATTTTGGAAGACTCCTCGTTTCAATCGTTATAGGCAAATTCTACTAGATAAATATAGTCACCCATTGGGATTGCTTACTCCACACATAACCGCACAGTAGCATATCCTCTATGATACGGTTGGTACGCCTCCGTCCCCGACCATCCGTCCGAGGATGATATGCGGTACTCATAGCAAGCTTGGTCCAGATGGTGGTGAAGAAATCCTTCCGTAATGCACTTACAAATTTGGGATCCCCGCCGATACAATAACCCGTGGCATTCCGCGGTAACCCGAAGATCTCCTTTGGCGTAAAAGCAAGGCGGTGTCGAAGCAAAGTGTTTGCGGGTACGACATGGCAAGAAGTGAGCCATTTTTGACAATTTGTCGACGACCACCATTAATGCATCATAGCCACGAGAGTTCGTGGAAGGCCCACAATGAAATCCATGGTTATGACTTCCCATTTTATGTGGGGCACATCCAAAGGCCGCAGCTCTCCTCGAACTCTTAATTGTCCGCTTTGGTTTGTCTGACACACTTGACATTGCTTAATGTATCTAGCAATATCCTTCTTCATGGAAGGCCAAAAGTAACTAGAGCGGATTTTAAAATAGGTCTTCATAAAACCCGCATGTCCAAAGCTATAGGGGTTGCAGCGTGTCATGGAGGATTAACTTACGCACTCCGAAGTCGAGGTACACATAACTTATCCTTGTGATACAACAAATTGCCCTCTTTCTTATATGAACGTAAAGCTTCGCGTTCTTTATCAGTGCGCGCCTCCTTACTCAAACTAGCCCAGATTTCACAAAACTCGGGATCCGTGGCCAAAGTTTGTTCTATCTGTTTTCCAAACTCACTGGTGAGTGTAGAAATTGCGCTACAATGGGTTCGGGTTCTGAGAGGGGTGGCGTGACAATGCATCCGCAACCACATTGTGCTTTCCAGGCTTATACATGATCGCGAAATCATATTCTTCAAGAAATTCCATCCATCTCCTCTGACGGAGGTTGAGGTTTGGTTGGGTGGATAAATAACGGAGACTTTGGTGATCCGTGTCCAATGGAATCTTCTACCAAGGAGGTAGTGTCTCCATATTCGTAAGGGCCAACAACAGCCTAACAACTCTTGATCATGGGTAGGGTATCGCTGTTCGCGTCGCTTCATCTTCTTTGAATCATAAGCAATAACCCTCCCTCCTCAGATTAGAACCCCACCCGCTGGCGATTTTACTTGCATCTGTGGCCACTAGTTTATCCCTATCAGGATCGGGCAACGTGAGAACGGGTGCTGAGGTTAAGGCATCTTTAAGCTGCTGGAAATTTCCCTGAACCTTAGTCTTCCAGTGCTCCTTCCAATCCTTCACCTTCTCATGCTTTGTAAGGTTTGTAAGAGGTGCTGCAATCCTTGCAAAATCCTTTACAAACTTTTCGATAGTATCCCGCTAATCCCAAGAAACTTCGGACCTGGAGACATTTTTCGAATAGGCCATTCCCTTACGGCCTCTATTTTTGCTGGATCTGTAGCAATTCCTTCTGCAGAAATGATATGGCCCAAATAGTCAACCTTTGGAGTGGCAAACTTGCACTTGGAGAACTTGGCAAAAAGCTGATGACGTCTTAACTTTTGTAGGGCCAATTTAAGATGTTTCTCATGCTCTTCTAGAGTCTTATCAGATGAGAATGTCGCCAAAGAAAATGACAACAAAATCATCCAAGTATTGTCTGAAAACATCGCTCATTAACCGCATAAAGGTTAATGGGGCATTAGTTAATCCGAAAAGGCATAACGGTAAACTCATAATGTCCATATCTAGTGCTTAAAAGCAGATTTATGGATGTCCTCCTCTTTAATCCTTATCCGATGATATCCCCGTTTAAGGTCAATCTTTTTGAAAAATATTTGGCCCCTTGCAACTGATCCATTAGATCATCTGCTCTCGGCAAAGCATAGCGATTTTTGATGGTATGCTTGTTGAGTTGCCGATAATCAATACACATTCTCAAGGAGCCGTCCTTTTTCTTTACAAAAAGAATAGGGGCGCCAAAGGGCGAAACGCTAGGTCGAATAAAACCTAGGTTTAGCAGCTCTTGAAGTTGCTTCTTAAGCTCGCCAACTCGGGGACTCATCCGGTAGGGGGGCCTTGCTGGTAGGCTTAGTGCCTGGCTCTAAAGCTATCTCACACTCTACCCCTCTAAAAGGAGGAAGCTTCTGGATCTCGTCTGGGAAGAGATCGCTAAATTCATGGAGAATACTGGCAATCCCCCGTGGCAAGGTGTTGATTACTTGGTTTTGCTTAGCATCTGACTCAATGGAAGCAAGTCTAATAAGGCAGAGGAGCTTTTGCTTTCATGTGATAGCTTTATCTAACCGTCGAATGGACATAGACCGCATGATAGGGTTGAATGGTTCACCTTTATAGTTACACGGCTCCATTATCCGTTGAAGGTAACTTCTCTTCTCGCAGCCTATGTTGGCTTTTGCAGATGCCAAGAATTCCATTCCAACAATGAGGTTGTATTTGCCAATATCCATTAATTCGCACCCATAGCAACCGGTGCGCCCGGGCAACCGTGATCTTAAGGTTGATGCGACGACCATGAGTATGTCTAACCTTACCATCGGCTAAAGTGATGTGTCTCTGGCCAGGACCTTAGGGTTTCCAGCTTGGAGGACCTGGGCCATTCTAGGAGAAGCAAAATTATGTGTACTCCCCGTGATCCATAAGAATTACAAAAGGCTTACCGCCTATTTGGCCTATGGTGGAAATGACAACAGTTGGCTTTCAAGATTGCCAGTTTCTATAGCCGCAAGGATATGAGACGCACCGCGTGAATGTACTTCGGGAGCCGCCCTCGCCGCCAGTAATGTTGACTCAATATCGCCCCGCCAAGGTCGGCCATGGCCACCGGGCAGTCCGGGTAACATATGGGCAATTTCGCATGAAGTGTCCCGCCTCATACACTGTAACATGCCTTATCCCTACGCACCTGTTCTCCTCGCCTCTTTAGGAATGGATGTGAAGAGGTTTCGAACTTCCTTACCCGCATTGTTCTCGCTTTATCCGGGCGGTTAAAAGTTTACTTTCTTCTCCCGGGCTAACCGTAAGAGTTCTCACGAGAGGGCCCCGGACTTGGAGAGCGGGGTTTGTAAGGTGTGGACGGCCGTGGTCTGGTAGTAAGGAGCAGGACGCGGATACTGATTTCTTGGTATGTCCTCCTCGAGGCTCAATGCTTTAGCCTCGCCGCAGAATCGATTTCGGGTCGATGGCCTTAACCATCCGCTTGATCGATGGTGCCAAACCCTCAATATAGCCCTCCACCGCCTTTTCTCATTCATACAGGTACATACAGCCTCAGCGCATGAACTCATCCGTAGGCTCAGACGGACATACTCTTCTCGCTCCAACTCGTAGAAAGTCCGATCTGGCGGCATTTATGTGCACGAGGCACATAATGCGATTTGAAGGCCTTGGCAAACTTTCTCAAGTTGCATCTACTCCCGCCCGGATGTTTGGCTCGCATAGCCCTTCCACCAAATACGGGCAGCTCCGGTGAAGGTTTGTGGTGGCAACCTTTTTCTCGTATCCTTCTCTCGTCATGCCATAGGACCCGCCGAACTCCTTCATTTCGGCTGCCAGATTCGCATTCAAGCCGCCTCTAGATTTCCCATCAAACCGGGCCAATTTCCTATTCTTCCATATACTAGTTATGGTCAGATCAACCGCCTTTGCGGGTAATTCTTATCTCGGGCGCTTTGCATGGCCCCTGATGATGCCGATGATGCGATGACACCGGCGGCGTGACTTTGAAGAGGTGGCAATCGCCTCTAGAGGAGCTCCGGGCTTAGAGTGGGACCTCTTTCGCATGTGCATGTGACTAGTTCGTGGTGGGGACGGCCGCCGCCGTAGGTGGACTAGGTGGTAACGGAGGTAACTCCGGTAAGGCCCCCCCCGCTGTACATGCCGTGGTGGGTTAGCATGCAAGACGAGGGCCTCAGAAATTTAACCGCCTTTTCATCAAGATCAATTTTGTTCGGTGTTAACCGACCGGCCGCTTTTGAGGGTGTCCGCCAGCGGCATTATGGGTAACCGCCTATATTAAACATAACGATGATATAAGAAAGAGTACGATAACAAGAAGTGTTATAACAAAGTCATTCCGAGTAGTATCAAGAAACACAAAGTGAACACTAAAAAGGACTAAGATTCAATTTACAAAGTAGATAATCCGTTTACATCAAAGAAGTTTATATGGAACACGCTTATAAACTTATAGTTATATAATACACAAAGAGGCCTCGATACAAGCCATTTCCTAGCCATGGTGAAGCATAGGAACACACACAAACCGGAAATTGTGGCTTAAGGGTTTGCGTAGGGATACATGACAAGATAGCGCGACACTTCTCCCCGCGACATGTACCGACGAGCTTGTAGCGCGCCCAAGCCCGATAATAACGGGTTGATAATCCCAAGTGGGGCTAATAATCGAGGTTGAAGAGCCTTCAGCAGCGTAGTAGAAGATTTGCCGTAGATGATCATTAGCATCATCAAAAGCTTGATGTGGGGTCATATTCCAATAATCCCAAGCACGGAAAGAGTCCATCTCGCATCATCGTGAAGCACGCTCTCGAAGAAGAGTAACTACTTCCATGCCCTTGTCGATCATAAGGTTGTTCCGGGACCCTAAGCTCCGCTATGTCATCGCCAACTTCCCGCTCGGGATACTCGTTGTACCGTTCCCCATAGTCCCTGCTCGTGAGGTCCCCTGCTCATCCATTCTTTATCAGATCGGTGATCCTGTCCTGGTATTCCTCAAGTGTTTCTTCTGCAAGACGACAGGAATAATTATATATACATTGAAAACAATTTCCTTCCACTGGAGCTTTAAGGAAAATACTTAATCATTGAAAGGAGAAAACAATGAAGTGGAAAGGCAAGAAACATAAGAAGATATCCCGAATATATATAAAATTGAAAACAGTACATAGATTTTGGTGTTGGCCCACTAGAGGTAATGCCAATCAAAATTAACAAAATTTCATACGATGACCCAATGAAACCTAAAACTAAGAGGTCGATCCGTCAACATCCTGTGTTTGAGTATCAAACCGGGCTCGGGTCGATGTCAGGAGTAACACGCTAGGATTAACCGATGAGGCAGCTGATGAAGCTATTTTCGAGGAACATTTGTAGCCAATGCCCAAGAACCAGCAGACTCATGTTCATCCAAGAACCAATCTCATGGTCGAACACTGCAATGGCAAGATCACGGTTCACTAGGATGATTTGCTCAAGGTTAGGAGCTAATTTCTTGTGGCCCGCTGTGGTGGAAAGTGCCCTCAATGCCCATACAACCGCTTGAGGGGGCAATTGCCTTAGCAAAGAAGAGAACCTCCTCGCTTGTGAAAGCCGACAGAAGAATCGAGTAATATGGCATTTCAACCCCCGAACCATCGGATGGGTTGAAGAGGCCAACTCGGACTCCAAGTTCCGCGGCAGCTCCTCCTCCATGGCAAAATCCTTCTCTTCCTGAGCATACTGACTCTCATCACATAAATCCTCCATGGTTGGGTCGTCCTCCAGCTTGACGACGACGTCGTTGATGTTGGGCAATGTGGCCCCAGAGTTCGGAAAGCCGATTCGTGAACTCAAGATGGGGTACCCCCGAATCATTAATCGGGCGCAAGGACAAGAGTGGGGATAGGCTCAACATCAAGAGGTTGATAGTTGAGCAGCTGATGTATCTCCGGGCGCATAATTAGGGGCAGAGTAATCAATGAAATCATGTGGCCCTCGACAATATTCGCCAGCCATAAAGAAGGTGAGCGGTCCTCCGCTAATACCCTTATTTGCGATATGTCGATAGGCCCATTGAATGTCGCCGCCAGCAAGTAATCCCGATCCCCAACCTTGATGGTAGCAAGCTTAACTCAATCCCACCGGTGCTTGGCCCTTACTACGAGGTAAAGGCCTCTCTTTAGCTAACTCCTTCCATCGCATTTAAATCAGCAAAGTTTATCCGCCGTCCTCCTCCGAAACACGGAGGAAGTGGGGCCTTAGCTTGCTCTAAAGCGTGTCGCATTACCATCTACATACCCGGCCCATAATAAGAGCAAGGGCAAACCGGGCTTCAAAGTATAGCCCATTAGAGCCACAATCGATAATGGGGCGTGCTTAGCACGCCCGATGATGCCCTTTGAGGATGTCATAGCTGTGGCGATCATCTCCCAACATATGCTCCACAATATCTCTCGTGAAGATAAGGTTGGGGCGGTTCCCCAAAGAATTCCGCTCGTGCAATATTTCCTCTTCATAGAACTCTACAAAGGTCGATAGTCGTGGTGGGGCAAGATATTGTCGATGAGGTCGATTGAGCTCGCAACATAGGATCCAAGAGAGGGTAAGGAACCGGGGATCCCATTGCTCGCCTCCCATGTACCATGCTAGTCGGCCAACAAGTAGTCCATCACCGCAGTGGAAGATGGGAGGAAGAAGGAAACAGGAGTAAGAAATGGTGAAACCCTAAAAATGAATCGAGTATTTAACTTGTCGGGCACGGGCGCTCGAGGGCCAGCCATCATCATTTTTTTTTTTTTTCCAGTTATTATTTTTATTTTTTTTTTTTTTTTTTTTGTAGGAAAATTCACAATTCACAATAAGAAGTCAAACAGCTTTTATATTAATATATATACCGATTTACATAGATACAAAATTGTGATGTACATAATTATGACCGTTCCCCACGGATCCGGCGCGGTTAATCGTAGGTCTTTTGTCATGATGGTTACCGCTTGGCATGGATGGCACATAGGTTTAGATCGCCAAAGAGGGCCACCAAGTAAGCCTCGGTAGCCCTGAAGTGCTAGAATGGCATGAGTTTGAAAACTAAGGTCCGCCTTTAAATTCTTGGGCAATCTCTGACCAAACGCGGAAAGGAAGTTTCCCAGAATGTAAACTCAGTGGATTTCCGGTACTTCCTTATCTCTCGGTGCCACGGTACTCAGGCTTGTAACGATGCCTCCTCCTAGGTTGGGGTGCAGCTCCGGGTAGAGTCTTCCCTGCTGTTCCAGGATGCCGGGCTTTACGGATGATGATATTATCCCCGGGTTATCCCCCGCAGCCTTTAGCGATTCCTCCTCGAGCCCTAAGCCGGATCCTTATAATCGAAAGCACCGATCTTTGGGGTGTCTTCTTTTGTCTTCGGCGAGGAACGGGCTTTCGCAGTGGTTGCTCTTGCCGATGCCTTTCTTCCTCTTCCTTCCTCAGTCGCTCCATCACGGCTTCGGTTGCCTCTCTTGCTCTCTGCTCTGCTTCGTCCTGCATTCTTTTCAGATTTTGCTCTTGTTCTACCCGCTGCCGATGGATAGTATCCCTCACGGCTTGGCAGCCTCCTCCTCATCAACCTGTGTTGTTTTCGCGGCTTTGCGCCGGGAGTGTGGCTTGCTCCTCCGCTTGCTTCTCTTTGGCTATTCGATCTCCGTTCTTCTTGTAAGCTCTATGAAGTAACGTGGGGGATTAGCTTGCATGTCTCGTTCAACGGCCACCGGAAGTGATCTGCGGAAATACGAGGGTGATCCCGCTTCCCAAAGGATACGATTGGTCTCCCCTTCATATGAGAACGATGGAAGAGTATAGGCTCCCCATCAAAGAGGCACATGCCGTTTCCTAGGTAGCGGTATCCGGGCCGGATCATCCAATGCCAACCATCGCAGATCCGCCTCTTGGGCCATTTGCAAACCGCTCGCCTGCGTTTGTAAGGCCTCCTCCTCTCGCTTGGTCATCCTGGCGGCGGGCGGAAGAACCGCATACTGACGCCATCTTCCTGTTCCACTATCATGCGGGTCTCCCTAATAGCGTTGAGCTTGAACACAAAGCCATTATAGCAAAAGAGGGTATGGGATTTCGACCCCTTCAGAGCGCTTCACCTAAATACTCCAAGATTTCTTCGGTCTTCGCTCGGCCCTGGGCGCCTGGTCTCGTTGTGGCAGCAATTCAGCCATTATAAGCTCTATAGGGGTTTTAGAATAGCGAGGCTTACGCCAGATAAACTTGCTTGGGTGTCTCCATCCTTATAGAGTAGGGGCTTAGGTGGGCGCCGGGCGCTTTGGGGGAGAAAGGTAAGGCCGAGAGGTTTGGCTATGGCGTAGGGAAGCTTCTAGCCCGGGCGGCTATGGCGGCCAGCGGAGCTCAAAAGGCGCTAGGTGTTTAAGAAAAGTGAAAGAAAAAGTCACTTTTAAAATTTTAACCCTAAAAACTTTTATGAAAAAATGACTGGGCGGCTTTTTCGAGGTGGCGGCACCCCTACCTCGACGCCATTCTGAGCGCCACGTGGCCCCGGTACCCGCCCGCCACTTAGGGGTTTTTTTTTTTTTTTTTACGAGGTGGCGGCACCCCCCCCCGAGGTTTCTGAGGCCAAATGACACGGGTACCCCCCGCCCGCCACTTAGGGTTAGGGTTGGGTACGGGTACACCCCTCTCAATTACAATTAGACCACACTAAAGCAAGCATGACGGCATCCATTACACCACCCAAAAACTCATTACTACTCCAAAATCCTCGCTCTCTAGCTAACGATCTATCGAAGTTAGTATGTGGCCGGTGCAATAGTTTGGCTTCCCGTAACCATGCTCACGATACCACCGCTGTGGACGCTCCCCGAACATATACGACCCTCGGGACGCGATACTTACGGGGACTTTCCCTCCCATGGCGACCAACTTCGCCATGAGCGTGGCCCTCCGTCTATTTCGGGCCATCTATAATACGATGCCCGAAAGAAGGACTTCTGAAAGGGTCATTCGCCCACGCCTTCAATGGGGCTCCTACGTCGCGGAAGCGTGAATACAAGGGTTAGCACACGCGATAAATCACATATAAATAACCACCACGAAGGGTGGCATATCCATCAAATACCAACGGCAAAGAATATGCATCTAAACCTAAGAAAACACCCCAAACCCCCTGGTTCTACCCCGGTTCGGACTCGGTGAGGATCGACCGGCGGCTAGGCCTCAAGAGATCAGCGAGACCGGAATCTTGACATGGCGTTGGCTGGCATAGAACATTGGCTAGGGTTGTCCACTCCATCCGCCCCCTCATTGCACACTTTGCGGATGGGTCAATTCACGCTATGGCGCCGCTATAGCCTTGGGAGACGTAGGCTCGAGGCATCACCCTGGCCGAGCCTACTCCGGGGTTCATGAAGCCCCGGTCCGATGAGGCAGGTCGGGGAAGCGCCCCTTCCGGAATCACAGTGGCTCCATGGGCGAGCTAGAGAATACGTGCCGCATCGGCCGACCCCGCATCCGCACCCGACTTACTCGCCCTAAATCTACTCAAAGTGCAAGGTGCCCCATACGGGTCACACCTTCCCACCTGGGAGTGTCGGACCCATACCCGCCTTCACGTGGACCGGCTATCAGGTCTAGCTCGCTATAGGAGTCCCAGGAGCCTTTTATGTTCGTGCAAGACCCCACCTCCACTTCACCACTGTGTTCCTTGTCTGGTGCTAAGCCAGTACCATAGCATCTATGACCCGGTGGGTTCTTGTGCACAGGCCGCAATATTGGGATAATACAGGGCTTTATCTAGGAGCATACTACAATATATGGGCTCAGAGGTCTCTACCCTCCCGTAATCCCCCATCTCGGGAGTGCTAACTAAGCAAAGAACTATCAATTCATCCTTTGAGAGCAAAACCCGAATCAAAATATAAAGAGAACTTACCTTTTCAACCAAGGGTTAGTTCCTACGACTAAAAGCACAGAGAAACATACAAGACAACACACAAGTGCCCAAAAGGGGCGCTACCCTAGAATATCAGCCTATACTAGCCACCCACCTGTATTCCTGCTCGACCCGTTATCGTTTGGTGCCTCCATCCTTCTGAAACTCGATGCTCAGCTCTGATCACACAGGTGCAAGTACTTGGGCAAGGTGGCGCTCAGCTCAATCCCAAGGTAGGCGCTCAGCTCAGGTCGATTATGGTGGATACGGGGGTGGTGATCCACCTTATGGGTCCAAAATAGCATTCACCATGCTGGCCAACCAGGTTTGGCCAGGTGGCGCGTTTCCAAAGGATAATTAGTTTAATTATCCTTTATAAATAATGATCCCTTAAATGTAGGTTATTATCTTTAACAATTAAATTAGCATAGCTAATTTAATCCTTTTTAAGTCAACCCCCTAGGTTACCATGCCCCATGGTAGCGTATCTATACCTGGGTGACGTGTCAACATATTTATACGTATACCGTATAAATACTTGGAACGTCACATTCTCCCCTCCTTAGAATTAATGCTGTCCTCAGCATTGCTGTCCTCCACCTTGTGGCTGTTGTTCTGCATGGCATACAGTGCTTTTCAACCCGCCGTGACCCACAACCTGATGGCAGCATCCCAATGGGTGGTAGTTGAGAACTCGATCCCCAAGTACTTGTAGGTTGGAGCCACCTCTACATCTTGTCCCTGGTAAGTGAATGAGGGAAGTCTTGGCTGACGGGATGATGAAACTAGCAGCACCCTAGTTCTGGCCAAGTTAACTCGCATGCCAGTGAATCGGCAAAAAGTGTCAAGAGCATCCAGGTGACGTTGCATGTCCTCTGGAGTATAGGCCAGGAGGTTGACATCGTCAGCATATATGAGTTGCCGGATTGTGTGATGCATGAGATGGGCGCCCGCACCTCCATGCTCAGAGAGCCAATCCTCCAGTTGGTCAATGTATAGGCCAAAGAGTGTGGGGGAGAGGGGGCAACCCTGACGCACTCCAATGCTACCGATTACCGGCTGTCCTGACGATGTGATACGGCCTGAGCATGCCTCGTATAGCCTATATACTGCATTCTGCAAGTCAAGTGGGGTCTCCAGCTACCGCATGTGTCAAAAGCTTTTGCAAAATCCACGAAACAACAGTACAGGTTTTGTCGGCGATTCCTGCTATCCTCAATCAATGTGCGCAGAGTGAAGATATGATCAATGGTGGAATGCCTGGGCCGGAAATCTGCCTGTGTAAGAGCTCGCACATCCGCCTCCTCTGCCCATATTGTCAGCCGCTGCTCAAGGATGCTAGCCAACAGTTTTGCAAAGAGAGAGCTGACCATAATAGTACGGTAGTTGGCCGGGCATTGAGGGTCCCCTGCCTTGTATATGGGCACAATTCTACTAGTGGTCCACTGCGGAGAGAAGCCTTCTTGCAATGCTTTATTGCCGTGAGGACAGGCACCAGTGGAGGTCCAGCCCATTTCAGAAGTTCCGCCTGCATGCCATCTAAATCTGCTGCCTTCCCATTAGCTAGACGTTGTAGGCCCATGATGACATCCCCCTCTGTGATGACCAGAGCCTTGCCTATCTGTGGAGGGACTGGCGTCTGGCCCCCGAGCGGGTCGTAAAGCTATTGCAAGTACTGTACCCATTGCTCCGAGGTGATGTTCCCTGTGGGCTGTGCAGTCTTGCTCAAGACTCTTCTCCAGAATGTCTTGGGGTGCCGATCCAGGAGACCAAACATCTGTTGCTGATGCTCTGCGAGGTATCTGGCTTTCTTGTTCTTGAGAAAGGAGCAGTATTGACTGATGGCCTGTGGGCGGGAGGTGGGATCAGTGACTTGCCGGAGTGTGCATTTGAGCTCCCGACACTCATCATCGAACCATCTATTGCGGGGGAAGGTGGTAGCGCCTGAGGTTCGCCTTGAGCGGTTTCTCCCAAAGCATCTCTTAGCAGCTGTCAGAAGCAGGTGAGTCAGCTGAACAGATTGCTCGTGAAGTGTGGGGAGTTGCAGCCAGGTCATGCTCAAGCAGTTGGGCATAGGTCCCTGCACGGTCGTAGTCCAAGCGCAGCTGGGGCACCTGGTGTGTTGAGGCAGTAGATGCACGGGGAGCCTGCCAATGGAGATGCACGAACAGGGGCTGGTGGTCCGAGTCCAATTCCTCGTCCCGAGTGTCCGCCAGTGTCCCGAGGGGCATGCATTTGAAAAGGTTTAGTGCAGATGTCTGCCAGTTGATTCCTCACATTTTTTTCTCACATATACACACCAAAATCATGTGGACTTCTAACAATCTCCTGTCGTGATGAAAAAATAACAAACCTTTCTCCCTATCCAGCCTGAGCTTCTTACTACTCTTTTCCAAACTTAAGACAAATGTCCTCGAGGCCCACACATTCAAGAGCCATTACAATTGTGCTTTAGATACCACACATAGCAGTTCTTTATGTCTTTGGACACCATCTCGCCTTGCTTTAATAGCCCAATCGGGTTAAAGTGCACACAATCGATGTCAAAGCTGTGCTTCTAAATGTTGAACCGGAATAAGAGTGTACATGGTAAAACCACAGGGATTTAACAAAATAAAACATTAGTTAAGTACGTGATTCTAAACTCAGTCATTGTTGGCTTAACAAGGATGAAGGTGCTATTACGTAGCTCAAATATCAAGGTTATGCCTTTTCTTTTGCAGATCCTCCATGGCCATAAGAGTACATGTGATGTTGCTTCATGTCTTTAAGCAACCTGCGACTCAACACCACTACAATGCAATTTCCGTCATCTTGAGGCTTACTAGACACAATTATGAGCAAGCACTAAGTCAAGTAATCTATCGAGCATCAGGATTTTGGTTTGAATAGTGAATAGTAGTCCTGTCTTAAGTGGTGCAATAAGATTGGCAACAAGTCCAGTTTTTCCAAGTTTGATGCATCGTACTATCTAAGCCCTAATGCAAGCAAGGTGGTGATCTAATGTTGAATTCAGAATATTATGCAGTAAAATATAAATATATGCAGAGATTTTAGGCTAACCAAGCCAAAGCATACATACCTCTTTTCTGCTTTCAATTCTGAAAAGGAAATACCAAGAATATGCTCTCTAGGCTCCCATACTCCTACGCCATGACATAAAACATTTGCCTGCCTCTGCAAATCATTGTCTAATGTTGCTCGTTGAAGAAAGATTATCTCTCTGATTGCATGCCACAAACATGGCAGTGCTCTGTGTTTTGAAGGCCATCGGAGTATCCAACAAAAAAAACTAGATGATTTGGAACAGACGGGTCTATTGAATTTCACCGTAATGCAGGTGACAAAACTCAGTAGATGAGGATGGGTACAGAGATGGTTGGTGCAAAAATGTCTGTTTCGAACAAAGGCAAGTCAACACTGCACACGCCATAAACGCCATAGCTTCGGTTAGCAAAGCCTCTTCCCAGAATTGCAGGAGGCCGGAGGCCAAAAAGGAATTTTGCGGATGTGGTCATGAAAAGCAATTAAGTTTCGATGACGTGGGTGCCCACGTGGACAGACACGTGGATAGGCTAGATTTTCAGGAAAACTTGCACCTCAAAGGGCATAATTACAACATCTATATTTCTTAGTTCTTTCTTTGCCGGTTATTGGCGGGCTATGGCGGAGGCACAACCTTTGTTAAAGGGTCTGTTGTGCACTAGCAATATGTTTTAGCTTGGAAGCTTTTGAATCATAGAAGACCCTCAGCTCTAATCATTTGGTTGGGTCCTCATTTGTTTAGGTAAATTTATTTGCTATTAACCTGGAAGCTTTTAAATCACAGACGACCATTGACTCTAATCATCTCATCATGATCAACATTAGCAATCTCAAGTTCCCTTTAGAGTTTGGAGTTTGGAAAGTAGGAGAGGATTTAGGCGACTATGACAAGCTATTCGACCGCCCTTTCCTTCACAAGGCAAAGAGTATTAAGTATTGGGAATGTGATCAATTGACTATCATGAAAGGCACTCTCAATGCCACCATGGATTTAGAAACAGGACAAATCAGCTCGGTGGGGCACGTTCAAACTCATTTTCTTTTTAGACAGTGACTCCGAGGAAGCACAACCAGCAAGAGTCTTGGAAAAAAGAGCATCTAGTGAGAAGATTTTCTGGGGAGTCTCGTAAGAAAATTTTGAGTCCCAAAACTCAATTCCTGGCGCAAATTCTGCATTACATGCCACCCTGCTAGATCCAGTTCGGTTCAATACAATTTGATTTACATTATGATCTAGAAGCAATATTGGGGTGGTATTATTTCATTACTAGAATTGAATCTTTATTTCATACTATAATACACTTAGATTTGGGCTAAGTTCATTTTGTGAGAAGGAGCAATATTCCCCCCGAGGAAGGGGGGTGGGGTCTTCACTTGGTGCTAAAGATGGGGAGACAAGCTCAAAATTAGCAATAGATCCAAAGAAATCTCAAGAGTCTCAAGGGCAACACATAATATCACAGATGGTGGACAATGTGGTAATCCAGCATGAAGACAACAAATATGTCTTCCAAGGATATTCGACACAAAAAGGATGCATCGTACATGGATAGAGGAAAGTGCAGGTCTATCTTCACCTGATGATGACCAGGACTTTTAAAGAATTTGATGTAAGAACACTTGAAAGATAATTTGTTAAAGCTAATGGGGCCATATTGGTCAAAGTAAAAACAGTTGTATTCTTATTGCTACCAGAATCATACTAGATACGATTATGGAGTGTAATGGATGTTTTATAGACCTTATAGATACAGCAGTGCTCCCAGATGCCAACCATTGGTTTGAACTGCTAACTTTCTTTTGCTCAACTATTTTTAATGATTCTGAACTCCTTTCGGTGCATAAATCATGCAACAAACATGTTGCGGGTTCTAATGACACAATATATGAGCAACCCCTTGTACCTGAGGCAATAGTTGTAGCACAAAATGAAGTGAAGACGGTAGACATGTCTATACAATGAACACTACAACATGGCAGTAAGTTGAAACAGACACATGTGATGGCTCATCACGAGCCTTGAAACTGCGCATTGTCAGAGTTGTGAAGAGGGAAGAATGACTAGATATGGATAAGATGGCACTTTTTTTGACAGAGATCATGCTCATACAAATAGAGGGCAATATATCTACGAGTCAAGTAGGAACAGTCTGACCAAATTGTCTTCGACCTCGGTGCACTTTAGAGATACACTTTCTCAGCTACATGTCTTGTAGCATGGTAGTCACCTAAAGGGCAATCCACTTTAACTCTATAAAAGAAAGGAAGAGCTAGACAAGGTGAGATAAGCACAAAAGCAAAGAAATGGGCAGTTTACCAGGGAGGCAAAATTATGATTTAGAAATGTTGGCCTTCTGATCTTGGACTGATTATATGTAGTCTTGTTTCTTCCTCATTTTTTTTACTCAATTTTGTTCTACTTTATGCAATGATATGACCTTGTTCACTAGTCTGATTGTGGGCTTAATATCCCTGCTCATTGTATCATCCCATTGCTCTTGGTAGTCTCCATGGACATTAAAATTGCATTTACCTACCTACCTACCTACCTATCTATCTACGACATGTTTAGAAACATTTGGTTCTTGGGGTAACATCAACGCTTTTTTCTTCTATGTAGCTAGACTTTGGAACTGCTACATTGGCATTTGTGACTTTTTCAACTTTTCCAAGGCAAGAATGGAACTAATATGAGAAATAATAGGTAACAATGTGAGGTGTACCAAAGAAATGGCAAAATATGGTGAATGACATGGCAAAAGTGGCATGATGATGTAATGAAGGATATTTTTTGCAATTCCATGAAATGAGTGGAAAAATGGCAATCTGCAAAAGTTGACATGGAACATGATGATGTGCCGCTTTAATGGTGATATGTCATGCCAAGTAAGCAAGGCCAACTTTTGACTAGGACAAAAACGAAGACGTATGCAACTTTGTTTTTTCATGAGGTGATGTGGCAATTTTTTGGTGATATGGCAAGATATAAGTGATGTAGAAATGATGACTAGGCATTTTTGCAACAAATGGACAAAGCAAGATGCTCACCACTTGGCTAATGTGCATGTTTGCCACTTGTTTATCATGCATTATGCAACAATAATTCTCATATTTACAATGGTAGCATATTTATTAAAGTCTAGGGCATGAATCAGGATGGTTATGGATTCAAGTTCTTCAAGTGATGTATGACATCTTGTATGATTATATTTTGTATATGTATTACATGCATTTAGTCATGACAGAAAGAGATAGTGGCACTTGCCATAAAATGCAAGGTGATTTACAAACCCAGACTTTCGGTTTGTCACACAGGTTCGTGTTCATAATTTGTAATGTTCTGTGTTTGCCTGTTTCTCAGATTCGAGGCAGGTTTTTGAAGGACGTTTTCTTATGAAGGATCTTCTTGCATGATGCATTTAAAGTAATGCATTAGCTGCATCTGCCCTGTCCAAAACCAGGTAGCTCCTAAGCTCAAATTCAGTGCTTGATGGGTGTCTTTTTCCCATTTTTTCCAGCTTGACCATTTCTTTTCTTCTTTTTCTTTCTGGATGGATCCTTCCAGAGCAGATTATGAGCGTTTGAAGGTTTCACCAAGATATGATTGTCCAGGCATTGTTTTTTAAATGGTTCATGGGCTGATTTTCGGCATTTTTTTGCCTTTGTCCTCCTTACTGTTTTGTCAAACAAAGCATTAGATTTTTGTTACTTGAAATCATAGGCTTATAAGATGACTTTGTAAGTACTTGCAAAAGCCATTTTCTTTTACATTCCAGTTACCATGCTATCGTCTTCAACACCAATTGCTGCACACTGTCAAAAGTTCAGTGCATGTGCCGTTATTTTTTTAAAGGAGTTAGCCTTCAACAGCGAGGACATCAAAGAAAAAACTATGGCAGATAGGACTTTAGAGAAAAGCAGAGATCCTCACTCTGTACCTTGATCTTTTGTCATCATACCCAATTAAAGTTTATAGCTTTTGATGTAACGCAGACCTTGTCTGCATGGCTACTCCATTACACTGCGTTTATGAGAATCATTCCAGTTGACGTAGGAGAATAGCTCTCTCAATCAGCGGCTTATAGACCATAGCAGTTCTAACACATAAAGGCTCTACAGGTTGCAAATGTGCCTGTTGAGTTCCAACGGGTTCATAGAATAGTTCAGTTGAAGATGGTAGTTGAGCAGTTGCATTTCAAAATTGTGATGCTTTTGATGCATAGTGGAAAGGAAGCTGAGGCTGTCAAGTGGTTCAGACAGCACGTTACCTGTTATAAGCCATCTGTGGGACCCCTTAAGTAGCATTTTTACACTGGGCATGGGTTAGCAAGCAGTTCCATGTTTTTGCAGATCTGCTGAAAGCTAGCAATCCAACTTCTTCAGCACCTTCAATATCTGTTCCTCTACTTTCTGAAGTTTTGGTCACCGATACTGAATTGCCACCTGGTTATTATTATGAGGTCTGATGCTGTGTTTATATATGGGACTGAATGTTGCTCATTTATGTTTTGCAAATTGAATGATGTATTTATGAAGGTGACAGATGGCAGTTGTATATGTATCTGAGAGGAGACAAGCATTTGAAATGGCTTTGGCAACATTTGAAGCATTTGAAGATGTGGAAGCAATGGATACACTAGCTTCAGAAGATATTTTCCCTCATATATATGTTGGTCAACCTCCACAAACAATAAGACAGGGTAACCCACTTGATTTACAGAGGTATGTCCTAGAATCTTGTTACATGCTTTTGATCTACCTTAATATGACTTCTCTAGCTGATCTGCAAATTATGGTTCCAGTCCCACACATGCAGAATACATAAGACATGCAATTTTCGAGGAAAAGAAATTCCCACATACCGTCAAAGCTATCGACCTTTTAAAAAGAGCTCATGATGAGTATAAAATTATTAATGCAAGTCGGACGAATTAGGTCGTGAATACTTTACAGCCAGAGACTACACAAATGCCAAGCAGCTTTTTGACACGGTTGCAGGGATGTATCGGAAAGAAGCTTGGGTTGCACCTGGGTATTTACGAGAATGTGCTTGGCAACTTGACTTGCTTAAGGAACTGGCAACTTTACCTGAACCTACAGGGAACAACAACATTATATCTGATTCTGCAGTAGGTCCAGCAGGACCACTTGGTTCTATTCAAAGTTGCAGTTGCACAGAGAAATAATTTTTGTTCTGCAAGTTGCCCAATCAGTACTTCCTGCAAGGGAGTCTGAAGATGGTTTGGCCATTACTGCATCTCACCAAGTTGCACTACAGGTCAATCTCGTGAGTCCTGTCAAAGGAGTATTATCAGTTTGTGTAGGTTTTGTGGAACAATGCAAAACCCGAAACAATTTACGGACTAGTGCCTCAATGATTGACAGATAGATGGCATTTTAGCGTCATGAAGATGAACACATGGGCATCTCTTGTGGTCCATGATGAAAGTGTGAACACGCATTGGTCAAGGGTAGAAGTCGGCACTTATATGAATTTCTGTAATTGGACCGAGTTCTACTGAACCATTCTGGGGTCCTAATTCAAACGTTTTTTTTATTGTCGGACTGAGTTTTGTTGAACCATTCTAGGGTCCTAATTCGGACATCTTTGGTGATTGTTTAACATATCTCAACAGAAACGGATGCAATTTGCTGGTATTTCGATATCTCATCTCAATAGAAATGGATGCAAGCGTGTCACCCACCAAAAAGGACTCTTGTTTGTTTATTGTTTGTTTATGCATAGTTGTTGGTGTTTTGGTCGGTTATTGTTGTCATGTTTGTTTAAGTTCTTAACACATCTCAACCTATAAAGTTATTGCAGTATCCAACAAATAGATAGTCATTTCTTGTATGCCAAACATGATAAAAGTCGATGCCCTTGGGGCCCAAAAAAATGGTGTTTTCCTTTTCTAAGAAAGGAATACACTAAGAAAGGAATACACGTTGAAATTTTCTTTTACCTATCCTTAGGAAGATCTCTATCCATAAAATTTCTTAACTCATGATGTCATAAGTTTGCCATGTGCTTTTGCATATGCGTACTAGCAGTAAGGATCCCTAGGAGAGATTTGCATGAGAAAGAAAAAAGATTAATTGCAGCTTTTTTCTATTGGCCAATCGAGTATCTCATTCTCTATCAAGGAAGACAAGTATTAAAAATGGAATAGAGAGCATGGCTCCTAGTGTGTGTTTTGTTGCTCAACAACTCCCATTGCCATCGTCTGGCGATCTGTAGGATTCCTATTAGGTGTTATTATATGCATTTCGTATCTCAATTTTATGATCAATCTAGTGAAGACTGGTTTGTGTGATAGTTAAAGAAACCCTCCGAAGATAAAGCACGAAAGTGTTGCCAGTTCAGATTTTCTCTTGTCAAATTTCTTCCATTTACTCCCGATTTGCTTATTCTATCCTAGATCGTATTTACTCTAACCGGCTGTAATTTTAGAGGGCCTCATCTCTGACGAAACAATGCAAATCGGGATCTCCTGATCTTGGCGAGTTTACAATCCCTGCAAAAATTGAAGCAGAGCTGGTTAAGCTTTCAGATGGAACGAGCGGACAGGCTTGCCGTGTGCAGAGAGGCTCCTAAGTGTAAACAACAATTTGATGGCTTTCTACACTGCAACTTTTGCCAACAAGGCGGCCTTGATTTGCAGGAGCAGAGCAATTTTGGAGAACCATGCTTTGGAAGAATTATTAGAACCCCTGTCTGTGATGACGACAAAGACTCCGACAAAGGCTTTGGGGTCCTGGAAATCAACTAGACCTCTGTTCTAGGGCCTCCGAATCAGGCTTATCGGCCTTAGAAATTGTAGCACAGTGGCTCCATGTGCAACGCTTCTTTTATATTTTTTGCGGTTTACACAACAGGGGATACTTTGTATTGGACTCTCCATTGCAATTCCTAAATTTGTGAGCAATATTCCCAACCGCATGTGTCAGCATTGGAGTTCTAGGAGAAGGTACCTTTGTGGAATCCGATGCAACTCATATTGTGCTTGCCAAAAATCTTGAAGCAGGTCATGCGCATTGAAACATCGAATGTCTATGAATTGCAGAGCAGTGCATCTGGTTGAGACCTAACATGGAAGTTTCGTACCATATTCTTTACATCGAGGAGATGATGTCAGCTTTACCATTTTTCTTCACCTGGGCATCAAGATCATGAAGAACTCAACAAATACGGTGGCAAATTCTGCCAGTAATGGCTCGCAGTCTGGCGCAGGATTTCAAAGGTGAATAGGATAAACTTAGAATATAGGGTCAATGTAAGAGAGGACTTGCAATCCACCTGTGAAGGATAGGCTTGGCATAAGTGGATCGATAGATACATTTTTCTTTTCCACCCTTTCCTTATCGAGATTACTTGAAAGATACAAGGACCTTGTTCTTTGATGCAGACATGCTATAAATGACAAGACTTGATCTTTGGTTTTATGTGGTAGACCAACATTACTTGCATATATTTCATTGTCTTTAATGCCTTCCATTTTTTCCTATCAGCTACTCAATCTCCCTCTCCCCTCAGAGGCGTCTTATTTAACAACCACGATCATGTAGGAACCAAAACAATACACAAGTTTTTTGTGTGATCGAATATTAAGCAAATATAAATAGATTTTATTCCAAATGTTCAGGGTTATGGCTTTGAATTGATTATCAAAACATGACTTCGAACTATGATTTAAGCCCCTTCACCCTCCGGCCATGGAGGGCAACCCTCCGTGCACAGCACCTTGTTCTCTTCGTCCGGCCGATGTTGTATGTATTCCCATGGCGCATGCCTTGCCACAAATTTCTTGATAGGTCGTGCAAACTTGTATGGATCCTTGGTGCCCTTACGTTCTATCACACCATACCGTTACTAGAAAGGAAGAATCGGCAGATATGGATTTGCAATGGTTCCAATAGGGCTTGGAAACTAGAACACTTCTCCATTCTTTGCAAACGCATCTCAACCTGAGGCGATGAAGAAGCGGTAGCCTAGGCAGGATATGGAACATCAGAAGCTCTGTAGACATATGGCTCCATACAGTTGGGTACGAATCAAAGCTGAGCTCCGCTTCATTTTTTTATCAGGTTTTCTTCTCACGAATCTCCTTTTCTTTCCACGAATCTCCTTGGTTGCATTCAATTTTCTATCTCAGACTTTGGTTGCATTTGATTTGCAGATTAAGAGCTTAGCACATCCTATTATTTCACCGACTTCTATTTTTCCTGTTTTCCTGGATACGCAGCTGCAGAATGTCTTGGCAAACCCTGCCCTCATCGGAAGTTACAGACTTGGGGGTCGCTTCATTTCTTTGAAGGAAAGATTTTGTCCAATGCTTTGAAGGTAAGGGTTCTGCTCTCATTCCGTTCCTTTGCTTCTCAGACTTGCATTTTGCAGATGCATTTTCTCACGATTTTTTCCATCGTTGACGTCCAAAGGCACTTAGGATTCTAAAATTTTAAGAACTTGCTAGCGAATTCGATCTCTCTGGCTGAGACTTTAGGGTTCATAACTACTTTGTTCACGTTTCTAATAAGATTCTATTTTGTGTATTTACTTGCTAAATCTGTGCACGTGATCTCGTTCAAGACAAACCCTTTGCTGGAGACATGATTAGCTGAAGGATGGGGGCAGAATATGGCTTTTAGACACGGTTTAGGTGGGGAAGAACATGGTGAGATACTGTAATGTGAGGTCCTGATGGTGGCTGAAACATGGATTCCATACAATTACATGATGGTTCGAAATCCATGTGGTTCAGAAAACAACATATCTGGCAGCATGAAGAGGATGAAGAAGAGCTGAGAAGAATGCTGACTTAACAAACTTAGTGCCTGCAGGATTCATGGTCATTTGAAACGAGAAAGACATGTAGCATGCTGCCTTTTCAATATGGATTTAGAAAATGCTTTAGTTTACATCTTATTGTTAAACATGTATGCCAAATCTGGCAGGAAGGAGGAGGGAGGCTGCAGAAAAGCTAGGAATAATGCTGAAGAATGAATACCTATCAAAGTTCAGTAGCATCTGCACTTAGGTTAAATTTCAGGCAACAGATCCAAGTCGATTGTATGCACCATGGAGGTACTATTTGTTGTTCATGTCCATTTAAAGTTTATATAGGTGCTACTCTTGGCAATCTGTTTATTTGATTGAAAATAATTTGAGTTTGTTCTCTCTTTTCAGTTATGCAAGAAGTGAATGTACATTTCAACTACAACTAGGATGAGCAGTTAATGGCTGTTAAAGCGATTTTCGTTATGGCGACTAATTTTAACAGTATAATGTGGAACAGTATAATGTGGAACATGTTTTGCTCGGTTCACATACTAAGTACATTTTTGCAAAACCAAATAGACAAAAAGTTACAGTTTTCAATGTATTAGCAGTGGAATTTGATATTTACATCATCAAATGAGAAAATTGAACACTAATGGATTATGGAAGCACGCTTCATTCATTGTATTCAACTAATGTCAAGGAAACTATTGCAATAATGATACATTGTCCATTAAAATTGATTATGGTTTCCACAAATTGATTATTGAGCGAGTAAGCACACGATAAATAAAATCAATAGATATGTTTAGGAAGAAGGGTCCAGGTTATGCCTAGGCCTTTGGTCTAGTGGTAACACGCTACTTCTAGAACATGTATGTCATGTACGCCCTACATGACAAAAGCTTGGCCCCATGTTTAAGAAAAAGGATCCAGATTGCACTACATGACAAAATCTTTGGCCCTTGTGGTTTGATTGCACTACTTGGCAAAATCCTAGCCCATGATAGGGGGTTAAATATATGATTGCACTACTTGGCGAAATCCTAGCTCATGATAAAGGGTTGAATACATGTACACATGTAGGATACTAATTTTTGAACATTCTAGGAAAATATTGGGCAAAAATATGCCATGGAATTTCTAACTGCATGTGGAAACCTTACCCATTTTCCTCCTTATGTGGAAACCTTACCTATTTTCCTCGTGCGGAAACCCTTCCTATAGTGATGAATCGGTAGAAGCATCCTCCTCGCATTGTTCAAATGCGTCAAGCTCCAGATCCATAAGGAGATGCAATGGCGGAGAGCAAAGCGCAAGAAGCGCCCTTAGAAATTTTTTATCAAACGTGGAAACCCTTTCTATTTTCCCCCATTTGTGGAAACCCTTTTTATTTTCCCATGGCTTTGGAAAATAGGAAGGGTTTCCATTTGAATTTAAATTTAAATTCTTGGGTGTCGTGCATATTCATGAGCGTGCACAAGCATGCACCATTAATGGCAGCGTGCGTGTTGGGCGCCGTGCGCCTTGAAAAAAAAAAAAAAAAAAAAAAAAAAAGGGAACCCTTCCCATTTTCGGAGGAAACCCTTCCGATTTTCAAATGGGAAACCCTTCCAATTTTCCATTAAAACTAGGAAGGGTTCCCATTTTCGGAGGAAACCCTTCCGATTTTCAAATGGGAAACCCTTCCAATTTTCCATTAAAACTAGGAAGGGTTTCCATGGAAACCCTTCCTAGTTTTAATGAAAGCCGGAAGGGTTTCCATGGAAACCCTTCCTATTTTCCATGGAAATTTGGAAGGGTTTCCATGGGAGGCCAACCCAAATTGCATTAGAACGAGTTAAAGGAAGCACTCTGACTGCATTAAAGGAAGCACTCTAACTGCATTTCTACAACAATGATAGGGCAATTGCAAATATCAGGGAAACAACAATTGTCCACATAGAATGTATTTGCTGGGCAAACAAATTATATATAGTATAAGACATATGTATGAGGCCTATCAAATCTACAAAGAACCAATTGAATTGTTGGTAAGACATCCTTATTACCCTGTAGCATCGCACATGCCTCTATCAATGCAAACCAACATGCAGAAATCATAGCTATAATAATTCTGATATGCCTTTTTTGTGTAAACCAGTGTGCCCATATATTCGTGACAAAAAAGAATCTGAAAGCAGAGTCAAGTACTAAAACCCAGCCATGAAATATAATTCTGAAGTAGTTATCTGATCATTTTTATTCCTTCACAATACAATACAGCTTCTAGATAGTTCAAATAGTACACCTGGTATGAGCATCTACTTTGCAGACCCAATTAAGCTTAGACCCTACATACCTTTCTTGTTTAAAAGAAAGCCCTCTACACGCAGCATTGCAACCTTGTAGCAGCACAACCTGTCTTTTTGTGAAATTGCACGAGAACAAGCATTGGCAGAATAGTTGCGACCCTTTCTAGTGAAAATAGTTGCGAAGGGAATTGGACGCCAGAGCACACCTGCAAAGGAAGAGCTATCATTAGATTAAAAAATAAATTAGGGCGAGCTCAAGCTATTAAGGGCAAGCACATTGGAATCCTAATCAACAAAGTTAACACTATATTAGCATGGGAAAATAGGAGCAATCGAACCAAACATGACATATTAAGCCATTCAAACTACAAAGAAGGAGCTGGACTTGCAGACCACTGATTTCTGTACACAATCTTTGAGCATGCTAAGAAACTGCAAAATGCTATTGATAAACACTATATAGTAGATCAGCAACCATGTTTGAAGGATGAAATTTAGCCAAAGCATTAGATTCTTGCAAAAAGTCTTAAACCATCACTCTGAAGTTGTTTCCAGTTTGCCTAATATAAACCAAGCTATTGTAGATCATAGAAAAGAAAGCAGCCCCTGACTTTCCTTCTGACAGACTCAAAAATCCAGACCATATGGGTTAAACCATGAGTTTTGGAGCGATGTGAATGCCTAGCAGTCCATCTTCGAGTTGCAAGAGGCGAGACAAAGCATTTGTTAGCAAAACGAACTTGAAAATTGTTGGCTATAGAGATACTTGAGCCGAAAAACATTAAAAGCTAATCTCTGCATGTTCCTTGCACTAGGAATCAAGGTTATGGAGGTAGAAACAACACTCATTCATGCCACTGCCATAGGCCCAAACAATCTCTGCCGTCAGGCACATCCCAAACGGATCGTTGCCGTCTAACTGTCGTTGGGGTCATAAAAACTCTAAAAAATTCCAACCGATTGCAACCGCTCATACAGAATATTCTATGGCATATTATTCGCAGGACAAATCGAGGCCTTCAAAACGCCACTCCACCCTCCAACAAGAGGGTTGCCCCCTATGGGCAACCCAAAAAAATTTGCAACCAGAAGGTTTCGGTTCACTGTTGGCACATGAGAAAATGCAGATGAAGCGCCTCTGTGGTTTTTGGATTGCCCCTAAGGGGCGGCATATGTAGACTTTTGGCATATTCTAAGTATATGCTAAAATATACTAAGATTATGCCAAAGACTGCTAAATTGGCAGTTACTTGTGTTTGGGAAGAAGAATGGAGCGATGCGGGGTTGAAACAGTGGGCGATTAAATGCAGCTACACAGGGAATTCAGGATCCCAGCACAACAGTTATGATTCCATCTCAGGAGCAAAACTAATGGAGCTTCAATCTAGTGTTAAGGATATGATGATCGTATAGATCAATAGGTGATGTGGCGTATATTGCTGACTAGACTGCCAAGTCAGTGATCCATACCAAGAGGCACACCTGTATCCAAAGGTCATGTCTATTAGGTGAAGAGTCACCTATACACCTATATGTAGCCACACTGGGGGCTATTCCCAGTAACACAGTAACCTTAAGTTTTGCTCTTTCCTTCATATTTGTGATATGGTATCAGAGCAAGAGTTCTGAAGAAGATCCTGAGACCTGCGAAGAGCGAGGAGGAAGAAGGAAAAGTCCAAAGATCCTAGAGGTAATTAAGTTTGTACCTAATTTTTCAAGTTACTTGAGGGATCCTGGCGATGTTCAAGAGCAAAAGGATTTAAGGATAAATCCAAGAAAGTATGCTGCAAAGTATGATGATGCGGCATGGAGCCCAAAAGAAAATGTCATGGGAGCATTTAGGCTTCAAAAGATTGGAAGAAGAAGCTAGATACGGCTCGGTTGGGGTCGTAAGTTCTAGGAACTCATTTGGGGTCGTGAGTTCTGGAAGGAACAATGGTCTAGCTATATGGGGGAGACATGTACCCCATGGCACGCTTAATGTGCTTATTTCCAATCAAGAAATTCCTCAAAAGTGTGGCCAAGGCCAGCCACAACCGCATTAATGGGAGGACCCGTGATTCAACCAACGTTGGGGTGGTTGGACAAAGTGTGCATGGGAGGAATAAGGATGAAGTCGAGGTTGCCCGGAGATGCAACGATAGTGTCGTTCGGCAGGAGCACGAAAGTGTGCTTGAATACATCTGTAAGTATGCCGATGACGAGAAAATGCTCAAAACAGTTTGTACTGTTAGTGACATGAAGAAAATGGTGCAAGAAATCCTTGAATTAAAGAGGGTAAGGATAAATGATGATGCACCCTATAATAACCATAATAAGAATAATGGTTATTGGCAAATTGGGCAAGAAACTGGAGATGTTTGCTCAAAATTTGGGGAAAAGGCAGGATCTTTAGACCCAAATTATAGTCCAAATCCAGGACGGATGCATGGTTCTGTGCAAGATGCTGAGATTCGAGATTTGTTGGATATTTCTTACTGCAAAGGGAAGAATTGGCAACAAAGTGATGGAGCGCAACACAGAGATGGAGATTCGTTGAAACAGCAGGGAAATTTAGACCTGTTTAAAGAAGATTCAACAAAAATGAAAGAAGCTAAAGTTGCCATGGCTTCTGGAAACCCTACCTGCAAAAATCGATGTGCTGCATTGGAGCAAATGACAGACGTAATTTCTAAACCCAAATCGGTTGCTTTGATCTATGGCGGACTTGTAAAAGATCAAACGGCGTCTGTTGTGATGAACGGGCTCCAGTTGCTGGCCAAAATTGAAAGGGCGCAGGAGATGCTGCTTTCTATTACTGCAAGAAAAAGTTCAGAGACAGAGAGACCTAAAAAGGTCACATTGAAAAATCACCACGGAGGCACAATTGTTGTTGGTGACGTGGCAGATAATAAGGAGACTAAGTCTTTCACAAGCTTCACAATCACAAGGCATAGTTTGATGCACATGAAGAGGAGGCATGGTCGTCCTCAAGTGAAGATGAAGAAGAAATATTTGCCGCTGGTGAAGAGACATCCAAGTGGACATCCAGACTATGGTTGAAGGAATATTGTGAGTACCATAAGTAAGTTGGATGTTATATATGTCCTAAGTAGTCTTATCTTAAGGATCCCGTGTACTGATCAAGTTAATGATGCTTGATCAAGGGGGAGTAAAAGCCTATATTATGTGATCAAGGCATCCTTAAAGATTTAGAGTCTAGGTGTTAGTACATAGACAATTTGAATTCTCTTAATGGTACAGCAAGGGGGAGATTTGCTGAAGGAGAATTCAACTCCCATTGATCTATTGATCAAGGTGGAGTGTTAAGGATATGATGATCGTATAGATCAATAGGTGATGTGGCGTATATTGCTGACTAGACTGCCAAGTCAGTGATCCATACCAAGAGGCACACCTGTATCCAAAGGTCATGTCTATTAGGTGAAGAGTCACCTATACACCTATATGTAGCCACACTGGGGGCTATTCCCAGTAACACAGTAACCTTAAGTTTTGCTCTTTCCTTCATATTTGTGATATCTAGGACCAGCGGAAATTGTCCATCAAGCTCTTTCAGATATTATGTTAGCAGCCACTTTTGCAAAGGAAGTGGTTAATGTTGTTAAAGACGATCAGAAAAAAGATTTCAGTGCATTTGAGATTCTAGCCAAGAGTCCAAGCAAGGATAACCCTGATGTTGAACGGTGCGAAGGTGGGACAGAGAAGATCAACTGGGAAGGAGCGGAGGGAGTAAGTAACCCTAAAACCACTCCACACATTTTCAAAGTGGTTGTCATCTGCACACCTTCAAAAGTTTCCAAGATTGTCTCTTCTGGGAGGAAATTAGGAAGAAATATTGTTCTTTCATCGAGCTTAGGCAGAAAAAGAGTTTCGCCAACAAAGTCTCTTCCAGCTTTTATTGACAGGTTGCCTTCAAGAAGGAAGAATGCCCCTGCTTCAAAATTTTCTTCCACTATTTCGGTATGTAAATCAGAAGTCCTTCCACCTCCACCTGCTAACCATTTCAGACCTGAGAAGATGGTTAAAGGGATAGCAAAAAAGGAGGCATTCTATAACAGAGCAGGCAAGCTAACGATCTCCAATAATGTGTCGGACAACCTGAAACAAGGGAGAATCAGGAAGCAGAGGAAAGAGTGTCTTGGAATAAATGGAGGAAACAGAAAGGAGAAAATTGGTGCTAAGGGATCAAAGTTGCATTCTAAGTGCTCTCCCTTGTTTAGACGCCATTGTAACGCAGAGGATAATCCTAGACAAAGAAGATCGAGATCAATTTCCCCCAGATGTTGGGGCGGAGGAGATGGTGATGATGGTGACAAAGAAAACTTAATTCCAAAAAATTCTGGACTGAAAAGAAGCTTCTCTGTTGGAAATGTACTGGCTGGAATCCAAACACTTGTACTAACATAGGTAAGGGCAGTGCTATAATTATATTGTGTTTATTAGTGGTTGTTTTTCTTTCTTATTACCGAGAACTTTTGATTGCTTTGACAGAAATTCCATGTTCCAATGTGCCAAGGACTGGATTGGCGGTCGGAAGATTTGAAAATTAAATCACCAAATGGCACTATTGTGTTGAAAGGTTGAGCACAATGTTGCATCAAGAAGGTCTTGATGCTCTTTGTCAAAGAAGTCTTCAAACCATAAGAAAATGAGCCCTGCTAAAAACGCATGCAAAATCGTTAGGAGGACTTGGCTGAGAAGTTTTAAGTTCGTGTTATTGTGCATAACTACCAGAACACATATTTTGTTGTTCCAATTTATATGACACGGTTGTGTATTAAACAAATAAAGTCTCGGATCTGAAGAGGCACAACTTATCAATTCTCATCTTGAGCACCCATTCCAAGTTCTCAGGACATTGTATATTGTGCATCAGACACTTCCTCCAGATTATTTGCCTTGAAATTGCTCCCTTTCTCGTGGATTAAAGGGAGTTCCAAACAGCTTAGGCTTTTCAACGAATTGATGAAATTATTAGAGCAAACAGCAGGAACTACTAGAGCAAACCTGATTTTTTATGTCAATCTTTTAAGATCTATTTAAGGCTAAACATTCAGGTGTGCATCTCTATGTGCATCTCTATGGGTGAGGAGTGGGAATATTCTCGTGATCTATAACCTTAGTTTTCACTATGACTTGTGATTGTGAGTTTTTCTATACAATAACGACAAGGTGTTAACAATTCTGCACATAAACATTTGCCGACGTGTCATGCAAAATTGTTGATACCTACCTGACGCACGGGGCCAAAAGTTAATACTGCAGAATTGTTGACGGGTTACACTTGTTTGATGCACAGAGACAAAAGTTGACCCTGGAGAATTGTTGTTCACCCTGATGGTATCATGAATGTGTAGGTGGCATATTTCCTGACCAGAACACTAGGCAGCTAATATATATTGATGATTTGGACCTCCTAGCTTACACATCAGCGGACATGCAATGCCACCTTGACGCCCTGGACACATACTATCAGGCGACTGACATGCACGTCAACCTGGCCAATAAGGTGGGCCCAATATCATCCTCAACTTAGCCAAGAGTCCCCTCCAGCTACTAGGGGCAAAATATGGAAGTGGCACCCACCTACAAATATTTGGTAGTGAAGTTCCCCTGCACCATGCATTGGGACGCTTCCATCCGTCTACGAGGGCTGGATGGCACTATATGCAATGCGAAACAGCAGTCATAAAACAGAGTTATATGACTGGGCCCATTACTTGCACTTGTTCAGGGTCTTAGTAAAATCTCTTCTTCTATACGGGATCGAGGTCTGGGGCCGGTATTGTCCCTCACTACCTAGAATGACTCAGAGCAGGTATAGAAAGCCTTCTTGGCTCGGGCACTAGGACTGAAGTCTACGGTTCCATATCAGATTTTGTTGCAAGGGACATGCTTCTTACCACTTCAGAGGGCAGGCCCAGTTCTTTATCGGACTCGCTTTCAATATAGCAAATGTTCTGCATGATAATATCATTACATATATAAAATTATTCTATGTGTCCCAGGAAAGGATGTACCCATGCTATATAGAGATTAATGCCAGCCGTCCAATTGGAAATGGAAGGCCATGATGCCGCCACCTCATGGGAGAGGTCATGCATGGGCATAGAAATATGATGGGGGGCATGCATAGGGGCATGCACCATGTCTTTAAGCCGTTGGATCAAAAAGGGAGGAGAAATCATGGCCCTTAATTTTTTATAAAGAAAGTACAAGGAAGCTTCCTTAAAAGTGGATTTGGTGCAACCAATCTTAACCGTTAGATCAAAAGGGGGAGGATAAATCCTAGCCATTCATTTTATTAAGGAGGTGAGGTGGCACCCTTTATTTAATGAAAAGATAGTGAGGTGGCAACTCATTAATTATGAAGCTTTCTTGGAAGCTTCTTTTTTTGCGTCGCCTTCAAACGACTTTATCTTGCGGTGGAGGTCTCGGATCAAAGTGGGACCCATGCCATTGGATTCCTCCCATCAAATGCTTTCTAATGAGTAGTGGTTTGGCATCATTTCGTGCAATGTTGGATAATCTAGGGGAATATTCATAGAATCTAAGGGAATTTGAGAGATATTGGGATAATCTTTGAAAATCAAGGGAATCTCAAGAGAATCTTAAGAATCTATGGGAATCTCAAAAGAATCTAGGGGAATCTAAGAAAAAAGGTTTAAGAATCGAGGGAAATCTCGATGGAATCTTAGAGATCTAAGGGGATCTTCATAGAACTTAAAGGAATCTATAAGAATCTACATAGAATCTTGGGGAATCTAAACGAATCTTCAAATAATCTTTGAAAATCTAGGGGAATCTTTATAGAACCTTAAGAATCTAGGGGGATCTTTGTGGAATCTTAGGGAATTGCAGGATTCCAAGGGATCTAGGGGAATCTTTGACAGTAGGTGCGTTCTATAGGGGAATCTTCTTAGAATCTAAGGGAATCTAGAAGAATCTATATGGAATCTTAGAGAATCTAGAGGAATCTTATGATAATATTTGGGAATCTAAGGGAATCTCAAGAGAATATTTAAGAATCTAAAGGAATCTAGAGGAATCTTGGGATAACCTTTGGAATCAAGGAAATGTCAAGAGAATCTTAACGAATCTATGCGAATCAAAAGAATATAGAGGAATCTAAGAGAATCTTCAAAAAATGTTTGAGAATCAGGGGGACTCTTTATGGAATCCTAGAGAATCTAGTTCTTGATAGAATCTAAGGGAATCTAGGAGAATCTACATAGAATCTTAGGGAATCTAAAGGAATCTTCAGATAATCTTTGAAAATCTAGGGGAATCTTTGTAGAACCTTAAGAATCTAGGGAATGTTTATGGAATTTTAGGGAATTTAGGGGGAATGTTAGTAATATCATTATATATATAAAATTATTCTATGTGTCCCAGGAAAGGATGTACCCATGCTATATAGAGATTAATGCCAGCCGTCCAATTGGAAATGGAAGGCCATGATGCCGCCACCTCATGGGAGAGGTCATGCATGGGCATAGAAATATGATGGGGGGCATGCATAGGGGCATGCACCATGTCTTTAAGCCGTCGGATCAAAAGGGGAGGAGAAATCATGGCCCTTAATTTTTTATAAAGAAAGTACAAGGAAGCTTCCTTAAAAGTGGATTTGGTGCAACCAATCTTAACCGTTAGATCAAAAGGGGGAGGATAAATCCTAGCCATTCATTTTATTAAGGAGGTGAGGTGGCACCCTTTATTTAATGAAAAGATAGTGAGGTGGCAACTCATTAATTATGAAGCTTTCTTGGAAGCTTCTTTTTTTGCGTCGCCTTCAAACGACTTTATCTTGCGGTGGAGGTCTCGGATCAAAGTGGAACCCATGCCGTTGGATTCCTCCCATCAAATGCTTTCTAATGAGTAGTGGTTTGGCATCATTTCGTGCAATGTTGGATAATCTAGGGGAATATTCATAGAATCTAAGGGAATTTGAGAGATATTGGGATAATCTTTGAAAATCAAGGGAATCTCAAGAGAATCTTAAGAATCTATGGGAATCTCAAAAGAATCTAGGGGAATCTAAGAAAAAAGGTTTAAGAATTGAGGGAAATCTCGATGGAATCTTAGAGATCTAAGGGGATCTTCATAGAACTTAAAGGAATCTATAAGAATCTACATAGAATCTTGGGGAATCTAAACGAATCTTCAAATAATCTTTGAAAATCTAGGGGAATCTTTATAGAACCTTAAGAATCTAGGGGGATCTTTGTGGAATCTTAGGGAATTGCAGGATTCCAAGGGATCTAGGGAATCTTTGATGAAGAGTGCGTTCTATAGGGGAATCTTCTTAGAATCTAAGGGAATCTAGAAGAATCTATATGGAATCTTAGAGAATCTAGAGGAATCTTATGATAATATTTGGGAATCTAAGGGAATCTCAAGAGAATATTTAAGAATCTAAAGGAATCTAGAGGAATCTTGGGATAACCTTTGGAATCAAGGAAATGTCAAGAGAATCTTAACGAATCTATGGGAATCAAAAGAATATAGAGGAATCTAAGAGAATCTTCAAAAAATGTTTGAGAATCAGGGGGACTCTTTATGGAATCCTAGAGAATCTAGTGGAATCTTGATAGAATCTAAGGGAATCTAGGAGAATCTACATAGAATCTTAGGGAATCTAAAGGAATCTTCAGATAATCTTTGAAAATCTAGGGGAATCTTTGTAGAACCTTAAGAATCTAGGGAATGTTTATGGAATTTTAGGGAATTTAGGGGAATCCAAGGGGATCTAGGGGAATCCTTGACACTAGATGTGTTCTCCGAGGGGATCTTCATAGAATCTAAGAAAATCTTGAAGAATCTACATGGAATTTTGAGGAATCTTAGGATAATCTTTGAGAATCTAGGAGAATCTCAAGAGAATCTTTAAGAATTCAAAGGAATCTAAGGGAATCTTCATAAAATCTTTGAGTATCTAGGGAATGTTTATGGAATTTTAGGGAATTTAGGGGGAATCCAAGGGGATCTAGGGGAATCCTTGACACTAGATGTGTTCTACAGGGAGATCTTCATAGAATCTAAGAAAATCTTGAAGAATCTACATGGAATTTTGAGGAATCTTAGGATAATCTTTGAGAATCTAGGAGAATCTCAAGAGAATCTTTAAGAATTCAAAGGAATCTAAGGGAATCTTCATAAAATCTTTGAGTATCTAGAGAATCTTGGTGGAATCTTGGAGAATCTCTATAGAATCTTCATCGCATGACTTTAAATTTGACTTCTACTCGAATTTGTACAATTCCTCGAGGAATAATTCGCGGATCTTGGGGAATATAAGCGCACATTGATGGAATCTCATAGTATCTAGGGAAATTTTTCTAGAGCCTTTGGAGAATCTTGGAGAATCTTCATAGGATCTTCGTTGGATGGCACTGCATTTGGCTTCTAGTCGAATTTGTACAGTCCCTCATAGTACAATAACTTGTATAGATATAAGATTAATGTAAATTTGAACTCACCACCGATATTACATTGAACACACTTGTTGTCTTCCTACTTCTTTCCCTTCTTGCGTTTCACCTTGAAGATGATACCTGGGCTTGCCCCGTTAACATAATCCAACGCTCTATGCTATAAAATTAACAAGGTAGGTTAATGAAGGAAACAAAAAAGTGCCCCAAAATCTAGTTGCAGCTGGTTCTAAAAGCAAAAATGAAATTTCGAACAGTTGTAAAATCAACAAATTAGATTAATAAAAAATGCACAGCTAACTTTTACTTCAGAGCTTGCTAACTTTTACTTCAGGTCTACAATTAGAGGTTTCGTTGAGCTTAATTTCGCAAATGAATACATACCAAGCGCAAGAGAAAATTTTATAAGCATCAGTAAGTGGTCCCTTCAGCTCCCGCCTCCTAATTGGAGATGTATGTGGACTTGGGCTTGGGATAAACTACTTCATCCTAAGGTGGTTGTGCTTTGGTGGTAGATTCTTCACAGATGCCCTCGTGTAAATGTGTTTGTCCACATATTTGATCCTCAAGTGTCAGCATTCTGCCCACTGTGCAAGCAAAGGGACGAGATTATTGAACATTGTTTCTTTTTATGTGATCATCTCCAGCCTGTTTGGTCTTGGCTGCTTTCTCTTTTTCATGTGACATTGACAAGTCAGCAAGTGCACCTGACTTTTTATCTGGATACTTGGAATAAGTTGCGGAGCCAAGCATTTCATTTAGCATCAGGATGGTTGTTGTGGTCCATCTAGAAGCGCATAAGATTGTGTGTCTTTCAGGGTTTGGGTATTCCTCCTGCAGTTGTCCTCCAGGACGCAAAAGCTAGAATTGCTAAGGCCTACCATTGCTCTTCGCTTGCTCCTGCCAAGCGACAGTTGATATTTGAGTTCCATTTGAGTGTGTTGTCTTATGCATAGGCTGGTGGTTCTACTCAATGGACCATGATTATCCTCTGAGATTTTATTCCCGCCTCTACATTTATATCTGGCTTTTGGCTTGGAGTTTCAATAAAGTTTGACATTCTTCAAAAAAAAAAAAATGTATAGTATTTACATGTTTCATATATCTTAGATGGCTCTGACATTTGTCAATTTTGTAGGGGGATGATCAGGCCAGTTGTGTCCTTGTGTCCCAATCAATGCCAATATTGTCAATATGGCTATAAATTGTTCAACTAGCGTACAACTGGAACGTCACACAACCTTGATCAAACAAAACAATTTCCTATCTTTTCTATTTTTTGGATATGAACTATTATCAGGTATACTTCTAGATGATTGGCTTGTGGCTGTGGACTCGGCTGCTGCTGAAACATCATCGCTGCCTTACATGTTGCTGTTGCAGCAACATCTTCACTGCCAACTGCCAATGGAGTGATGGCAAATGGAACAAAGGCAGGATATGGAGACGACCATAACAAAGGTGGTCTGCTATAAGAGCATTTTCATGCTTTTGTTGACATGGGTAGTCCTGTTGCAGCACCAGCAAATAGTGGCATGTTAATGGATATAAGCACTAAAAATGTTGCTTCCCATATTCACAACTATGATGTATGATACTCTGGCAACGAAATTGACATACATAATGATGATAGAGGCATAATCAACAGCAGTGTTTGTTTTGTTGTCACGGTTTGGAAAGTTTTCTAGCAAAGAATAAGATACTTGAAAAATACTGTAAAACACTGGACAATCAAATATATCTTGCTCACCTCTACGCAAGGCTATATTAACAAATACAAGACTACATTCACAAGGTTGTGATATTGGTGGGAAGCTATAACAAGATATGCATGACAATAATTAAAAGAACGAACCTTTTTGGGCAGAAAGCCCTTTGCAATCATCTTCTTTCTCCATGCTTCATACCCACCTTTTGCTAAAATTTCCTGTACCAAATCCTCCGTGGGCATAGACTCCCAAAACTGAGTTATCCACAAAAAAGGTAAAAAAATGTATTTGAAAGAACGTGGTGCAAAATTGTTAAGCACTTAACGAACTTAGTTTTAATGGACATTATGCCTCCAGAGCCAGTCCATTGTTGCCTCTTGCATTTGGCAGCAACATCTCTTTGTCGTTGGTAATTTCCGCCACACAGCTTGACAAACCTCTTCCAACTTTCATCATCGACATGCATTGGTTTCGGTGCATTATTGTTTCGCACATTCTCCTAAGAATTTCCCTACAATTTAAACCCAAAAGATTTACACGACTTCATTCATCAAAAAGCATAAAAAATGGTAACTAACCCACTGATCTCCAATGTTTCCACCACTTCTTCAAGAATTTAATAAGATTCATCTGAGATATTCCATCGCCAAACTACTTGAAGATGTACTTCAGGGTCCTTTGCAGATGACGTGGCTTTATTTCCTTGAAAAGTTTATCGACCTCCCACAATAAGTTTTCAGGGTGTCTGATGCTTTCTGCTCGAATTCTCGTCCAGCTTCATCCCTCAACAACTCGCCTTTATGAAAACACTAGAAAAAGTGCCCAGCGTTGCTGGGCTTTCATCAGGCACAAGTTAAAAAGGTAATAAAAATAAATTTTATTCTTTTAGAGATGTAAAAGATAGAATTATGCTTTAAGAGAAAGTGCCCAGCATTGCTGGGCTTTTCTACAGGCATAAGTTCAAAAATAATAATACATGAAGTATATTTTACAAAGATCATGTTTTGGCGATGTAGGGTAGGATACATATGTTATTCACATAGAATATGTACACAACAGGTTGAGAAATTGAAAATCAAGTATTGAGAATAAACTATAGAAAAATGTTATCGTTATACATGTCCAGATTCAAGTTTATTTTGAAAAGCATTTCATGTACAAATGTGTGCATTTGATGCTTGGAGTTATGGGTACCTCTTTGAGTAGTTAAGCTCCGTTGTTTATGTTAAAAATAATTGGTCAAATTCACGAGGATTTAGAATAACCAACATATAGCAAAAATGACGCATGACATTGCCCCCCTTAATGATATAGGTTCAATTGTTATGGGTTATGTTGACAACGTTGGTTTTTGTGAAACCTTTAGTTCTGCCTTGGCAATATCTCTATTCCACATTATAATGAAAGTGTTATTTAGGAAAACCTCCCAAACACAAATCATTCAATATATGATCTTGTAAATTGTTCCCTTGTGCATTTGAATAAATAGTGCCAAAACAAAGAAGTGCATGCCAAATTCCTTACTTGTGGGTATACAAACTTCTTAATTCCTACTATATGAATTTGTTTCTCACTTTTGATGTAACGTGCTTATAAGGCTATCCAAGCAAGTTTCTATCTCCATTCTGGATAATCGGCTTTTCAAATATCCTCCAACCTTGCAGCTAAATAGCTCTCTTGCAAAGAGTCAATACATCTCGAAATATTCAGTGGAGCAGAAGTTATACAAGGCATTGCAATCTTTCTAGTCTTTGTTTGCATCATTGAGCAATGGTGGATGTTTGCATCTACCATGCTTCCAAGTGAGACTTTGAAAATTATTTCATTCTCACTGTTTACATAATTTTGGGGCTGTGATTCATTTGGCTCATAAAGAGGGCGCATATACATTTGATATTAAAGTAAAGCCAGCTATATCTTATAAATCCAAACTTGAGATCTCTGGTATAGCATGTTCTACTAATTCTTTATTACTCCGACTAATGCAGGCACCAAGAAATGCCCTCCAAACTGCTGAATCTGGTGGCAGTCGCATCGAGCCTGTGCAGTCTCTTACTTCCAGCAAGCATCCTGCACGTCCAAACAGATCAATGGCACATGCATAATGCTCCTCTAACATATTAGTTCTGCCATGTTCATGCATACAAACATGTTCATGCATACAAACGAAATGATGGTGGCCTTCATCTACTAAACCCATGTGACTACAAGCATTTAAAATTGCAATATGTGTAATCTGGTCTGGCGTTGAGCCCTGTAGCTGCATTTCAGACAAAAGCTTCAAAGCTTCTCGATGACCATGGTCAGCATATGTTGAGATAATGGCGTTCCAGGAAATAGAATCTCTTGTGAACATGTGATCAAAAACTTGTTGAGCACATTCCATGCTGCCACAATGGCCATACATGACAATCAAGTTATTTTCCATAAAGATATCTGACTCCAGTTCAGTTTTTAGTAGCTGAGAATGGACATGCTTTGCCCATGCTAGGGCTCCTACATTTGCAAAGGCAGTCAGAACAGTGAGATAGGTTGATGCCATTTTAAATAGAACACAGGCCTCTCTTGTAAAACTGTGTAGAAACAGAAAACTGTGTAGAAGTTGGGCAAAGCACTTCTAAGCTCGAAGGACAAGCTTTATGTTCTATAAACAATAGTGCTTCTGACAGTGGAGCAATAGCTAACATTGCACACAATACGAATGAAGCCTTTAGAGATAATGTGAAGGACACTGAAATAGCAGGTCAAAGCTCTGACGCAAAAGGATTAACCATAGAAAGCAATAACAACCATGCTTTAATTGAAGGTGGAGATAATCAGCAGCAGATCATAAAATTCGAAATAGTCTTTTGTGACTGTGGCAAACCAGCAGTTGAAAAGGCTATATCAAAACATAATGTTAATAGGGGATTAAGATATTTTTCTTGTTCCAATTATGTGCCTTTCTATCTAAGAAAAGGATGAAGACTAAAAAACTGAAAACAGGCCCCAGCTGCCACTTCTTCAGGCAAGTTTTATAAAATTTGATTGTCTTGTTTTAACTTCAATGGACACTCTATTATATCACGTTTTAATTCGTTTGACAGATGGATTGACCCTCCAAGGGTCTCAAAGGAACAAAGGATAAAAGCAAAAGTGGACAGGCTTGCACACAAAGAGGCATTAAAACAAACCAGAACTCCGTTTAGGATTTACAGAACCAGAGCTAACTTGCAGGCAGAAAGGGAAAGTGCTAAGGAAAAAGCACTTATCAGAAGTGAACTGAAATCTAGTGCACTATCTGTTCCATCAGGACAAAAGGGGGATGCTTCTGAAGAAGGTGGAAGAATCATTATTATTGATGAGCAGCCAGAAGCATCTGTGAAAAGGAAAATCGTCGACTCTGATAATGCTTCAATGATCAGGTGAATATAACAAAAAGCAAGAAACAGAAACTGCAGCCTTCACAATCCATTGGCAATGCATCATTTCAGGTAACAGGAAAAAATTGTGTTGTTGCAGTAGTAGCATCAGTTGTAGATGCACAAAAAACAGATATTGGAAATGATCAAAGCGGCAACGAAAATGAATAGGATGTACCACTTTGTAATTGTACTGGGGAAGTCCAAGCTGTCTTACGAACTGTGAGGTACAATACACCGAATAAGGGTCTTAGATATTGGGCATGTGGTTCAAAAAAGCCAAAGAAATTGAAAAAATCAACTTGCGGGTTTTTCAGGTCAGTTGTAAGATTCGAGTTTGAAGCACATAATTTACTCTAATGTTCCTCTGTGCCAATTGCAGGTGGCATGATGTTCCCAGATATATTTCTGAAAAGAAGCAGTAATATCCATCATGATACTATTAATTAACTTAAAAATGGCATCAACCAGAGCCATATTGTGAAGACAAATCGAGGTATATTAGTAAACTTTCAACATTCCCCTTTGTAGTACTCAGGCATGAGCTTCTTGAAAGAAACAAAAGAGGGGAAAGAAACTTACGTAGAAAAATATGACAAAAAGTTCATGAAACCCGCATCTTTGCCCAACTTCTTTTGCCGTAGAAACCCGCATCTTTTGCAGAATAAAGAAAATCTCAGTGTTAGCATAAAGTCTTAAAACAAAAACATCTGACCAAAGACCATTCTGAACATAAAAACTACATGTATCAAGGTTAATGGTCAGATATCTGCAATTGTAACCTCAACTTCTACTCCAGGTTCTATGGTTATTGAAGTAATTTGCTTTACCACTTCGGGAGAGCTGTGCAAGTCAATAACCCTTTTGTGAACCCGCAACTCAAATCGATCCCACGTATTGGTTCGTTCTCCACAAGGAGATTTTCTTGTTGTGTGACGAAGTACTTTTGTGGGCATTCTGACAGACCCCTTTACTTTGAGCCGTTTTTCTTTGGCAACCTGCACAAGATCAGCACAAACATTTTCGAAGTTCTTCACATTCTTGGAGGACAAAGTAATCCTAATCCGATGGGTAGTCTCTAGAGCCTCCTCAAAACCTGCCTTTCCGGCTTGGAATGGCCATACTTATCTAATCGACTACAACGCATGATTACACAATAGAAGACAATTTAACGATAGAAGCAACATTACTCGCATTACCTCCTCGATCTCCCGAGACAGACACCAGCGCCCAGCTTGCTGAGGAGTAGAAAGCCGCATCTTTGCCCAACTTCTTTTGCCGTAGAGAATCTTAGGTGTTTTCATGAGATGGAGATCGTAGAACCCCATTCCGGCATTCAGGAACAGGAACGAAAGGGAAGACGCCCGGATGTGCCATTAACATTAACAAAGAAGGCGTGAAAAAAACGCTCCGCAGCTGACAAGAAACTGTAAATCGAACGAATGAAAATGAAATAGAGAAATCCACGGCTAAAATCGCGCACAGACTATCATAAAACGCCTTTATTATTATATATAGATATATATAGATATAGATATATAGATACCTGCATTAAGATATACAATTGAAATTAATATAAGCATTGTTAAGGTCTGCTATTGAATGAACTGAAATCATTTTAGTAGTAAATTTATTGGTTTCTTCTATCTCTTAGGTCTCTTATACGTTATAAGTTATAGGCATGATATGAAACAAATGCATTTACAAGATTTGGGCGAAGCAATTTACACCCTTGATATAGCAAAACCATACTGCCAATGCAAACTTATAGTATTCAATCCAAATTCAGTCAACAGACGCTTCATTTATAGTTATCTAAGATAGAAATATGTCTGTACTTTGCATGCAAATTAGTCCAACATAAACCATCATAAACCATCATGTTTGCATGGTCAAGCTTCTTTTTCAATCTAAAGGGTAGGGGTAAGACCATAGCATTTAAGCAATTGAGGCCCTTTTTTAGATTAAGTATGTGCTGCAACCATGTGCAGACTGATTATCTATAAACATAAGAACATAAAGACTTAAACATCCATCTCAACTTTAAGCGATTCAAATTTTAAACTAAGTAAACTAGTAGATGACATTACCACACTTTGTGGGCCATGTTAGTCCTGTGCCTCCTGGTACAGGACTATTCATGCATACCACGGACCAAGTCAAGTCCAAAAGTCCACAACCGGGCGCGGGTCCGTCAAAGGCCCCACAGAAGACCAAGCAGCAGACCACGCAGACAAAGACTACGCCTGGTGTCAAGAGGCGCCGCTCTGACAAGTGACAGCCCGTCACTACCTGCGTCAGCATCAGCGTGATTATAGGCTTTGAAGAGGCACCGCCAACAGTCCTGCAAATCAGGCTTTCTTCAAGGAGTCGGCACCGAGAATAGTCAGAGAGTCTATTTTGGGCCAAAGGCCGTTGTACTATATATATGAGCAGAGCTAGCATATGATTTTTAGATGAGTTTTTGAGTCTTGTCTCTTAGTCTTCTCTCGATCGCGAGAGCTCATGTATGTTCATCATTGATATCAAGGAAGCTATCATTTTCCTCCTATATTTGTTGTTCTGTTTCCTCTTTTTGTTCCTTTCTTGCAAATCCCGCGTGACACAGTTCCCCGGATTCTCCTGTTAGATCCAAAGGTCCTCACAGAGGGCTGTCTTGCAGGAGTTCCCGAACCCAGACCCCAAACACTGTCGCCGCTGCCGGGTCTGATTTCTTCCTCATCATGTCGACTCGAGGATTCACTCCTGAAGAACTTCTTTGCCAAACGGCGGCTCGCCTGGAGCGCCATCAAAGACGCGAGGCTGTCCGGGACATGTATGACTCTGCCTATGACATTGAAGGTGGTCGTATCCGCTCCCGTGCTCAATCTGCCCCTCCGACCCCTCGGGTTCATTCTCGCCCAGGGTCTCCCCCGGTGTGTAGGCATTGCTCTCAGCCCCAATCTCCGCAGCATACCCCTGTTCAGCCCACGCCTCATTATTTTCAGACTCCAGACAGCACCTATATCCACATTCCTTCAGGACACACCCCTCTTCCGTCCCAACCTTCTTCACCTCCGGGTGGCTTGGGCTACCCTCACGTCTCTTTTGGCCCTACTCATGTCCATGACTTCCAGTCTTCACCATCTTTTCAGCATGCTCTGCCTGTTTATCAAACTACTGATCTTAAGCCTCCTGAGACAGGCTCTCAAGGCCCTTCCCCACCTGATGTAGCTTTTGCTGGCCCACATGTTTTTTCGGTTCCGCCTCCTGGTACTCAACCTCAGACAGTTCCCCCTCTTTATACTGCTTCTTATCCTCCACCTAATCCGCCTCTCTATGCGTCCGTTCCCTCTTCTCCCATAACTCCCAACTTGAAGCTGACTTATCCCACCTTTGGCAACACTAAGGGTAAACCTCTGGACCAAAGTGCTCAAGCTCACATGGAGGAATTTGAAGCCTTGGCCATTCTAAATGGTCATGCGCAGCCCCAACTTAAATTCCATATTTTTTCGACCACGCTACGAGGAGCCCCTCATCAGTGGTTGATGGCCAATAAAAGCCATTGGAAACAAAGTTGGCCAGACATGAAAACTGCCTTTCTGTCTCATTATGGCACCACGGATGATGATCAGTTACTCCTCAAGCAACTTAATGATCTTCAACAAGAGCCCACGGAGTCTGCCAGGGATTTTGCGGACCGTCTCCACATTCTTGTTAGCAAACTTCAGGAGTACCCGACGCAGAGCCAGATCCTCGTCTGGTTTCTTCAGGGTCTTCCTCCTGCCATTCGACTCATGACTGAATATTTGCGTCCCAAGTCTCTGGAACAAGCTATCGAATTGGTCAACCACTCTGTCAATGTCTCTTCCCGAGGCGTTGCTCTCACGGAACTCCCTTTTATGCCGCCTGTCATGGTCCCTCAGAACTCTGCTCAACCTCCACAAGCTAATCCACAACGTGCTCACATCTGGTGTACCATCTGTAAATATCAAGGTCATTTGGCCAATGAATGCAATTCCTCGAATGGCCCTCCTCATTGTAAACGCTGCAATATGTGCAATCATGCCACGGAAGAATGCACGCGATCTCATCCTACCCCTTTCCGTAACAAAATGGTCTTTCAAGTTCAGACCGCCCCTCAGCCACAGCAGTCGTATCAGCCCCCGCAATATCCCATTCAACAACAGCCACAGTATCCTCAACAGCACCCCTCTCAGCAACCACGGGCTCAAGGCAACCGTCCTCCATTTGATCCTTCAAAAGCCCAATGTTATCATTGTCACGCATGGGGTCACACCACCACGGAGTGTCCTCAACTGCCGCAAGTTCAAGTCCAACTTCCAGGATCTAATCAACCGGCTTCTGTCCGTCTCACGGCGTATCAACTATGGGTGGCCAACGGCAAACAAGGCCCTCGCCCTGTTTTGCGCAAGCCTCCACGGCCACCTCAACAACAGCGCCCACAGCCAGCGGCGTCTCCTTCTACTTCCTTGGATCAGCAGGCTCAGGAGGAGATTTATCAGGCCCTCAACCCTCCTGTACAACAGTCCAATTGGGTCGGTCTTGTTGCGCGTCACACCTGGGCTTCACGCCCTTTGACTATCATTCCTCAGGACACGCAATCTGCCTTTGCAGTGGACACCATTCCTCATGATGATGAAAAAAAAGTACATTTTGCTCCGGATCTTGACATGCTCATGCCTCATGTCATGCGCAAAGTAAGACAAAGCCTTTTGAAACTTATGCAGGCTGCTGAAGGCAGAACCTTGGCGAATGTTCATGCCACCACCCGCGCTCAGCAGCGTCAGGCGGAGCCCTCCACCTCCACGGGAGGACGCTCAAACACGTATCCCAATATTGCTGCTGAAGTGGAGCTGCTCAAGGAAGTCTCCGCTTCTTTACCTCACTCTCCAGCTCCATTGGACCCAGCGGACCCTTTTTCACATGTTCCCTTGGAACTTCAAGAAGAACTTGCAAAAATCAAGATTCCCTTGAGCCTCAGCACCATCTTGAAACTTTGTCCTGCTCTCAAAGATCAGCTGCCTCTTCCCACGGTTCTGGTTGGCGCTGTAGCAACTTCAACACCCACGGTGCATGCCATGGTGGGCAATCAGCAAGTCAATCATGTCTAAATTGATGGTGGTAGTGCCGTCAATCTCATTACTGATAAACTCCGGAAGCAATTGGGGATCAAACAACTATATCGTGCTCCTTATGACATCAAGTTGGCAAATGGCCATATCACGCGCCCTCAAGGCATAACTCCTCTTCTCCATATCAACATTGGTGATCTCCAATTCCCCTTGGAATTTGGTGTTTGGAAAGCAGGAGAGGATCCTGGTGATTATGAAATGCTTGTTGGCCGCCCTTTTCTCAGACAAGCGAAAAGTATTCATTACTGGGCCACGGACCAACTTGTTATCACTGATGGCCATCTCAATGCCACCATGGACCTAGAAACTGGAAAATTAATTTCTGTTGAGCATGCGGAACCTTCCATCTCCGACACGGACTCGGAAGATGCCCAAAATATTTATCGTGTTCAAGCCCCTCCTGCAGGTCTCCCTCTCTCATCTTACCCCGAGTATACTGATCCTTGGGGAGAAATGACGTTAGATCAAGACCAGGCTGTGGCTGCTCTTCTGGACCCCTATCTGGCTTCCTGTAATCGCATTCAACGGCTTGATCACTTCGCGGAGCCACCTTCTTCTTTTGAAACCGTTGATGTTCATGCTGTCATGAAGCAACCTTTGCTTGATGACGCTCAGCAACCTCTCTTCTTCACCACGCACAATGCTCAGCCTCCTGTCATGTTTCAGCCACCTGCTCATACGGTTGAGGACACGGAGGTTGTTCCTCACATTCAAACTCCCGCTGTTGAAATTGTGGACCTTGGGACAAATCAACCTGTCCGCTTAGCTGCTCATCTTCCGTCTTCCTATAAAGCACGCGCTGTGACGTTGTTCAAGAAATTCACACATATTTTTGCTTGGAGCTACAAAGATCTTAGAGGCATCAAAAAAGACTTGGGGGAACTCACCATTCCTACCAAACCGGATGCACGCCCCATCTAGCAACGACAGTACCGGCTCAACCCAAATTACCGTGACCGCGTCAAGGCTGAAATTGACAAACTCTTGGCCGCTGGCCTCATTTATGAAGTCCAACATTCTGAGTGGGTGAGCCCCATCGTCATTGCTTTAAAACACAACGGTAAGATCCGCGTTTGTGTGGACTACCGCAAACTCAATCAAGCTACGGAGCGTGATCATTTTCCGCTTCCCTTCACTGACCAAGTCCTTGAAGAAGTAGCTGTTCATGAGATGTACTCCTTCATGGATGGATTCTCTGGGTACAATCAAATCTCTATCAAGCCAGAGGATCAACTCAAAACTACTTTCACCACCCCGTGGGGCACTTTTGCCTACAAGGTGGTCCCTTTTGGTTTGTCCAACTCTCCTTCCACTTTTCAGCGTATCATGCTTTCAGTCTTTCAAGACTTTATGAAGGATAAACCTTTTCTGCAAATCTTTCAAGATGATTTTTCTGCTTACAGCTCCATGGATGATCACCTGGAAAAATTAGAGCTGGTCTTTCAGAAATGTGATGAATCCGGCATTAGTCTCAACCCTGAGAAGTGTACTTTCTGCGTCACCTCAGGAGTTTTGTTGGGACATGTGGTCAGTAAAGAAGGCATCACCACGGATCCTGCAAAAATTAGCTGTGTTCTGAAAGCTCAAGCCCCGTCTAATATCAAGGAGACACGCTCTTTCCTGGGTAAGGTCAATTACTATTCCACTTTCATTCCTGGACTTGCAGCTATCGCTGACCCCATTCATAAACTCACGGGGGATGAATCCACTTGGGCTTGGAATCCTCAAGCGGACGCTGCTTTTCAGAAATTGAAGTTGTTACTTACTCAGGCCCCGGTTCTTGTTCCTCCTCAATGGGACAAGCCCTTCCACGTTCATGTGGATGTCTCCGCGTTCGCCATTGGTGTTGTCCTTTCTCAAGCTTATAACGACACCACGGATAAACCCATCCGATATGCCGCCGAGGAAACTCAATCTGGCGGCGCAACTATTACGCGGCGGGCGGGAAGCCTTGGGTTTAGTTTTCTGTGTCCAACGCTTCCGTCATTATTTGTTGGGTAGTCAGATCAGGTTCTTTGTCGATCATCAAGCTCTTCTTTATTTGATCAACAAAGCCACGCCCACAGGACGCATTGCTCGTTGGGTTCTTCAACGCAAAATTTGCTCCCTTTGAAATCGTTCATAAAGCGAGGCAAGTCTCATGTGGTGCTGATTATCTTTCACGCATACACACGGATGATCCATCCCGCGGGTGTTTTCGATGCCTTTCGGGCGCTCAATTATTCCTGGTCACGGCCACGCCTCATTGGTTCCATAACTTTCAGCAATATCTGCTCACTGGTGCTCTTCCTCCTGAAGATCCGACACTCTCTCCCGACAAGCTTCGTTCCCGTCGTCGTCAATTTCTTCGTGAAGTCCGTGACTACACACCATGGTTTGCGAGCCATCTTTACAAAGCGGCAAAGACATGGTCGCCGTCGTTGTGTCCTTCCTCATGAGGTGCCGATATTGTTGGCAAGCCCATGGCGGGCTGGGTGGTAGTCATTTTAGTGGTGGCATACACCGCCGCTAAAATTTTCTTGGCGGGATACTTACGGCCCACGCTCTTCAAAGATGCCCACGCTTATGCTCGCACGTGTGACGTCTGTCAGCGTGTGGGAAAACCTACGGCCCGTGACACTCTTCCCTTGACGCCGGTCGCCATGCCACATCCCTTCAGCAAATGGGGTATGGATTTTGTGGGGCCCATGGACCCACCGGCGCGGCACACCCGTGCCCGCTATATTCTGGTCATCACGGACTATGCTACCAAATGGGCTGAAGCTTGTGCCCTTCCAGATAACACGGTACCCGGCCACGGCCAAAGGTTCTCGTACGCGCACATCATCACGCTTTGGTTGCCCTCTGGAACTTGTTAGTGATCGTGGCGTGCATTTTGTCAACCACACCATCAAGGAGTTTTGACGGATTATCGCGACATCCAACATGGAAGAGTACTCCTTATTACCCACAAGGAAATGGCTTGGCTGAAAGTACCAACAAAACTCTCATTACTGTTTTAAAGAAAATTTGTGACGCTTCTCGCACAGATTGGCAGGAAAAGTTGCCTACTGTTCTTTGGGCCTACAACACTAGTTTCAAAATTGCTACGGGTCACACTCCCTTCAAATTGGTTTATGGTCAGGAAGCTCTCATGCCCTTTGAGTTTATTCTTCCCACTCTCCGTTTCCAACTAGCTACCACACACAATCCTCCTGCTGCTCTGCAGGAGCGGGTTTATCAATTGGAACAGTTGGATGAAATTCGGCGTGACGCTTATATTCGTGTTCTTCATGGACAACAGTTGCAGAAGTCTTTGCATGACAAAAGACTTAAGACAAAAACATTCAACGAAGGTGATTTGGTTCTTCTTTATGATTCACGTTACAAAAATTTTCCAGGCAAGTTAAAATTTCGATGGCTTGGCCCTTATCAAGTTGTTCAAGTGGTGTTTTTCATGAATTAGATGGCACTCCATTACCTACACTAGTTAATGGCTTTTCGCCTCAAACAATTCCATACACCACCTAGTGAACTTAAGAAAATTCAAGTTTTCGGACACAACAAGTGACTAAACACCTATAAATATCTTGACCGTCAACCCTTGATGTTTTTATAAAGTTGTTCAAGTGGTGCAACCCCAGCGTTTTGAATTAGATGGCATGACACCTAGTTAATGGCTTTCGCCTCAAAATTCCATACACCACCTAGTGACACCCTAAAATTCAAGTTCGATTTCGGACACAACAAGTGACTAAACAAGACATATTTATATTAGCGGTGAAATTTTTACAAAATGAGGGCCAGGCGTGGCGGGCATTTATTGTAACCTAGGGGTTGACTTAAAAGGGATTAAATTAGCTATGCTAATTTAATCATTAAAGATAATAACCTATAATCTAGGGATTAATATTAAATGGGATAATTAGGCCAATAAATGCTTTGGGAAGGCCCACGCCTAATTCGATTGGCCAACATGGGGACTTCAAATTGGGGAACATCAACCTGATCCCTATTGCTAATTGACTCCCAAAATTCGTCCAAGAAGGAGCAGGGGGCTGGCGCCAAAAACCCATCCTTATTTGGGCCACCGGACCAAGTACTTTTTACTGTGTAGTTGAATTTGAACCACCAAGACCTAGGAGATGGAAGCACCAATTGGTAATGGATCCGGCCCGAGTGGTGGGTGGCTAATATAGTTGTGAATTCTAGGCGCCTGTTGGGCACGGGTTGTGCTTGCTTCTCTATTATCTCATTGTTTTACTTATAGGACTAACCCTTGATTGTAAAGGTGAGTTCTTCTTATTTTTGATTATGTTTGTTAAGGATGGATTGATAGTTCTTTGCATGGTATTACTTACGGAATGGGGGGTTACGGGGGTAGAGACCTACGAGCCATGTATTGTAGTATGCTCCTAGATAGACCCCTGTAGCATCCCACTAGTTGCGGCACTGTGCACAAGAGCCCCAGGGTCATAGATGCTATATAGTGCGGCTTAGCACCGGACAAAGGAACACGGTGGTGAAGTGGAGGTGGGGTCTTGCCACGAACATAAAAGGCTCACAGGACTCCTATAGCGAGCTAGACCGATGGCAGGGTCACGTAGGGGGCGGGTATGGGTCTGACACTCCACAGGTGGGAAGGTGTGACCGTATGGGGCACCTTGCACTGAGTAGATTTTAGAGGCGAGTAAGTGAGTGCGGATGCGGGGGTGGCTGATGCGGCACGTATTCTCTAGCTTCGCCCATGGAGCCCTTTGTGATTACGGAAGGGGCGGCTTCACGACCTGCCTCATCGGACCCGGGGCTTCATGAACCCTGGAGTAGGCTCGGCGGGGTGATGCCTCGAACTGCGTCTCCGGGAAGGCTATAGCGGCGCCATATGGCGTGAATTGACCCATCGCAAAGTGTGCAGGGGGGGCGGATGGAGTGGACAACCCTAGCCCGATGTTCTATGCCGATAGCGCCCGGGTTATATCTGTCTGGCTGATCTCTTGAGGCCGAGCCGTCGGTCTATCCTCACGAGTCGAGGCAGGGGTAGAACACGGGGTTTTGGGTGTTTTCTTAGGTTTAGATGCATATTCTTTGCCGTTGGTATTTGGATGGATATGCCACCCTTCGTGGTGGTTATTTATATGTGATTTATCTTTGTATGCTAACTCTTGTATTCACGCTTCAGCGGACGTAGGAGCCCCATTGAAGGCGTGGGCGAATGACCCCTCCGTGTCCTTCTTAGGGCATCGTATTATAGATGGCCGAAATAGGCGGAGGAGCCTGCTCATGGGAGTTGGTCGCCATGGGAGGAAAAGTCCCGTATGTGTAAATGACGTAGAGGGTCGTATATGTTCGAGGGCGTCCGCGGTGGTATCGAGCATGGTTTTGGGAAGCCAAACTATTGCCTTTGGCCACATACTAACTTCGATAGATCGTTAGCTAGAGAGTGAGGATTTTGGAGTAGTATGAGTTTTTTGGGTGGTGTAATGGTTGCCGTCATGCTTGCTTTAGCGTGGTCTAATTGTAATTAGAAGGGGTGTACCGGTACCCAACCCTAACCCTAAGTGGGCGGGGGGTACGGGTGTGTGGCTGGGCCGTAGAAACCTCGGGGTAGGGGTGCCCGCCACCTCGTAAATAAAAAAAAAAAAAAAAACCCTAAAAAAAAAAAACCCTAACCCGGGGGGGGGGGCCCTTGCCGCAGAAATGAAATGACGTCGAGGTGGGGGTGCCGCCACCTCAGCGCGCCCGCCATTTTTTTATAAAAAGTTTTTTAGGGTTAAAAAGTTTAAAAGTGACTTTTTCTTTCACTTTTCTTAAACACCTAAGTGCCCTTTTGAGCTCCGCCCTAGCCGCCATAGCCGCCCGGAACTAGAAGCTTCCCTACGCCATAGCCAAACCTCGCCCCTTACCTTTCTCCCCAAGCGCGCCCGGGCGCCCACCTATTCGACATGGAGGAAGTCAAGCGGGTGTACAAAGCGCCAAGCCCGTTATTCTCAAACCCCATAGAGTTTTTAATGGCTGAGCTGTTGCCGCGGCAAAACCCATCGCCCGAAGCGGAGGCAAAAGCGAGGAGATCTTTGGAATATCTTGCTAAGCGTTTCTATGAAGGAGTGAGAATACCATACCCACTCTTACGCTATAATGGCGTTTTGTAATTAAGCTCAACGCTATCAAGAAACACGCACCATAGTTGAACAAGAAGATGGTGTGCGAAGTATATACAGTTCTTCCCGGGTGAGGATGAACAAAGCTGGCCAGGAGGCCCTACGAATCTGAGGCCCAAAACAGCTTTGCAAATGGCGGGGAAGCCCGGACCTACGGTGGCTTGCATCGATGACCCCGCTTAAAGGTACCGTTACCCAGGAAGCGGCATGTGCCTTTTGATGGGGAGCCTATACTCTTCCATCGTTCTCATATGAAGAGGAGACCAATCATTATCCTTTGGGAAGCGGGATCACCCTCCTACTTTCACGAGATCATTTCAATGGTACGTTGAGCGAGACATGCAAGCTAATCCCCACGTTACTTCATAGAGCTTACAAGAAGAAGCGAAATCAGAATAGCCAAAGAGAAGCAAGCGAGAGGAGCAAGCCACACTCCCAAGCAAACCGAGAAAGGCAACACGGTTGATTGCGGAGGAGGCTGCCAAGCCGTGAGGATACTATCCATCGGCAGTGAGGTAGAACAAGAGCAAAATCTGAAAAAGAATGCGGGGACGAAGCGAAAGCGAGAGAGCAAGAGAGGCAACCGAAGCCGTGATGGAGCGAGTGAGGAAGGAAGAGGAAGAAAGGCATCGGCAAGAGCCACCACCTGCAGAAGTCCGTATTCCTCGCCGAAGACAAAAGAAGACACCCCACAGATCTGGTGCTCAGTATAAGGACCAGCTTAGAGCTCGGGGAGGAATCGCCAAGGTGCCAGGGGATAACCGGCGGGATAATATCATCCGTAAAGCCCGGCATCCTGGAACAGCAGGGAAGACTCTACCCGGAGCTGCACCCCAACCTAGGAGGAGGCATCGTTACAAGCACGGTACCGTGGCGCCGAGAGATAAGGAAGTACCGAAATCCACTGAGTTTACATTACGAAAACTTCCTTTCGGCGTCGGTCAGAAATTGCCCAAGAATTTAAGGCGGACGCCGTTTTCAAACTCATGCCATTCTAGCACTTCGGGGAGGCGGGAGGCTTACTTGGTGGCCCTCTTTGGCGATGCAAACCTATGTGCCATCCATGCCAAGCGAGTAACCATCATGACAAAAAAGACCTACAGATTAAGCGCGGATCCGTGGGGAGCGGTCATAATTATGTACATCACAATTTTGTATCTATGTAAATCGATATATATATTAATATAAAACTGTTTGACTTCTTATTGTGAATTGTGAATTTTCTTACAATTAAAAAAAAAAAAAAATAAAAATAAAAATAATAAAGCTGAAAAAAAAAAAAAAAAAAAAAAATGATGAATTTGGCGCCTCGAGCGCCGTGCCCGACAAGTTAAATACTCAGATTCATTTTAGGGTTTCACCATTTCTTACTCTGTTTCCTTCTTCCTCCCATCTTCCACTGCGGTGATGGACTCTGGCCGCCTAGCATGGTACATGGGAGGCGAGCAATGGGATCCCGGGTTCCTTACCCTCTCTTGGATCCTATCTTTGCGAGTTGATCGACCTCATCGACAATATCGCGCCACCACGACTATCGACCTTTGTAGAGTTCTATGATCGGGAAATATTGCACGGCGCGAATTCTTTGGGGAACCGCCCCAACCTTATCTTCCGAGAGATATTGTGGAGCATATGTTGGGAGATGATGCCATGCTACTATGACATCCTCAAGGGCATCATCGGGCGTGCTAAGCACGCTCCCATTATCGATTGTGGCTCTAATGGGCTATACTTTGAAGCCCGGTTGCCCTTGCTCTTATTATGGACAGGTATGTAGATGGCGACACAGCTTTAGAGCAAGCTAAGGCCCCACTTCCTCAGTTCGAGGAGGAGGACGGCGGATAAACTTTGCTGATTTCGATGCGATGGAAGGAGTTAGCTAAAAGAGGCCTTTGCCTCGTAGTAAAGAGCCAAGCACTTGTGGGATTGAGTTCACTTGCTACCATTAAGGTTGGGGATCGGGATTACTTGCTGGCGGCGACATTCAATGGGCCTATCGCATATCGCAAATAAAGAATTAGCGAGAGGACCGCTCACCTTCTTTATGGCTGGCGAATATTGCCGAGTCGGCATGATTTCATTGATTACTCTCGCCCTAATTATGCGCCCGGAGATACATCAGCTGCTCAACTATCAACCTCTTGATGTTGAGCCTATCGGCCACCCTCTTGTCCTTGCGCCCGATTAATGATTGAGTACCCCATCTTGGTTCACGAATCGGCTTTCCGAACTCTGAGGGCCACACGTGCCCAACATCAACGGCGTCGTCGTCAAAAGCTGGAAGGGCGACCCAACCATGGAGGATTTATGTGATGAGAGTCAGTATGCTCAGGAAGAGAAGGATTTTGCCATGGAGGAGGAGCTGCCCCGAAACTTGGAGTCCGAGTTGGCCTCTTCAACCCATCCGATGGTTCAGGGGTTGAAATGCCATATTACTCGATTCTTCCTGTCGGCTTTCACAAGCAGACAGGTTCTCTTCTTTGCTAAGGCAATCGCCCCTGAAGCAGAGGCGGCTGTATGGTCATTGAGGGCACTTTCCACCACAGCGGGCCACAAGAAATTAGCTCCTAACCTTGAACAGGTTATCCTGGTGAACCGGGATCTAGCCATTGCGGTGTTTGATCAAGAGATTGGTTCTTGGATGAACATGAGTCTGTTGGTTGCAGCGCCATTGGCTACCAATGTCCCTCCAGAGATAGCTTCATCAGCTGCCTCATCAGTTAATCCTAGCGTGCTACTCTTGCAGCATCGACCAGAGCCTGAGTTTGACACCCAAGCACAAGATGCTGAAGGGTCGACCTCTTAGTTCTAGGTTTCATGGGATCATCGTATGAAATTTTGTTAAATTTTGATTGGCATTACCTCTAGTGGGCCAACACCAAAATCTATGTACTGTTTCTTTTTATATATATTCAGGATATCTCCTTATGTTTCTTGCACTGTTGAAAACCATTGAATTGTCTTCGCTCTTTCATGATTAATTCTCTTCCTTAAAGTTGGAGTAGAAGGAAATTGTTCAATGTATACATATTTATTCCTGTCATCTTGCAGAAGAAACACTTGAGGATGCGAGGGCGGGATCAGGCACGATAAGAATGGGCGACCCGGGGCCTCTGAACAAGATTATGGCGGAGATATGGAGAATACCCGGAGCGAGAGGGTGTCGATGAGGTGGATGAACCCGAGGAGCCGCAAAGAGCCTTATGATCGACAAGGGTATGGAGGTAGTTAATATCCTCAGAAACGGCGCCGGCGACCTAAAAGCGGACCCTTCGCGCACATGGGACTATTGGGTATGTCGAGCCGCGAAGCTTTCGAGGATTCCAACGACCACTTATGGCAGATATTCTATGCATTGAGGAGGCTTTTTAACCTTCTCATTATCAGCCCCACATGGGATTATCAGCCTGTGATCGTCCAAGCCTGGGCACGTTACAAGCTCATTAGAGCTGTACGTGAAAGTGTTCGCTATTCTATTATGTACCCTTTCGCGAACCCCTAGGCCGGGACCTCCTTAGTTTTTGTGTTGCTAATGTTTCAGTGTGGCTAGAGAAGTAAACCATGTATTAAAAAAAATCTACGTGTGTACTATATAAATTTTGAGTGATAACTACTTTCAGAGTGAACTTTTGTCTCTCATATTGGTGTTTGGACTTTTAATCGAAAGCTTTTTCTCTTGTTTTTCGATACTACACAAATGATCTTGTTGTGGGACTTGATGTTGTGCTCTTCTTGTGAGACCTGATGTAACTCTGCTTATATCTTGTTATGCTCAATATAGACGGTGCATAGCGCGCTGGCTGGCGAACACCCTCGAATGCCGGTAGGTTAACTCTGGCGAGGAACTCCTGGCGATGAAAAGGCAACTAGTTGAGTTGCAAACTTATGTCTTTGAACACCAACCCACCGCAACATGTTCACGAGGATGGACCGGGGTTACCCAAAATCACCGCCAAAGCCCACCACCCGCTGACCTTACGTACACGAATCGGTCCACGCACCCGTGCGAAGGCGGCACCGTTCCAAACGTCATCGTGCTTCCTCTAGGGACAGTGCCACATCATCTCAGTCACCAACTTCTGAGTCCTCGGAGTCGTCTATGTCATCCGATGACCGTGCACATCGTCGAGACAAGGAGTACCGAAAGGCGGTGGATCTGACCATAACCCGACATCACGGAAGAATAGGAAATTGGCCCAATTTGATGGGAAATCTAGAGGGGGCTGAATCACGAGTCTGGCTCGGCGAGATGAAGGAATTTGGAAAATCCTATGGGATGACCGAAAAGGATCTGAGGAAAAGTTGCCACCACAAACCTTACGAGGGGCTGCCGTATTTGGTGGAAGGGCTATGCTAGAGCCAAGCATTTGGATAGGAGCAGATGCAACTTCAGAAAGTTTGCCAAAGCCTTTAAGTCGCATTATGTGCCTCGTGCGCACAAATGCCAACAGATCCAGACCTTCTATAGGCTAGAGCAGAAGGGAATGTCAGTACAAGCCTACACTGATGAGTTCATGCGCCTGAGGTTATATGTACGGGTATGAAATGAGAAGAGAGGCGGTGGAGGGCTACATTGAAGGGTTGGCCCCTCCATTAAGCGAATGGTTAAGGCCATAGACCCCAAGTCGATTGCGGATTTGAGGCTAAGGCATTGAGCCTTGAAGAGGATACACCGCGAAGCCAGTACCAACGTCCGGCATCGTACTCCCAGCCGCGCCCGTATACCCCTTACAAGGGCCGTTCACCCAGTCCGGGACCCTCTCAACAAAACACTCAGGGCCGCCACGAAAAGAGAGTCACCTTCAGCACGCCTGATAAGCAGAATAATGTCGGCAAGGAAGTTCGGAACCTTTTACAGTCTATTCCTAAAGAGGCTCGAGAACAGCTCCGCCGAGATAAGGCATGCTACAGATGTATGCGACCCGGCCACTTTATGCAGAACTGTCCTTATGTCACGCAGAGGCCTAAGCCTGGCCATGGCCGACCTTGATTGGGATGACCTTGAGTCCACACCACCAATCGAGGGCCGAAGCTCCGAGTACATTCACGGTGCGTCTCATATTCTTGCAGCCATTGAAACTGGCAATGCTGAAAACCAGCCTTCTGTTATTTCTACCATAGGCCAAGTAGGCAGTAAGCCTTTCATAATTTTGATGGATACGGGTAGTACACATAATTTTGCTTCTCCTAGAATGGCCCGGTATTGCGGCTTGAAGCGTTGAGGTCCAGGCCAAAGCCGATTCGCTAGCGGTGGCAAGGTCGGGCACACACATGGCGCCGCATTAACTTTAAAATGCGGTTGCCGGGTGCACCGGTTGCATTGGGTGCGAGCTAATGGACATTGGCAAATATGATCTCATTGTCGGGATGGAGTTTTTGGCGGTGCAAAGGCCAATATAGGCTGCGAAAGCGGGAGGTTACCTTCAACGCCGCTAGCGGACTCGGCGTAACTATAAAAGGTGAACCATTCAACCCTATTATCGGTCTATGTCCCTCAAGCGGTTAGATAAAGCTATCACGCAAGGATAAGCTCCTTTGCATCATTAGACTTGCCTCTATTGAGTCGGATGTTAAGCGGAGCGGATAATTGACACCCTTAGGAAGGGATTGCTAACCTTCTCAGAATATAGTGATCTTTTTCGGATGAGATTGAAGCTTCCTCCTTTTCGGAGGGTCGAATGTGAGATCGCTCTAGAACCGGTACTAAGCCTACTAGTAAGGCCCGTGCCGTATGAGTCCCCAGTGGCTGGGAGCTTAGAAGCAACCGGGGAGCTCCTAAACCTAGGTTTCATTCGGCCTAGTGTTTAGCCTTTTGGTGCCCCTATCCTTTTTGTTAAGAAAAAGGATGGCTCCTTAAGGATGTGTATTGATTATAGGCAGCTCAATAAGCATACCATCAAGAATCGTCACGCTTTGCCTAGGGCGGATGATCTAATGGACCCAGTTGCAAGGGGCCAAATATTTCTCAAAAGATTGATTTACGCTCGGCTACCATCGGATAAGAATAAAGGAGGAGGACATCCATAAATCTGCTTTTCATGCGAGATATGGGCATTATGAGTTTACCGTTATGCCTTTTGGGTTAACTAATGCTCCTGCAACTTTCATGCGCTTGATGAATGATATCTTCGCCAATACTTAGATGACTTTGTTGTTATTTTCTTTGTGACATCCTCATCTATAGTAAAACTTTGAAGGAGCATGAACAACATCTTAGGTTGGCCCTACAAAAGCTCGGGCGTCATCGACTTTTGCCAAGTTCTCCAAGTGCAAGTTTGCCACTCCCAAGGTGGATTACAGGACATATTATTCAGTGAGAGGGAATTGCTACGGATCCCATAAAGATAGAAGCGATAAGAGATTGGCCTATTAGGGGTAATGTCTCCGGAGGTCGAAGTTTCTTGGGACTAGCGGGGATATTATCGGAAATTCGTTAAGGATTTTGCAGCGATTGCCGCACCTCTTCTTGATCTCACAAAAACGTGAAGGTGAAGGATTGGATGGAACATTGGAAAGCAAAAGTCAGTCGGGTTTGAAGCTTAAGGATGCTTTAACGTCTACACGGTCCTCACATTGCACGATCACGAAAAGGATAAGCTAGTGGCAACCGATGCTAGTAAGATTGCTACGGTGGAGTCCTAATGCGAGGAAGGGAGAGTTATTGCATATGATTCAAAGAAGATGAAGCGACCGACGGAACAGCGATACCCTACCCATGACCAGGAATTGTTGGCGGTTGTCGCTCTGCGTATTTGGAGACACTACCTTCTTGGTAGAAGATTTCAGTTAGATACGGATCATCAGAGTCTCCGTTATTTAACCACCCAGCCGAATCTCAACCTCCGTCAGAGGAGATGGATGGAATTTTTGGAAGAATATGATTTTGAGATTATCTACAAGCCTGGGAAGCACAATGTCGTTGCGGATGCGTTGTCACGCCATCCTTTAGTAACCCGGACCCATTGTAATGCAATTTCCACACTCACTAGTGAGTTTGGGAAACAAATAGAGCAGACCTTGGCCACGGATCCCGAGTTCTGTGATGTTTGGGGGAGCTTGAGTAAGGAAGCCCGTACAGATAAAGAGCGGGAAACTTTTCGTTCATATAAGAAAGAAGGCCACTTGCTATATTACAAGGATAAGTTATGTGTACCTCGGACTTCGGTTGCGTAAGTTAATCCTCCATGACACACATAATGACCCTATAGCTGGACATGCAGGATTTATGAAGACCTATTTTAAAATCCGTTCTAGCTACTTTTGGCCGATGAAGAAGGATATTGCTAGGTACATCAAGCGATTGTCGGTATGTCGGTGAGACCAAAGCGAGAACAATTAAGGACTCGGAGAATTGCAACCTTTGGATGTGCCCAGCGCTAAGTGGAAGTGATAACCATGGATTTCATTGTGGGCCTTCCGCGTACTCTTGGGTGGGTATGATGCGCTAATGGTAGTGGTCGACAAATTGTCGAAAATGGCTCATTTCTTGCCATGTCGGTACCACGGACACCGCCTTTAATCTTGCTACGCTTTTTGCAAAGGAGATCTTGATTACGGAATGCCACGGGTAATTGTATCGCGCGGGGATCCCAAATTTGTAAGTGCATTTTGGAAGGATTTCTTCACCACCATGAGACCAAGCTTGCTATGAGTACCGCATATCATCCTCGAGACGGATGGTGAGACGAGGCGTACCAATCGTATCATAGAGGATATCTTTGCGAAGTTATGTGTGGAGTAAGCAATCCCAATGGGCTGACTATATTTATCTAGTAGAATTTGCCTATAACAGTATGAAACAGGAGTCTTCTAGAATGTCTCCTTTCATGATAAATTATGGTTATCAATGCCTTACTCTCGACACATGGCACAACCCCGGGTGTCGAAAGTGGAGATTTCTCAACAACTCCTCACGGAGATGCAAGTTTTGGTCGACGCAGTGCGTGCTTACTTGCTAGGCGCCTTGATCGTCAAAAGAGTGTAGCGGATAAGCCTGGGACCCCACGAGTCTTCAGGTGGGTGAATCGGTTTGGCTTAAGATTAAGGTAAAACAAGCCAAGCTTAAGATTGGTAATTGCAAGAAGTTGGCACCCAGATGGGCTGGACCGTTCAAAATCACTGAACGCATTGGGGAGCAAGCATATCGCCTGGACTTGCCACCCCGCTTAAAGATCCACAAGGTTTTCATGTGAGTCTTCTTAAGCGACATATCCACGATCGGAGGAGGTTTTGGAAACCCCAACTCTCACTGGAAATGGCGGAGGAGCAGCTAGAGATAGTACACGAAACTCTTCTTGATCGAGCTTATAAGCGGACCGGGGAGGACTCAAATGCTACAATACTTGGTCAAGTGGAAACACTTGCCCGGTGGAGATGCCACGTGGGTGATGCAAACAGATCTTGAGAAGCATTATCCGGATTTCATCTTGCGAATCTCAAGGCCGCACCATCAGCGATGCTATCAACCCCGCTCCGTGGTAAGCTTGAAGACTAGATTTAGCGAGAACCGTAGGGGGTAGATGCATCGTAGTTAACAACGATTACAGATGATGGGATCACCTTGTTCCTTAGGGCGTGGTGTCTTGTCAATGTGGACATGACCGCTGAGCAGCTTGTAAACCATGTAGTTCATAGCAGCGTTCATCTTGGCGCATAATAGGAACGACCGGTCCTTACGCCCCACAATGAGCTGCGAACTATAGGCATGCTAGGCTCCTTGTAGATAAGTTTTCTTTTATTTTCTTATAGGGGGTGGACCCTTCAACCACAATCTAATTATATTATTGATATATATTTATATATTGACATATGCGAGCCGATTGGCGATTCGCGACCTGCCCATGTATAGGGTTCTTGATGACCCAACTTTTTCGGATTCGCTTGCTTTACATGTCTTATTTTCGTCCTCTATGATGCTTTAAGAAAAAAATCGGACTTCGGTCCTTGAACTTCTTCTGATGATACGTTTGTAAAATGCACCTTGGTGCTCACACTTTGTTATTTTCAACTTCAATGTATTACTGTTTGAAATAATAAGTTATCTTCCTTTCTTAAGTATATTCTTCCTAATTAGGTTTTTGTTTAAGTAAGCTGTCTCGATTAATTAACCTCAATCTTTGAGGGCGGCATTATTTTTAAGGAGGGAGAATGTGGCGTTCCACGCATTTATACGGTATCGTAGCGTATTTATCACGGTACACCTATAAATATCTTGACCGTCACCCGATAAAAAATGCGCCACCATGGGGTATTGTAACCTAGGGGTTGACTTAAAAGGGATTAAATTAGCTATGCTAATTTAATCATTAAAGATAATAACCTATAATCTAGGGATTAATATTAAATGGGATAATTAGGCCAATAAATGCTTTGGGAAGGCGCCACCTGGCCTAATTCGATTGGCCAACATGGGGACTTCCAAATTGGGGGGCATCCTTTGATCCCTATTGCTAATTGACTCCCAAAATTTCGTCCAAGAAGGGAGGAGGGTGGCGCCAAACCCATCCTTATTTGCGCCACCGGACCAAGTACTTTTTTTACTGTGTGGTGGCTGAACCACCAAGACCTAGGAGATGGAAGCACCAATTGGTAATGGATCCAGCCAGAATTCAGGTGGGTGGCTAATATAGTTGTGAATTCTAGGGCAGCGCCCCTGTTGGGCACGGGTTGTGCTTGCTTCTCTATTATCTCATTGTTGTACTTATAGGACTAACCCTTGATTGTAAAGGTGAGTTCTTCTTATTTCAGATACTGATTATGTTTGTTAAGGATGGATTGATAGTTCTTTGCATGGTATTATTCGGAATGGGGGGTTACGGGGGTAGAGACCTCTGAGCCATGTATTGTAGTATGCTCCTAGATAGACCCCTGTAGCATCCCACTAGTTGCGGCCTGTGCACAAGAGCCCAGGGTCATAGATGCTATGGTGCTTGGCTTAGCACCGGACAAGGAACTGGTGGTGAAGTGGAGGTGGGGTCTTGCACGAACATAAAAGGCTCACAGGACTCCTATAGCGAGCTAGGCGATGGCCCAGGTCACGTGAGGGGCGGGTATGGGTCGACACTCCACAGGTGGGAAGGTGTGACCCGTATGGGGCACCTTGCACTTTGAGTAGATTTAGGGCGAGTAAGTCGGGTGCGGATGCGGGGGTCGTGATGCGCACGTATTCTCTAGCTTCGCCCATGGAGCCCCTTGTGATTACGGAAGGGGCGCTTCCACGACCTGCCTCATCGGACCGGGGCTTCATGAACCTGGAGTAGGCTCAGCGGGGAGGTGATGCCTCGAGCCTGCGTCTCCGGGAAGGCTATAGCGGCGCCATAGCGTGAATTGACCCATCGCAAAGTGTGCACGGGGGGGCGGATGGAGTGGACAACCCTAGCCGATGTTCTATGCCAGATAGCGCCAGGTTATATCTCTGTCTGGCTGATCTCTTGAGGCCGAGTCGGTCTATCCTCACGGAGTGCGAGCAGGGGGTAGAACACGGGGGTTTGGGGTGTTTTCTTAGGTTAGATGCATATTCTTTGCCGTTGGTATTTGGATGGATATGCCACCCTTCGTGGTGGTTATTTATATGTGATTTATGCTGTATGCTAACTCTTGTATTCACGCTTCCGCGACGTAGGAGCCCCATTGAAGGCGTGGGCCGAATGACCCCTCCGTGTCCTTCTTCCGGGCATCGTATTATAGATGGCCCGAAATAGACGGAGGGCCCTGCTCATGGCGAGTTGGTCGCCATGGGAGGGGAAAGTCCCCGTATGTGTACGACCGAGGGTCGTATATGTTCAGGGAGCGTCACAGAGCCCATCTACTTCCGCTATGGGCAGCGCCCTAATTACAAAAACGGGCTCAGAGCCCTATCCCCTATGTCCTAAGGAAAACACCCTCTACTCCGGGTTCGGAGCAGAAGTAATACGCAGGATATGGTACGCGTTCTGTTCAGGATCCCAGCGCAGGTGCAGAATCACTTCCATCCCGTTGGTATGTGGGTCGGGATGCTCAGCCATCCCCGCACACCATCCGTCCATCGCTATGCCACGATTGTGGCATCGCCACAGATCCAGGCAGTCCATCTTACAGGTAATCCACTCCAAGCAGTTGGAGGGCATTGTGCATTTGTCATGCAAACCAGCAGCTGCCATACTGAGCGCCATCGGGTGTCTTCGTTTCTCCCACTACTCGTCTTATATAGCCCACTGAGGACCCCTCTGTCGACGTGGACCAATCAGTCCCTTGCTAACGTGGTTGCAATGCAAGGCTCTTTCTATACAGGGCATCTTCTTTCCCGCCGCATATCTAGCCATGGTACCTTCTGACACATTCGTTTCAATGATATCCCACTTCGAGTTGCCAGCATTAAATGCCTTTCATTCCTTTCACGCCCGTCAACCATTAATCTGTGTCCTTTCGCCAGATGTCACATCACATCATTCCTTTACGTCTCATCTCCACCGTTCATTCTTTCTCCCTTGTGGTTTGGGACTTAGCCAAATTTTTGCCTCTCAATCGCCTCCTTAGCATCCTTTGACACCTGGCCCCATCAACGGTTGCAACTTAGCCCTAATCATGCCCCTTCGCCCACAGTTGCGCGCCCTAAACCTTTTCGCTTCTCTGCGCCTTCGACTTCTATCTCCGCTCTCCGCCCTTGCATCACCGTTCTTGTTCGAAGCTCTTTGCCATGGCTGCACCAAAATTTCCTACGCTTCAAGCTACTGCTCCTAGGGACCCAACTCTTTTCGCGTCCGTATCTTTCTTAACGCCCACTTTCCGTGAAGCCCTTGTTGGCCCGAATCGTGAAGTCGCCGAACGCCAGAAGCTTTACGAATTTTCGCAAATGGAACTTCCGGCTCCAAATCCAGACAAATTGAAGCAGTTCATCGCACACATCGTCAACAGCCCGCAGGGATACACCACAGTGGTCGATGGCACCACCATTTCATTGACCCAGCACCTAATTTCTGAGGTATTCCATATCCCCTTGCAACCCCCTTGTTTGTCTTGGGCTACCATACAGGATCTTGATGTCACTGAGTTTGGTGCACCTGCTTATCATGCCAATGTGCACCGCCTGACCAACATTGACAAGCCCCATGAAATCTTTGTTAAGTTTCTGTGGCGCAAGTACCTTGGGTATTCTATCAAGAACACCCATATCAATAAGCCTTTTTATAATATGGTGATCACTGCTACTCGCTCCAACCACCACATTGATTGGCCTCAGTTGTTGTTCTACCGTCTTCTCCAAGAAGTTGATCGTCTTCGGGCCGCCACTTCTAACTCTGAAACTTCTGTGGGAGGACATCTTCAAGCCCTCATCTGTCATTACTTTCCTCCCACCCCTCTTCATTCTCCACATTCCACTCAGCAGTCCCTTCCTCACTCTCCAAACGATGGTACTTCACGCCCTTCTTCTTCTGGTCATGTCCAAATTCCGAACTCCCATGTCACTGTCTCCTCCTCGGCTACAGAATCTCAGCATTCCAGTTCACACCATGTCTCCCAAGCATCGCACACCCGGGAACCGCAGGCTCCACCTCAACCGCAGTCTCCACCTCAACAGCAGGCTCCGCCACCACCGCAACCTCGTCAGCTGTCAGTATCAGCAGGATGTTCAAGCTGCTGTTCTCAAGTTACAAGAATCTCAAGACGCCCTTATGAATGGAGTCCACACGGCCCTGACGGCCTCAGAGGCGGTTCACCGTGACCTTCAAGCTGCCACTGCACAAGTTCAAACTTTGGAAGCCCAACTTCAAGAAAAGCACGGGGCTCTCTTACAGGCCCGCATAGATCTCAAAAGTGCCCAGGATCAGACCAGCCTATTTGCAGACCAACAGGCTCAGCTTCAATCCGAAATTCAGGACTTATTGGAACAAAACAAGTCCAAAGCCACCCTCCTTAGTGACAAGGAGAAAGATATTGCTAAACTTCAATCCTTGTACTCCGAACTTTGTGACAATTACAGCACTCAAGTTCAACACCTTACAGAGCGTGACGCTCAAGTTGCCTCTTTGACGGCTCAGCTCTCCACGTAGACTTCTCAGCTCACAACCCTCCAAGATCAGCTTACGGAGGTTCAGAAACAAAAACTTCTTGATGACGCGGAGATTGCCGTGCTTCGACGAAATGCTCCTGGACACTCCTCCTCACAGGGTAACACTTCTCAGAAACGGGTCCGTGACCAGTCACGCCTTCTGTTAGAAAAGGACCACCGGATTCGTGACCTCGAACACCAACTAGAGCAAGCTATTCAGTCTGCTGATGAGGCTCAGACCAAACTTGAAGGCTATGTTACCATTGCTCTCAACCTGCCTGTTGACTTCCCTATTCCTTCCAGTTACCTGGATTATGTGGTTGCCCGCCGCCACCTCTTTCTTCTGAAGTGGCACACAGCTGATGGTCCCGTCAATGTTCCCCTGCGCACTCCTGATTTCCTTCGGATCTGGCCAGACCTTTCTATTGAAGACAAAGGTTTATTCTGTGCCCTTTTAGTCTTTGATCTCATTCACTGTGACGATCCGGATATGATCACCTTCCGAGTTGTACAGCCCATGGCGTATATTTTTCACGATTTCTATCTGGCTGATACACAGGATAAATTTCGAGATGGGCCCCATCAGAACTTTCCGGGTGATTCTACAGTTCAATGGTTGCTTTTGGATAACAACCCCTACCTGTCTGATCATGCTCAGACACATGCTCTTCATCACGAGTACATGCCTGAACTTGCCCATCATTTACCTCTATGGCAAGCTGAAGTGCTGCAGCAGATACGCAAGAATCTGGGACATCCTGAGGATCTTCCCTTTGCCCAGGTTTATATGCAGCACCTGGCCGGTTACAATCAATTACGTGCCCTTCTCGAAAGCAAGACAGTCCCGACGGGATGGGATAGCCCTCCTGTTTACTCTCAGCTCCCTGCTTCTGAGTGGGATCGTTGGTGCAAGGCTCTAGATCCGGACCTTGTCCGTGAATTCCGGGAGCAGGCTCAGCGGCCCACGCCCACGGGCCTGGCTCCTTCTCTGTATGCTTCTCTGGGTGCCCCTCCGCGCCCCCGGTTTCTCACTTCTGATTGGCGTCTTCCCTTTTGGACGAAGGTCCTGGATGGCCATGCTGGATCCACTCCTCCCCAGATCTCGACGGATCTCCGGTGGGATCCCCGCTTTGTCCGACGCTCTGAGTGGGAGGCAAATGCCACCTTGGACACGACCGAAAATTGGGTCTACATTGCAAATGAGCGTGGTTGGCAACGGCCTGAGGATGCTCTTCATGGCCTCGACACTTTCTTGCAGAATGCTGCCACCTCACCAGACCCCTCTGTTCATCGTCAAGCAGGTTTCTGTGCTGCTCTAAAATGCATCCTTGACAGTTCCTTACATCGGCAGCGTCCCATATTTTATTGCAATCCGAATGCCAGTGTCAGTGCCTTCGGTCTTCAGACCTGCCTTCTCATGGAATGCCAGTTTGTTCCTTCAGATGCTCATGCTGCCCTGGAGGACATGGTCCGCTCTCACTTTCTCCTCGAAGCCAATCCAGCCCTTGGGCTCACCACTCCTGACGCACTTCAAACCCGACAGGACCTCATTGCCCACTATCATAATGGCGCCCGTCCTCATTCTCGTGAGGATCATTTTCAGACTGCTGGTTTTCCGCCTTCAGAAGCACTTCCTCCATTTCTTCAGACTCAGTGTTGTTTGGTGGGGGGGAGTGTTAGTCCTGTGCCTCCTGGTACAGGACTATTCATGCATACCACGGACCAAGTCAAGTCCAAAAGTCCACAACCGGGCGCGGGTCCGTCAAAGGCCCCACAGAAGACCAAGCAGCAGACCACGCAGACAAAGACTACGCCTGGTGTCAAGAGGCGCCGCTCTGACAAGTGACAGCCCGTCACTACCTGCGTCAGCATCAGCGTGATTATAGGCTTTGAAGAGGCACCGCCAACAGTCCTGCAAATCAGGCTTTCTTCAAGGAGTCGGCACCGAGAATAGTCAGAGAGTCTATTTTGGGCCAAAGGCCGTTGTACTATATATATGAGCAGAGCTAGCATATGATTTTTAGATGAGTTTTTGAGTCTTGTCTCTTAGTCTTCTCTCGATCGCGAGAGCTCATGTATGTTCATCATTGATATCAAGGAAGCTATCATTTTCCTCCTATATTTGTTGTTCTGTTTCCTCTTTTTGTTCCTTTCTTGCAAATCCCGCGTGAACAGTTCCCCGGATTCTCCTGTTAGATCCAAAGGTCCTCACAGAGGGCTGTCTTGCAGGAGTTCCCGAACCCAGACCCCAAACAGGCCATAGCAATAAGATTACCAAAACATGGAGATCTGTAAAATCAATCTGTGGGCACTTAAACATAGTACATCAATTTGTGCTGCATTTATGCAATGTACAACCAATTATTATCTTGAAGTACACTATTTAAACTATGATGTTTCACAAACTACAGCCTTTTCTGTAATCAGCCACAATCAAGTTCCTTCAATTTATTTCCTAGGGCTTGTATTTGCAAGCTATTTTGCTAAGATGTTATTAGCTCTACATCTCTAGTCATCAGAAATCACACATATTGCATATCTTTTTATGACCGGAGTTTATCCTTCCTATTTCATATCATGCGAGAAGAGTTATAAGCTGTAGGCATACCTGAGATCTCAATAGCTTTCTGAATTGAACGTTGTAAGAAAGATCAATGTCCTCTAAAACGTCTTTGTCAACTTCAATGTCATCTTGGTCGGTCAACTCATCGTGTTCATTAGACTCGTCATGTTCATCTTGGGACGACCACAAGGCCCCCAAAAATGAACTACCAATGAAATATCTTACGATTGTTCTAAGATGGACACGTCATTTTGGAGCATCATCTTTCTTGAATTCTTTGTCTTATATGATTCAAACACATTTCTTGATCTGTTTTGCTGATTCAGGAAGGTTCTGAGTCGAATTGGTGAATCAAGTTTGCCAGCCTTGTAGGGGCTTGCATTCCATATGATTCTATTATATTCCCTCATCAAAAGCTACATATGGATATCAGAATTTTCACAATTATCAAGCACAATTCAAGACTGACTTGTGGTTTTTGAAAAGAACACCTTCGGACTTGTGGAATTTTCTAATTTTTAACCAGCATTTTTCTGAAGATCTATTCCTTCCGGAAAACTCCTTTGTGCTGAATTCAATTGAATTTGAAGTTGAAATTATTGAATCTTGGCTGCAGGAATTCATTGGCAACAAAGAAATTGCGGCAACAGGCATGTTTAATGTGCATTATGACTGGGCCGATTCTAAAATTATTGTAAAGGTGTACTCTGAGCAATGATTCATGCTTATGGTGCTCTGATTTCTTGCAATTTGGCTGTGAATTGGCTCTCCATCTTCTTAATCATAGATAGATCCTTTACCCTATTCTTTTCTCTGCCCCTTGATTTTTCCTCCTGCGCCACGCCACTTTTAGAATGTATTCGTAACAGCCCAGCGGGCTAAAGAATCAACTATCCTCAGTTGGCAAAGTAGATGACTCCCCATGAAATAATATAGGCATGTTACATTCGTTGTGCAGATAGACTTCCCTGTAAGCTTCCAACAAAGGTAAGTAATGCTCGGAGTAATCCTCTGATTTCCATTCTGCTTCAGTATGGCAAAATACATCCATATCTATCACCAATATACTTCCGTTGTGTGAAATATTTTCTGAATAATTCCTCCACCAATTTGTCTTAATTATTTGCCCCTTGGTTGTGCAACAAATTCAGTCAAATAGTGACTATCCATTGTGCTATCTCTGCAACAAAGATAAATAGCAAAAATTACGAGTGAGTTTTTGATTTATAGTGACGAGAATAATATGATAAGGGTCGGATGCCCAAGTCAATCCACCAAGCTGGATTTTAATGCCTAAATCTTTAAAGACTTAACAAAGGCCAATTTTATTTTATCCTAAATTTCGATCAAGAAGTACCTTAGTAGTGCAAAATCCTCCCAGGCAATATACAAAGATGATGTTGCAGCATCTCAAGCATGCAAATGAAGCAGTCACAGATGTATTCTTTACCTTTAAAACTACACAAGAACCAATGCAAATAACTCACATATTAGACCACTAGTTTGACAAAACCTATCTCATTGCTTATATTTCCGATTTGAAGCTTCATTGCTTGCCACTGAATTATAGCCATATATTTATGATGACTTTTATTGATTTATAGTCGCAGAAGAGGGGCTGCCATCATGTCTTGGGATCTCATGTTTTACTTCATTATCACTTTAACAAACTATACGAAAACATTGAATGATTGCTTTATTGATATTCTTACTCCGTTACTCATTTAACCACATAAATAATGTACCGTTATATCATCTAATAATTTACAAAGTGCTGCCATGTTCCCACGCAAGGAAGTAACTTTGGATCCAACATTAAATGCCTCCTGCCAAATGTTTACATGCCACAATGTTAAATAATTCGTACTTGTTTCTTTAGCTTAACATAAAGTTAGGCACCTTCAAAAGACTGGCATTCCATGCAAATGCACCTTGAGTGAAACACTCCCAAGCATGCTCCAGAAGAGATGATGCAAGCCCATATTATGCCACTATGTAACCGGGTGACTTTGAAAGTGCTTAACAGGACATAGACATTTGCGTAGAATGTATTGGCATCAGAAAACTATCTATATGAGAAGATATAAAAGAAAAAAATATGAAACCTGACAAAATGATGACAGGGAAAGGAGAATAATTCTACTTTGCAGAAGTGCAGATATTGTGTCTTTCTTTTTAAGATCTAGCACTAAATGCAAATATTGTGTCTTTCTTTTCAAGATCCAGCACTGGCCCATATGCTTAATGTTAAATCAAACTAATTAATTAACAAAGATCAAAAGTTCTCAATCTGTTTTCACTTGCCTTGAGTGTAGCAAGTGAACATTCTAAATTTATGATACGCTAAGGCAAGTGCCCGAGATTAAGAAGCAACCAGATTTTGGTCTTTCCATCAACATAGACCATACACCAAATGTGGGTTTCAAGTATCTTACCTCCCACAATTTAGCATCAGAAGAATAACCTCTAAAGGCATGTTGGATGCTTTTCACAACATCTTGCCATTCTTTACTAAGTGTCTGAAAACAATGAAAAGTAAGAACAAAGCATTCCAATTTCCAATGTTATTACCTGCATAAAACGAAGGTGACGCCATGCCAAGAATGCACGAGGAGACTTCTGAGCACCTACCTTCTTGACAAATGCTAGTTTCCGAAGCTTCTTGACCTTCACAATCCAAGATATCGTGTAAACTCTCTTAAAATAGAATTAAATATGTTCGTTCAGATTCCAAACCAAGGTACATTCTTTTCAGTTCCATTGAAGACAATGCAGGTTAAAAGAAATGTGGCAAACAATACCTCAGCAATTTCATTGTCGGAATCCAAAGCAAACGCTTTTTGTTAGGATCGAGCAGCTTGACGAATGTCTTTATAGGGCTTTCTGTAATAGTCCCCAATGCAAACAAAGACTTCAAACCTCGTTGGTCAAGTCTTGCGCTGTTCTATGTTGGCTGTGGGGTCGTTGCTGTGACCCTTCCAAGAGCAACGACCTCCGAAAAAAATGCTGCTGAGTTACTTCTTCCCTGTAAGCAAGATCAAACATAGAAAATTACATTCTAAAATATCAATTCTCAGCCTGGTGGATGCAACCTAAAGTTTCTTTCGCTATCGCTACTACTAAGCATGGTATCTTGCGTATGGCCGGTTCTGTCTAAATTTTTCCATTTTTCAACACCTTTCTTGTGCCCTTTTTTGCACCTCAAACCCCATTCCATTCTGTTCAAGGTTTTAACTGATTCTAACTAATTCGCACAAAAAGCGCAGGCTATGTCGAAGGCGTAGGTTTAAATCCTTGATCAATTTCGTCCTCTGGTCTTCAATATCATAGCCCAGCTGTTATCCATGGCAGTCGTTAGCCGGAAAGCAATGCAGCAATAGAGAAGAAGCATGGAGTTCTCAAAAAATTTATTATTTTTGTGTTTTTTGGCAATCACAGATTGGAGGACTTATTTTTCATTAAAATTCTTCTGACTCATTATACCCATTTGATAAAAGCATTTGGTAAATGCGACAGATCCAATTAAATCCTTCTGCACAGGCATGAACAATGTGCACAGATTTTTGTTAGACCTCTTTGCAGAAAGACAAGAAAAGAAAAAGTCATAAAATGGTTCACATTTAAATGTTTAGAATAGAATCGTTAGTTCTAGCTCTGCTCGTGAATAAGATCGCTATTACCCTCTAAGCAGACCTGTAGGCCGTAGCTAGAGCTAAGAGCCCCAAGAGCTATAAAAATTTCGCCTTCTTTTTGCAATGCAAGACTTATTTTTATCGGAAATTCTATCGGGATGGCTACGTACTCTAGAAAAATGGGATTTCAGAATGCTGCAAATGCCAGGGATTACCTGTTTGGAGTTGTCAGAGCTAGATTGCCGCACCGCCTACATGCTCTTCCTTCAACGACCTTCACGGTTTAGAAAAAATGTTGAAGAAAAACATAGTAGGAAAACGGAGATCATGCCAAAAGCTTTATGTGCTAATGTGCAAAAAGCAACAAAGCTTAGTTTCGACAAAGCCATAGCCATAGCTCCAACGATCTAGAGGCATGGCGGCAGGATCTCAAGAGGGAAGAAATCGACGGCAATGGTGCACAGGTGCTGGCCTCGCATATTGCAGATGAAGAAATCGGAGGCAGGAATTTTCTTGCGGAGGAAGAACAAAACATAACAGGGGCACAAAATGCGATAGAAGGGTCTGCTATAAATGCACCATAAGTGCATCATAAATGTTTGTAGACACATAGAAATGCCCTATCACGTGTCGAGGGGAGGGCTCCTCAAACAAATTCCATCAAACAGATAGGTTATCAAACAGAAAATGATACTGCATTAGATATGAGTGAAATGTGAGTAATATTATTTGTTGTATTTGATGCTTATTTGAAACGTAATTTCTACCCGTTGATGACGTTCATGACCACAATGGCTATGTTGATGACCTTCATCATTCTATTCAATAGGAGACAATAATTCAGTTGTGTCATAACAGCTCCAGACATATTCATACACATAATTATATCTCTTCTCTTATAGTCCATGAAGTTCATGAAATACTGTCTAGTTGGAGTATAAACAGATTTATCTAAAACCCTTTCGTTCAAGTAATAGTAATGCGATTTCTTCTTATTGAGAAATACTTGTACAATAGTCATAACAGGCATGAAATGATTGAGCAAACGATGTTTATAAAAAATCATTTCACATTGACTGATCTGCGCATGATCGTGGGATTTATTTTCTTCCATGGCGAAGGTGAATAATGTGTTTCTTGGTGCCTACTCTAATATTCTGGATCTCCACTTAATATATGATGAAGTGATTTTTTTTTTTTTTTTAATTCCCAGGGAGCTAATCTAGTTTACAGAACCATTCATGGGACAAAAAATTACAAAAAAGCAGTCCACTTCAGCCTTCAGGGCTTAGCCTTTATCCTGGGAATTTTGGTATCTTTGTAGCATACAAATTTCATAATGAAAAGGGGATTGACAATTGGTACAGTTTGCATTCATGGCTGGGGATTTTGACCACAACACTTTTTGCAATTCAGGGAACTGTCTCTTTAACATTTTAATATATATACTCATGTTATAGATGCTTATGTACTTGTCACTTAGTGCAGTGGATACTAGGGTTTACAACATTTTGGTATCCTGGAGGAGGGATGATGACACGAACATCTTTACTGCCATGGCATGTATTTTTTGGGCTCTTTCTTTATGGATTAGCATTGACAACAGTTGAGACAGGAATATTGGAGAAGCTTATCTTCTTATCTTCTCACTTACATATAAAATTATATCCTTAACTTTTCGGCTTCCAAAACTGAACAAAAAAATTCTAGAATGTTTAAAATTGGAATCAATATATTTTCTGGCGAAGCGTTGTCATCCAAGCATCGCCATGCTATGTACTTGCTAGGCCTCTGAGACTGCTCTTAAATTCTAGACAAAGCTCCTTTTCCATCATACAAGAATGGCTCGAGCTTTGTAAGTCAATCTGGATAATAGAATTTCAATTTAAGCCCTTTTTGCAACCTTATGGAGAATCCAGCAGTTCTTTCATGTGAATCATGATAGAAGGTATGAATATGCTCCTTCTTTCAGACTAGAGATAGCAACAAAAAAAATTCTTTTTGAGACTTGAATGAGAGGGTGAGCGTTGAAGCGTTCATTAGATAGGGATTCGCGATTTCTAGCAAGGTGCATATATCTCGGTGGATAACAAACTTCTTAGACTGCCATATCCAGACTTACAGAGTATCAGAGCAAATCCACATCATCATGAAGTTTTTTCAGCTTGAAGATTTAATCGTTGAAACTATTTTTGGCGAAGCTTCTCTATAATTTAGCTTCTCTTATTCCTTTGAAGATCAAAGAATGAATTGGCATTATAGACATCCCAGAATATGTGATATTTCTCACGAATATCACTAGTTCATTCTTGAAGACCATCCCAGATATTTTTTGATGCACTAGTTTTAGGTTTCGTAAATGGTTAACCTACTTTATGGCAGCAGAGAAGCAAGAGCGTTCTATAATTTTCAGAATGTACTCAAACAAGAAATTTATACAACAGAGATTCTAGAGAACAAAGGGTCTAGGAATCCCATGAAGCAATTGATACATGTAAGCTCATTCACTCTATGCTCTTGTGGCTTTTTGCATATGCTATTCATTTCTTCCTTCGAATCATCAAATTCTTCATCAAGCTTTTTCTATCTATGAGACACAATATGATACCAGATTCGGGGTATCATTGTGCTCTCATTGAGCATATGTAGTTTGCATTTATATTAGACTTTAGAGATTAGGACCAGCTGAACATTTAATACGCTTCTGGTATCATCATCCCTCATACTAATAAAGGCATAATAAGCTTCAGGTTCAAATCTGTGAGCTGTAATCCATTATATTAAAAAACTTAAACTTTATGACATGCCTTAGTATATGGACATTCTTGGCATTCCTGAGATCCGCCATTTGGATTGGGAGGTTGGATTAGAAGCCTTTACTAAGAGGACATGATGAAGACCCTTAATCACCTCAATTTAGTTTTCTGATGCCAATTATTCTTTTGTGAACTTGCAGGAAAGAAATGGGAGAAGAACGCATCATATGGATGTGGACCTTGATATTTCTATCTTGCATAGTAATAAAGTAATTGAAAGGTATGGATCAAAGGCATTCCTTGCTAACATGTTAGGTATTGTTCTCTGTGTTCTTGGTTTCCTTGTATTTCTATCTGGCTACATTCCCAATTTAGCCAAGCATAGTGCTCATCGAGGCGCAGATTGACTTTGATGCAAAATTGCATCATCTTATTTTTTAATTTTTTAAGGTACAAGAAGAGACGACATTCTGTCCTTAAACTTTTTGATATACAATATATTGCATAGGTAGAAAATGGTACAAAACTGTGCTGATTTATGATCAGAAACCAGTATAGTGTAGATGGTGCCACCTCCTTTGGCAAAAGGTTGATGTTCTCCTAGTGCTGCTTGATCAAATATCTTAAGCTTACTTGACATGCCACATACCATCATGGGTATATAACTTTATCAATTTTTATTACAACACTCAGCGTTATGGCGTTTGGCATTTAGCCAATCCAAAAGCTGACTAAGAACGAAAAGCACAAGATCATGCGATGTTGATTTTCCATCCAACCAGCAGCGATGAGGACAGCCCACCACAAGTCACATACAACAAGATCGAATGGCTATGGCTTCAACTCCAGAGGCATGACATGCACAGACTGGTCTACATGAGTGAAGACAATGGCGGGCAACAACATAACCAGTGCCAACAAGGGTAAAAGAAAGCTAGGGTGTCTTACATTTGGCCAAATGTAGAGTAAGAGATGTATCACATGTCAAATACATAACCGTTTTTTCAGTATGTACATAATAGCTATATTAAGGAATCTTTTTTTTCGGAATTACTTGCCACGTCAATTAAAACGCAATCATGAAGCATATTTCAATTCCCGCCGCTCTAACCACTCCAAGAAACGTCTGAACGTTAGGAGAATTTCCCACTTTCTGGCTAAAACTTCGCCCAGCTCCAGGATTTTCCTCCTTCTTGCCAGAATTCCTCCAGCTAACCCTAAACCACGCAAGAACCATGATGAACAATGAAGGAACAGAAATGGCGCAAGAAGATTGCAATATCGGGAATGTGACAAAGAAAATGAAGCGTAAGACTGATGAAATTTGTAAATTTATATATGATCAGGTTCAAGATTTACGTCCTGTGCAAAGGAGAGCTCTAGCAGTGAAAACTGTTCGGGATGAAAGGCTGCACTTCTTTTTTGAACCTGCCATTGGAAATCTAGCGCAATCAATTGTGAAGGATACTATGCTACAAAATATCCGTGAAGGTTTGTAGGAAGTGAAACAAGCAAATAGCAAGGATAAATTAGCAGCTAAGCATTCCCTGTTATCAATGATAGTTGGTGAGAATGGAAAACTCAAGCAAAAAGGAGTAGCCTCCAGAATTCTTCAAGTGCAAGCAAGAAACCTCACAAAAGCTGCAATTAGAAGAAAGCGGATGTCATTATCAGGTGCTAATATGTGGGCACTGGCAGGAAGGCAACCCAGGGCAGACATGCTTCCAGAATCAACCAAACAGTTGGTAAATGAGTTTTGGTTAACCCACACAAAAACTTCCCCAAAGTACAGGGATGTCAGGAAGAAAAGGACACCTCCAATCCAGTTTTTGGACATGCCCCAGGTCAGTTTTAAGTCTTTTAATCCTCTTTTTTGCAAGCTTGATAGAAGCTAGCTTATGTGCATCCTGGATAAGTTTAGTAATCCTATTTGCATTCCATGCAAGGGATGTATCTGATATACATTGAAGTACATCCAACTACAGTAATTATATTTTTACACTTGGAGGTACTGAATGAGCTATGTTTAACAGGAAAAGTACTTGGATGTACTTCCAATTACATCCAATGTGGCATAAGGCAGAAAATGTGTTGAAAGTCAGGCTGTGTTTTTATAGTCTTGATTTTTGTAGTTCCCAAGTACATTATAGTACATTTTAAGGTTTCCTGATCTCAAGATAGTTTTGAAAGATAGGGTGATACATAAAAGTATTTAAATGTACTTTCTTCCATAAGACAAGTATTGAATACATACATCAGAATGTCTGATGACAACTTTGTCTATGACCTGGTTACATATTGAGTTTTTTATGTACATCTGGAACTCTTTGGAGTACATTCTGTATACATTTATACATATCATGTACATAGTATGTACGATGTTGTGGTAGAGTAGTTGAATGCATATCAAATCATGATCTGAATGCCATAGAACTAATGCAATGTCTGCAACATCTTTGAATTCGTAAGTAGTTCTAATTTATATTTTACTTATACATGCCGCTTTTTTCCTTGCAGAGCGAATTGTATGAGATGTTCAAAGATGAACATCCTGAAGTGAAGATTAGCATCAGAATGTTCGAGCTGCTTAAGCCTACGTGTGTGAGAAGGTTGAAAGAGAGGAACACATGCTGTTGCGTGAAGCATGAACAAAATTTGAGCTATCTGAGAAAAGCTTTTAGCGTCCTGAGGAGCAAATTTCATGCCAATTGTGTACATGTTCTTGTGGTGTTTGTGCAGCAGATGAGAACAATGGCGTCTGCCAAGCTCCTTCTAAAACATTTCAAAATGTTAGTGCTATGTGGAGAGTTACGGTCTGTGACAAGGAAGGCGAAGAGTAGCATAGTTTAGACTGTGTCAAGGGAGAGTGCCAGAACTGTGGCACTGAAAATATTCAAATCTGTCCTAAGGAGAAAGAGTCGCAGAATGAGAACATTGAATGGCAAGTTTACAAGTACGTGAACGAACCTTCCAAAGCTGGCACTTCAAGGAGGTTGAAGCTTGTTACTGAAAGCGGGAGTCCAGGTACATTGCTTGACAAGATGTTTCATCACCTTACAAAGTTCACTATTCACAACTTTTCAGCAAGTTGGCAGAGCAAACAATTCAGGAAATCAGTGCAAAATTTGAGGGATGATTCTGTTTTGTCAGTAATGGACTTTGCAGAGAACTACACTTTGCAGCCACTCAGGGAGGTTCAGTCCGAGCATTGGAACAATGAGCAGATAACTATTCTGGTGCATATAATCATGATGAAAGTCAATGGCGAGCTGAAAAAAACTGTTCATTTGTATGTTTCCGATGTTATGAAGCATGATGCTTTCTTTGTTCAGGCTGCACTCAAGAAGCACCATATTTGGATGATGCAAAAAGGTTTTGGCCACATCAAATACCATGTCATGTGGTCTGATGGGTGTGCTGCTCAGTTTAAGTGTTCTCGAGCCTTTTATTTGAATGTGGCCCAATATTATAACAGGTATAAAATTAGGATGCAGTGGAATTATTTTGGCTTAGGCCATGGAAAAGGAGAACATGATGAGCAGGCTGCTTTGGAGAAAAGGTTCCTTGCAGACGAGCAAAGGAAAGAGAATGGTGTTCGATTTTGGGTGCCAACTCTGCTTGCACTTTGCTGAGACAAAAGAAGTGCAAAATGGACAGAGTCATATGGGAGGTGATGGCAGAAGACATTAACAGGGACCCTCGTTCAGCTTGTGAGACATTGCCTGGTACTCTAGCTATACATTGTGTGTCTGCTATTAATCCAGCTGACCCAACACTTGTCATGTATAGATCCCTGTCATGTTTTTGCAATGGTTGCTTGAATTTCAGATGGGGAGAATGTGAGAATCTCCAGCATTGTGGTGCATGGAAGCTGCACAAACTGGAGCCTAGTTCGGCCCAGGTCGACGAACAAGAAGAGCTAGTTGGTTTTTATGCAGCTGATGAGCAAGAACTATCCGCTGTCTCCAAATTGGAGACATATTTGCATCTTTTGCTGCTCCAGGGAATCATGAAAATGTTCCATACTTCGTCCTCCTATGCGTGAAGGAGATGCATATTCTTCAGGAAGATGTGATTGACGACTATGGAAATAGAATGCTTTGTGACAGGGTTATAGCTGGTCATTACTATCAACTGCTACAAGGCACAAACCACAAGTACAAGTTGTTGGATGACAAAATAGTATTGGTACCAGCTGAATCTGTAATTGGAGCAAAGTTCACGATGCAGCAGGTCAAGCATAAGTTGAAGGGGGCACGTACAGCATATATGATCACACGAGAGGTGCATGACATGCTTATATCAAGCCTACCTGGGATTGTTGAGTGCAAATGACTAAGTTCTATACAAATGAACTTTCATATTTGCCATCATCTTCTGTTATGTTGAGAAAACTAGTCGATTCTTCGCAAGTTTTTTTTTTTTTTTTTTTGTTATTTACTTATTTTTTAATCGAAGTGCATTTTGATACTTCAATTCAAGTATCACGGAATATCTTCGTTTCCAAGCACAATGTATATCGAGAAAGTACAAAATGTTCATCAATTGTTGCATGAAGAAGTTAAACTAGTCTGTGTTGTGTTGAGAAAACTAGTCGATTCTCGCAAGTTTTTTTTCTTATTTACTTATTTTTTAATCTGAAGTGCATTTTGATACTTAAATTTCAGTATCACACAATATCTTCTGTTTCCAAGCACAATGTATATCAGAAAGTACAAAATGTTCATCAATTGTTGCATGAAGAAGTTAAACTAGTCTGTGAACTTGTTCTGTTATAAAGGATATGAATAGCTTTTCTTTTGATTCATGAAACAAAGCAGAAAGTGGAACATGTATGGAGACAAAAACTCTTGTATTACATATCACAAGATATACAACCTGGTCATATCAGATATGATGCCAATATATACAAGTTTGTTGTTCATGTTTTATATTAACATTAAATTACATTCAAAATCTGGTCACAGCCGATGTGAAGCCAGTACATACTATTTTGCTGTTTCAATATGTTACTTTCTTGCAGCTTGTCCATAGCCTGGACATGCCATCTCTGTCCTTGTAGCCCTCTGAAAGCATTTGCCTCCAGACAGCTGTTGTTAGTACATCGGTTGGATTGCGTAAAGGATTCTGCTTCACATACTGTTGCAGGTCTGGTGCTATCAACAAACCCTCTAGTCATGGTTTCAGAAGTGTCAAGAGACCTGTGTCTTCAACATCACTTTCCTGCCATTAAGGTGGGCATATGCAATTTTCGTTGGGATTGAAGAGCATCTTGTACTTGGAGTCGTCTACTATTAGTGTGTTGTTGTCATTCCTGTCTGGATACTTCTCGTATATAAACTCAATTGGCCTTCAGATACAAAGGTTTGTCTTCAGAAGCTGCAATCCGGAAAGGCAGCTCCAAACAGTGGCTTCCATCAAAGGTGAACCTTAAGTCCCTTATCTGCGTCATTGTGAAGATTTTATCCACTACTCTTGATAGGTTCCATGGAGCTATTGATGACCATATTCCTACTTCAAAGTGTTCAAATACAAATTCGAGGAATTCGTCTAGGTGGGGCCTTAAAAACAACACTTTCTTGCCTATTATGTCATAATTTCCAACTAGCTGATCATCTGATACCAAAGTCCTATGTATTTGTTTTGCCAAAACATTATTGATATCAAACACTATCAACCTTTTCTGTACACCTGCTATGAAAGAACATGCAATTTATCAATAAAGTATGGTGGAGTTGAATAAAAAGAGATTTTATTCATTAAAATTCAATGAAAAAATGTGTATTTTATAATCAAATAGTGTTTAGCATTGACAATGGGGATAGGCTGTTTCTCAGCCACATTTAGTAGTACCAGGTGGTCTAATGGTTTCAGGTGCGATGTGAATGTGGTCTAACTCTTGAAGTAGTGCTCGGATGAGAACATCACGATGATCCTCCGCATACTTTGGCAAGAACCAGTTTCGGGTAATCTGCAAATGTGACAACAATATTAAAAACCATTTGTTTGCAAGACAAAAGATATGAGACACTCACATTGGTAGTTTTATCACACACGATTGTGTCTACAAACTTCTGCATATAAGCTGCAACATAGAGGCCACATGAATCCCCATCTTTTTGCTGTGGACACTTATGAATCTTCACAACTGGTGAAGGATTTTGTCCATGCTTAAAAAAAGTGGGACACTCGACACAACCGCGTGCCATAGTGAGGATGTGGAGCCTGCAAAAGACCAGATCAACTTTGTAGCAAATGAATGAAAGAAGCTGCTAACATGGTATCCAATCTACTCAATATTAATAAAAGGGGAGATGTGAAATACAAAATACCTCTTAAGTGCAAGCATGTCAACGTCAATGTCCTCGGCAGAATTGAAGATCTGAATGTTGATGGTGTTCTTACTCTTAGTAAGTGCCATGTTGAAGATGGCCAAAGTGTGATGTTCAGTAACTCTACATATCATTGGAATCATGATCCATCGCACTTCAGACCAATTTATCCCCTGTAAGAGCTACCTTTACAATATCTCTTTTTCACGCTCGAGGCTGCCATAGATTTATCTTTTTTTTCGCTTGCCTTGCGGTATCTTTGCAAATTCCATGAAGTTGTCCGATTGGGAAGAACCGGACGTCGGCCTTCTTATCATCCGGAACACAGAGCTGCAGGTACCTATAACAAGTTGAAAAGGATAAAATTACTAACTTGACTTACACATACAAATGAATAAGTTCAAAGTCCAGTACCTGGCATATATATCCACATGCCGGTTGGAAAATTTTCCCACATCCATGTCCAGCACATCTTGTTCAAATAAATAACACTCCATTTTAGGCAAAGATCCTGGGAAAATCCTTGCCTTCTTGAGCTTCATCATTCGGTTGAGCAAGGCATCATATGGCCTCGTATTGAATCGCGATGCGGGTTCAATGACCAGTACATTTACACAAATCATCTACATTCGTCTACTACTATCCATATTATTTTAAAGTTTTTAACTTGGATACTAGTACCTGTAGAGATCATTCTTATGCTCTGCTGATACTGTTTTCTCGGAGTCAGTATCCATTTCCTTCCCTTCTTTTTTGGTTTCCTCACTCAGATTCTTATTAGGTCCAGAATCCTCGTCTTCAACCTCTCCTGATTTCTCACTGTCATGAACTTCAGCCTCCTTTACTATGTCAGAAGCAAGATTTGACACAAACTTAAGAGTATCCCGCTTTTAGATCTTGACCTTTCGGAAGATTCCTCTTCATTAGGACACGTAAACATAGGATGTCATGGACTTCTCACCTTTTGTACCTGCTTGAAATAAAATGATTTCTTACCTGTTTCTACTGCTTTAATTGTCTTCTTCTGTGGCTTTTTAGGCGTGAACTTCTTCTTTGGAGTCACATTTTCTGCTGATCCCTTTACTTTTGAAGATGTGGCCTTAGCCTGCTCCCTCAATCTCTCGAGTTCCTCGTCATAACGGAATGTCACCATGCGGACTGAAGTGCCGGCCTCCTCAACCTCAGTATCCGTGAGTAGGAATAATGATTTGGCTTTTTCCTTCAATCACTGCTTTCTTTCCCTCGGCTACATCTTGCACCTCAATTTTCTTTGGAACCTCCAAAACTGTGAAAACCGAACCAAGAATAAGAAATTGCTTCCTCTGACACAATGCAAAACAATTTGAAAACAAGCGCACCTGATATGTGGTGTAATTTCTGCTCAGTTGTTTTTTTGGCACTTTGAAGCTCTGAAAATAAATCACATAACAGTCAGATATCAGTCTCAAACTAATCAGTCTCTAACTATTATGTTGAACAATAGCAGTACATATTACTAGAACTGATCTACATTGAAGTACTTTGAGTACATACACATGTAAACAGCTATTTGTCTAGATGGAATGTACATGTAATGTAATGTATGCACATGTACACATCAGACATTACATAAAATACCTCTAAATGTTATGTCACAAAAACACAACTCCTAATTTTATGTATTTAAGTTCTACATCTAGGGCCCTACACTGTGAATGTACAACATATATGTAAGAAACACATATATGTATGACATGCAAGCCATGGAACTATAAGTATAAAATAACCAGTACACTCCTACATGGTGTAGCAAAACCTTAAGTGCAGCAATCTACATGTAAATGGATTCTACATGTAAATGGATTCTACATTGCAAGTAATCACGGGTGCAAACAAATTAAACATAAATCATGAAATACCGCTTACCTCCAGTGTACACACCCAAGATCTTTGAAATGTTTTCGTCCCATTTGCATGCTCTTGGGCAGGATAGTCCAGCAGAAATAGAATACGAGAAACAGAAGATATGAAATGAATGCTCGCATGGAGCAACTAGGATAGGTTCATTATTAGCAAAGCCATTACTACAAAACACACATCCATGCACGAGATATGAATTTTTCTTGAGTGGAGAGATCACTAAGCTTGTTTTGGGCTGAAGGAGAATCATTTGCGAGAATGCATCATGTACTTATGCATATCATCAAGCCGTCGCAAAGACTCAAACCGAACTTTGTGAGCCTCCTCAAGTTCGCAATCCTCTTTTCACATAACTCCTTTTCCCAAATGGCTTTCTCCAATGGCTCTGAATTCTCTTGAAAGATTTCTTCCTTCCCCGGTTCTATCCCTCATCAAAAGGTCAACCTCCTGGCGCACGGTCTTGATGTCTCTCTTATTATGCTTAGCGTCGTCGAGAACACTATTGATGTCTTCTTGTATCTGTGCTAGGTCCTCTTCATGTGCATCCTTTCTTCTTGAAATCTTATTTATATTGTCACGTAGTTTTGCCTCTTTGAATTTTCAGTTCTTCAACCTTGGATGTCTTTGCTAATTAACTCTCCGTGACAACTGCTGCAAATGAGTTTACGCAAATTCAAGCTCTTCCTTAGGGTAAAAATCCTTCTTTGAAATTTAGGAACCTTGGATGTGGATTTAGAGGTCCCAATTTCTTTCCGTAATAGCGATTTTTTTTGCTCCTCCCTTTGCCAAATCTTTGGCCAAAACTTTAAAAGTATCCCAATCTACTTTTTTTTACTGTCAATTGAAGGGCAAATGCACGAGCAAAGTACTTCGTGTACATGGCGATTGTGACCTCCAGCTTACCAAAACAATTTCATAATGTTTGTAGAAGTTCTCGCCCACTCGGCTTCACGCTAGATTCTTTGAACCCCCGTATGTCTTTGGGCCCCCTTTGCTTTCGTCCATGATCCGTTGTAAATCACGGAAAAATTTCATCTCAGATTGACACATCTTACATGCTTTGCTTCCACAACAGCAGGTTCTTCACAAATAAGTCTTCTTTTTGGCCCTGGTTCCTCAAAAGCTTGAAACTTCCTCTTGTTTTTTTCGGCTTTCTTACTAGAATCGACTATTTTCAAATTCTTGTTTAATCTGGGTGACTTCCGGGAGGCAAAGGCGTCCATTGCTTGGATTTGGGCAAGGATTTCGAGGAAGAAGAATAAGTTACAGTCGAATTACTTCGTTGATCACTCACAAACACAAAAAATTGAAACGGCGGCAAATTTTTTTCCTAAACAGGAAACACTTCGCAATCTCCCTCCACAAAATTGCAATGAAGGTCCGTTCTGGTTGCCACTGCCACTCATAATTTTGAATTGCTGACGTGGCTACTCCTAATGATTACATATCCCAACTAACTAAAATTCAAAAAAATAACAAAAACGGGTGCCTACATGCCCTACATTATATATAATGTAAGGGCATTTTTTTTAGACACCCTAGCTTTCTTTTACCCACAACACAACGACCACCACCAGGACCATTCTCATGGGAGATTTCAACATTGATACCCTACGACAAAATAGCACCATCTCGAACCTCCATGCCGCCACGCCTGGCCTTGCCCAACAAGTCAAGGCCCTAAAAGCGCTCCATGTCATTCCTCGACCACAGGCATCGTCGAACACTGCTACTAGATTGACTACCTACGGGCATACATAGTATTCACTTCAAGAAGTCCACAATGTCTAAAAAAGGCCCAATGGGCTTAGCCTAATTATTATGAAGTTATCAATACTTTCTTTTTCCTTCCATAGCTTCTTAAATAACACTAAAAACTTTTAGGCTAAGAAAACCAAACCTTGTTCATACCATTCATACGACTCCACATTAAACAAAAAAAAAAAGCAACACGAAATGACAACCAAAAAACATGAAAACACACTCTCGAGCCAACGGAGGGCCCTTGTGCGCAACACCTTGTTTTATAAGTCCGATTGTTATTTTACGCTTTCTCAATTCCCTCTTTTGCACCATCGTGTTTCGTTCTCAACTTTTGCACCATTGAAAGTTGCTTGCTTAAACTAGAGGTACAAGATTTTCTTGCACATTTTTGAAGTCAAGCCATTTGTTAGAGGATGTATTTCCATTTGGACTTTGGGTTGTCTTTATGCATTCAGTTTCTGGCTTTTTTTCATTAGAATTATAAATACATATGTATTTGGAAGCACATCTCCTAAATTTTCAGTCACAATCCTTATTTTTTCACTCACAATCCTTATTTTCCGGTTCAAATTTTTATTTGCCAGCAAACAAATCCGGCAAATAATCTTCAGTTTATATTCAAAATCCGGTGGAGCATGACACTCACCGGCAAACCATGACACTCACCGGCAAATTATCTGGTTAGAGCTACTTGGGATTTCGAAGCTGTGAAGACATTCGAGTTAAATGAATGTTAAGGATCATAGGAATAAAAAGACGTGGACGTGGGTAACGTAGCAGCCTCTGTTAACGTGCTCTGCTGCAGGGGATATGTGGGAAAAAAATCCCCCGCCATCATTCAAAACTCTCACTCGTCGCATCCCTTTGCAATTTTGCAAAACAGATCCAATCCTGTGCAGACCTATCGATCAGGGATGTTGTAGTGAGAAATGTGGTCGCTGCTCCACTTCTCAGCTCAAGAAAAGCAGGTAAATTCACATCTAGGTTATCCGCCCGCTTATGCAAAGCTCTGCAGGCATAGCAGGGAGCTTAATCTGCCATTCCAAGATGGCCCTCCTCGCGCATTCCTTCCCTATGCTCTTCGCCCTGATGAAGTAAGATAGATTATATTTCGGCTTTGTGGTTTTAATGTATGCTCTGCTCAGATATGGTTGCATGCAGCTCGCCAAGTTGGAGGAGTTTGAGTGTTTATTTCCGACCATCAGGGGGGAGAAAAGGCAGGACTTGGACATGAAAAGTTATGCGAGCTTGTTATGGCAGCGGTTAGACCACCTTGGGTACTTCCTTCAAAACTTTCTTCATATTCGTTGTATCTCTACTAATAAATAAGGCTAGTTTTCAGAAATGCTGGCTTTGATCCGGCGAAATTTAGAGTGGATTCGTATGGCAATGTTCTCTATTGGAATGCAGATCCTGCAGGCCCTCTTGCTTGGGAGGTTTGCCACTGGTTTCCTTATTCAAGTATGTTGATAGGCCGAATTTTATAGCAGTTTGGAACTTCGCGCCCCATTAACACACCTATTGTTATTCAGGAGGGGGAGAAACCGTTTTCAACAATTTGAGGATAGTTCATTGGCAAGTTGCGGTAGTGAAAATGAAAAACTTGGAGTTTCTTATGCCGTGGTGGGATCTGCAGCTAGGCGTGTCTGTCAGCTTCTTTATCTCGGCTCTCGTATCAAAGAATGAGGATTTCAGGTGATTAATCTTTCATCGGTCTAATAATTAAATTTAGCTGAGGTCCATGCACAATTGTGCTTCAGATTCAACAAGGAACATATGAGTTCTTAGCGGATCAGTGTAGAAACAAAAATAAAATGTTTATTAACATCCATAAACAAACTTTCTGTCGTAAATTGCAGACAAAGATGTCGCTCCTTTTTTTTCTCAGGAGATGAAGATGCTTGCTTGGTCAACGAGGAGCATAAATGGCCTCAACAATTTATTGAAAAACGCTTTTGCCCAGCTGCTGCAATAGTTCGAATGCAGAAAGAAGATGAACAAGCTTTGGACTTGAATGCTTCAAGCCATTCAAGCTCTTCCAACTTTGCATCCCCAGGTATAAATGAGTTTATATGCAAAAAACTTCCATTTTTTAAATTATGTGAGTATCCTTGCTTGACGAGAGAGGAAAGGTAGGATAAACTTGCCAACAAAGAACATATCTAATCGATCTCTTGTCTCTGCACAGCAAGATAGAATCCCATTGCATTCGTTTTTAAAATAGTTTCAGCGATCCCCATTTAGAACAGATATATGATAGTCATTTTCTGCTGTCTGTTCAAATTTTAGGTGCATCAAGTGCAAAAAACTGGACTTCGAATGAAGAAAAAGCACTCCAAAAGGCAGTCGAAAAGCATGGATTTGGAAGCTGGAAAGAAATACAAGAGTCTGAGCCTCTTGTCTCCAGTTATTCTCTTGCTAATATAAGAGACAAGGTATATATTTCTCATCACAGTTCATGTTTCTAAAAGTTCTAATGCTTACACCTTTTGTGTTATCAGTATCGCTCAATGATTCGTGTAGATCAGAAGCCAGACAAGGAGAATACAACTATAAATTCAGCACTTGATCGGCAATCAATTCTTTCATCAGCCATTAAGAAAGAATTGAGGTCAAGAATGTTAAGGGAGGCTGAAAGAAAAACAAAGAATGAAGAAATGGCGAGGCTGCATGACACACTAAAATCTCTGAAGCATGCAAATGAGGAGGAAAGAGAAGCCTTAGCTGCACTTGATAACCAGCTAAAAGTGGAGAAAAAACAAGTTGAGAAGCAAAGACAGTGGAATGAAACTCAGGCTTCTTATCGTTTGTGTTTAGAGAGGATGATCCACGAAACCATGCATCAGTATGTTGCTGCAAATAACCTCTTTCTTTATCAGTGATGAAAGATCCATAATCGGAAATATGGCCTCAGGGGCACAGTGGCCCTAAAGAAGTTACCTTAAGGGGTTTTAGGAGAGTTAAGTGGGCAGCTCACATTCAAAAGAAAAGGGATAATATGTTCACCTCATACTTCGCTCTATCTGCTAGAGAAAACACAGGAGTTTAATTTGGTTTTGAAACTAGGTTACATGTTACTGGGATGTAAGCTGTTCGTTTACAATCGTATTATTGGTCCCACATCAGTCTTCTATAGACGTTAATATATATTTCTTTCTTTGTATGTGCTTATACTAACATCAGAGATGGGTTATGTAGGAGTCTTATATATAAAGAGGAGGCACGGCTAAATCAGGTTGCATACAATTCTTTGATAGCACAACTTGAAGCACAGTATAAAATCTGTGGTGCTGCCAAAACTAACGTCCTTAAACAAAGTAAGGAAAAAGAAGCACTTGCAGCTCTCATCAATGAACACATTCCAGATGACAAGGTAGCCATGGCTTCCCCGACTCTATCTCAACCTGGTAGCAGTGCTTCTATTCGGCACAATGCAGGTTCGAACTTTACCACTTTAGTGGCTGTTGCTGTTGTCAATATTTCTCTGTACTCTAAAAAATTAGTGATGTTATTTGTTCCTCTCAATCGAAACAAGGCCAAAGCTCAACAACAGCTTATTTTCGGGACATAGGAAATGAGATACAGAAATTTGCCCCACGATCTTTGGAAGCTCAAAGTTTGAAATGGACCCCTAAAAAATGAGTGAAAAAAGTCCTGTATAGGATTTTTGTCTAGATATCTTGTTCACAAATTTTCTGTTCACTATAGAGAGGACTCTTTATTTGGCATGCCAGGCATGACACTTTGCTTGTAGCTTTGGGGCTCTTTTGGACTTGAGGGTCGTTTTACAAGACACGATTATATGTGTCCCTGTGATGCATATGAGGTGAACAGGCCGGAACTCAATTCTAACTTCCAAATGCTTAAGCAAGCTTCACAAATTGTGAATTCTTTCACCTTTGCTCTTATGCTTAATATCTACAAAATCTAAACCCTAAATTTGAAGTTGTTTCTACCACATATTCAATACAAATCTGATATGTGTATCATGGAAATCTTTTTAGAGAGAAGCATGATGGTCACAATATTCTTATCATTCAGCATTCACTGTGAAGTGGTCTTGCATCTTCCATTGCCCATAATGTGGATAGTGGCACTGCAGTCAGTGTCAGTATCAGTACCGAAGATCAAAGATGTTCTGCTGGTCACCTTGTGCCAGCTGCAGGTAAGTGACAGGTCCAAAAGGAGCCATGAAATGGAAGTCACAATTTTTGCACATTCAGTCCTCAAGTTGCATTGTTATGGTCTTTTTAATTGGTGGTTCTCCATAAGATATAAGATTAATATATTTAATAAATACTTATATATGATGTTTCTCATTTAGAAGTTTAAGTGCTAATATATGACTTATATTTCTTTTGCAACACAGAATCAGTTAGTCAAGGTAAAAGTCCAAACAGCTTGGAACTCAATGAAGAAGAGAAATTCAGCAATGCTGGTTTGAACAAACAGCTCAAGCTCTTGCTAGGAAACACAACAACAATGGATGACAAGGGATTTCATCAAAGATGCTCGAATGGCTATAAGAAGGATTGGGACAAGGAAGAATCTACCAAGACCAGAGAAAATCAAGTACACAAAAATCAGCAGGAAAATGCTCCTCCAGATGCTGACACATATGACCGCTCAAAAACAATGAAGCAACTTGTAGAACATGGCACGAAGAAAGAGAAAGGAAAACGGCCTTTGGTTGGGTTACTACAAAAGCTAAATCTTAAACATGAACAACAGCCCAGGTTAAGCAAATCAAAGGATCTCAATACAAATGGAGCTAAAATTGATACATGGGAGAAACTTACTGGAAAAATGACTGAAGTTAAGCTGGGAGCCTCCCCCTCTGAAACAAAGAAGGTAAAGCATGTGAAGGATTTGAAGCCACTATCAGTTTCCAATGCTGGTGGCAAAAATAGAGCTTCCGAAAATCAGCCCTTGGGTGATACCCGCCAAGCATTCATAAAAGCATCTCGACAAATTGGACGAAGGATGTCAATAGCTTGAACCTTGCATTCATTTGTTCAGTATATATTAAAAATTTATTGCAGTTTATACAGCTGCTTACAAATAATTGTACACTACTTTTGTGTGTAAGAATATAAGTTCCACCTTGAGCATTTGTATCTTTTCTATGCCAAGTATTGTAAAATATGTTTGCTAAAGGGTCTTTTGAAGAGACAACTGCAGATAGAGCGCTCATTGTGAAATTAAGGACTGCCTTCCACTTTTTTACTTAATCAATCTAAGTTCCATAGATAAATCCTCAGGGACAGTTGACTACTGGATATATGGTGATCTTTCCGATAATAAATCATTAATCCCATCTGTATGTATTCAGTATGGTTCATTTTAGGTTCACAATTTTGCCCAAAATTTGTGATGTGTTTATTTTGATATAAACACAACTTTCCTTATAGAAAGGCGCCTCCTTTCTGGACTCCATGTATATGCTCCGCGTATAATGTCTCTATATACATGTCATGTCATGCCTGGTTCTGTAAGCAAGTGTCTACACCCAGAGTTAACCATTTTGGCTACTTGTTTTCTATCTCTTGGCTGATCTGCAAAGGAACGGAGTGCTCCCTTTCATGAACTGTTTGATGAGCATTCAGTTATGGCAATATGAATCGTTCTATAGCTTCTACTACGCCATCTTCATTGTTACTGCCCACTTTAGCATCTGCAACTCCAAGAGCTCCTCGAGATGCATTTCCCATTGCAACTCCCCATCCAACCATTTCAAGCATTTCAATATCATTGTCACCATCACCAATTGCCATCACCTGACAATGATTATGAACATCGACATCATTTTCATGGATTGAATCTGTTGGGAACTAATCAATAGAAGAGATCTTAGCAGTTACCTCATCTGGGTGTATATTCAAATGATCGAGCAACATTTTCACCCCTGCTCCTTTTGAACCACCTGGTGGCAGCATCTCCAGCATATCTGGGAGGGCTTGTACAAGAGTAACTTCGCCATTGGTTGCTGAAGACCAATATGGTTTCAGATGCTCGTCTATTCTTTCTTGCTTTTCATAGAAAAGTATTTTCTGTAAATATCTATCTTGTTAATGACACCATGCAAAAACAAAGGATGATTATTCAAATTAATTTTACCAAAACTTCACTTCACAAACCTGTATAGGAAGCTTATGTACATCATTTAAGGATTTCAACACTTCAGCCTGCCAAAATTGATAAATTAGCTTATTTGTGTTCTGATGATGATTCAAAACCTAATTATCCACCATACCTTTGGCTCTAGGTATTCCACATGCAGAGTGTGGACAAATGGATGATCAAAAACAGTGACTGTACGGTCAGGACAGAATCCAATAATAGGTATATTGTTGTCTCTCGAATATGTACATGCCTTTTAAATAATGTGAATAATCAGTTTCGACCAAGATAACCTCAGCTGCTATTAAAATGTACCTCTAAGCATAAATCTTTTGAGAGGAGTCTTCTATGGAGTAAAGTGCCATCTTGACCATATACAAGGAGTCCCTAAATCAGGAGTACCAATTTCAGTTAAGGCTTTTAAGGTAACAATGAGAAGACAACTATACAACTTATTTATGAACATGAAAACCAGGTAAATTAACAAGGGCAATAGGCAATACTTGCACAAAGACGCCAGCAGAAACATTGGAAAGAACTCCATTTTGGCCTTCAAGTCCAACTGGGCGAAGTGCTGCCATAGCCGCAGGCCGTGTCTGTATAGATTTACACATTCAGTTGTATGCAATCAATAAGCAAAATATAAAGAACAATACGGAAAGTGATACCTTCCCTGTGGCCACAATTACTTGAACCCCAAGGTCCATAGTGGCCCTTAAGGCGTTGGCAGTTGCTTTTGTTATGTATCCTTTGCTATTGATAAGAGTACCTATAATATTTAAAAAGGAATTATTTGATCATCCCACAATGAAACAACTTCATTTTTAACTGCCCAGTTATTGTACAACTTTTACAAGGAACGAAAATGTACCATCCATATCACAAAATAAGACCTTAAAAGGTGTCCTTTTTTGCTGCCTTCCTTTTTTATCTGCATCAGAAAATCAAATAATCAATTTTATAAAGGCTCCTTTAAATGAGAGACTAGTTAAAAGATAGACTTGTACCTCCGTTATATGATCGTCCCTCAAACTTGTCATCTTTGTAAGTTTCATAAATAAGACCTTTGCCTTTCCAGCCTAGATTTTCTAGAATCTGCTGTTCCCTAGCTTCCATTTTTCTTTGGTGATCAGGGCCTAACTCATGATCGTAGCCTAATACATGAAGCAGTCCATGCACCTAATGTATCATTCATTTACCATAGATACGGTAAGATAGAATAGTCAAAATTAAAAAAAAAAAAAGCAGTACTGAGAATTGTGAGATATACCAAGAGAATTCTCATTTCATCAAGAATTGAATGCTTCCTCTCTTCTGCCTGTTGTTTGGCAGTTTCTACAGAGATTACAACATCCCCCAAGAGAAGCTGCATGTGATAAAGCTCCTAAATCCCATTAATTGCGCAACAAAATGCAAAGTAAAGCAACCTGATCTATGGAATATTATTAGTTTACCAGGGGCGAAAAACTCTGATCTCCATCTTGCGGAAATGATAGTACATCTGTAGCTGAATCTTTTCCAAGCCACTGCTTATTCAGCTGACGTATATATGCATCATTACATATAACAACAGAAAGTTCAACAGTGTCTGCTTTCTCTGCTGGTTTGAAGCCTTCAATTCCCATTTTAACTGCAATAATAGCATCTTGTTCAAGCTGGCGCACCAAATCCTAGAAATAGGAATGGGACAGTAAGTCATTACATTGTATACAATTCATACAATCTTAAATGAATTAAACAAATTAGACTCTTTTCTTCCTAATTTTAGCAACATAAATAGAGAACAAACAAAATAGTCTTGTGTTGAACAAACCTGAATGTCAGACCCCGCCTCAAAACTCTCCTCAACCATAACCGGCACACTAATTTCCACCTCTTTCTTTGGCACGGGTCCACGTTTGGCATGAACTTCAGTGCTAAACTTAGCATTCCACCTCCTGATCCCATGACCTGAAACCCCAGACTCTGCACCAAGAGGCACAACCCCCAACCGTGGTACCTTAAGTCCCGAATTCTGCCCACCTCCAAGAATACACGAAATTCGACATGCAGAAAAGGCTGTAAAATTTTTAGCTTTTCCAGACAATGCAAAGGCAAGTCGCTGCGATGTTCCATATGCATCGCGCACTGCAGTTGTTGCGGTAGTGGATATGGCACTGCCTGCACCGCATCCACAACAACGTACTAGCGCCATGCTCTTGCTTCTGGATTGAACTGAGCTGAATTTGATCAAGGAATTTGTGTCATGGAAGAATAAAACTACCTAACGTGCTCTTCAGCGCCGGCGGAAGAAATCAAGATTCGAATATTCTGCTTATGTGGTTGGTTCAAAAATATGAGGCCACCTTTTTTTACCGAACTGCGTCCAAGTAAGGATCTTTACACGTGGTATCACTACCATTGCCTCGTCTAGGTGAGGTTTGCGTGGTTTATGAATAGATAGATAGTACCTTTTAGATAATGCATGGCCGAGAAACAACAAGGCCCGACCAGCAGATTATATTTATCGGGGTAGCCTCACGCTCCCAAGGTCCTACTACCATTTTGTAAATCTTAAATTATTGGTAGGCAAGCCTCTAGAACTGGTCTTCCAATAGGTGCCTGTGAACGTGTCTTCCAATGGGTTTTGGCCGATTAGTCGATGAATCAATATAAGTATCTTGTAGACTTGCCAGCCAATACCACAAGTTGAGAATCGATGCCAGAGTCATGGGCCATCCTAGAGGACCCTTGGAGTGTAGCATATCAAACAGAGCTTAGAACCAGCTCTAGCATCATCACACATTCCCTTTTGTCCAATGGCACTTCCTCAACTATGCTTCCATCTCACTCCAATCTATTGTGGTGGATGTTGTGTTCCATAGCCTCGAGATATTATGCTACACCACAAGGCACACAACAAAAATCCATCCACCAGACCCACAAGTATATAATACTAACAAACGATATATATAGTAATGCAAGATTGTCATATATCAAAGGCAAGATAGATAGATAGATAGATAGATAGATAGATAGATAGATAGATAGATAGATAGATAGATAGATAGATAGATAGATAGATAGATAGCATCCACGGGAAGCTCATGGAGCTTATACGACACAACACATCCAGATGGGACCAGAGCCACCACTGTACATGGCTGAAGTGGGTCCTTCCCCTGCTTAATTTTACAATAACCATGGCCACTTCCACAATGAAGCGATTGTGAAACACCAAAGAGCAGAGAACAAAGTGTAGAAAATAAATTTTGATTATAGATTACCCTAATTCTAATTAATGTCAAAGAGCAAGACCTAGTTTTGAATTAGCATAATTTATTTGGTGAATAGTTCAGTCTTCAAGCTGGAGAACCAACCCTTGAAGGTTTAACAGTAAATCTTTAAGCATATACCTAAGTGTGTCCTTATTTAGCTTGATAATGCATGGGGTCTGGGATCCTTGATAAAGCATCCTCAGCTTGTCGTGCTTATAGACGATTTCAAATGACTACTCTTGCATGTCGAATGTCGACACACTCCAGAAATATTTTTTAAGAATTTAAAAGTTCAAGTTACGTTTGGCAAAGTCCACCGCTGGAGAAATTGTTACCTTTTTATGACCTTCGGAGCCTTCAAGGAAGGAATTATGTGTTTGTGCCTCTTCCTCAACATCCTTGAGTCTCTTTAATGTCGAGATGGGGTTGCCTTGACGATGCTGTCGCTTCCAATCTTGGTGTGGTATATGGTCATGTGCCAGTTGGATGCTGCCTAGTGGCGTGATGTTAAAACAACTATCTATCTATCTATTGTTGTTAACAGCTTGAAGTCTACCCAACTCCTTTCTGGGAACCAAAGAAAGTGAGGATGAGGCTCCTCTTAATCAGAACTATATATCTAGTGTTGGCCCTTACTCTTATAAATCCTCCCAAGTACATAAGTACTTGGAGTGCAAAATGAGATGATCTACCTATTGAGGATAATTATAGATTTATAAAGAAATTATTCTGGGTTGAAGGTTGAGGCAAACTATCTGGTCATATCAAGGTTGTTGCCTGGCCTTTTAATGAAGTATATGATGGTAGAAGCTTTGAATCGTTCGACATTCGACATGCATATCTTCTTGTGCTTTATGGTTCGCTTATTCATGCTCTTCCTTCTCGGGATTAGGGTTTTCCAAGTAGTTCTCTCTCTTCTTCTTGTTCTTCTTGCCACTTTTGTGCTTCTACTCAGAGGAGCTTGCTTCTAGGGCATCAACAACCTTTTGTCCAATGTTCACTACATTTGTAAAGCTTCTGAATGTTTTAAGTAGTGGAATATAGGTTGGTTGATGGGCTAAACCCTTTTGAACTTATGCCAGAATGTTTTCTATATTGTTGACCATGAAATGCTTGTCGTACCACATGGTAAGATCATGGAAGGCCTTGAACGCTTTCTTCTCCAAGTATAAGGTACTCCTGCCATTCTATTAGGATCGATAGCACCATATATCTAATGTGATGTTGGCTGGCACGGACTCTCTTGAGTATAGAATAGTCTGTACTAGCTCCTATAGTGCTCCCAGATCATGATTGATTGTCATCCTCTAGGTCTAAGATGGGATTTAGTATTGCTTCTTCCTTTTTGTCTTCCGGCTCAACAAGCTTGGCCATCACTGTTGATAAAGTATGGATACTGGAATAGAAGAAATTTTGCATGTTCCATTGGACTCTTGGAACTTGTGTTAATATTCCTTGGCATTGTCTAGGCTTGTCTTGACTATGAGATCTCCCAAGCTCCGTAATAGTCTTTCTAATTCCTGCTCTTCTCTACAAAAATCCATCCACTTCTAATAGTGGGGGACACTTGCATTGGGTCTAGAAGCCACATCTACTACAAACGTTGTTGCCATGAACTGGCAGCTTCTCTGCAAGTACCATATATGCTACTTGGCAGTGTCCATAGAAGTAGCTTCTTTGCTGCAAGAAAGGTTGTAGACCATGGGGAGGGGTAGGAGGAGGTCAAGAGCGATAGGGAGGGGAGGAGTATATGTAGTTTATAGGTTGTTGTGACCTTGATGGACAGCTGACATCAGTGGTCCTAATTCTCGTGGACTCGCAAAAACACGAAAAAATTGGCTGCATTCCCCCCACGCATTTACTTATGAGTGATATGTTTTCAACAACTAATGTTTTCCTCCCCCCTCTCTTATCCGATGTTGTTGCATGTCATGCTCAGGCTTTGTTGGGCATTCTACATTGGTCTTTGGTTCCTTGGTGGTCTCTCTTATGGATAGGTTCTGGCTGGGCTTCCTTTATTGTTGATGTGGTGTACTTTGATATATTATCATCTATGCTTCTTCTTTGTATCTCTCATGCTTTTGCTGACGCCACGTCACATTCTTGCTTTAAGGTGTACTTTTAACAATTTTCTTTGGTATCAGCTTCTCACTACTTGGTTCCTCCCTATGGGTCATTTGCATTTTCCATGATATTGCCATTAGTTTTTACTTCCCTAGATCCTTCCACTCTTCGAGCGTATTTTGCCATGTTTCGCTGCTTCGCCCTCTTGGAGTTGCCTCCATTCACTTTCACATCTTCTCGCTTCCCTGATTATCATTGTCACATTCTTTCCATTGCTCGTTGTAAAGCACGCACATAGAGCTTCTCCGAGGGATGTAGCTAATGTAAGGCACATATGGCATGTGCATGCATAGGGTTAAGAGCAATTAACCCGTATACGGAATTTTCCTTAAAAATTTTCCCTCGTATTTTATATGCCCATACCATATTTCTTATATAGGTCATATGGAATTCAAGCAAAAAAAACCTTAACCCGGTTGGGCAAAAGAACCCCTCTTTGTTGTACTCACATGGTTTCTATGGTTTTTTCTAAGGTGCAGTCCCTGGGAGAGCTTCATATTGGTATATGGTTTGGCCCTGATCTATCATGTTACATACCTGCTTTTGAACTTTTCAATTCGGATACCCTTTTGCAAGTGCATGCACTGCAGTTTTGAAGATAATATACTTTTTACAACTTTTGATCCATGACTCAGTTTTCAATGATTTTTATTGCTTTGGAAACCTCTCTTCAAGGGCTTTCTTATGATATATGATGCAACCATGATTAGTCAAGTTTTATGAGTTCAAATAGCATTTTTATGGTCTAATTTGCCAAGGTTCTTAAAAAGTTATCATGGAATCTGCAACATCATGTTATTGGATTCATTTCATTGTATCTGCTTTGCCCATATTGATTTGATTAAATTAACATAGCTTGTGTTTTATCACGGCAATCACATGAAGAAGAAGCAATAAGGTTTTTCATCCAAGATGGTAATCAAAACACATAGAAAAAGGTCTTGAGATTTTAGAGGTTTTTGTACAAGAGATAATTCTCAAACTAATAAAAGATTTTCCCATAACCCAACCTCAGTCTGACACTCAGACGGTAGTGTGTGTTTTGCCCCCTAAACTATTTGATCCTCATTAGGCTACTGTTGAACGAGGATATTGCAGGAATATTTAGTCCTCAACATCCATTGCCAGAGGTACCTTCCCCAGCACATAGCTTGGATGGAAATGGGCCTTCTGGAAAATTTTGAGACACACATCTTGGTACATAGCAACATCATGATCTTATTCGTGTTTTAGATGCTAAGGTTCAAAATTTAACCCCTATATTACGAGATCATGTTCAGAGTATTCATTCTGAGAAAGGCACATCTATGACAATGCTATTTCAACATGGGAACAACATGTACAGTCAGTTCTTACCTTGGTTACTGACTACAATGGTCAAAACCCTACACAGTCAATGGATGTCTCAGTGCAAACTTCAGAGGCAGAAATTGAGGTGGAAGTGAGCACTATATATGACATCATTCTCATTTCCAGCTTTATTGGCATCTTCTCACAGTAGCTGCATTTCTGGCTCAGTTTCCCTTTCCACCTGCTTTTCATTTTTCTCATTTCACTTGTGCCTTGATATGCTATGCTTGTCACGTGGCTCGCATGACTAGCCCCTCTCTATTCTCTTTTATTCTAGTCTATTCTCTTTTATGAGGTTATTTATCACGTGGTTTGCGTGACCATTCCCTCCCTATGGTCAGCTCCTCGTCCTTTTGAGGTGGATTGGGGGGCCAGCTGTGATGGCTATTGTTCCTTTTTTTAACCGTTTAATGGGTTCCTTGTGAGCTTTTTTTTTGTAGGTCATGGTATCCTTCATTGATTTGATATCCTTCATTTTATTTAATGTCTCGTCTTCCAATGTTGAAAACCTTAGCATCTTTTGAAGTTTCTTGGTGATGGTTACTCATTAAGATTTTTCTCGAAAGCCCAGAATGGTGAGGTTTTTTATCACAATGAGAAGATGTCGCCAATTACTTCATCTCATTGTCGCCATGATCATTGTTCTTCTATCCAACCCTCTATAGAATAGTCTAATTATGTTCCTATGTTTGGCTACCCCACCCTCTCTTATTTTATCCATATCATTGTATGATGATGCTATAATGGCTCCGATCAATGCATTCATACTATTACAATAATATGTGAAGAGATAAATCAATACACAAAATTTTAAAATTTTATATCAACAAAAAAGGTATTGTACGTAGAAGGTTGTATCTAGACAACCTATCTCCTCTAATGTAGCATGGTAGCATATCCTTGTTTTCTATGATGACTCTCGTGGAGTGGATAGCCACTAAGTTGGTATCTTCAAACATAGAGATCATCTGCTGCCTCCTGAAGTGCAGTAGATCTATATTTTGGGATTGAAGGCCTTTCATTATCTTTTTTGCCTATTTCCTGACCAAAACCTGAAAGTGTAGCTTAGGAATTAAGAACTCCACGGCCTTTTGATACTTGTGGATTTCCTGCAGACCTATGCCAGTTTAAACTTGTGCATCTGTCTACTTGTGGCCATAGTGGCATCATTTCTTCCCATTCCTTTATTTTATACTCCTCTCTCTGCTTAGTTGTTTTCTCTTTGGTTTTGTTGGCTAGTTCGTGAATGTGGTTTGTGGTTGATCGGCTTGCCTTTGGTGTCAGTATGCCTATATATCGGTGTAGTCTTACTATAGCATACTTTAGGTCTGCGTATCTAGGTTCTCTATCCTTTCTCTTGTATGGTCCAACTCCAAATGTTCCATCTTTGTTGACATGTGACTTGTATCTTGGTGCTCTATACCCTTTGCTTGTGCTACTTCTCTGCAGCTCGTTATGGTAGCGCATGGGGTTGGGTATCATGTGAAGGCTAATTGCTACACTACAAGAGAATGGATATTAGATGTCAGGAAAATCGTAAAGTAGGTTTGTAAGTGTAGGATCGATGACTTTAACGACAAATAAACCGATTAATTTGATGAATGAGCCTGATGCATAGCTAATGGATAGACTGACACAAAACTATCTGAAGATTATCTGACAAAATCTCTGACGCACACTATAACTCATACTCGGATGATGGATTCCTAATGATTAATTTGACTATTATTTAGAATAGTTACCTGACAATTAAAATGTTGGTGTCTTGATTAAAGCTCTGATTATTTAATTGACTATCATTTTGATGAATTACGCATTTAAAGCATTCATCATGCATGCATCACATCTATCACTAGTTTTGGCATGATTTTTTACGGGTCTTTCATTGTTTTGAAGTTCTCGTATATCTATTTTTTTTGTTGTCAGTAGGGCATATCCTAGGAATGTTAGTGAGGAAACTGAAATATCTGCAGAGAATATCTTAAATAGAAGGTGAGGATATAGAGACAAGGAATATCCTAAATAGACATTCTGAGATAATACCAAGAAATGCAATCTCCACTTAATTTCTATATGAGTTTCAGTCAAATTTCTTGAAGAGCAGTTTGCATGGCCTCTATTCTGGCAATCATGGCCCCCTACTATTATAATGGCTGAGAAGCTGTTGGATTTTGGCTTGCCTTTTTTATGTTGTCTCTTATCGATGTTACACGTTGCTTTCTATGGAACTGGCTCGAAGGATTAGGTACTTGATGTTTGTAAATAAATAATGTATCTATTTTTGTTTTTGTTTTCATTATGCATTGGATTGTAGGGTTGAATGATTGGAAACAATGAAGATGATTGGAATTTTAATGAACATGTAAGGCAAAGTAGGGGTTATAAAATCATCTTCAATATCAATTCGCACGACTGGTTATGGATTGACCTTGTCATGATGGACAGATATTTAAAGTGAATCTTGAAAGCGGAATGAACCACGACTAACTTATATGTGTCCAAACGATTCAATTTTATGCTTTACCCATTTGTCCATATTTGGTTTTGGGCAGCATTAGTTCTCTCTGCAAGAGTTGGGAGGTACAACAAGTCCTTGGAGCTGAGTCCTCCACGGCACGAATCATGACTTTTATGGCTCAACTTCCAGATGTTATGGAAGTTTCCCCTAATCTCAATAGAGATTTTGAAAGTAGGTAACTGATATTGAGATGGCAGTTTTTCCCATTTTGGGCCCTAGGCCATTGTACTATATATATCAGAAGCTTAGATCTAGAAGCTTAAACAAAACTTAGTATTTTCTTATTGTCTAGTCTTAGGGTTCAACAAGATTTCATGTATCTCATTTCATCATCTTGACATACAGTTTCTTTTGTTTTCTTTTTATTGTTTTCATTTCGTTCTTAGTTCTTTTATGCAAAATCTCACGTGACACTCTATACTCAGGATTTGTCTCAAGAATCCTCACATAAGGTGGTCTTTTAGACGATCCCAGACCTAGAATCTAAACACTGGCATCGACATCAGGTCTTAGTTTTTTCTTTTTATCTCCAAGATGTCTCTTCGTGCCTTCACCCAAAAGGAGCTTCTCTGCCAAACTGCTGCTCATTTGGACATGCATCAACACAAGGCAGATGTTCCTGATTCTTACTTGGGAAACTATGATATTGAAGGAGATTGCCCACGTTTGCACGCCCATTCAATGCCTCCCACTCCATGGCCTTTTCGTATTCCAAGTTACCGATGCATCAGACTCTGTAGTAGTTTCAAGCTCCAGACAGTACTTACATTCATATTCTGGATGTGCAATGAAGGTTCCCAGACAACAAAGATCCGACGCGCTTCAGATCCAAGAAAGGGCAGACCACAAAACACGCAACCAATTGTTCCATATGTCGTCGATGATCTTCATGGCTAATCTGCATCACTGGAGCTCCAAGATGCTCAAAAGTTGCCCTGCACTCATGAACCTCATAAAAGATTTCGTTTGATGGGAGCTGGACATTCATGGAGTCTTGCTTGGCTTGCAATTGCTGGATATAGGGCACAACTTCTTTCCTGTTATTATCCACCATGGTGCCAATGGCCTCTGAGACACGAGCTGAGGTGGCGAGAGTCGCCAAGCCCTTGCAAAGCCACTCAGAAAATCGTACACCTGTAACTCGAGCTACTGTGTCAGATGATCTCCAAGGTGAGGTCGATGCAGCTCGGGGAATGGAAGAGGATGTCACCCCAGGCTGCCGCGGGGGAAGAGGAGGAAACTTCTCCTGCCCTGAGGACACTTGCCTTGCGGGTACAATAGTTTGTGTAGGTTGCACCACCATCCGAGCACTAGCTCCACGAGTAGTCTGCATCAAGGAACTTCCAATCTATGTTGGAGGTGCCGCCTGTGCAATACTATTAGGTGCAGCCTGTCCAGAGGAGCACTCCACAGGCACGTGAGATCTCAACTGACATGAGGGACCTCAACATGTGTTGGAGGTGCTGCTAGCCCAGAAGCAACTTCAACAGACAAAGAGGGTCTTGCCTGACCCACAGAACTTCTGATGAGTGTTGGAAGTGCTAATTGGCCAGACCACCCCACCTGACCCAAGGAACCTCCAACGTGCATTGGAGGTGCAACCCTCTCAGAAGAGTTTCCTAATGGCACAAACCAAACCCCCCCTACGTCACCCCCGTGTGAATATGCACCCAAACCAAAGGGGGCTTTTGGGGGATTTTAATTTAAATGTGTTGGACCCAATGACTGTGTTAATTAATGTCAATGGTAGTTATGTGTTGGTTGTTAATGTCAATGGTTGTTATGTGTTGGTTGTTATGTGTTGGGGGGATTTAATTTTTATATGTTGGATGTTAATGGTTTGTGTTGCAAAAAAAATTTTTGGCCCCTTCGGGGCCTTAGGGACGTCCCAAGTGACAAAAATTTAGAATTCAAACAAAAAAAAAAACTAGAATTCATTTGAGGCTTTCATCACATGTAGCTTTTGAATTTGATCACAATAAAACAAATAGAACATAAGTAAAAGTTACCATAAAGATAGAGCAGATTGATCCCATTATTCTGAAAGTCATAAAGTTTGCAACACCCATACACAAACATTTTTCAACTGGAATTTAACAGCAGCCTTTGGTCTCCATGGATTCTTGTGGTGAGAAACCAAAGTGGGAAACTTTTCTGCTTGTTAGCACAAGGATCTAGAAGCCTTGGAATTTGCTTAATAATTGCCTCAAAATCTAAAAATGCATGGTAACTTTTTGCAAGCTTCATTCGGAATGAGCCATAAAACAATATCCAATAGCGCAATCCTGTATTAATCAGCTGGTAGGATGTGAAAGCCTACCAAACCCGGCCAAAAAATTGCTGTTTTAGCATAGATACCTTAACCAAACAAAGCAATAAAAATCATCTCAAACAGAGCTCTGGATCAAAAGTTATGATAAGAAATGTGTTGCCGGCGGGGAAACTGCACTACATGCGCCCTTCAAGCCCTTCATGTGCCCATTATGCACCACACACACAAAAAGAGGGCTTTTGTTGTGAGCCATTGGTTGTTGACCATTGGAAAAAAGGCTAAAATCAATGGCCCTTCATGTGCCCATTATGCACCACACGCACAAAAAAAGGGCTTTTGTTGTGAGCCATTGGTTGTTGACCATTGAAAAACAAGGTGCAAAGCACTGTGGATTGCCCCCAAAATGCTATTATGAATAAAGCTTTATAAATGTATCTTCATGCGTCTGGTCGTTTAGTCTAGTGGTAATACACTAGGTCTAGCAACTATAGGTCTCGAGTTTGAGACCGCCCAGAATCGCACTTTGAACTGTTGGGTGTCAAAACCCACAGACGCAATGTAAAGTGGTTGGGGGCAGGGCCCAACAAAGCAATGTAGTGTGGTCACATGTCCAGTTGGATGCTGCCTAGTGGTGTGACGTTAAAATACTATCTATCTATCTATTATTTAAATTATTTAATTATTTTGAAAGTAGTATAGGAACATGGATGAATCATTTCGTTGCATATGTCTTTGTTTTTGCAAGGCAAAGAGGTAAGTGGCCAATATCACGAAGATGTTGTTTTTCTATTCGATCCGTGTTGACAATTCATGTGTATTTTTTTTTTGTTAAGGGTGATGCGTTTTTTTTTTTTTTTTTTTTTTGATGTTTAGATGTAGATTTTGAACATTATTTATTAGCATGTGTTTGTGTTGAATGGTTAAGTCCTTTGAGGTGTAGGGTTCGACTTAGTGTTGAATAACATGAGTAACATATGGGATTTGAATTTTTAAAATCACGTAAAAGTAAATCATTTATATAAAAGTGTCTAGTTTTGCTTTAAAAGCAAAGATTTCTACAATTATTAAAAGCAGCATTAAAAGCTCATAGACAGAGTGTTGATTGTCTAGTTGTTTTTCGTACTTTCGATGATTGCGTTTGCACAATTGATTTTGAATATCCCCTGTTGGATTTTGTTGAGATACTCGTTCACGGAATTTTAGTGGCGACGTCATCATTTCATTATACAATTCTCCATCGTCCATTCCATATGCTTTGTCAAGGAGTTCATTTCGAAGAGTGCTTTGTATGCTTTGCTGTATCATCATTTGTAGATGGAACCAGCAAGTGTTGGTACCGGCTTTGGATTTGCGGTTTTCACATCGTATGCAGTGTTGTTCTTCTTCATACGTTTTTCATTTGTGCAATGTGTACAAACGTATCGTATGCTATCGATCGAAATTGTTAGTTTGTGCTTCAAATTTGCCTTTGATCTGCAGGCCATATGTCATTACATCTTGAAATTACTTGCATATATTTGTGATTGGTACAATTGTTTGCTTACCGATTACGCCCTTCTTTGTTTTTCGACATGACTTGGATACACAATGTCTTTCATGCGTCGAATTGTTAATGTGTCGTAATTTACAATTGTCGGGTGTGTTTCCTTCTTGGTCTTCTTCTGCGAAGAATGCTAGTGTTGCATTTGATGTGGAGAGACTGCCAAATGCCTCAATGCGTGACCTGCAAATGCTTTTGAACAAAACTACTGGCTTGTCCCCTATGAAATCTAGATTAGTTTGTATTGTTGGCAATGACAAAATAAGAAATAGATTTTGTTACCTTTGAAGAATCTGTTTTGCAACTCATCATGTATTGGTTCTTGTTCTTTCCAGAATGTCAAGTTTGCCATGTCCTCTTCTTGGTTGCCGTCGGCGATTTGTAGCGCACGTCTTCCTGCAAGATCTTGTGCTCCGATGACGACAGCGAGTATGCTTGCATGGCTTGTAGGAGCAGCTGGCATGCTTTTCAGTTTCTGTATAGACATGCCTTTTACTGGCCTGAGGTTTATGATTATTGAAGTAGGCTGCACTTGGGTGATGTGTGTCCTGGCTCCAATCTAAATTGTAAACTTGTGGTCACCATAATCGTTTTTTGGATTTCAATTCTGTATCGTGTAACTGCAGATGGGAACATTGTTAATACGAATTAGCAACATTATTCATTTTCTCAAATGTTTTAATTTTTGAAGTGTACTTACTTGGTGATTGAGACCCATGCTCCCGCCGATTATTGGTAACGGTGTGCTTGGTCTTGAACCGCTTGGATCAGAATTGCAAAGTGATTCCTTCTTCATCTATAATGTCGGAAAAGAGCTACAAATTTTTTTATGTGCATCCCGAAAGATATTTCCATAAGTACAAAGCACTAGGGCGTGTATCTCATTGTTTGGCTTGTTGGACAAGGTTCTCCATAGCTGGAGAGTACGTTGCTTCTTGTGTGTTGGCAAACTGGAGTTGGGTGCAATGTTATCTTCAGAGTTGGCTGTAATGGATGCCATTTGAGTGTGGATGTTGGAAGAATGTGAATGAAGAGGCTTGATGATGAGTGTGATGTAATTGTGAGGATGTGAGGGTTTGTTATCTTTTTATTTGATTGCTGAAGGAGCAGAGGGATTGCTGAAGGAGCGAATCGCGTGCAGAGCTTTGGGAGCGTGTTGGAGAGCAGAAGAATTAAGCGGGATTCCAGGTGGGGATCAAGCCTTACACCTGGGGTGTTGATGCAGTAGGATTGTTATGAAACTTAGTATTGATTTAGAGTTAAACTAAAAGTGCATGAATATGGAAAAAGCTAGTATTGATTTAGAGTTAAACTAAAAGTGCATGAATATGGAAAAAGCTTGCATGATTGAATTTGGAAGTATTTTATGATGGCATATTGACAGTTGCAAAAAGTATCACGGATCTAAGTGAGACAAGCATCTAGATCATGCTAGAAGTACTGGAATAGCTCATATTAGAACATGAGGGATGGATTAAGGTAAAGGGATGTTTGGAATCGTTAAAAAGCGTGTTAAAACTGTAAAAGTTCCCTTGCATGCTGCCGTTTATATAACAGGATCCTGGTATCGATGATGATCTGGAAGCATGAAATGTGATGAGAAATGGGTCGATTTGGGCCTTAGGGAGGCCGAAATGGAAAAGGAATGAGGAATCAGGAAGATCAAAGCAAGATTCAGCTGTAAATCCCATGATCTTTGTGCTCAAGAATTGATCCGGAACTGCCGGATTTGGGTCAGAAACTGGCCGAAATGGCCAGAAAACCTCCTTGCAACCAAAATTGGGAGGAGCTAGGAAGTTTTGGCATGGATTCGATGGCCTGGAGGCCATATCCGGGAGCAGCAGGCCGGATTCGTCACCTGTTACAAATCCTTTTCTATAAGTTAAATACATTCCAATAAAAAAATATTGTTTTAAAAATAAAAAACCCAAAGATAAATTCTAAAAAAAGGAATCTCTAGCCCAAAGGTTAAAAAAACCAATAGTTTTTTCACAAAAAAAAACGAGTTTCCGATCGCCGGAAAAATAATTTGGCGTCCAAAACACGGAAAACCTTAGCGTATATTCATACGCAAAAAAACCAAAAAGTTTTTCACCGCCGGAAAAACAATCAGTAATGACGGCCGTCAGATTATCAGATATACCCCTGATATGCCAGAATATGCCAAAACCAACCCTCCCCTTAACGAATTGCCCCCTTAACAAGGGCAATCCAAAAAGGCTAAAATCAATAGCTCAGAAATGGTGCACTCTAGATGTATGCATTAGTACATCCATTTGAATACATCACGAAATCATAGGAAAACCTTAGTGAAAAGCGTACAAAAACACAAAGAAAACCCCCTGTCATTATATGCTACATATTGGCATATGTTCAACACGTCTTCCAGTCTCACCAGACGCATGGGCAGAAGCGTGAATTGTAGTCGAGGCAACTATAGTTGGAGTAGAAACTAGAACAAGTAACTGAGAAGAAGAGAGAGATGAAGCTCCTGTCTCAATTGAGGCGGCCCCACTCGTGCCATTAGAAGATATATTGGGCAACACTAAAAGATTGAGGTGCGCCAAAGAAACTAAACTGTCAGGAGTTGAAAGAGCACCCTCGTGAGCCATTTTGTGTATACACTTATTCTGAGAGAATCTGTAGCATATTCTTTTCCAATTCCACCATGTACTATGGTAGAACTACCAGAAGAACGTTTTGGCGGGCTACGAAGGGATCTTGTCGTCTCCACCAAAAGGGAGAGCTGAAGTTTCAGAGCTGAATAGTCCTTCCCACTAGGCCAAGCTCTAAGAGGATTAAGCACCATTCAATGGAGTGCTCAAAGAGCTTTCCAACAAGTCCAAACACGCCCAAAACTACCACCAGATGCAAAAGTTATAGCCAGAGGAAAATTGCAGCCAAGCCCCAGCACTGCCAAAAGAGGGCCGGGACTTTCAGGCGGATTCTTTCCACCAAAACAGAAGAATCACCATACACATACACCGAGGGAAAGGTCGTGTGACAAGATTTCCAATGACTCTAATAACACCTAAATCTGACACTGGAATCCCGAGTTATTAGCAAAAGAGCGGGGCTAAAACCCGAAGCACCATCATGAGCGCCGCCTCTGTACCATTGTTTTAGAAAACCACCAGCAATTGTTCCTGGATCATCCTCTTTTTATTAAGCATCACTTCCTAGTCAAGCACCATTACCCCAATCTCACTATATTTTGAGCAATCCAGTTGTCAATTCGATCCCCGCTACTATTCTAAATTTGAAACTCCCTTATCCCATTTTTTACAGTGCTAAAGGCAAGCCCATTCTTGACCAAATTGCTCAAGCATATATGGAAGAATTTGAAGCTCTCACTGTTTTTAATGGCCACTCTTAGCCCCAGATAAAGTTTCATATTTTTCCACCGCATTGCGTGGTGCACCACACCAATGGCTCATGGCAAATAACAGTCATTGGAAACAAAAGTTGTCACGAAATGAAAGTGTCGTTCCTTGCTCGCTATCATTCCTCTGCAGATGACCAACAACTTCTGAAACAACTTAATGATCTGCAACAACAGACCATGAAGACTGTGCACGACTTTGCTGATTACTTATTCTTCTCAGCAAACTAAAGGAGTGTCCCATGCAGAGCCAGATTTCTTGTCTAGTTCTTGCAAGATCTGCCTCTTGTTATTTATCTCATGACAAAATATTTGCGACCTGCGTCTCTACGATTCCCCATAATTCTGTTGAACCTCAATAGTTCAATCCACCTCAATGCAGTTAAATATAGTGCAACATCTGTAAGTATTAAGGCCATCTTGCAAATGAGTGCAACTCCTCTAATGGTCCTCCTCATTGCAAATGTTGCAATATATGCAATCATGCTAGGAAAGAATGCACGCATGCTGATCCCATGCCTTTTTGCCAGAAACTTGCATTTCACGTACAAACTACGAACTTGCAATATCAGCCACCTCAGCAACCTCAGAAACAACAAGAAACAGCCGAGAGTGGAGACATACCACCATTATATGCCCTTAGCTTCTCCAAGTTCAAGTTCAGCTTTCTAGTACCAATCAGACCATTTCGCGCAGACTCACGGTTAATGGTAAATAAAGCCCATAGCCTATGCTGCATAAACCTCTACGCGCTCCTCAACAACTACAACAGCCTCAACCAACTTCTCCACAAGTATATCTTGATCAACAAGCTCAGGAAGAGAACTACCAACTCTTGAATCCTCCTGTTCAACAATCCAATTGGTTTGGCCTTGTATCACGTCAAACTCACGCACTAGACCCTATGCTCGCATGCCTGAGGACACGTAACCTGTCTTTACAATTGCTAATGTTCGCCACCAAATCAGTTCATTTTGCTCCAAATCTTGAAAAAATGATGCCTCATGTCATGCCTAAAATTTGCCAGAGTATCCTTTAACTCATGCAAGCTGTCAAAGGTCGCACGCTTGCAAATGTTCATGCAACTACCTGAGCTCAACAATATGTGGTTGACCTGTTCCCATCTATGTGAACTTCATGCACTTAGCCATATCCAAGTATAGCTGCTGAAGTTGAGCTCCTATATGAAGTGTCAACTTTCTTACCCAGGGAACATGCGGCTATGGATCCTGCTAATCCCTGGGCACATGCCCTGCTGGAGTTATAAGAAGAACTTTTCAAAATCAAGATTCCTCTCAGTTTGACTACCATCTTGAAATTTGTATTGTTCTTCGCGAATAATTACCTTTACCAACTGTTCTTTTTGGCGTTGTTGCCACGCCTACAGCCATAGTTCACCCAACAAGTAGAAATCAGCAGGTTAACCACGTTTTAGATCAATGGTGGTAGTGTTGTCAATCTCATCACAGACAAACTCAGGCAACAACTGGGCATCAAGCAATTCTATCGTGCTCCTTATGATAGCAAGCTGGCCAATGGTCACATCACGCTTTCTCAAGGTAGTACTTCTAAGCTCACAATCAGCATTGGCAATCTCAAATTCCCTTTGGAATTTGGTGTTTGGAAGGCTGGTGAATATCTTGGTGATTATGAAATGCTTGTGGGATGCCCCTTCCTTTGCCAGGCTAAAAGCATTCACTATTAACTCATAATCATCGATGGCCACTTGAATGCCACCATGGACTTGGAAATTGGACAACTTATCAATGTAGAAAATGTTGAACCATCTCTATTTGACAGTGACAGATGATGTTCAAAACACGTATCAAGTTCAAACCTTTACTGTGGAGCTGCTTCTTTCCACTTATCCTGAATATATCGATGCTTGGGGAGACATGAATCTTGATAATGATAACGTGATTGATCCCTATCTTACGCCTTGCCATCAGGTACAACTGATCCATTTCGATGATGAGAAAGCTCGGCAACATTCTCCTGTTGATGTTGCTCATGTGATGAGGAAGCTCGACAACATTATCCTGTGGATGTTGCTCATGCGCTGCAACAACCTATTATCGATAAGGATCGACAACCATTGTTCTTCAAAACTGCTACTGTTGAACCACCCATCCTCCTGCAGCCATAGGCTCATACTATCACAAATGAAGATGTCATTCTGCACATTCAGACAATGGAGATTATAGATTTGGAACAACATCAACCCATTCATTTATCATCTGATCTATCTAGACCTTTTCGAAACTGTATCCTCGCTCTTTTTAAAAAACTCAAACATATCTTTGCGTGGAGCTACAAAGGTTTGTGGGGCATTAAGAAAGAGTTAGGAGAACTCACTATTCCTACCAAATTTGACTCACGCATGATCTCGCAACGACAGTATTGGCTCAATTCAAATTATCGTGACTGCTTGAAGGCTAAAATCGATAAATTTTTAGCTGCCAGTTTTGTTTATGAGATTAAACATTCAGAATGGGTGATCCCAATTGTTATTGCTCTTAAGCACAATGGTAAGATCCACATCTGCGTGGACTACCGCAAATTCAATTTGGCCACGGAGCGTGACCACTTTCTGCTAGCTTTCACGGATCAAGTTCTTGTGGTAGGCCACAAAATGTTTTCCTTTATGGATGGCTTTGGTATTACCACAGATCCTACAAAGTTAGTTGTGTTCTTAAAGCTCAGGCATTAACCAATGTTAAGGAAACCAGATCCTTTATGAGAAAAGTAAATTATTATGCTACCTTCATCCTTGGATTGATGGAGAAAGCTGATCCTATCTACACTCTCACACGCAATGAATCTATTTAGGCTTGGAATTTCAAGTGGAAGCTGCTTTTCAAAAGTTAAAGATTTTGCTCACACCATAGTTACGAAACACGGCCGTTTCGGCCGTGGCCCATGGCTACCACGGTTTTTTGGAAGACCTCGTGTCGAACACGGCAACGACCGTGGCTTCTGGCCTGATGCGAACCACGGCGTGGTTTAGGTTGGAAGCACCGTGTTTCTGGCAAACAACAGTCGTGGTTATCTAATTTTTGTGCAACTGTAACAATTTTTTTTTCCAGAGAGCTGGCTTTCGGCCCTGGTTATGCCCACTTTTTTTTCAGAGAGTTGGGTTTCGACCTGCAAAAAACGCTGTGTTATAGCTTGAAACGACGTGTTGTGGTTTCGATGTCTTGTGAGAGATTTTCCACGAACCAAAGCAACTCCCATACATTTCCCCTGTTCTTCTTTTTTTTCGCCTGGACTATTCTTCTGGAAGCTCCGGGAGACCTGCCTTTTGCTTTCGCGTGGACTGCTCTGGCCTAGGAGCCCTGGTTTGTGTCAGCTAGAGACCTGGGCTGTTGTTGGTATTGTGTCGGGTTGGAGCCCTGCTTTGTGTCGGGCCGGATTGAGATGGGTGAAAGCATGTTGTAGTGGAACAAAAACGTGCATTTTAGCACCACATTTTTTGGTGCTAAGTGTGGTGGGAACTACCGAATTTGTAGTGGGAGAGGGAGTTATTTTTTCAAAAATACACATGATTACTTATTCAAAATTTTGTCCTTTCGGTCTTATTCGGGCTTATTCAAAGAACGCGTACCGATCATTTTCCCTCAAAAACTCGATCACGCTCCCTTAATCCGTGCAAGACCATTTCGATTCGAATTTTCATTTTCCCTCAAAAACTCGATCACGCCCCTTAATCCGGCAAGACCATTTCGATTTCTCGGCAAGAAAATCGATCACTTAAATGGCTCGATCATCTTGGACTTGAATGCCACGGGATACACCTACAAGGAAATGTACAGCAAGAAAAGCACGCCACACAAGAAGAAATCGAAGTGTTTTGGGGACGGAAAGTATTAGGAAAATCCACTTACAGTGGGTTGCATTCTAGATTCTGGGGATGCCCATGATTCTCTGTTGTTTAGAATATTGTTTTGTTTCATCATGCGGGTTGAAGAATCGAGCAAGGAGAGGTATAATGAATATATGTGCCTTTTACAAAAAATCACAGTGTGAAGTGTGCACTGGGAGGCATGGCCTCACGGACTATGGTCAATTGCGTATTACCTTCACACAAAAGGAAAAGAAATAAACTAGTTGAGTTTCGGCAACAAGGTTAAGAGAAAAAGAGTCCTCAAGCCTCTCGTCCCAACGTAAGAGGAAGAATGCAAGCATTTCAAATAGTGAGGAAGCAGAGCAACATGCCACAGATGATGCTTCCTCTCTTGAAATGACTAGGCCACAATTCAAGCCTCCTAAAGCTGTAAGAAGAATCTCGGGGAAAATCACTGAAAAAATAGGTACTTTTCAACCCTCTTCTTCTAGAACCACCATATGATGCAATTTAATATTGGGCTGTTATTTTCAAAGAAGGTCTAGCAAGCTTGAACAATCGTGTACACCACTTACTTCTTCATTTGGGTGTGTTGTAAGTTATGTGTAGGAAATTTGTGCTGCTAGTTTCGAGTTGTGGTGGATAATTTCAGCATATGTAGTGTCACATATAGTACCAAACGTGGTACCTTTTCTGAATAGTGAATTGGCTTCCATATGTTTCTATACTTAGTGTCATCCATATGTGATGTTAGATATGGTGATACTTGTGAATGGTGGATTGTCCGCCATATGTGGTGCCAACCTGTTATTTGCGCTAAATATTGCACCACGCTTATCCGCCACATATGGGGTGGTGGATGCCTCACGGATGTGGTGCCTTACGCGGCATTGTGGTGCCACATGTGGTGTCTAATGTGGCACCACTATGGATCCACATTTTGCACCACATGTGGGGTCTTTGACGCCATTTGTGGTGCGAAGTAATGGATTGCCATATGTGGTGCCTTGGGTGCATTGTGGTGCCATATGTGGTGTGGCATGTGGCACTAGTTTGGTGCCACATGCCACACCACATGTGGTGAATATGACGCCATTTGTGGTGCAAAGTTTGTCATGATGGAATTTGTGGTGTGTAAAGTGGTGCCTGTTGTGTCATGTGGTACTAACCTTGGATTACTTTCCAGATGAATTCAACAGGACACTGGGAGAATGGATCAACTCTACAAGATCAGAAGTGATTCAGTGTAAGGCAAGGTTGCAAACTTGTGATCAAAGCCTGCAGGTGCTACAAATGAAGGTTCAAAGAACTTGAGTTCCGCATCGAGAAGATGAATAAAGATTTAAAAAAAATGGGAAGGAATGATTAAGGATAAACCAAGTCGTGCAGACGGTGATTCGGGCTATATGCCAAGATACGAGAGGCCGAAATGAAGGAACTATTACTTAACTTGAGCGACAAAAATCGAGGAGTTTAATCACGTCACCGGTGGAAGCAGACACAACAAACATTGAAAGTTTGGAACCAAGGTTAGAGAGGTTTCATCTTGCAAGGACCGCCTTCCTTTATTTGTCTTGGATCCACTACTTCCGCACCTTGATAAGGCTGAAGATTATGGTAGTGGTTGTCCATTCGCGTGGCAAGATCCTCCGCTGGATGGGGAAACCACTACCAACTTTGATTGCCGAATGCAAATACCAATACCATCTTCCATGTCTGCTTTCGACCTCTTGAGGTACTTCATAACAAAATTCTCAAGTGCTTAGTATAATTGTATTCTCATTGACAAATTTATGCGTTCACTTTGCAGGATTTGTAATCATCGTTGCATTGAGAATTTGTCATGAATTTTCTACAAAGATGGGTACAAGCCTTAGGTGTGAGTAGGGAGGATCAAAAGCAACTTCAAGCTCTTGAGGCACTTACATGGTGAGCACTTGAAAAGAGAGTAAGCCCGGCTTAGTCTCCTTCGTTGTTTATCGTATCTAATTTGCCCCCTAGGATGACATCGCTCACTCAGGTGGCGAATTAGATACCTCAAGCAGGAAACTCGAAAAGGGAGTAAGCCCGACATAAAACAAGATCCTGGCTGCCTTAGTCTCTTTTGCTTCTCCTGTTTTGTGTATCTAAAGTGCCCCCTAGGATGAGATCGCTCGCTCATTTTAGGGGACACTTTAGATATATAAAAAACAGAACATCGTAAAGAGAGTAAAAAAGTCTGGAGCTTAGTTAAAAAAACCAAAGCATAGTTACAATCAATTGTGATTCAATTCCAGGTTTGCAGAGCATGGTGCCGTTTACTAATTCAGGTCTAATCATTTTATACTGGTGGCAATGACTATGTGAGTCCATCTAGCACACCAAAAAGGGAATTATTTTCTACCCTCAAAGGTAACCAAGTCTTGTTTGATGCAATTGGGATATGTAGCTTACTTCTTCATCACTACTTTGTAGATATAGATGTACAATGTGGTCAGTTAGGGGGACAAGACACTCACACCCCTTCGAAAGCATTAGACACAGATAGAAACTCGGGCAAATCAGAAGATGCATCAGGTTACAGGAAGTCGGACAAATCAGTAGATGTCAACAAATGTTAGGTGCATCAAGTCAAGCTCCATGAGGGTGCTCCAACCGACAAGAATCTGCCAGATCAACAGACGATTAAGTCATGCTCCACACCAATCGCCAAATCAGCGGATGCATCAGGTTATGATCCGAACAAATCGTTTGCGGAATGTAAGTCACAAGGTAACTTCCAACCTTTTGTGCCCGTCTTCTTTTTAATTTGACCCATATAGTTACCGAATCTTTAAATTTTTGTACCTGGAAGTGTCTCGGAGAAAAGCAAGAGCAGTAATTCCAAGCAAAAGACACCTCCAAGACATTTCAAGCGAAGTTTCCATCCCCGCACTTAATAGATGCCGGGCGTAAGTTCCAGCCCGCAGACCAAGAAATGCTCAAGCGAAGTTTCCAACCAAGCGCCAACTCGCCCATGTAAGACTACAAGGTTAAGCCCAATCTCGCTTGTTTTTACTACAATGGAGTTCGGGTAGAAGCTATGACAAGAGTGAGTCCATACCCACTGCCAAAGAAGATGATATTAAGTTGATCACACTTAACAGAACCAAGTGGGTAGTAACTAGACCAGGCCAATTCAGGATAGATATATAGCTTAAATAATTTTATATATATAACAGATATTTTTTTTTATGTTTTTTAGAAAATAAAATAATGGTCCTTTCGAGGTTATTATTAGTTGCCTACTAAATCTTTAGGAATAAACCTTCAATCAAAAAAAAAAAAAAAATCTTTAGGAATAAAGATGCTAATGGTACGAAATCCTAAAATCGTAGCTCTTTACGAATTAATTTCACGCCAGCCTTTATAGGCTATGGTCGGAAGGAGAAGCATCGCCCAATTCCTTCCAATGAATCGTCAAGGCCTGCCGCTCTCCCTTCAGCTCTGCCTCTCCCACTCGCTCTGCCTCCCCTGGCCCTTCTAAGCGCCGGAACCGCCGGGTTCCTTTGGCATGTGTCCTGCGGTTATGGCATAGGATCTTGGCCAAATTTTCATTTGCAGGAGCCCGAGCTTGAGAGCCCTGAACATGAGAGCCCTGAGCCCGAGAGCCCTTCCTCTGATTCCACCTCTTCTGAAAGCTCTGAAGATCTTTCAGAGCTTTCAGAAGAGGAGGAATCCTCCTCCAATTTCGACTCATCTGATGCAGCTTCTTCTGATGAGCAAATTGATTCTGAAGATTCTGATAATGAATGGAGTGAACACGAGACCGAAGAAGAAGAAGAAGAAGAAGAAGAAGACGAAGAACAGAAAAAAATTTTGGAACTCCAAAATTTGATCCAGAATAAGTAGCATGCATGCATTCGATTTTTGCGTTCTTTTTACATTCTAAACTAATTTTCTTCACTTTTCTTACAGATGAAGCTTGAAGTCCCGGGAAGCCACCTTTTTTTCTTTTTTTTTTTCTTTTGATCAAGTTCGTCTACAGGCCTTTTGTGCCTTTGTATTTTTTTTAAAAAACAAATGGTATATAGGCCTTAGTGCCTTCATTTGATCTCAACCCCTTGTTGATCTCACCCCCTTGTGAACTCACCCCTTGTGATACAGGCCTTAGTGCCTCTTTGTAATATATGATGGCCTTAGTGCCTTTTTGAATATATGATGGCCTTGTGCCTTTTTGAACCTTGTGTAAATTTCTAATTAAAAGTATTCGGTATCTTTGCTTTTAACATATGATGGCCTTGTGCCGACCGTAATCCGTGCCTTGTGCCTTTTGTTTAATCCGTAAAATAGTTTGTAATGGCTTTGTGTCTTGTGTAAATTTGTGCCTTGTGTAAATTTCTAATTGCTTTTTTACCACAGCCCTGTTTCTAAAAAGATACCCATGTGCCTTAGTGCCTTTCTTTGATCTCACCCATATGTCTAATGTGCCTTGTGCAAGTTTAATTCAGTTTAATTCAGTTTAATCCAGCTTATACCTTGGAATTCATTCAACATTCAAGTACAAATTTTCAGAATCAAGCATAAAAAATGAGAATGCAAAACAGAAACTTCTTTATATTCATAAAAGTTTCTATACAGTACCCTTTACACAATTGCCACAGTAAGAGGATTTTCCTAATACTTTCATATCAATTCAAGGACCTAATTTGGGATCCATATATTCTTTGTCACCAAAATCGGTCAAGATACTATCGGGAATCGAGAGCCATTCCATTTTTCGACCGGGTCAAAAATGGTCAATGCCCCCGGGCTGATTATGGTGAAATCTGTGGTGAAAGCCGTGGTGAAAACCGGTGGTGAAGTCTGTGGTGATGCAAACGTTGTTTTTATATTTCAAAGGGAGAAAAATACATATGTGAAATCTACCATACCCGGTAGAATAGTTCATACTTCTTATGAAATGAAGTATGCGTAGAAAAAAAAGGGGAAAACTATAACCCTGAGCTTCTAGTATTATCAAAATGCATTAGAGATGACATACAGTTACTGGGCCTCAATCAGATCCTGCATTGTGAGATATGTAACTCTTCTTCTTCCAAGTACGTTCAAGACTTCATCAAGTGTTTCTGCTGAATAGTTGGTGTAATCCAGCAACACTAAAACATGAGCTTCTCGTTTCTGCTCCCACTTATGATACAGATTCATAAAGTATTGTCTCAGGTTGTTGTGTCTCCATGCATCTGGCCTGTCGAGCACTTTTTTAATGGCTGAAGCATGGATCATTTCCTGCTTTAGTTGGATGAACATATCCTCTTCCTCAAGCCTGGGGAGAGCTGAGAACTCATCCTCGAGAATCATACACCACCCCCGAACCCCGGCTTGGCCGCACTCTGTTAAGTCTCTCGGACCAGACTGTGTAAACAACATTATCGTGTAAAACAACATCTACTACAAAGGAAGGCAACCGCCTATCAACGCCTTTGGCTTCTAATTCTTTAAGCCCATCAGGAATTAACCTATGTTTTAAGCCTAGAATACCTCGGAATTCATGGGTCCTCCGCTCCTCTAATATCCGCCTCTGTTCCTGGTTTATTTGCTCCAGTATAGGTCCTACCAGATGCGACTGCATTTGAACTGGTGAAATTGTTTGTGCTCGTGTTCTCCTTCTGTTTTCTTCCGCCATAGCTGGATTGTGATAAGCCAATGTCTGCATGCAAAACTAGATTTATGGTTTTCCCCCAATGCTTCCTGCACAGCCAACTTTTGAATGATTGACCTTGCATTTGATGTGACAGATTTCCAATGATTCTCTCATTCCATTCTCATCCATCCTTAATGTAATTTTTTCGTGGTGTCACTTTCACCTGGTCAATTAAACACGTTGAGATTTCTATTAAACATAGCATATATTACAGACATTCATCTTACACCTCGTTATTCACCACACTAGGCACCACATAGAATATATTACAGCATTTATTTCACACCATATTTTTAACCACACTAGGCACCACACTGGCACCACACTAGGCACCACACTAGGCACCACACTAGACACCACACCATGTTATTCACCACACTAGGGACCACATAGCATATATTACAAAGATTTATTTTACACCATGTTATTCACCACACTAGGCACCACAAAGTTTATATTTAGAGCATTTATTTTACACCATATTTTTCACCACACTAGGCACCACATAGCATATATTACAAAGATGTATTTTACACCATGTTATTCACCACACTAGGCACCACAAAGCATATATTGACAAATTTTTATTTCACACCACGTGCCTCACCACACTAGGGCAAAAGACATATCATATATCACAAAGATTAATAGGCACCACACACCACAAGCAATCACTAACCACAAGAACCACATATCACAAGCAATCACTAACCACATACCACATTAACAATAAAAAATGTGGTGAAGATGAAGAAATGAAATAACCCGTGATTCTTCCGGATAGTGAGTGGCATGATCCTCTCTTACATTTCGTTCCAATCTTCCGAACTTAACATCCTTTGCATTTAGAGAGACCCTCTTTTGTTTTTGGGTCCAAAATTGCCTTTGACAAGTTCTATGACGTAATTGGGAATTGCATCTGCTCTTCTAACTCTTTTGTACAAAACCCATTTCCCTCCTTTGCAATCTATCTCTTCCCTCTTCAATTTTGCTTTGGTAAGATTCCTAGGATGAACACCCGCCAGTTTACCAAAACCCCGAAAGCACAGCGGGGATTAGCACTTTCGGTATTAATGCTTCCTCTTACGGCCATAGCAAGGCAACTACTCTTGGCTGCTAAACTGTCATTCTTTGTTAGACTTCTTCACAAGTTGAATGGAAGCCCGAGGTTGTGCGACCACAATGCTCTTGGCTTGCAAATCTTTCAAACTCTTAGCCAAGTCTGCATCCATTGTGTCATCCCGCAGATAATCTAGTAAAACCTCTTTCTTATCATTTGTTAGACAAGCCTTTAGTGGTGCTATGAAATGAAGATAACAATTTTAATACCATCCCCTTTGGTAGAGGCCGATTCGGTGGATCCTCCCTCTCAAGTTGCAATTTTTGCTAATTCTTCTTTAGCTTTCCTTTGTCTTTTCCTTTGGCGTCTTTTATGATCCCGTTCTTGTTCGGAGTTCTCTTTCTCTTACCCGTGGGCGATTTGCTTCCAAATTAAATGATTGAAGGTATGAACGGATTGATCCACAACCGGATTAAGCGCCATAGCCGGTGTGCTTCGTGAAAGGCGCCGGTGGGTCGTGGGTTTAGAAATCGGTTCGGTGGAGATTGGAATGGGACGGGTGGCGTAGGAAATTGGAATGGGACGGGTGGCGTAGGAATCGGGTTGTTGCAGTTCAGGAAATGATTAAATCTGGGCAGTACATGCACTAGGCGCCAAACAAACATTTAAAATCGCACCACAAATTTGATATCTCCCACCACATTTTTAGGAGGACAGGGGGGACACCCAGGGTGTTCCACTACAACATGCTTTCACCCAGATGCCAGGATTGAGATGTTTGGCCGGATTGAGATGCCGGATTGAGATGTCTGGCTGGAGCATTGAAGCTGTCACGTTGAAGGCTGCAGCAGCGCATTGAAGCCTGTGTCTTCTGCTCTGGACATCAACAATCCTACAATACAAACAGATAACAAAATATATAATGCCATAGTCGATTCTACAGGGCAGATAAAGAAACATTGTATAATATATCTTACTGTCACACCACCACTACAGTTATAGCAGGTCAGTTCTTCTACAGTTAGTTCTTCTACAATCGACTCACCACTACAGTGACATTTACTTTTATTTACTTATAACAAAGTTATGTTTTTCATAGTCCTCCATCCATTGCCACTATATTTATTAGTTCTTCTACAATCGACTCACCACTACATTGGCATTTGTTTTTATTTACTTATAACAAAGTTATGTTTTTCATAGTCAAACCCCATCCATTGCCACTATATTTATTATGCCCTCTATCCATTGCCACTATAACATCCTACATTTCTATAACCTCTGTGTTCATTGCCTATCATATTATTACATGCTCCTTTCCATAACCATTGACTTTAACAAAGTTATATTTTTAAATGTTATTATGCTCCTTTCTATAACCATTGCTCCTTTCCATAACCATTGCGTTTAACATTTCTATAACCTTTGTGTTCCATTTCCATTTCATTTCATTATCTATCATATTATTATATACCATTATTATTATCCATAGCAATTCCATACATTATATGCTACATACATTCTATGTTGAAATATATAATGATTAATATTGCATTTATGATACAAGGTTGCCCTTAGGAGCTCAATTATTATGGAAGAAGGTGGAGTAGAGTTGCATCTAAGGAGGAAAAAACGGTCAGGGCCTTCTCCTTCGGATTGGTGGGATGAAGTGAATGTATTGGGGAAGGGGAAATCGGGGTCTTCCAAGCAATGGGCATGTAAGTATTGCTCCACTAGTAGAACTTCTGCCATTGATAGACCTCGTGGCCATTTGACTGGGGAGCCCGGGCATGAGATTATTGTTTGCATGGGGATTCCGGATGAGAAGAGGCAACAACTAATAAATCTTGCAAAGCAATTAGATGCAATCTCTAGTGCAAGATAGTATAGAAAGGAATCAGCCATAGCAGTAGCTGGCGTTGGCATTGGTCCTGAAGAACATGGAGATTATGGTAGCCCCCTGCCCATGGATGATTGTAGTGGTGCTCGTACTAGTGCCGTTCGTTCCTTTTTTCCACCAAAGCTGAAGAAACAGCAGGACATCAAGAAAATCTTAGATCCCAAGAAGAAAGAGGAGGTGGATTGAGCTATTTCCAGGTGGTTTTACCATGATCATATTGCATTTAATGTACTACGTTCACCTTTCTTCAAGGTCATGATAAACAAAATTGCAAGCTATGGACCCAACTATGAGCCTCCAACCTATGATGAGCTCCGCACAAAGAATTTAATTCGAGAGAAGGAAGGTTTGGAAGGCCTTCTTGGGGACATTCGCTTGGAATGAAAGAAATGGGGAGTATCCTTGATTTTTTATGGTTGGACGGATAGGAGAAGGCGGCATATTCATGGTGCGATGGCCTATTGTAGAGGTAAGGCATACTTTCTAATGTCTCATGATCTTGGAAAAGAAGGAAAGAGTGGAGCAAATCTTCTAAGAGTGTGGAAAGAGAGCATTGATTTTGTTGGTCTTGAAAATGTGGTTCAAATTGTGTCCGATGGTGAGAATGCAAATAGAAATGCGGGAACCAACGTAGAGAAGGAGTATCCACATATTTTCTTCACACGTTGCATGGCTCATTGCTTGAATAATTTGTTGAAGGATATTGGTAGTATTGCTGAGAATGCAAACGTGATTAGTCAAGGGAAATCTATTGTCACCTTTTTTAATGGGCACGCTCTATGTGCAATGTTTTTCAAAAGCTAACTAGTGAGAATCACAATGGCAAGGTGCTATTGAAATACTCTGAGACAAGATTTGGCTACAACTTCATTATACTTGAAAGAATGCAAGAATTAAGATGGCCACTGAATGCCTTGTTCGTTTGTGGTGACTATCAAAGCTCCAAATTTGTGAGTACTCAAGCAGGTATATGTTCTTACAATATTGTTATGGATGATGGTTTTCGGAAACAGGTGGAACACCTTTTGAAAGTTGTTGAGCCAATTGTATTGATGATGAGGCTTGTTGATGGCATGACTCCATGCATAGAGAAAGTGTACGAGGGTATGGTTAGGATGGTGGAGCATATTGGCACGATTGAAAAGGATGACATAAAATTCAAAGGAATCAAAGAGCTTTGCACACGAAGGTGGAATAAATATCATTCGCGCCTTCAATCAATAGCTTATGTATTAGATCAAAAATTTCAGTTGGGGTCTCAAGAAACTGATAGAGATGTAGGGCGTGATTGGGACATGGTTCTTGAGAAAATGGTTTCTACACATGAAGAGAGAAGAGCAATTAGGGATCAACTCCATCACTTTCGCAATAAGAGGGGTCGATTTGGTACACATGATTCTCAAGTTGACAAGTATCTTATCGGTTCTGCTCTTTGGTAGGAGGATTATGGGTCCGACACAAAAGAATTACAAAGGCTTGCTATAAGAGTACTTAGCCAAGGGGCTAGTTCATCTCCGATTGAGCGCCTTTTTAGTGTGTTTGGGCATGTGGCAAGTAAGAGAAGAGTTAGATTGTTACCTTCGAGAACATCTGATCTTGTATTTGTAAGTGCTAATCTGAAACTCTTGCAAAGCCATAGGACTATTGAGAAAGAAGTTTACATTGGTTTTGCCAAGAAAGAGATCATTACACTTCATAAATTACTAGAGAATGTGAACGATAGAATAGAATATGATTTTATCGTAGGAAGACATGGAAGATGATGAAGAATTTGTTCAATTGGTGGATTACGACATTGAAGGTGAGCCACTTCTGGATGGTAGCGATGCGTACTTAATCCCATCCTACGAAGAATTTGTACCTTCTTCTATTCCAGTTTCACACGCGACGATTATGGTGCACTTTGATGGTTTTGGTTTGTTGTATTTAAATTTCGGCATATAGTAGCAAGTATATTTGAATTTCGTTTTTCAATATGACTACATTTTACTATTATCAGTGGATGTAATCGTTTCTTAATCTCAATATATATGCATCTATATCTTTTTGAATTTTACTGAAATTTCCATTTCTTTTTTATATATTTTAAAAAGTTTAAGTATTTTAAAGAATATTCCCGTGTTATTCATTTCCGTGTTCTGTTGCCGTTTCCGTTTTCTAAAATTTGGGGAGCCGTTGCGTTTCCCGTGGTCGTGTTTTGTAACTATGGCTCACACAGACCACTGTTCTTGTTCCACCGCAGTGTGATAAGGCTTTTGATGTCCATATTGATGTTTCGGCCTTTGTTATTGGCGATGTTCTGTCTCAAGAGCATGAACCTATCAAAGACAAATATAACTGCTTTGCAAGCATGAAACTTAACCTCCCTGAGAAAAATTATTCTGCCACGGAACGTGTAGCTCTAGGTCTCATTTTCTGTGTTCAATGCTTTCGACACTATTTTTTAGTGGGTAGCCAAATCAAGGTCTTTGTCGATCATCAAGCTCTTATGTACTGATCAATGGGTTGCATTGGGTTTTTCTCTTACAAGAACCTGGCCCCTTTGAAATCATCTATAAACTAGGAAAACTCATATTGTGCTTGATTATTTCTCACACATCCACACGGATGATCTGTCTTCAGGCATCTTGGGCATTTTCCCTGATGTCCACTCTTTTTGGTCATGATCGCGCCTCACTAGTTCCATGACTATCAACACTATTTACTATTTGACACTTTTCCACCTGCAGATCTTGAGAAACTGCGAGCATGCAGACAACAATTTCTTCGTGAAGTCCGTGACTATATTATGGTTGCCAGACATCTTTATAAATGAGGTAAGGATATGATTTTGCATTGAAGTGTTCTTCCTCATGAAATTCTGGACATTGTTCACCAAACCCATTAAGGGTTCGGCGGTGGTCAATTTAGTGGTGATAACATGACGCGAAAGATCCTCTTTAAGTCTGGAAACATTATCTCCGCAATAAGTGCGAGTTTGTGGTCTATATTGATCATAAACCGCTAAAATTCCTGCAAAGCTAGGCCGAGGTAAGTCCAAGGCAAGCGATATGGTTGGACTTTCTTCTCAATTTCATTTTCACGTTGAACATCTTCCGGGAAAAAACAATCCTGTTGCTGATGCTCTTTCTAGGGTTCGGGAAATAAATGTCATGGTTCAATGTGAAATTGCTTTGGTGTCACAAATTAAGCAAGCATATGACTTGGATGCCTACATTTTGAGTATGCAGCATCTATCAAAGTTACCGGATGCTTGGGATGTCCAGGATGGACTCTGATATCATAAGGGACGTATTTATGTTCCTGTTGTGGACACTTTGAGAAAGCAATTATTGAGCGAATTTCATGATGCACCCTATGCCGGGCATGGAGGTGAATGGAAAACATATGAATCGCTCAAGATAATGTTTTATTGGCCTGGTTTGAAGGAGGATGTGCATGAATATGTGAAAGTTTGTGAGACTTGTCAACAGGTTAAAGCGGGTCGAGACAAGACTCCAGGACTTCTGCAACCTCTGCCTGTGCCAGAGGAGAGGTGGAGTGAAATCTCTATGGATTTCATCATGAAGTTGCCTCGTACTGTGCATCACTATACCCAGATACTTGTCATTGTGGATAGGTTAACGAAGTATGCACGCTTTATACCTCTGACAAAGAATGCTGATGGCTTAGCGGTGGCCAAGGCTTATATGCAGCATATATTCCCTATTTTTGGATTACCCAAAGTTATTGTAAGCGATCGAGATGTGAAATTCACTGGGAATTTCTAACGTGAATTATTCTCTGTGTTAAAATGCACTATTCATTTCTCTAGTGGAGAAACATATGGGCAAACTGAAAGAGTGAATCAGATTCTGGAGGATATGCTGAGATCTTATGTGGCTTCCGGACACTCAGCAATCCGGATGGGAGGACTATTTGCCAATTGTAGAGTTTGCTTACAATAATAGGTTCCAACAGAGCATCAAAACTAGCCCATTTGTGGCTATGTTTGGGAGAAATTCCAGAGGACCTGTATCGCTTGGTTTTGATGGGCTAAAAACTGATGCTGCTATAAGTATGCTTGAAGGCATGGATGTGACACTTGGTTTGTGTCAATTACATATGAGACAGGCCCAGGCCCAGGACCGGGCAAGGGCACGTGCCAATTTGTCGAGAGCCCCGATCGAGCTACATGAGGGTCAGATGGTGTAGCTTCGTGTGGTCTTTCCCGCAAATCTGAAAAGAAAAGCAATATTGCCATTGCTTGCCGGAAAGAAACCAAAGCTCTCCCCAAGATACAGTGGTCCTTATAAAATTTTGAAGAAATAACAGTACTTGATCATGAAATCTATGTCAGATAATTCTTGAATATGCCACCGAGCATATGTCGTGAACTTGCATGGATTTCAATAATAAGTTTAAGGCTGCCATACATCTGAACTGGGGCAAAAGATTAAGCTAAGTAGCGAGATGACAGTTGAGCACTCGTGCAGACTGAAAATATTCCAGATTTCAATAATTTGTATAGATTGTGACCTTATGAGGAGGTCCTTCTAGCAAACGCCTCCACTCCTCAAAAGAATCAATTATCGCCAATAACTTCTTGTCATAAATTAGATAGTTAATTTTGGTAGCCTGAAACTTCCACGAGTGATAGACGATCAGATGCAATTTATGGTCATCCCCCTCTTGTGACATGATATCAGCAAGAGCAAATTTAGAAGCATTTGCTTTTACAATATATTGGCACGAAGGATCTGCATAGCAAGAACTAGTGTTGTGGGAAAAGCATACTACAATATATGGCACGAAGGATCTGCATAGCAAAAACTGGTGCTGTGGGAAAAGCATACTTCAGGATAATGAAAGCAGATTCTGCTTTCACACTTCATTCAAAAGGCACATCCTTAACCGTAAAGCATATCAAAGAAGGGGCAATCTCCGAATAATCCCGAATAAAATATCGATAATTGGCAGGCCCAAGAAAACACTGAACATCTCGAACGGATGAAGGTGTTTGTCACTCCAGAACAGTGCTGACCTTTTTGTGATCCATATAGACTCCATGTAGAGTGATATGATAGCCAAGGAACTCCATAGTATCTTGCTCGAACTGACATTTCTCAAGTTTAACATATAACCCATGCTCATGAAGCTTCTAAATGACCTGTTGAATATGCCTCTTACGTGCTTAGAGAGTCTTAGAATAAATAAGAATATCATCCAAATAGATGATAACAAAAATATCCAATCATCATATGTTGGAATACTGATAGAGCATTGACAAGCCCCAACAGCATAAGCGTGTACTCAAAATGGCCATACTGAGTATAAAATAATGCTATCTTCCACTCATCATCCTACTGGATTCAGACAAAGTTGTAGACACTACGAATATCAATTTTCGTAAAATAGCGTGCACCTTGGAGCCGCTCCAACAACTCTGAGATCAGAGGAAACGGGTACCGATTTGGCACTGTGATTTTATTGAGGATGCGATAGGACTAGGCATAGAGAGTCATCTTTCTTTTTTATGAAGAAGATAGGTGCTCTATCACGGGACTGAGGATGTCAAATGAGACTAGTAGATAGATTTTCTTCAATATAAACTAACAAAACCTTCAAGTCAGCGAGGGATAGGCCGTATATCGGACCATATGGTGGCATCGTCTCGGGCTGCAAATTAATAGGACAATCATATGGACGATGCCTTGGAGCTTGTTGGCTTTGGCTTTGTCACAAAAACATCAGAGACGTCACCATATTTATCTCGGAGCATTAGAGCAGACTTCACCAATGCAGAGGTAGCCCATGGATGAATCTAGATTGCAAATACTAAATTTGGATATTGTCCTCCAGATTTAATAAATTTGTGGAGAGAAATCTTCGGGATACGAAACTGAGAGCATGAAGAAGCCTCCACAAAAACAGGAGCAAGAGGAGGAGCAAGAGCAAGAACTGGAAATGAAGCAACTGGAACCGGCTGGAGCAGAAATTGGAGCTAGAGTTGGGACATCATCTAGAACATGATCAGAATCTAGGGCACGAACTAGAGCAGAGACAAGAGTTGAACCTCGAGGTCTTGAATGTTCTTGTTCCTGTTTCTTGAGGAAGCTCGGCAACATTCTCCTATGGATGTTACTCATGCACTCGAACAACCCATTGTCAATAAGGATTGATAACCATTGTTCTTCAAAACTGCTAGTGCTGAACCACCTGTCCTCCTGCAGCCATAGGCTCATATTATCATAAATGAAGATGCACATTCAAACGACAATGAAGATTATAGATTTGGAACAACATCAATCTATTTGTTTAGGGTCTGGGTTCGGGAACTCCTGCAAGACAGCCCTCTGTGAGGACCCTTGGATCTAACAGGAGAATCCGGGGGACTATGTCACGCGGGATTTGCTAGAAAAGAACAAGAAGAAGAAAACAGAACAAAAGAGAACAATGAGAGGAAAATGATAAGCTTCCTTGATATCAATGATGAACATGCATGAGCTCTCGCAATCGAGAGAAGACTAAAGAGAGACAAGACTCAAAACTCATCTAGCCATCATATGCTAGCTCTACTCATATATATAGTACAATGGCCTTTGGCCCAATATAGACACTCTGACTGATTTCGGTGCCGACTCCTGGAAGGAGGCCTGATTTGCAGGAATGTTGGCGGTGCCTCTTGAAAAGCCTGAAATCTCGCTGACGTTGATACGGGCAGTGACGGGCCGTCACTTGTCTGAGCGGCGCCTCTTGGAAGGCTTTGACTGCGTGGTCTGCTGCTGCTTGGTCTTCTGCTGGGCCTTGGACGACTGTCCCGTGCCTGACTGTGGCTCCTTGGTCCTGACCTGGTCCGTTGTATGCATGAATAGTCCTGTACCAGGAGGCACAGGACTAACACTCCCCCCCACCAAACAACACTCAGGGTGAAGAAAAGGAGGAAGTGTTTCCGAGGGCGGGAAACCAGGAGTCTGAAAGTGATCCTCACGGGAATGAGGACGGGCACCATTATGATAAGTGCCGATGAGATCCTGACGGATTTGAAGAGCAGCAGGAGTGTTGACCCCAAGGGCAGGATCGGCGTCCAGGAGAAAATGAGAGCGCACCATGTCTTCAAGGGCAGCATGGGCTTCAGAAGAAACAAACTGGCACTCCATGAGGAGGCAGGTCTGGAGACCGAAAGCACGGACGCTGGCATTCGGGTTGCAGTAAAAGATGGGACGCTGCCGATTTGAGGAGCTGACCAGGAGGCTTTTGAGAGCAGCACAGAAACCCGCCTGACGGTGGACTGAAGGGTCAGGGGAGGTGGCAGCATTCTGCAAGAAGGTGTCGAGGCCATGAATGGCATCCGCGGGTCGTTGCCAACCACGCTCATTGGCAATATAGATCCAGGTTTCAGTAGTGTCTAAGGTGGCATTATCCTCCCAATCGGATGGGCCCGACGGCGGGGATCCCACCGAGATCCGGCCGAGATCCGGAGGCGAGTCGATCCCGCCGGTGGCCATCCATGACCTTGGTCCGAAGGGAAGACGCCGGCCGAAGTGAGAAACCCGGGTGGAGGGGCACCCGTGAGAAGCAGACGAGAGGGAGAGCCAGCCCGTGGGGAATGGCCGAGCCCGCTCCCGAATTCACCGACAAGGGCGTGGATCTAGAGCCTTGCACCAACGATCCCACCGGAAGGTGGAGCCGAGAGTAAGCAGGAGGGCTATCCCAACTCGTGGGAACTGTCTTGCTATCCAGAAGAGCACGCAGTTGAGTGTAACCTGCCAAATGCTGCATATAGACTTGGGCAAAGGGAAGATCCTCGGGATGTCCAAGATTCTTTTCAGATCTGCCGCAAAGACTTGACTTGCCATAGAGGTAAATGATGGGCAAGCTCAGGCATGTACTCGTGATGAAGAGCATGTGTCTGAGCATGATCAGACAGGTAGGGGTTGTTATCCAAAAGCAACCATTGAACTGTGGAGTCACCCTGAAAGTTCTGATGGGGCCCATCTTGAAATTTGTCCTGTGTATCAGCCAGATAGAAATCATGAAAAATGTACGCCATTGGCTGTACAACTCTGAAGGTGATCATATCCGGATCGTCACAGTGAATGAGATCAAAGACTAAAAGGGCACAGAATAAACCTTTGTCTTCAACAGAAAGGTCTGGCCAGATCCGAAGAAAATCGGCAGTGCGCAGGGGAACATTAACGGGACCATCAGTTGTATGCCACTTCAGAAGAAAGAGGTGGCGGCGGGCAACCACATAATCCAGATAACTGGAAGGAATAGGGAAGTCAACAGGCAGGTTGAGAGCAATGGTAACATAGCCTTCAAGTTTTGTCTGAGCCTCATCAGCAGACTGAATAGCTTGCTCTAGCTGTTGTTCGAGGTCACGGATCCGGTGGTCCTTTTCTAACAGAAGGCGTGACTGGTCACGGACCCGTTTCTGAGAAGGTGTGACATGTGAGGAGGATTGCCCAGGAGCATTGAGTCGAAGCACGGCAATCTCAGCGTCATCAAGAATTTTCTGTTTCTGAACCTCCGTAAGCTGATCTTGGAGAGAGGTGAGCTGAGAGGTCTGCGTGGAAAGCTGAGTTTCCAAAGAGGCAATTTGGGCGTCACGCGCTGTAAGTTCTTGTGCTTGAGTGTTGTAATTCCGAGAGAGTTCTGTATACAGCGTGTCGAGTTTGGCAATATCTTTATCTTTGTCAACCAAAAGAGTCTCGCGTGCCTTGACCTGCTCCAATAATTCTTGAATGGTAGTCTGCAATTGTGCCTGCTGATCGGCAAGCAGAGTATTCTCATTTTGGGCAGCCTTGAGATCTTCACGTACCTGTAAAAGAGCCCCGTGCTTGTCTTGAAGCTGGGTCTCCAGAGTCTGAACTTGCGTGGTAGCTGCATGAAGGTCACGGTGAACCGCGTCAGAGGCCTCCAGGGCCGTGTGAACCCCATTCAGGAGAGCTTCCTGGGATTCTTGTAACTTGAGAGCAGCAGCCTGAACATCCTGCTGATACTGATACAAAAGCTGTGGAGCCTGCTGTTGCCTTGTTTGTGACGTTTGGGACACATCGTGAGGACTGGAGTGCTTGGTTTCTGTAGAGGAGGAGGAGACAGTGACATGCGTGTGCTGAAGGTTGACATGACCAGAAGAAGAAGGGCGTGAAGTGCCAACTTGGTGAGTCTGAGGAAGGGACTGCTGAGTGGAATTTTGAGAATGAGGAGGTGTGGGAGGAAAGTAATGACAGATGAGGGCTTGAAGATGGCCTCCCACGGAAGTTTCAGAGGTAGAAGTGGCAGCCCGAAGACGGTCAACTTCTTGGAGAAGACGGTAGAACAATAATTGGGGCCAATCAATGTGGTGGTTGGAGCGAGTAGCAGTGATCACCATATTATAGAAAGGCTTATTGATATGGGTGTTCTTGATAGAATACCCAAGGTACTTGCGCCACAGAAACTTAACAAAAATTTCATGGGGCTTGTCAATATTTGTCAGGCGATGCACATTGGCTTGATAAGCAGGAGCACCAAACTTAGTGACATCAAGATCCTGTATGGTAGACCAAGATAAACAAGGGGGTTGCAAAGGGATATGGAATACCTCCGAAATTAGGTGCTGGGTCAATGAAATGGTGGTGCCATCGACCACGGTAGTGTATCCCTGCGGGCTGTTGACGATGTGAGCGATGAACTGCTTCAACTTGTCTGGATTTGGAGCCGGAAGTTCCATTTGTGAGAATTCATAAAGCTTCTGGCGTTCTGCGACGTCACGATTCGGGCCAACAAGGGCGTCACGGAAAGTGGGCGTCAAGAAAGATACTGACTCGAAAAGAGCCGGTTCCCTGGGAGCAGTAGCTTGAAGTGTAGGAAATTTTGGTGCAGCCATGGCAAAGAGCTTCGGACAAGAACGGTGATGCAAAGGCGGATAGCGGAGACAGAAGTCGAAGGCGCAGAGAGACGAAAAGGTTTAGGGCGCGCAACTGTGGGCGAAGGGGCATGATTAGGGCTAAGCTGCAACCGTTGATGGTGCCAGGTGTCGAAAGATGCCAAGGAGGCGATTGAGAGGCAAAATTTTGGCTAAGTCCCCAAGCAGTAAAGGGAGAAACAAGGAACGGTGGAGATGAGACGTGAGAGAATGATCGGATGTGACAGGTGGCAAAAGGACGCATCTTAATGTTTGACGGTCAGGAAAAGAAGGAAGGGCATTTAATGCTGGCAACTCGAAGTGGGATATCATTAAAACGAATGTGTCAGAAGGTACCATGGCTAGATATGCGGCGGAAAGAAGATTCCCCTTATAGCAAGAGCCTTGCATTGCAACCACGTTAGCAAATGTGCTGATTGGTCCACGTCGACAGAGGAGGCTTCGGTTGGCTATATAAGACGAGCAGTGGTAGAAGCCAAGACACCCTATGGCGCTCAGTATGTCTGTTGCTGGTTTGCACGATAAGTGCACTATGCCCTCCATTTGCCTGGAGTGGATTACTTGTAAAATGAACTGCCTGGACCTCTGGCGATGCCACAACCGTGGCATTGCGATGGATGGCTGGTGTGCCGGCATGGCTGAGCATGCCGATCCCCATACAAATGGGATGGAGGTGATTCTGCACCTGCGCTGGGACCCTGAACAGAACGCATACCACATCCTACGTATCACCTCTGCTCCGAACCCGGAGTAGAGGGTGTTTCTTCTTAGGACTTAGAAGATAGGGCTCTGAGCCCGTTTTTGTATATAGGGCAGTGCCCATAGCGGAAATAGCTGGGTTGTGCCCACATTTTGTAAAAAAAATCCACCTATAATATAAATATGCCGCTTGTTTAGTCACTATCTGTGGTGTTGGTGTCTGGAACAGCATGTGTTTGTTGATTTTCACTTTCTGTGGTATGAAATGTTTTGAGGCGAAAGCCATTGACCAGTGTAGGTAATGGAGTTCCATCTAACTCAGCCAGCTGGAAAACGCTGGGTTTCACTACTTGAACAATTTGATAAGGGCCAAGCCATCGAAACTTTAGCTTACCCGGAAAATTTTTGTACCGAGAATCATAAAGAAGAACCAAATCGCCTTCTTTGAATGTTTTTGTCTTCAGACGTTTGTCATGTAAAGATTTTTGCAACTGTTGTCCATGAAGAACACGAATATAAGCATCCCTTCTAAGTTCATCCAACTGTTCCAATTGATCATCTGTGTGGATGCGTAAAAGATAATCCGGAACAACATGAGATTTGCCGGTCTTGTGAACAATTTCAAAAGGTGCAAATTCTTGTAGAAGAAGGACCCAACGAGCAATGCGGCCCGTGGGCGTGGATTTGTTGATCAAATAAAGAAGTGCTTGGTGGTCAACAAAGAATTTGATCTGGCTGCCCAAAAGATAGTGACGGAAGCGTTGGACACAGAAAATTAGACCCAAGGCTTCACGCTCTGTGGCAGAGTAGTTGCGCTCAGCAGAATTGAGTTTTCGGCTGGCATATCGGTTTGGCTTGTCAGTGTGCGCATCATATTCTTGAGAAAGAACAGCTCCAATAGCAAACGCCGAGACATCAACATGAACATGAAAGGGCTTGTCCCATTGAGGAGGACCGGGGCCTGAGTAAGCAAGAGCTTCAATCGTTGAAAGCAAAGATCCTACCGGGAATTCCAAGCCCGGTGGATTCATCACCCGTGAGTTTATGAATGGGATCCGCAATGGCGCAAGTCCGAGGAATGAAGGTGGAGTAATAATTGACCTTACCCGGAAAGAGCGTGTCTCCTTGATATTGGCCGGTGCTTGAGCCTTGAGCACACAAATCGATTTTGGCGGGATCCGTGGTGATACCGCTTTGTCGACAACGTGTCCCAATGGTAACACCAAGTGACGCAAAAGGTGCATTTCTGGGATTGAGACTAATGCTTGGGACTCATCACATTTACGAAAGACGAGTTCCAATTTATCCAAATGGTCAGCCATGGAATCAGAGTAGGCGAGAAGTCATCTTGAAAAATTTGCAAGAAGGGATTTTCCTTCATAAAATCATGAAAGACCGAGAGCATGATGCGTTGAAACGTTGAAGGAGAGTTTGATAATCCAAAAGGAACCACCTTGTAGGCAAAAAGTGCCCACCGGGGTGGTGAAAGTAGTCTTGAGTTGATCGATTCTTTGATTGAGATCTGATTGTAGCCGGAAAAACCATCCATAAAGGAGTACATCTCATGTCCAAAGAACCTCTTCCGTAACCCGGTGCGTGAAGGGAAGTGGAAAATGATCACTCCCGTGGCTCGATTGAGTTTTAGGTAGTCCACGCAAACGCGGATCTTACCATTGTGTTTGAGTGCAATGACGATGGGGCTCACCCATTCGAATGTTTGACCTCATAGATCAAACTGCGGCAAGGAGTTTGTTAATTTCCGCCTTGACGCGATCCGCGTAGTGGGGTTGAGAATGCAGATCGTTGCTGCTATCTTGGGCGTGCATCGATTTGGTAGGAATGGTGAGTTCCCCAAGGCTTTGTTGATCCCCCGAAGATCTCTCGTAGCTCCGGGCAAAAAAATGTGTTTGAACTTTTTGAAGAGCGTGGCGGCCTTGTTACGATAGGGTTTGGAAGATTGGCAAAGAATGCGACAGCCGATTGTTGCCTACGTCCACAATCTCGACCGTGAGTCCGAATATGTGGGATAACCAGGTGTCTGGACAAGATGAGCGGGGAGGTTGTAGCATGACGGGATCGTGGCACTCTGCGTGGTGAAGAAGAGAGGTTGCCGAGTTTCATCAAGCGCAGGTTGCTTCATGACGTGTGTACATGTACAGGAGCCGCAGGAGGTTCAAAGATCGAAAAGTGATCAACACGTTGGATGCGATTGCAAGGAGCGAGGGTAAAGGGTCAAGCAAGGCAGCCACAACCGGTCCCGGATCAAGAGTCATTTCCCCAAGGATCAAAGATATTGGGTAGGATGACAGAGGCGACGCCGCAATGTGGAGCCCGAACTTGATAGATATTCGGCGCCCCCGGAATGCGGTGTCGAGAGAGAGGGTTCGGCATTGTCGACGGAAATGATTTTGCCCCGTTTCCAAGTCCATGGTGGCATTGAGGTGACCATCCGTGATGACTAATTGATCCGTGGCCCAAGAATGGATACTCTTTGGCCGGGCGGAGAAAAGGCACCGACCAACATTTCATAATCACCGGATCTTCTCCAACCTTCCAAACACCAAATTCAAAGGAAAACCGGAGATCACCAATGTTGATGTGAAGAAGAGGCGTGACGCCTTGAGGTCGCGTGATATGGCCATTAGCCAACTTGATGTCATATGGGGCACGATAAAGTTGTTTGATGCCCAGTTGTTTGCGGAGTTTATCCGTGATGAGATTGACCGCGCTACCTCCGTCAATTTGAACATGATTGACTTGTTGATTGCCCACCGTGGCATGTACCGTGGGAGTAGAGGTAGCAACAGCCCCAACCAAAACAATGGAGTGGTGGTAGCGGTCCTTGAGAGCGCGGACCCGAGTTTCAAAATTGTGGCCAAACTTAAAGGTATTTTGATTTTGGCTAGCTCCTCTTGGAGTTCCAGAGGCACATGAGAAAAAGGATCTGCTGGATCCACAGGTGCGGGAGTGCGTGGTAAAGAAGCAGCAACTTCTTTGAGTAGGTCAACCTCTGCAGCGATATTTGGATATGTCTGAGGGCGTGGAGGTTGAGACGTGGAAGGTGCGTCATGTCTTTGTTGAGCTCTAGTGGTGGCATGAACATTAGCCAAAGTGCGGCCTTCAGCAGCTTGCATGAGGTTCAGAATGCTTTGGCGAACTTTAGGCATGACATGCGGCATGAGTTTCTCCAAATCAGGTGCAAAATGGACCTTTTTGTCTTCTGCATGAGGAATGGTGTCGACTGCAAAGGCAGGTTGCATGCCATTAGGAATAATGATTAAGGGACGTGACGCCCTGGTCTGGCGTGAGACCAAACCAACCCAATTTGACGGCTGGACTGGAGGATTGAGAGCTTGAAAAAATTTCTTCCCCGTGCTTGTTGATCCATCCGAGGTTGATTTGCGGTGAGCTGGTTGATAGCGTGATTGCCGAGGTGCACGAGGTGGCTTCCGAAGAACCGAACGCTGGCCTTGTTTGCCATTGGCAATCCAAAGTTGGTAAGCCGGGAGGCTGACCGATGTGGTCCGATTTGTGCCGAAGTCGCACTGAACTTGTGGAAGTTGAGGACACGCCGTGGTGGTATGACCCCATTCTTGGCGGTGATAACATCGAAGCTTTGAAGGATCAAAAGGAGGACATGTGTTGGGTCCCCGTTGTTGCTCCCTTCTGGCTGATAGAGTTGATTGGGTTGCGCTGCGCAGTGGTGGCTGCCGATATTGCGATTGGTGCCGAGGTGTTGTTTGCACTTGATAAACCATCTTGTTGCGAAAGGTGTAGGATGAGTGCGAGTGCACTCTTCCGTGGCATGATTGCACATGTTGCATCTTTTGGCCATTGGTGGAGTTGCACTCATTCGCCAAGTGGCCTTGATATTTGCTGAGATATGGCACCGTGATCCGATCACAGCCATGGATTGGCGTGTTGAGGTTGAACAGCCAGCCCGGGGAACCATGACGGGTGGAATGAAAGGGAGCTCCCGAAGAGCCACGCCACGGGAGGAAACATTGATCGAAAGTGATTGACAAGATCGATAGCCTGCTCCAAAGTCTTGGCAGTATTCACCATGAGTCGGATAGCCGGAGGAAGTCCTTGGAGAAACCGGACCAAGATCCGCCTCAGTGTGGGGTACTCCTTGAGTTTGCCGAAAGCGAGAATGTGAAGTCGATCCGCAAAATCCGGGGCGGACTCCGTGGGCTCTTGTTGAAGGTCATTGAGTTGCTTGAGATGAAGTTGATCATCATCCGTGGTCCCATAGTGAGAAAGAAAAGCAGTTTTCATTTCGGACCAATCTTGTTTCCAGTGGCTTTTGTTGGACATGAGCCATTGATGAGGGGAGCCACGCAGCGTGGTGGAAAAGATGTGGAATTTCAGTTGAGGTTGCGCATGACCATTTAGGACAGCCAGAGCCTCAAATTCTTCCATGTGGGCCTGAGCACTTTGGTCTAATGGTTTGCCTTTCGTGTTGCCAAAGGTAGGATAAGTCAGCTTAAGGGTCTGAAAGGTAGAGGTAAAAGTGCTGGGCTGGACAGGAACATGATAGTGAGGATATTGAGGTGGAGTTGGCGGTGGCATGGTGCCTGAAAGACCCGGATGAAGGGGTTGCTGAGGTGGAGGTACGGGAGTGCCTGATCATTGGTTTTGAGGTCGGTAAGGTTGTAAACAGGAAGAGTGGTGGGAAATGTAGGGAATGGAAATTCCTGGGGAGGAGCAAAAGAGACATGTGGATATCCCTGTCCACCCGTAGGAGATGAGGTTGTGAAGGCAGAGGCGTATGGCCAGAAGATTGATGGATGAAGGCATGTTCTGGGGTATGAAAGTAAGGTTGAGCAGGGTGAGCCGGATAGGGCTCCTGATAGTGATGAGGAGACTGAGGCTGTGAGCAATGTTTGCACGCTTGAGGCGGAGAATTTGGACGAGACATGACACGAGGGGTGGGTGGCGCCGACTGAGCCCTAGACCGAATGTGGCCTCCCTCAATGTCATAAGCAGATCCATACATGTCACGAACGGCTTCCCCTTCGATGATGGCGCCAAAGCCGAGACCGCCCCGGGAAAGAAGTTCGCGGGTGTGAAGTTTCGATGCACATGGCGCACGAAAAAAGAAAATCGAATCGGACCGGCAACGGCGGCGGTGTTTAGGGTGCGGGTTCGAACTCGCAAGACACCGTGAGGACCCTTGGATCTAACAGAGAACGGGGGGGACTATGTCAATGCGGGATTTGCTAGAAAAAGAACAACAAGAAGAAAAACGTAACAAAAGAGAACAATGAGAGGAAAATGATAAGCTTCCTTGATATCAATGATGAACATGCATGAGCTCTCGCAATCGAGAGAAGACTAAAGAGAGACAAGACTCAAAACTCATCTAGCCATCATATGCTAGCTCTACTCATATATATAGTACAATGGCCTCTGGCCCAATATAGACACCCTGACTGATCTCGGTGCCGACTCCTGGAAGGAGGCCTGATTTGCAGGAATGTTGGCGGTGCCTCTTGAAAAGCCTGAAATCTCGCTGACGTTGATACGGGCAGTGGTGGACGGGTCATCACTTATCCGGCGGCGGCCTCTTGGAAGGCTTTGATCTGCGGGTCTCCTTTGGGCCGCTTGGTCTTCTCTTTTGGGCCTTGGACGACCGTCCTGCGGCCCCGACCGGGGCTCCTTGGTCCTGACCTGGTCCGTTGTATGCATGAATAGTCCTGTACTAGGAGGCACAGGACTAACACTATTCATTTAGCATCTGGTTTATCTAGACCTTTTTGGAACCGTGCCCTCGCTCTTTTAAAAAAATTCAAACATATTTTTGCGTGGAGCTACAAAGATTTGTGGGGCATTAAGAAAGAGTTAGAAGAACTCAATATTCCTACCAAATTTGACTCACGCCTGATCTAGCAATGATAGTATCGGCTCAATTCAAATTATCGTAACTGCCCTAAGGCTAAAATCGATAAATTTTTAGTTGCCGGTTTTGTTTATGAGATTAAACATTCTGAATGGGTGATCCCAATTGTTATTGCTCTTAAGCACAATGGTAATATCTGTGTCTGCATGGACTACCGCACATTCAATTTGGCCACGTAGCGTGACCACTTTCCGCTAGCTTTCATGGATCAAGTTCTTGAAGAGGTGGCAGGCCACGAAATGTTTTCCTTTATGGACGGCTTTGGTATTACCACAGATTCTACAAGGTCAGTTGTGTTCTCAAAGCTCAGGCATTAACCAATGTTAAGGAAACCAGATCCTTTATAAGCAAAGTAAATTATTATGCTACCTTCATCCTTGGATTAGCAGAGAAAGCTGATCCTATCTACAAACTCACACACAATGAATCTATTTAGGCTTGGAATTTCAAGTGGAAGCTGATTTTCAAACGTTAAAGATTCTGCTCACACAGACCCCGGTTCTTGTTCCACCTCATTGTGATAAGCCATTTGATGTCCATATTGATATTCCGGCCTTTGTTATTGGCGATGTTCTGTCTCAAGAGCATGAACCTCACAAAGACAAATATAACTGCTTTGCAAGCAGGAAACTTAACCTTCCTGAGAAAAATTATTCTGCCATGGAACGTGCAGCTCTAGGTCTCATTTTTTGTGTTCAATAATTTCGACACTATTTTAGTGGGTAGCCAAATTAAGATCTTTGTCGATCATCAAGCTCTTATGTATCTGATCAAAAAAACCACGCCCATGGGTTGCATGGATTTTCCACTTACAAAAGCCTGGCCCCTTTGAGATCATCCACAAACTAGAAAATCTCATATTGTGCTTGATTATTTTTCACGCATGCACACGGATGACCTGTCTTCGGCGGTGGTCAATTTAGTGGTGATAACACGACGCCATGGGAAAAGCATACTTCAGGATAATGAAAGTAGATTCTACTTTCACACTCCATTCAAAAGGCACGTCCTTAACCGTAAAGCGTATCAAAGAAGGGGCAATCTCCGAATAATCGCGAATAAAATGCCGATAATTGGCAAACCCAAGAAAACATTGAACATCTCGAACAGATGAAGGTGTTTGCCACTCCAGAACAATGCTAACATTTTTCTGATCCATATAGACTCCATGTAGAGTGATATGATAGCCAAGGAACTTTATATTATCCTGCTCGAACTGACACTTCTCAAGTTTAGCATATAAACTATGCTTATGAAGTTTCTAAAGGACATGTCCAATATGCTCTTATGTTCTTCGAGAGTCTTAAAATAAATAAGAATATCATCCAAATAGATGATAACAAAAATGTCCAATCATCATATGCTGGAATGCTGATAGAGCATTGATAAGCCCCAACAGCATAACAATGTACTCAAAATGGCCATACTGAGTATGAAATAATGCTATCTTCCACTCATCATCCTCCTGGATCTAGATAAGGTTGTAGGCACTACGAAGATCAATTTTTGTAAAATAGTGTGCATCTTGGAGCCGCTCCCACAACTATGGGATCAAAGGAAACGGGTACCGATTTGGCACTGTTATTTTATTGAGGCCGCGATAGTCAATAACTAAACATAAAAAGTCATCTTTCTTTTTTATGAAAATATAGGTACTTCAGCAGGGGATTGAGGATGTCGAATGAAATCAGTAGCTATATTTTCTTTAATATAAACCAGCAAAACCTTCAACTCAGCAGGGGATAGGCCGTATATCAGACCATATGGTGGCATTGTCTCGGGCTGCAAATTAATATAACAATCATATGGATAATGCCTTGGAGCTTGCTGGCCTTGGCTTTGTGAAAAACATCAGAGAAGTCACCATATTTATCTCGGAGCATTAGAGCAGACTTCACCAGTGCAGAGCTAGCTGACAGATGAATCTGGATTGCAAATACTGAATTTGGATCTTGTCTTCTAGATTTAATAAATTCGTGGAGAAAAATCTTCGAGATACAAAACTGAGGGCATGAAGAAGCCTCTACAGAAACAGGAGCAGGAGGAGGAGCAAGAGCAAGAACTGGAACTGAAGCAAATGGAACCGGAACTGGAGCTAGAGTTGGGACATCATCTAGAACATGGTCAGAATCTAGGACATGAACCAGAGCAGAGACAATAGTCAAATCAGGACATGGAGTAGAAACAGGAATTGGAACATTCAAGAGCTCTAGAATAGGTAGAAACAGAAATAGAAACTGGCTAAATTGAAATCGAATCAGAGCAGAGACAAGAATGGAATCAGGAGCCCATGATATTGCACGGACTGAAGTAGATGGTGGTGCAGAGGCCTCAACAGCAGATGAACTGGAACTAGAGCTGGAACTAGCAAACTAGAAAGATCTAGTATGCCAATCAATCTGAGGGTTATGTAGCTCGAGCCAGGGCATGCCCAAGACTATTGGCGCATGTGGGCTAGTGATGATATTGAAGGAGATGCTACAGGAAGCTCCCTCGAACAGAATCTGAAGAGGTGCAGTACATTTTGTAACTACACCTGAGGAGATCTCACATCCGTCAATCACATCGACAGAACTAGGATGCTCAACTTTGCTTCTAGGGATGACATGCTTGAAAGCGAATACACTATCCATAAAGCAAGCATTTGCACCACTATCAAGCTGCACCAATGCATCTACCTTCCGTACCTCCGACTCTAGTGATATAGAGATCAAAAATTCTTTATTGACCTTATCCCAAGGAATAAAACCTTCGTCACATGTGGAAGGAGTTTGAGAAATGCCGGCTAGCTGTACTTCCTACTACTCAGTCCGAACTCGAAAGATTTGATCGCTTAACAGGACATCCACAAGCGATATGGCCATTCCATCCACAATAGATGCAGAGATTAGCCCCTCTTGGGCATTGCTTCTCTGCCACATACAAGCATCCTCGAACCACACGATCAATTTGCATAGTTATCGGGCCTTCTAATTCAGGGGATGTGGGCGATGAACAAGTTGTTGTGATCAATGGAGCTTGCGGAAACAGATGAATGGGCTAATTCCGTCTTTCTTGCTTACGTTGAAAAAGACGGTTATCACAATGAATTGCAAATTTTATAGCTTCATCCAAGATTCTGGAATCCTTCATAGTCAATAACATATCCTTCACATCCGTGCGGAGCCCTCTTCAAAAATCGCCCGGAAGCATCTTTCCAGGCATCTATGGCAATCTGTCGAAACTCAAAAGCATAAACTCAAGCCACCAGACGAGAACCTTGCCTGAAGTTGCCAAGCTTGATCACTGCTGTGCTTTGTCGATCGGTGTCTCCAAAACAAGCCCGAAGTTCAGTAGTAAACACAGCAAAATTCTGCAGCTCGGGAGTCCCTTTCTCCAGTAAGGGAGCAAACGAACTCAATCCAGAAAGGAGAGAGCCAACCAGTCCGACCTGTTCCCAATCAGTGGGATACCTCTGACAAGGAATGTGGAATAGAGTAAGAGTTAGGGACTAAACGATGGGATTTGCCATGACTAAAAGAGAAATTCCTCCAACTTGCATGTGAAGTAGCTGATGCAAGCTCGATCACTGATAAATATGATGAGCTTGAGATGCTACCTACCTCAAGCATCCCGGTCGATGAGGTTGCAGCCGATCAGTCACAGTTGAAACATGATGCAGAAGGAATCCAACATAAAGTACAACACCATGTGATGGTGGAAAAGTCATTTACAAGAGTACATTATTTATTCAGCTTAGTGGTAATCCTTGGCTGTCAAAGGACATAGTGACCAAGGCCAAATCTAGGTTTGTGACAAGTGAAGACTCTAGTGATATTGATGTAGGGACAAGTTTGAGCTTAGGTGGTGATGCAACTGTTTACATTGAACTTGAACTGGAAGAAGGGACAAGTAGAAGAGGAACAAGGAGTGCGAAAAAAGAAATGAAAACTATAAAGTTTGTTTGGTGTATTGGTCGGTTCTTAACAGGAGGAAGAAAGTTGGAATAGAATAGAATAGAATTGTTTTTATCGTCCACGGAGACCAATCGGCCTATGGGACCCAATACAAAAAGCGCAGCAGTCATATTACTGCCCGGATTAAAAAACCCCCGCCCCGAAGGGTTTTCGAGGGAAAAACCGTGGCAGCAATAAGACTGCTGACATCAATTAAATGGTTGACTGGGGGCATATCTGAGCCCTCAAGTCTAGTACTTCCTGAATGTATGATCTGAGTGATCGCACCGAAGTCGTGCCCAGTATCATGTGTAGCGGCTCATCAGGTCTAATCAACTGAGCATAGCGTGTCCGAATCTGATCACATGCTGGGCAGCTCGGAAAGTGTGACTCTCATCCTCAACGACTCCCGCCTGGCAAAGACCGACAAACCCTATCGGCGTGGGCTCCCCAATCCATCGACTGTCTCAATCCAGGAGATGGTGGGCACTCGGCGAATGGAGGCGATATGCCTGCGCTTTTCATGGGCGAGATGTGAGCGTAGGTAGCTATTTGTGGGCCTCGTTCTAATGTGGGATTTATGTTTGCTTGTAATGTGATGTTTTGACTTGCTCCGAGCCACGGAATCCCAAAGCTTCTTTGGAGAAACAAGCATCAAGGTAACATCTCGGGCTGTCACGATCGCCTTTGTTTCTACACGGATGCACATGTGCTCTGGACATTCCATCTAGTTAGCCCGCGCACTCTTTTATCCTTCCAACAATTCTTGAGTCGTTGTGGTCCCATTGCCCTTTGCATAGGCCAAGTCGCGGTGAGCGATCATCATCCATATTTACCACCTTACGGAAATAGGCGATGTGTCTATCAAGGGCCACTGTTGAAGTGGCGGGGAGACATGTCTCCCCGCAACAAAATTTGATATGGGACCGTGGATTTCACTCGAAGTGCCCGTGCTAAGAAGGCCTTATACACTTTTGTTCTAAGTCGCTCCAAGTAGCAAGGGACACCATTGGGCCCCGGACTTCAACTCCGCACAAAAGAACAGGCTCTACCAATACCCACGAAGCGGATGTGCCCGATGCCCCAATCATATAGTTACGCTTCTGTGGTTATTGTTCTCGCATTGCATAGAGTGCTTTCGGCCTGGCACTTTGACGCAATCTTATGGAAGTGTCCCAAAGATAGTGTAGAAGGAAACTCCACTCCCGGATACTTGTAGGTGGGTGTCACCTCCACTTGTTGCCCTCGATAAGTGAATGAAGGGGCCTTGGATGGCGCGAGGATGAGATTAGGACCACCTTGGTCTTGGCGATTGAGCGTTCATGTGCGTGGCACGGCGAGAATGTATCCGAGCATCTAAGTGAGGCGCATATCCTCGGAGTGTGAGCTAAGAGGTCAACATCGTCTGCATAGATGAGTTGTCCGATGACTGATGCAAAAGTTGGGTCCCGCCACCCCATTGTCCATGAGCGGTGTTCCAACCGGTCAATGTATGAACCAAACAATGTTGGGGAAAGAGGACATCCTCGGGCGGACCCCAATTTGCTAGTGAATGGTTGTCCCGTCATCAAGATCCGCCTCGTACAACTCTCGTACAACCTGTGATATCTTGCATTTTGCATATCCACGGGAACCTCTAGTTGCCGCAATCTTTCCCATAACTTTTCCCGAGGCGCGGTGTCAAAAGCCTTCGCCAAAGTCAACAAAGCAACAATACAGGTCCCGACGGTTTACGCTATCCTCAACCAAAGTCCTCAATGTGAAGATATGATCAATGGTTGAATGCCGAGGTCTCGAACCCGCTTGTGTGAGAGCTCGCGACACTTTGCTTGCGCCCACCACGGTCAATTGTTGCTCAATAATGCCCTAGCGGTTTGGCAAACACCGAACCCGACCATGATTGTTCGGTAATTGGTTGGACTATGTGGATCTCCCGCCTTGTAAATGGGGACAACTCGCTTGTGGTCCCTTCTTTGGGGGAATCCTTCTGTGGCGCTACGTTGAACATAGTGGTTAGGACTGGTACCATAGGCTCCCCTGCCCACTTGAGCAACTCTGCCTGCATACCATCCAGGTCCGTTGCTTTCCCATTGGCCAAACGCTGCAGACCCTGGGTAACATCATCCTCTGTGATTTCTAATGTCGGACCATTCTGTGGGGGTATGAGTGCTCGTGTCCCTTGAGGATCATAGAGTTCTTTGCGGTATTGTTCCCATTTGCTCATTAGTGATGTTCCCGTAGGGTCGGGCTGGCTTTCGAAGAACCTTGCACCAAAAGATTATAGGATGGCTTTTCAACATGGAAAACATTTCCCTTTGATGACGTGCAATGTAATCGAGATTTCTTTGCCTTCAAGAAAGCACGATCGTGTGTGGTGGCATGTGGGCGCATTGGGGATCGTGATCCGGCGGAGCCGGCATTTGTATTCCTTACACTCAAGATCAAACCACCGATTACGGGGAATGTTGCATCCCCGCGGATACCTCTTGGGCATGCTACCAAAACATCTTTTTACAAAGCGATTACCAAGGAGCTCAATCAGGTGACCGTTTTCTTTGCTCTAGCGTGGGGGCCCGCAAAATTCGAAAAGGTCATCTATGAGCATATCAAGATAATCCTTTGCCTGCTCATAATCCAATCGCATAGCGAGGTATACAAGGGAGCCGTAGAAGGGGTTCTAGCGACCGCTAAGCCAACTGCGGGGTAGAGTGGAAGGTGATCTCGAAGTCCGTCTCCTCATCTCTCTTCATGCGTGCCTACCCGAAAGTGGTTGATCAAATGTACATCCTGCTCAACGACTAGTAGATAGTCCACCACACTAGATCCTCCACCCTGATTCTCTTGTCTGCAGGTGCACTTACAGGAGGAAGGCCACTGTGCCAGGCCATTACAAATTACCAAGTCAAAGACACCACATAGTAGAAGCAACTGCCTGCCAAAGCGCGTGACCTGACTATCATCTGATGTTCGTGGCCAAGTCGCCTCCGCGGGGCGCAGCTGTAACACATCCTGAGCCAAAGGATCAAGTCTCATGGGCTGCTCTACTCCTGTCCGTGCATTGAAGTCCCCAAGGAGTACCACACTACCCAACTATCTATGTTGCTATATGTCATCATATAGATCGACATATGGAGCTAGCCTATCCACATCTGAGTGGGCATGGTAAAAGTTACTTTCTGCATGTGGAAAGTAGCAAGCAGCCAAGAAGAGAGGGTTGCCACTACAGTGCGATCCACACCCACAAGTACCGGTTGTCTCGTCAATCTTGTGCGGGAAGACCGACCGTGCCAAAGACTCCGGTAATAACAGGCAACCCCTCCATGTCCCCTCTTGCCACATGCGACTATTGAAGACCGAGAAATGTTGATAGCCTAAAAGATCGGTAGCTTTGTGCCTGCGTGCTCCCTGTGTCTCCATGAGGAAGATGAGATCCATACCGCAAAGAACAGAAAGTTGAGACTATCCCCTTCGCCATGGGAAACCCTCGACAATTCCAGAGACCACCAAGGCACATTCCCTATTTGTTAGCAAAGCAGAGGGCATGCGCAGATTGAGTTGTGGGGAAGAGTGGGAAGCTGCAGCGCATCCGAGTCATGTGGATGAGTGAGAAGCGAGGGGTTGGGGAGAAGAGTGAGAAGCAAAAGATAGGAGTTGGGGTGGCATATGACTAAGGAGTAGTGGCAAAGTGGCAAAGCAGGGCATGGGGCTGGGAGCGCACGGTGGAGGAGCATGATCGAGGAGGTGGGGGCTGCAGCTGAATGGCCCGGAGGGTCAAGCAAAGAACATTGGTGAGCTTAAAAAATGTGCATCTTGCCTCAAACTAGTCCCCGCAGCTCCTCCTTGACAAAGCGGATGCCTCGAACCTTGGTGAGCTCATGCCTTGGGACTCTTGTTATTTGGGTGAGGTCTCGGTCCACATACAAGGATGTTCCCTTCAATTGCTTGCCCCGGGCGCTAAAAGATGGGGCATCCCCGCACTTGCATATCCGCCATCGCGGAATATGACAATACGGTTGTAGGCGTAACGCCGAGCACCATGACTACCGGCTCGAGCAATGTGTACAGGCCCGTGCAATGTCATACGATTGATGATCGTAGACCGAGTCGGTGAATAAGATTCTCTCCCTCTTCTTCCCAAGCAGCCACGGATCACCAAATTATGACCTCTCCAGATGCATTCACTAAGCTCACGTGGATCAACGTTTCTTTGGGACGGACATGTACCGGCTTTGCCGCGTGAGTTGAAGGATTTGTCCGATGTCCATGAACAGGAGGGTCCTGTTGGCGTGGAGGGAATGGTGAAGTAGGACGTCGTGGTGCCTGCCTAGACTGACTTCGCATGGGTGCTTGAGCATGGGTGGCATCTGAGGTGCCTGAGATTGCCTCTGCCTTTTGAAGCCGAGCTCGGCTCTGTTTGCTGGAATTGTTTTCGCCGCTCCAACTCGGATACACAATTTTGCAAGGCCTCGTGTGCATTGGATGGAGTCCTTTCCCCTGTTGGATTGTAGCTTCTCGTAGCTCGTGTGCCTCTTGCTCTTGAACAAGGGAACGCTGTTCCAACTTGAGGTAATTACATCATCTGTTGATGTGAAGGTGATCTCCATTGTGCTGATCCTGTTCTGAAGGGCCTGCTGTAGCAACTGACTTTCGTTAGTTGCTATCTGAAATGCCCCCTGAGTGGCAATGACATCTGCAATGTCTGATCGAAGACGGGAGATATCAGTGACCATCTCCTGCTCAATTCTCTCCTTGTCCTTCATTATAACTTCATCTCTGGTAGACATGGTGTCTATTTGTGCCCGGAGGCCAGCAAGAGTCTGGCTATCCTGCTCCCTTTCAAACTGCAACAAGCGAATACTGTCAAGCAATTGTTGCACTTGGGTCTCAATGCCTGCAAACTGTTGCTTTACTATAGCCAGTTGCTTCTTAAGCACTTGGGGGACGGAGGCTTGTTGCTCTTCTGCCAGGTGTGAGATCTGAGTGGTGTGATCCTCAACCATCGCCAACAAGTTATCGGAGAGAAATCCGAGAACTTGTTGAATTGGCCAGTACGCCATCTTATCTTGTCGAGGTGAACATGGCATGGTGCAAGGAATTTGATAAGGTACTAGGTGATTCATGTTATTGATATACATACGACTTGTTGGAGAGCCAAATTAAAGAATTAGGGTCATTTCACTTACCAATTTCACACACAGTCCTGGTACTAATAAGTATGAACTGTATGATAGTAACAAGATAAAGTTTGATGATTTTTTGAAATTTTGTAAGTAATGTTTTGCATTCATATTGTTGGTTACTAATGTAATTGCCTGAATTTTTTGCAGAGGCCAAGGGAAAACGTGTGGCAAGATATGGTTAGGAGGAAGAAGGTAAATTTTGTTAAAGCGGTATTTCTTGACATTGTCTTTTTGTTGTAAATGTCTGCTGTGGCATTCGACAATGTCTAACCAGAATTGGAGTTGCCAAAGGCTTAGCAGGAATATCTAGACCCTTGCTAGACCTTGCATGTCATATGCAGCCACCGCCATTAATAAGCCAGTGTCATAAACAATATATCATGAAGCGGCTTTTTCTTTAAATAAAAAATGGAAATAACAAATTCTGCTCTTTCTATGCAAAATTAATCATTGAACACTGCTTATGCCCGTTCAGACATATTTCAAGCTATGCCAGACCATAAAGGCAAGATACGTGTAGATTGTTATAGCTTATTACTAAGCTAGAAATCAGACTAATAGCTAAATCTAGATGGTGATTTTATCTATACATGCCATTCTATGCATAATTTTATTTGCCATTTCTAATCCTTGTGTCCTTTTTTTTTGGAAAGGGGATAGAAAAATCATGCAGCAACAAACAACATGAAAGTAGCAGGGCATGCATAGAGTTAGGTTCTTTGGTTTGTGCTGTTTGCCATGGATTTTATGAAAGGTTTAATGGCAGCTAAAGGACACGTTAAAGAACAATGGTATTTTCTAAGTTACATGTGCTTTAAATGCACTTGGTTTGTTTTAAATCATACAATATTTAGAAGTTTTGGTAATTCCATAGTCTGCTATTAACAGAGAGGTATTGACATTTAGAGATTTCCATGTTAAGGCATTAACTAAAGTTCATTTATCAGACAGGTTGAGAGCTTAGAATATTTTGAGAAGTTATTAGACTGAAGCTTAAAAAAAGAAAGAAAGTAAAAATAGGGTACCCACGATTCAATCGTGTCCGCCAGTCATGACTCACCACGTGTCAAATCTTCTTTTGAAGAATATATTGTTTTGAAGTCATGGACAATGCGAAATTTTGCAGAGGATTCTTGGCTTGACCCGACATTCCCATGATTTCACTCGACATTCCGACCATTTTGCGCAACCTAATCAATCCGAGGAGTCACTAGTGCCTCCGCGCCGCGCCTCGGCACTGCTTCCACCTCGGAATTTAGACCGGCGTCATTCATGTACAAAGAAGGGGATGTGCGAGGCAAGGTGACTAGATTGCAAACCTCCAGAACCTCCATATCTCCGAACAACTAAAATTGGAATAGTTTTGTCATTGCAATGTTTTTTGATCGCTCGATTCACGTTACCCTACGTTAGGAACACGCATTTGCAACCAAAGTTAATTTGCAGTATGTCAGTTCCGCAGCTGCATGATGGGATTTCTTGGTGTATTTCTCACGCAAGCTCCCCTTTCTTCGTGGGGGTGATGTGGATTTATTTGGTGGTCAGTCGTAAAATCAAAGGCCTAGATTGGGCCGATTGCCAATATTCAAAGCACAATTAATCTAGGGGGCAAGCGAATGCGCCGCCCTTGACAAAGTAATAATTTAGGTGTAAAGAACCGAAATGGCGTGTAGCTAAGAAGGAAATTTGGGATTAAGGGGGTGAATATTGACCATTAGGAAAGGAGCATGTTGCGGTCGATAAAAAGGGAAGTTGGAGGGCGCGAAAGGAGGCGCGAGAAGGGGACGGCCATGGCGCCGCACCCTGGCGCCCTTGCCACGCGGCGCAATGTGATTGGGTCCAGACTGATTGCGACTAGTGACTGGCTGCCGCGTGGCTTTCCGGACCCTCAGCCGTCAGAGTCGCACGTTCCCATGAGCTGTTGCAGATGCTGTGCCCTTTTCAGCTTTGTTGTTTGTTGCACTGCAGTGGGGCTTGCTATGCTACGTTGGAGCACTGCCCTTTCTAACATCCGTTTCTGCACCTTGATCCCGTGGCGCTGTTGCTTGCTTCAACCTGGTCTGCTTCAAGCTTCCCAGCGATTTTTTTAGCTCGAGATACCGCGCCCATTCGCCCTCCTTAGGGCTTCCTCTGCTCTTTTCAGCTCCTGACTTCACTGTTAGCTTTTAATTTGAGGTATGCGTTTGTTGGGCTTGCAATTTACCTTTTAAGTTGTTCCAGCTACTTGCTGTTACGTTCGTGGGAAATGTGATGCGATAACTCGTTTGTTGGTTGCCCATCTTGGTCATTCGATGTTCTTATATGTTTATTGAAAGTTAAGGTGCTGCCCGTTATTATTCAGAACCTGTGGTGGGGGGCAAATCCTGAAATAGTTTATGAACCTAAAGCTAGTTTGTGAAGCATTTCTTCTACATTCTGGGGTTATGCTACAGTAATGAAATGAAGTGTATGAATAGTCCCATGTCAAAGCATAACTCGTTCAGTGCATATGTGGCCCAAACAACAGAATTGGTTATGGTCTGCACTTTGTTCTAGATTTCCTACTAAATGGAAAATATCCACATTTGATTGCAACTGGGGTATTATGGACATGCCCATGTCACTTATGACTGCAGCAAAAATAAAGAGGACGTAAGGAACACAACAACAGGCTATAACACGTGAAGCTGAACATCAGGCCACTTGCTTATGTGTTTATAATGCAGCAAAGGTGGCACAGGATAGATTGAAACACCCTGTACAGCATTTGTATATAATGGACTTTTGCAGGCGTGTTCTTGCACTGGCATTCATTTGGTTACATCAATCTTCCTTATCAGTCTCTGCCTTATGGATGCCAATGTCAGCATGACTTATTTTACATCGTGGTATGATTCATCCTAACTAGGACATGCAGCATCATGCTAGTTCATTCATGTTCCCACAGCAACACAGCCTTACCAGTATAATGCAATAACAAATTCACATACATGGATACTTGATCTCTATCACCTTATAAATGCACACTGGCACTCCATTCTTTGTGACACTCATCGTGGCCTGACAACCTCTAAAGCTCAATCTATCCTTAGGTCAGATTGTGCATTGTTATCGACTATTTATAGAACCTGCTGTGCTTTTTCAGTTATATTTCTGCTTAAAATCAGCTTATGATGCACACAACATATATAATTTGAGGCTCACATTCTTCAACTTCAGCATCCAAAGGATATGAACTTCAAACGGTTACAGGTTCTTGTAATCCTTAATTAGAACAGTGTCAAGCACAAGTTATCAAAATTACATGCCACTTCTAAGATGCTTTGGAACTACGGCATTTATCACCTATTCCATTTGCACAATGAGGATGTTGAAGTTGCTTCATGTTGGGTTTGAATGTTTGTGCATTGACAGAAGATATGGTGAAGTAAACAATGGAATCAGAAGAAGGAATTAAATTTTCCCCTAGGATGCTTGTTATGATTTTAAGCTGACGTTATAATAAGTAGCAATGCCAATTGATTAAGTTCAAGTAATGCATTTGGGAGCTACGTATTAGAGGACTAACCTGCTTAGCAACTTGATGGTCAGGATTTCTGATGGAGCACTAATAATGGTGGGCGATGATGTTCGAGCACACCATTCTAGAAAAGAGCTTTTGAAATCCTCAAGGCGACGCCGTAATTGTCGGAAAAATGGGGGAGCTAAGATATGGGTAGCTGCATCTGAAGTACGGAAGTTTCAAGAATCAACTGAAGCATTTCAATCTGAATTGCTGGTTTGGGCTAAGCTTGAAAACGAGCTCTGGTGGCCAGCATTTGTATGCACCTGATCCATTTTCATATGTCGATTAAGTGAACTTCTATTGGCAGCCACTGTCTATTTGTAGTATTGATGAGGAAAACGAAACCTCACTTGTTTTTTGATTTGCTGAAGTTTTAGGTGCCCAGCATTGAGAACTTACCAATCAGTATTTTAAAGTAAGTATATGGGGGAGGTTATAGCAGCATGCAAGTAGACTATCATTTTTTTTACATCAGAATTGCCTTGGTGATTACAGGCAGAAGCGAGCTGGAAGTGTATGTGTGTGCATGTATGGGAAAGGCACTCTTGCTGTTGATCAGCAATTGTAAGTACGCCTAGATTCTATCTTGTGCAGGGGTGCAAATTGTTATACCTTGAAACGTTATTTCAAATGCAAAAGTGCTGAAGAGGTTATTGATTATTTTTCGTTCTGGTCATGTCTAACTATCGCAAGAACCAGCTCATCTGATGAAAACTTTAACTTGTTGCTGGAATATCATCATCTTTTCATGGTTACATTGATCCAACTTTTTGCAAACATTTTACCTTCTTAAAGTCATATTTGTTTCTTTGAGCATGCAACGGGGCGGGCATTTTTTTTGTCTATTGGGAAGTTGTATCAACCCCTGTAAGCCTAAAGGGTGGCAAGTGAAGTTCTATGCTTTATTCCCTTAATTATTAAAATTATATTGACAAGGGCATGTGCAAACTTCACAGATTCTGCGTCCTTTACTGCAACCAGTCTATAGATGTAATGCCATTGCATGATACATGTATTGCTAAGTGCTGGTATTTATGGTCAATGCAATTTCTGTTTTTTCCTTTTCTTGTCTTCATCACTTTATCATTTGATAGTTGACATTAGAGATAGTTATGCGTTATACTGAAGTTTGGCCAACATCTGCAGTTCATGGTTGCCAGCCACAGATGTCATATTGTATGAAGAGCATAAGGACAAAAATTTTCAGCAGGTAATGCAATTGTACATGTGGGTTGGATGAACTTTTCAAGGCCCAAGATTTTTTGGATGCTATACTTTGACTTTCTTACTTAAGCAAGATTGAGTCTTGGACATAGAGTTGTTTGCAGTTGTTTTTAAAGTCTATGATTGCTAAATTTGTCACTGTGACAGGCTGTTTTAGGTCTTGATGGTGATTGCTTTAAATCAGCATTAGCAGAGGTAGAAGCAGTTTTTGAAAGTCGTCTACATAATAATAGCAGATCCGATGATGACACCCTTGTTGGGAGTTCACCAAAACATTGGCTGCCCACGGAACTTTCCTCAAGTCCAAATGATTCTGTCGTGGAAATGAAAGGTTCACACGGCATGACAGACAAAGCAGAACTCAGAGATCACAAAGGGAGAGAATCAAGGAAGAGGAAACATGGAAAGGATTCTGTTTCTAAAAGAGACTTGAGAAATGGAGATGTGATTCTAGAGGAAAGGGACGATAAACAAAAGTGGATGAAATTTAGCTTATCGAATAATCGGCTTGGTAGAGATCGTAAATCCAAGCTAGACATAAAGAATGGTTTGCCACCAGGAAAAAGAACAGGGCCAGATGGGGTGAGTTTTAGCCTATTGGTTCTCGCATTACCAATCCCTTCTGGAGATTGGTCATGCAATGGTCCGAACTAATCACTAAGAAATTTCTCTGGTTTCTGCAGTCATATTTTGAATGCATGATCTGTGATAGTGGTGGCAATCTTTTATGCTGTGATAGCTGCCCACGTGTTTATCACCTTGAATGCCTTACCCCTCCACTTAAGGTTAATATATTCTGAGACCTTTTAGTTACATCGCATCTAGGTGTTATTTTCAGACCTGATTTTTCTTTTGTTCCCACCATTGCAGAGAGCGCCACCAGGAAAATGGCTTTGTCCTTTCTGTCGTGAGCAGGTAAGTGGATCAAAGGTAGAAGGACCACCAGAGATAAAAAGAGTAGTTGTCACTAGAAGTAGTGAAAAATTGGAAAAGATTGCCAATTTGAGGTTGACAGAGAATAAAGTAGCAAATGAGAAGGCAGAGAAGGTTAGTCCGAAGGTAACGGAGCTTAAGACAATGAGACATATGCTAAGAAGTGAAAGGAAGAACAGGCAAGATGTGCATATAGATAAAGGGCATAAGAGGAACAGACAAGAAAGTCCAACGGGGCCTGTGAAGAAGCTCAAAGTTGAACAGGGATCTGTGGTTAGGAGTTCCCCTCCATCAGGAGTTGAGAAAGAATGCAGCAGCGAGCCTGTGCAAGATTCCAAACAAATAACCACTGAAAGTCAAGGCATCGATACCAGCACAAAAGAATGTACAAAAGAAGTGGCGGACATCTTTCCACCAGAAGAGAAGGTATTCTCTATTGAAAGGCCGATTTTGTTCTTATTGTCATTCTAATTTAATAAGTTTGCATTTGCTACTGCAGAAGACATGCTTGTTATGTGGAGAAGTTGGACGTCTTGCGTGCTGCGATTCTTGTACAAAGTCATTCCATTTAACTTGTCTTGATCCACCTTTAAAGGTTTGCACTGAATCCCATGTTTGTGTGCACACCTTTCCCACTCGTCTTTGAACATTTTGTTGATATTCTACAGAAAATTCCAAAGGGCCAGTGGAATTGTTCATTATGTTCTTCCGTAGAGCATAAGCAAAACCTCGAGGAGAATAATATTATTCCTGCTAATTGCGAGACAAGTATTTTAGGACAGGTACCTATGATAGTGAACCATTTCACTCAGGTTGATCGTATTTTGGGCTGTCGTGTGAGTGTAAATTCTTTGGAGAAAGTGGAAAGAGCAAATATAGGCAAGGTTGTAACTAAGCACCATTCCCAGCTTGATGGTAACAATGAGGAATTGCCTAAGCACAAAGCTGCAGAACAGAGTCTTCAGGCTAAATGTAGTCCAGTGTTGCCTGATAGAGATAGTCCAGGGTCGCCTGTTAGAGATGCCAATTCTCAAATGGTTGAAGCACCATCTATTTCAGATGGTGGAAACTCAACGACCATTAATCTCACCAGAGAAAAAGAGATGAAAAATTGTGGCGATGCTGCAGCTGATGATAAATCAGCAGACTATTTTGCTCAAGAAGATACAGAATGTTCAAAAACGCTTGCCCAGGATGTTAATGCTCTGCAGGAACCAGTTTTAACTGAAAAAAAGACCAAGGAATCTGTTTCTGATGACTTTGATATTAAGGGGCAAACAGCTGTCATTGCTTCAGCAATAGTTGTTCCTGAAGATCAGGGGACTAGGCCTGAATATGAGTTCTTAGTCAAGTGGGTTGGCAGAGCCCATATTCACAATGAGTGGGTTAAGGAATCTTCCCTCAGATCACTTGCTAAACGTAAACTAGACAATTACAAGGCAAAATATGGAACGTTACCACTTAACTTGGTGGATGAAAGATGGACCCAACCACAACGAGTTGTTGCTCGGCGGAAAATAAATGGCCAAGTGGAGTTTTTGGTGAAATGGTCTGGATTGGCATATGATGAATGCACATGGGAAGATGCTAGTGAGCCTGTGCTCAGAGAAAGCCTTGATCTTCTTACCGCATTTGATCAACGCGAGGCAGAAATTGCAGTCACAGAAATTGCAGAGCATGAAGATATTGGAGGTAGCACGCTTAAACAAGCTGACCTTGAGGCATTGAGTGCACAACCAAAGGAGCTAAAAGGGGGTCTACTCTTCCCACATCAAATGGAGGCAGTGAACTGGCTTCGTAGATGTTGGTACAAGAAGAAAAATGTAATACTTGCAGATGAAATGGGACTTGGCAAAACTATATCTGCTTGTGCTTTTCTTTCATCTCTCCATCATGAGTTCAAGGTAAAAGCGCCTTGCCTTGTTTTGGTGCCGTTGTCGACAATGCCGAATTGGTTAGCAGAATTTTCTTTATGGGCACCATCGCTAAATGTCATTGAATACCATGGGAGTGTGAAGGCCAGAGCAGTAATTAGGCAACATGAATGGTATGCAACTAGCCCCAATTCTGGAAATAAAGGGGATCGTACAGTCAAGTTCCATGTGATGCTGACTACATATGAAATGGTTATTGCTGATCCTGGACCACTTAGATCTGTAGGATGGGAAGTTCTTATTGTAGATGAAGGCCATCGATTGAAAAATTCAGGGAGTAAACTTTTTACACTGCTGAATACATTTTCTTTTGCCCATCGTGTGCTTATGACTGGCACCCCTCTGCAAAACAATCTAGGTGAAATGTATAATTTGTTGAACTTTTTGCAGCCAGAGAAGTTTCCATCTTTGACTGCTTTCCAGGATAAGTTTAGTGCTCTGAGTACAGCTGAGCAAGTTGAAGAAATTAAGAAGCTTGTTGCACCCCACATGCTTCGAAGGCTTAAGAAGGATACAATGCAAGAAATTCCACCCAAGGCTGAACGTGTGGTTCCTGTTGAGCTGACGTCAATTCAAGCAGAATATTACCGTGCATTGCTAACACGAAATTTTCAATTACTTAGGCAGGGTACAAAAAGCCAGCAATCGATGGTGAACATTATTATGCAGCTTAGAAAAGTTTGTAATCATCCTTACCTCATACCTGGTACTGAACCGGAGCTGGGCACAGCAGATTTCTTACAGGAGATGCGCATTAAAGCATCAGCAAAGTTAACCTTGCTGCATGCGATGTTAGGCAATTTAAAGGAACAAGGCCATCGAGTTCTAATATTTTCTCAGATGACTAAGCTTCTCGATATTTTGGAAGACTACCTTACTTATGAATTTGGACCTCAATCATTTGAGCGGGTGGATGGTTCTGTACCGGCAGGAGCGAGACAGGCTTCAATAGCAAGATTCAACAAGGACAAATCCCGTTTCGTTTTTCTGTTATCTACTCGTGCATGTGGCCTTGGTATCAATCTGGCTACAGCGGATACCGTTGTCATTTATGATTCAGATTTTAATCCTCATGCAGACATTCAAGCAATGAACCGTGCACATAGGATTGGACAATCGAAGAAGCTGTTGGTGTATCGCCTTGTTGTCCGGGCAAGTGTCGAAGAACGGATTTTGCAACTAGCTAAGAAGAAGCTGATGCTTGACCATTTGTTTGCAAACAAGTCAGGTTCACAAAAAGAAATAGAAGACATTCTTCAGTGGGGTGCGGAAGAGCTTTTTCAAGGGACACCTGAACAGGCTAATAATGAGTCCATTGTGAGTCCAACTGATGGTACTGATGAGGTTGAAACGAAATTTAAAAAGAAGGTTGGTGGGCTTGGGGATGTGTACAACGATAAGTGTCATGAAGCAGGTCGTTTAAAAGTCACATGGGATGAGTCTGCTGTTAAGAGGTTGTTAGATCGTTCTGCTGTTGTTGCTGATTCAGCTGAAGGCGATGCGGAGGGTGATATGCTTGGATCTTTCAAGGTAACAAATAGATCAATTCAACAACTGAACACAGAAAAAAAGAAATGAAAAAGAGATCATTTTGGATCACTAAGTCTGAGGAGCCCAATGCTTGTTTAGCTAATCCGTACAACTTGGTAAAATTAATCTGTATTTACTGATCCTGGTGTCTTGATGTAGGCTTGGGATTGGAATGACCAAGATCAAGAGCCTGATGAGCAAGAAGCCGAGCCATCTCCAAGTAAAGAGTCTGCTTGTACTTCTGCAGATGCCAGACCAGGAGACGAGGAGGGAAACAAGTGGGAGAAGCTTCTGCGTATGAGGTATGAATAGTGTCTTGCATATTTCTTTCTAGAAATTGTCCTTAAGGAAAAACACTTGGTAACAGATGGGAGAAGTTGCAAATGGAAGAAGAAGCTGCACTTGGACGAGGGAAAAGGCAACGGAAAGTGGTGTCGTACAATGAATGTGTTGCTCAAAAAGCAAAGGAGACATTGAGTGAGGTAAGTTATTTTACAGCTTCTTTTGTCTATAGAGGATATCTGGGAATCTGACATGTTGGTTGGCTCTTTCTGAAGTCCGATGAAGCAGATGAAGATCCTCAACCAGAATATACACCTGCTGGTCAAGCATTGAAGCAGAGGCTGTATGAATGCTTACTTATGTCAATGCTGTATCATTCTTCTTTTCAAGGCAGTTTGAGAATTTTCTTATATCTATTGCAGGGCAAGGCTCCGTATGAGGCAAAAAGAGCGTATTGCTAATCGAGGCCAAGATGTCCGTGTAACAGGAGCAACAGGTCCTGAGCATAGCGGTACTTCAAATTTGCTCAGTACATCAATTGGATTGAAAAGTCCTGCTATGACTCTCCAATGCAGTAACATGAGCAAGGAGAGAATGTGTCTTCCTTCAATGCTGGATGTCCCATCTTCAGGTGCAGAGCTGTTACAGGGGAGACAGACATTTGACTTCCATTCGGTTTCTCAAAATAGTTACGGTTCTTCAGTTCTTGCGCTCGGTGCAAAAAGGCATGCAGAGTCCTTGGTCATTCCTGAACTCCTTGATGAAGCATTTATACAGAAGGCATTAGCATCAAAAAGTTCGAAACTAACGCTAGAGCAAAATAGGGAAGAAAGTATCTTGTCATGCATACGGGGATTTTCTGGAAACATGCCTCCATCTCTACCTGATGGTGTTAATACAAATTCTGGGCATACCTTGAGGCAGCTTTTACCTGGATTAACGCAAGGGTTAGTAAGAACACCACTATCAACTATGTTCCATTCTCAGGGCTTGCCTGTACATTATGAGAATCCCAGCAGAAGTTTCCTCCATCCGCCTTTGGAGATGCAATCTCAGTCCGCTGTCTCTCAACAAATCAACCAAAGTGAACCTGCTCGGAGTGAACTGTCTCCTCAGAGAAAGGATGATAAGATTTTGCCTGAGTTAAATGGGTCTCTGAATATTCCCTGCTTGCTGGACAACTTTGCACGACCAAAGAAGGCAAAACCAAGTGACGATTCTAGTTTTATAAGAATTATGTCGCCACCATGGGCTAGTCCTCCTTCCCCACAGCCTTGTTCAGATTCAAGCATGATCGACAAAACTGATCTATCACAGTCTACTGGCTGTGGCCCAAGTTCCATACCCACAGTTTCTCATTTAGCAACTCCATTTTCTCAAAGTACATCTTCATGGCTTGGTGCGGAGCATGATAAGAATGGAAGCCTTTTGGACAAAGGGAAATCTCCAACATGCACTGTGGAGCAATGGACAGAAGAGGAGTTGGATGCACTTTGGACTGGTGTAAGACGGCATGGAAGAGGAAATTGGATATCTATGCTTCAAGATCCTAGGCTGTGTTTTTCACAGCACCGTACTGCCAAAGAGCTTGCTGATCGATGGAAAGAAGAACAAGTGAAAATATTGGGTGTGAATGTTGAGCCCCCAGACTTTAAAAAGGAAGTTGGCCCTACGTTAGGTACAGAGAGCTGGAGGTCGTTGGTTCCTAACATGCATGAAAGACTAGCACTTCAGAATGACCTAGGAAGACTGTCATTGCCCATCAAGGATTTTGGGCATCGCACAAGGTCAGAGTTGATGTTTTTAGAGAAAGAACATTACTATTCAGATGGTTCTCAACTAAAGAAAGAGACTTTAGATATATCTAATCTCAATTTTGATCGGAAACAAGATGGAAACAAAATGCACTATCAGTTTGATTCGTCCTTAAAACTTCCAAGCAAATCATTGGCTGGTTTATTACCATCAGAAAAAGCAGAGCAGATGACTGGCGCTAAGATGGCAAAGGATCTGGTAAATCTGGGATCCAGAATGGTTCCTAATTTTACAGATTTCAATCTCTCAATTGGTCGAGGAGCAGGCTCTGACTCTTTAAGAGGAATACATACTCCACCACCTTCAATGGCAGGGCATGATTTATTTCGAAGCTATGGTGAAGAACATCACGCACTGAAAGTTTCTAAGAGAAGCTTTGTTTCGGACATGATGGAATATCCTGGAGCTTCTGCATTAGCCCGTCGTCTAAGTCAGTTTCCTCCTTTAACTGAGAAGTCTCTTTCTCCTTTTGGCCCTTTGCCAACCTTTACTTCTACTGGCGAGACACCTCAAGGGGATCAGGAGAAGACAGTGCCACATTTCAATGGAGGATTAATTCCTAGCATTCCAAGAGGTCATTTACAGAGTGCATTATCTGGAAGAAAGAGCTTAAATAGGTCAGATGTGCTTGGCCAAAATAGAGCCTCACATAAAGGATCCAGTTCGCTACCACATTGGTTGAAGGATGCTTTCAATTTAATGCCTCCTGAGCCAGCTCTCTCACCTCATGTTGCTGCTGTGGCTCAAGCTGTTTCCATGCTTCACAAAAATCATAAGCCTCTTCTTCCTTCGTGGACTAATCCTTGGCATCCCCTTGTGCCGCCGAAGGAGCTGCCTAGAAGAAAAAGGAAAAAAAGGCATAGGACCCACAAGCCATCAGGATCTAGGTTGGCAGACGAAGTTGAATGCCCAGGACTTTCTGCCTCTCCATTTTTACCTCGGTTAGCAACCAAAAGTGGCCCCTTTGACTTTTCACAAGTGGAGTTAGCACATATTAAGCCTTTTGTAGCTCCAGATATACAACACTTACCATCTGTATATACTACTTCACTGCCCATTTTGAAAGGACCAGAATCTAAACTTCATGAACAGTTACCTATCCTGCCATCATTTGATTCTGGCCTGAAGCAGAAAATCATTAGAAACCCTCCCTTCACTTCAGATATATCCTCCCCGCCAACTATTGCTTTATCCACATCATCAGCCAGATGCAGACCATCAGAAAATTCCACTTCTTTGGATTCTTTATCACAACACAGACTGAATTTAAACACTAGCAATCAACCATTTCCATTTATACCACCAACTCCTGTTTTTTCTAAACTTTTAAACCCAGGTGCTGGCAGCAAGCCTGAAATGGATGCATTAGAAGGGATGCAATCTAAAACATCTATAGATATTCCAAAGTGGTTGCTATCCCCTTCTGGGCAAATTGCTTCTTCAAACAATACTTCAACCAAAGATGATGCTCCGAAGGATGCTGGCAACTCCAGTGAAACACACTCTGACCCTGATGTTGAGAATAAAGCTAATGAAGCAGATGGCTCTAAGGATGTATCTTCGGAAGAAACAATTTCAGATGATGATATTCAAAGGGCTACTAGATGTAAGACACCAGAGATGTAAAGAGGGCATTTCTACCTCTTGTAAAAGTTTTGACCTATTTCGGAGAACAAGATATCACGTAGGTGGTTCATTGAGCTTCTCATGATTCAGTTGCTTCTGAGCTAGGGGCAGCAGGGCATGGTCCCGTTTTTAAAGGAGACAAATGTATAGTATACTGAGATTCTATATCAAGGGTCTTTTCCAAATTCTATTAAAATAGTTACTACAAATAGGAGGCTCTCTGTTCATAGTGCAAATTCCGTGGTAGAGAGCTAGTTTTGAACTCTGAGGGTGTAATGTCGCAATCATTACTGCTCTTTGCTCTCCTCTTTTGCCGTCCGTAAAGTTCTAGGACCGATTGACCTGGGTAAACTGAGATATATCTGGAATGAGACGTATCCGCTCCAAAGATAATGACTTGCTGGAGAACATTAGAAACCCCATTGGTATCGAAACACAAAAGATAACTCAAAAGGGTTTTAAAGAACTGGCAAGACCTGATGGTAGCAACAAAGCAAGTGCATTCATGCCCTTTTGCGAACCCAACAAAACCCCAAAAACCCCAAAGACAAAACACACAACCACTCAATAGTAGCCACTAGGTTTAGAACCTTGGTGGGGGTCACTGCAACCCAAAGCTTTAGTACTAGGATGGGCTTCATCCTACAAGATAGCGTGGTAGTTGTCTAAAAGGATAAGCCAACAATGACCGTTTTTGGTTTTGCGCTCCGCCCAAAGCTTTAGTACTAGGATGGGCTTCATCCTACAAGATAGCGTGGTAGTTGTCTAAAAGGATAAGCCAACAATGACCGTTTTTGGTTTTGCGCTCCGCCCCAAGCATTGCAAGGATCGAAAAGAACTACAGGGAAACTTTGGAAACTTTGGATGTCTTTTAACTCCAAAAACAAAAAATATGAATTACATGCATTGCTTGTACAATGTAAAAGAACATAAAACAAAGGGTTGAGCTAATGTTGCACTAGAATAAAGCATGCTATTGCATGCATCTTTTGCTTAAAGTGGTCATAATTAGTTACGTGGTTTAAGTGTATCTTTAATAAGGTTACCCCTCTTTCCTATTTTTTAAGCTAGGTAGGCTTTGACTGCAGTAGTCTGGGAGTAGAATCACAGACTCGATGGTGAAGCCACGAAGGCTGCTCATGCACATCCAACAGATTTCATTATTGTTAATGTTATTGTTTTGGTGTTGGATTGTGTTGGCTCTGGAGGAAATTGGTGGTCTCTTGGTGCAACAAACTGGAGTGAAGGATTGAGGAGGAGGCTTGACTGCAAGTTTTGGAAGCCATTGTTCTGGTATTTATGGATTCAAACCCCACATTCATAGTGCTGTGGAGATTTAGACGATGGCAGATCTTTCTTGTCTGTGCACAAAACCGACTCTCATGAATTTGTGCTTATTCTTGGCCGGTTGGGTCTTTACCTGTGGGTCTATGTGACGGGCCTGGCCAGCTAACCTCTTGGTAACTGGAGATCCCATCAATCTCGACCGTTTGGCCTATTAAAGCCTAGAAACCTAAGAAAGTAATTCATGCATACTTAGGTAAAGAATTTAGTCTTTGTATATATATTCCAAGGTCCCAATATATCATTACCCACATAACCGACAATATCCTCACACACAATTTATCCATTTACAATCATAGCTTCAAGCCAAAAATAGAATAATAATCAAGTGTATTTAATTGACAATTTCCACTCTACTCTCGCTTTCTCAAAGCTTGGCTAGTATCTCGCACTTCTGCTTACACCATCAACCATGGGGTTAGTCACAAGGACTAAGTGTGGATCAAGGTTTTGGGGCATGCCTAAGCAACAACACATACATCAATCCAATAACATTAACCTTACCGTAGCCTCGCCTTGTAATTCAAGTTATTAGACCAACAAGCATATCCACCATGCGTAATTAATCCATGAATATCTACTATATAACACAACCATTGCAACTCAATCCACATTCAATATAACATAATGATAACTTAGCAACCATAGCACCACAGATTGCAACCAATATTCCTCTGGGTCTGAGCAAGGTCAACTCGGCTGATCAGGCCAGTGACATAGAGGGGGGGTAACCACGTGTGTACACACCCATCCACGCTGCGTCTAGCATTGATGTTGTACCATATGGTATCAACGCCCGATGTTCAAATAATACCATTTACATAGCACTGTGCAATAACCGCAAGTCTAGACCATCACACCTAGACTCCGGCCCCAGAGGTCTATACCAAAGAATTATACCATAGATAACTCATCACACATTCCAAGGCAGGTTGCCCAATAGAACATTTTCATCCATATAATGCAATAACATATCAACATATCAACTACGTTTAAGATAAAAATGTCCAATAACATTTTTTACAATATTCGACTAGGTCATCTTTTCATAAACTATTATATGCGGGTTCAAGACATTCACCTTAATAACAATCCAACGTAACTTAATCTTTATATTTATAACCTTAACTTTTACTAAATTTATTAACATTTTGTCTTTATTTTGTCTTGCTTTAATTTTTTGGCAGGGTTGCCTAACCCGAGGTGCATACTTTGCTGCAATTCTAGCTATGCCACGTGTTCTGCCATGTCACCTAAAATAATTTTGAGCCGCCCGATTCTCATTTCGAATCCCAGGGCCAGGGAAATTAGAAAACTCAAGAAATTCTCTGCCGTGCCAGGCATGAGATCTTCACAAGAATACCCGAATGCCTTCTATCGGGGACTTTAAGCCTTGCCTTCTACTGCAAGGTGAAGTTTTTCTCTTCTCTATACGCTTCTGTTTTCATTATAGTGCTTTTAGCTATCCCATGCTCATTTGTTCTCCTTCATTTGCTCATCACATTCTTTACCTATTTAGAATTACTTTTGTAGGTCTGATATTTCGTATTTTTTACTATTTTCATGTAAATTGACTGATGGTTTCTCTAACAACATTATTTAATGGTTATAAAGGTCTAAGGTCTAAGGTCTATTCCTTCAGGCTTAGATTTATTTAATGTATTTTGCAGTGTTAAAGTTCTTTTTGGATTTTAGAACTTGTTAGAAGGTTATGCTTTTAAGGCTTGAAGATAATACAAAGTTTTGCTTTTGGGACCAACCGTTGAGCATCGTGAAGTTGCTCTGTCCAGGAACACTGCTTATTACCTTTTGATGGAATGCATCAAAAGCAAAGATCTAAACACATTGAGTACAATTCCTTGGTCATCCTTACAAGTAGGTCTGAAAGTTTTTTACAATTATAATGTCTTATTCCAGTCCTCAAAGGGTAATATAAGCTGCTGCGATGGTTGTCAGAATTGTCTTGGAAGATTTTAAGGACATCTGATGCAACTCCAAACATCAAGGACAGGGGTATGCAATAGTCTTTATTAGGTGAGTTATTAGGAAGCATTTTAGGAGCACAAAAATGATAGGATATGACTATTCTAGAGCAAAATAAAGATGTCCTAGTGGTTATGAATCAAGTTAGGGCTCCAGTTATTTGTATATGTGGAAGATGAGGATAGTTCAAATGCTCAAACATTTGTTGCTGAATGTAGGAACATGGTGCATGCTCGTTTGGTATTTGACAAATGAGATGAAGGATTTATACCAGATTTGCCAACTTATGCGTAAGTTGTGCAGTCATTCAAAAGGGCAAGTAAGTGGAAAGATATTTTATTAAAATAGGTTTCATCAAGAAGGGCATATTTATTTGGAACAAAATATTTTTACCCGGTTATTGTGATTCCATCGCAAAAAAAATTCCATCCCGCGGAATCACCGGTAGGAGACCACATTATCCGTGCAGAGCCCCGTTATCCGTGCAGACCGACAGGGTCGCTGGTCATTTATACCTTCCCGCTGAATCACAACTTTGCTATTCCGCCGGATGGAATCACCGCTCATGTATTCCACCGCACGGAATCACAACCGTATTATTTATTCCGCGAGGCGGAATCACAATCATGTTATTCCGCCGAGGCGGAATCACAACGTATTATTTATTCCCCAAGACGGAATCACAATCGTGTTATTCCGCCCGGGCGGAATCACAACCTTGCTATTCCGCCGCACGGAATCACGAACGCCCGATTCCGGTGAGATGGAATCACCACCACCACGATCCCACCGCATTTAATCACAACATTGCTATTCCGCCGGATGGAATCACAACCATGCGATTCGTTCCGGTGGAATCACAAATGTAAGATTCTTGAGATGGAATCACCACGAATGCATTCCGCCCGATGGTATCACAACCGCTGGCAGATTCTCAAAGTATAACTTACATTTGCTTGCTTTGCTTGCTTGCTACATTTGCTTGCTACATTTGCTTGCAAAAGCAAGCGTGGTGGATTGAATGGAAGAAAATATAAAGTTGTGCTACTCCATTATGCTTTGCCCCTGAATTTTTATGGATGGGGATTTGAACCCCTTGCCAATATTGGCAATGCCATGGCCTCTTTAAAGCAAGAAAAAAAACAAGGAACGGGGTATTTTCAAGCAAGAACAACATAAAACTGGGACTCAGGGAGAAAAAAAAAAATGTTTAACCGGATTGAGCAGGGAAGCAAAGATGCAAGATGTATGTGTTCTATGCAAAATGTAACGGAATGGAGATGATATGTAAAAATGCGGATGAAGGCAGAAAAAAATGCCGAATTAACCATGGGATCGTAAACAAATGCAGAAGTATTAACGAGTGGTCTGAAAAAATGTGACAGGAAAACGAGTCCGTCCTCTTCACTCTGCTTTTCGACCTCGGCATTGCCCGAATCCACCGACATCCGGGCGGAAGAAATCCAAACTCATTTTTAGGCCCCTAAGTGCTCCCCACAAGCTGAAACTTGTACAGAGCTTTTAAAAATACTAGATAAATTAGAAGACAGGATCTTTGTGGAGGTAGAGCCGATGAGCGGAAAAGCCTAAAGAATTATCGGGGAAGCGGGTTGTGATGATACGGTGAAAACACCCATAAAGCGGGTTTTCGCCCGGTTCTTTTGGTCGACCTCCTTTTGTGGGCAATACAGAGCTCATAGGGAGCTTTGTCGGAGCCCACCCGTAAAAGTTTTCAATAAAGCTGCTAGAAGAAGCACCACAGGTCATGTTCTACTCAGAACCCCCCTCCCCTTCCTCTTTTGACTTCTATTCTCCATTACGAATTCAAGAAGAAATGTTTTACAATCCTCTTTCCTCTGTTTCTTGTATAAGGGTAAGCTTTTGGGATGCAATTCCCTGTTTGCCCGGTGGATCTGCGACCCGGCGGGAGCGTTTCAACGGAAGCAAAACAGGAATTGCGCACAAAAACGCTTACCCTTACAATATCATAATCGGGAGGCATTTTCTTCAATCGGGGAGCCTAGAACCAGATTTCAGAACCAGATTTCAGAACTTAAATCTTGTTAGATCGAAACATGGGGCTTCGCGACCCCAAACAGAGGATTCGAGGGATTTTTTTGTGTGCGTAAATAGCGATTTTTTTGAACGATTAAGAGCAAAAATATGGGGTTTCTATACCGCTGAAACAGGGATTCTTGTGCAGGAGATTTATGTGAAAGGGGGTTCTTGTGCAGGAATTTGTGTTCAAGCGAGCTTCTTGACCGGTTTCATGAATGCAAATTCTTGATGGCATCACCGGTTGAACCAAGAACCCGTAATTTGTAGACCCAATTGTCATGCCGTGATATTGGTCGATGCCATGTGGCATCACGTAAATACACCACCGAAGAAAATGCGACCCGATTATGATATTATTCCCTGTTCTATGCATCTTGCCCCACGGACCCAAAAACACGGATCCAAAACCGGATTGAAAGCCGGATTTGCGGTAACCCATGCCTTTTTGCCGGATGAATGCCTATGCCGATCCAAAATCCAAATGCAAAGCTCCCAAATGGCGTTGGAGCTCCATACAATGGCGTCTTCCCAAGATGTACTTCGTGATAACAAATGTGATGCTTCCGGCCTCTTCGAGATACTCATCTCTCAAGCACTATCTTCCAAAAGCCCCGCGACGAATTCCAAGCCCGCATTTAATTTCCAAGAAACTGTTCAAGAAATATCTCCCTAAGCCGTTAAAAAAAACTCGGCTAAGAGTATTCTTCCTTTGAGGCTCCGCCCGATTAGAACAATGCAAACTTGAGATCTTCTCGTGGATCCAGCCCCGTAAGGCAGCCATCGCCGGAGCAAGGGGCCATAGCCCAAGACTACCGGAACACCTCCCACAAGAATAAAGAATGGGGACGTAAAAAATTTTGAATTTTACCGAATATTCCGGATGGTGATTCCGTCGCATGGAATAACAGAGCGGTGATTCCGTCCGGTGGTATTTGGCGATGTGATTCCGTCTCAAGGTATAAAATGGACGGCCGGGATGGAACCACGCACGGATGGTCGGATCCATCGGGAAGGTACACCGACGTTGTCGCACGAATAACGGGCCTCCGGGCGGATCCCGCTCCCGGGAGGGTCCTGTGGATTCCGGCAGAGGGAATATCTTGCGATGGAATCACGATAACCGGGGTAAAAATATTTTCAGGCTATTTGGAACATGCAAAGGTATTTAGCTTGTTTCAGGTGCAAATGCTATTAAGGATTGATTTCTCTCAACATGTTTCCCACCCTTGGAAGGTTCTATTTTTTCGTGATCCAGCAATGCAAAGGGAGGGGAAACATGACTGCTCTTGTGGGAACTGTCATTCCATTGCTTCTGTATTTATTGAGAGGTGCTAAAATTGCTTATGTTTTGTTCACTAACACAAAGCCATTATTGCCTAGTAGGTTTTAAATGCTGCCATCTATCAGACACAGACTATGACAATGCATTCAAGACAGTTCCTTGCATTAGTTAGAGCTAGTGGACCAAAAAAACCTCTGTTATAGCCTTGGTTGAGAGGTTATAAATCGCTTACGAACCATTAAAATCCAGATGAGATTGCAGTGATTGAAGGAGCTTCTAGTTGGGTAATAACATAGCTGCAACACTGGATATAAAGATCAAACACTATTTACCTGTATTATCTCAAGTTTTTCTTATCTACAGACTTCTCTGAACTAGTTTTGGTAGCAATACATTCTAGGGTTTTAAGTCCTTTTCTATCAGGTTTAAAGAGTGCAAGTGCGTCATTGCTTTGGACATGACTTCAAGTGCTGGTATCAGCGAATTTTTTTCTCCTCTGTTACTTTTGTCATGTCCTTTCCATGATGTTATAGCTACTATCAAGCAATTTTTTAATCTTCTTTTAAGATCCCATACAGAATTTCTGGCACTAATTTTAGATGTTGAAGTGCGGCAGGAGCTGGAGATTAGAGATCAGAGCATTTTCTTCTTCCTTTTTCTTGCATGAAGCCTCTAACTTTTTTGTTGTATCCATATCCACCTTGACCGTCTCATAGGCCAGTTGGCCTCCGTGGACGTTAAAATATACTTCCTTCCTTCCTTCCTCATGCAAAAGGTATCCATATGGTGAGGCGCCTTTGCACCCATTTTCTTTGCAGAGAGGGCTTGGCACCCATTTGCAGAAATATTTTTGATATAAACCTTGACCCTAGTTTTCCCAAGTTCTAGATGCTAACTAATGCCCAAACTGCTCTTGCTGTCACCGAACCTTTCAGAAATATGAAATAAGGTAATTTTTTGTGGTACAATATTAACGTTCATCTAAGCAAGATAGTTAAAGCATATATATTATTTGCCAACATCCATTCAATTTCCATATGCCTCTTTCAAATGGGACTAGTATTCTCTAAGACACAAATGTGCGTAGCCTAATGCTATTTGCTATCAGGAGATATACTTTTGCACATTTGTATAACCTTACTACCAAATTTCTACTCTTTTTCTTTCCCTTCTTTTCCATCTACATTGGTAGACCATCATAAATGCTAGAGGTTTTGAAGCCTCATAAGCATGATCGGCATGCACAAGGAAGCCAAGCCTTGGCTCTTTTCAGGCAGATGGAATTAGAAGGAATGATGCTGGATAAATTTTCTTAGAGTAGTATGATTAATGTCTGTAGCAGCCTACAAGCCCTAGCTCAAGGAAAGCAAATCCATACTTACATTCTCGGGTGCAAGAGATAAAACCAACATTTTTATTGCAACATCCCTAGTTAATATGTATGGCAAATGTAATCATATAGCAAATGCCAGAAAGATATTTAGAGCACGATATTTACATGGACAACAATGATCCCATCGATCCGAGCCATCGGATCGGCATTCTCGAATGGGCGAGCATGCATCTCTTGCATGCATGCATGCATTGCATGCATTTTCTGTGGCTCTGGTTCGTTTGGGATCTCTATTTCTTGCAGCTTCTTCATCGATTTCTCATCGGCATTTTCTCCTCTCTCAGCAGTTCCCTTGTCTCCCACCCACCCTCCTTTAATGTGTATATTATTGTAAATGTTGTTTTTGTTGCGTGGCACGCATGACCAGCCCCTCGCTTTTTCGAGGTTGTTTTTTATCACGTGGCACGCGTGACCAGCCCCTCGCTTTTCGAGGTTGTTGTTTTCTTATTTTTGTGTTCTAGTTTGTTGATGTGCAGGTACAGCGGGATGCGCGACTCTGTCTTCTTCAGGCTTCGGGGGTTTCTTTGTGGGAGCGTTTGTTTTTGCAGCCTTACGTTGTGTCCAAGCCCCTTGCAGAGGGCTTATCACTAGGGGTTTTCCTCGAAAACCCGAAAGGGCGAGGTTTTCTAATCTCGGTGATAAGCTCTCTACAGGTACACTTAACCGACATCTGTAGAATTTTTTTGGGGTCCAGATGATATAACTGGATATTCCCTGTGTTTTTTCATTGTGGGTAGCTTGCAAATATGCAGCTACCCACTCTCAACCATTGTAGAATTCTGCTGAGATGAATGAAAAGCGGGAGCTTTTGTCTGTTTTCATGCGAGCCCTTCGAGAATTGCAATTTATGTTTAGAACAATCTTGCGACGGATGCCTTTAAAAATTTTCAAGAATCGGAACATAATGGCTTGAGATGAAACAAAGTCGCCTTTGTAACTCTCCTAGATGCAGGTATTGTTTTAACAGATCTAGCCAAGGAGAAATTCACCAACTTTAGGGCTATCTGTAATGGTGATGCAATCAACATTGTAGTTGGTCTGCTTTTGTGAAAATGTATGCAATTTGTCGTTGTTTAGATTGTGAAAATGTATGCAATTTGTCGTTGTTTAGAGGTAGCATTCCATACTTTCTACAAAATGCCAGAACAGAATGTGGTTTCGTGGACTGCTATAATTGTAGCATATGCAGAAACCAACTTGGTCTTTGTTGACCGGGATTTTGGCACCCGGTCAACATAAGAAAGGAGGGGGCGTGAAGGAGTATTTGTAACCTAAGGGCCTAGATTTATAAGGGCCTTTGGGATGTTTATTATTTTAAATGGCTAAGATAGAGAGGTGAAAATAGAAGGCTAAGATGAAGGGGCATAAATCAAAGGTTAAGATGAAGAGGCAAATGGAAGGTTATGATGAAGAGGTTGGAATGGAGGGTGAAGATTATGAGGTGCAAGGTATTTAAAATTTTTGAGGGACACGAGTTCCTCCTCTCTCCCTGATCCAAGATTCTTGAGAGGGTTCAGAGACCTCTCTTGATCATGGATTTAGAGGCCCTCCATGTTTCAGAGGCATGGAGGGCAATTTACATTGTATTTCCTTCTCTTATTCTTATAGATTGGAGATTATTTTGGGCTCAAGATTTTTCTTTGAATCTCTCTCATTCTTTATCTTGCAGCATCAAATTTGATCTTGATTCTTGCCTCTTGAGGCCACTTGTTGGGGATTGTGGGGAAAATCCGTCAACAAAATGGAGGTTCTACCGAGATCTTAATTTTCCCCGCGATCATGCTTTGGTGCTGCTCTCTTCTATGTTCACTGCTTGCTGCTTGAAGATGCTTGAAGATGCTGCAGAAAGAAATACTTCTTGAATATTTTCAGGAGAGCCAGCAAAAGCCAGCCCTCCACGAGCTTCAAAGCTTCTTGTCTTACACTCTGCCATGAAATCGGCTCCCTTTATCTGTTTCTCACAAATCCTCCAAATCTTGCTGTGACAAAAAGGCCTGCATTCAAAGTCTATAGCAGAAAGAAAACAAGAAGAGAAGAAAAGTTCTGCATTACCTGCGCTTGCACTGTACTTAGAGAGTGTCTGATGCTTCAGCCGTGTTTCTCTATTGATTCTCTCTGTTGATTCTGTGCCTGCAAGAAAAGCCATGGCCATGCCTGCTGCCGAATCCAACCATCGCCATAGCCTCTGTCTTTGCCATTGCCATCTGCAAGAAAAGAAGGAAAAGGAAGCAATCAAAGAAAAAGGAAGAAAGAGGAGGAAGTTCTTGCCATAGCCGCTGCCATAGCCACAACTGTCCTTCTATTGCTGAATCCATCCATCAAGCTGCTGCCGGACCTGTAAAGAAAAGAAATCAAAGGATGAAAGTAAGGAAAAGAGAAGCTCCATTCCGTCCGCCGCCATAGCCTCCTGTTCGCTGCCGCCCAAAAAAAAAAAATTTCTGTGTCATTTTTTTCCACGCTCATCCTTTTGCCCTTTTCCTTTGTTTTGTCCTTCGCCATTTTTTTTATTTTATCTTTCCTATCTATCCTTCTTTGTATTTGTTTTTTTTAACCACCCTTTTTAGCAGGGTTGCCTAACCCCCCCTGCCCACTTTCCTGCAATTCTAGATATGCCACGTGTCGTGCCACGTCAGCCAAAAAAACTCCTGTCCATTGGATCTTTTATTTTCGGCATCAATGGTTCTGGAAATTCTAAAAATTCCGTAATTTCCATCCCTCTCCTTCTGTCGGCTTCCCTCTCTTCACAGCTGCATCCTGCAAACGTCCAGTTTCTTGAGCGTGTTGCACCCCCGGATCTTATGCTTGAGAAGTTAATGGCTGAGGGCAATTGTTTGTTTGGTAAGAATGACTAAAAGGGTGCCATCGATGCCTATACCAAATGCATTGATGCATGGCACATCAGAATCCAAAGAACTTGTCATGCAATCATTTTCTAATATGTCAGAGGCCTGGATGAAGTTGCCTAACTATGTAAGAGCCCTTGCAGATGCTTGTCACGCTCTAAAGTTTGATGCTACCCATGTGAAAAGCCTCTTTAGGAAAGCTCGGTGTTTATATGCCTTGCAGGAATATAACAAAGCGCTGAGCACACTTGAGCATGCTCGTGATAAGGCTACTGATGCTAAGGATGCTAAAAGAAGTTGCTATAAACCAAAGCACTATGGGGGTTTAATCAGTTAGCCAGTTGTTTTGCAGAATGACACGAAGCACCCAAATGTAGCAATTATATAGGGCATGTTTCTATCTGTGCTGTTAAGGATGGGAATGGCCTTACATTATTTGCTACAAGAAATATGAAGGTTGGAAAATTGCTACTGGTAAACAATCCTTTGGCCATTGGCCGTGGTGGATTAAGGCCTACTCGTTCTTTTCATGGCTTTCACAGCTCTTTGCCCCACGGTGATGAGGTTGTTCTGTATACAATAATTATTCCAGGGCTTTGGACCAGATCACTTACTTAGATAGTGCATGGGTGATGTTTTAACCTATGAAGGTTTAAATATTCAATGCATTCTTAGGCTGGTGAACTTCTTAGGCTGTTGTTTTAGGCTGGTGAGAGTAGCTACTGCTTAGGGAATATTCTGTACCATGTATAGAAAGAGTGAAGAAGTCACTGATGACTGCAAAAAGTGCTTCTTGACCTTAACCTTTTTAATAATCTCGTTTGCAGCACAGTTAATAGGCTTCAGGACAGACTTACCATTGCCATCTTTTTGGGAATTCATTTTGCAACTCAGTGTTTATTTTCTGGTGGAAGACTATGGCAATTACTGGGTCCATCGATGGTTACATTGCAGTTGGGGATACAGTAAAATTCACTATATGCATCATGAATTTAGTGCGCCAATGAGTTTTGCAGCTCCATATGCTCACTGGGCTGAAATTCTATTGCTTGGCATCCCATCCTTTGTTGGCCCTGCTTTTGTTCCTGGACATATGATCACCTTCTGGCTGTGGAATATTTTGCGAAATGTTGAAGCACTTGACACGCATAGTGGGTGAGTTTGAAGGAGTTTCCTGTCATTATTTATTTTAACTAAAAATAAAAATGTTAAGGGGTGAAAGCATGTTAGGGCCTACATAAAAAATTACCAAAAAGGTACTTTTCTGTGTACTTCTGTGCAAGTACATAATTGTATTTTAAAGTACCTAGACTACAAGATTGACTAAAAGCAATTGTGTTATGTTCAAGAGTAGTAGTACATACATGTTGTAAGGTACTTTGTGATGTCAAGAAGATGTTAAGAACTCAAATATATCATCATCTTTGACTACCCAGAGTATTTTCCAGGTAGTTTCCAAAACATGTAGGCCCTAACATGCTCTTACCCTAAGTTCCTAAATTTTTATGAAATCGCAGTTCATATATGATTTTCTTTGGAGTCCAACAAAACTTATCCCCTTGTATGGTGGACCAGGGTATCACGATTATCATCACTTTGTTGGCAAGAAAAGTCAAAGCAATTTTGCTTCAATGTTCACCTACTGTGACTTTATCTACGGAACCAATAAGGTTTATTTCTATACTTTCTTTTGGAAGTTGCTCAGTCCCTGGATATGATCTTGACATACCTGTTTGTTATCAAATGCTTTGAACTATTCTGAGATTTGGCTTGTAATGTTCAGGGTTATCGATATCAGAAAGGTCTTCTGAAGGTAAGATGTCATATTTCACTACACATATTGTAGGTTTTGATCTAATACAATGGTTCTCTGCAGGCACAACAACATAAATTGGAGAAATTTTTATAATCAGCAAAAAAGTTCTCAGGAAATTATTTGCTTTACAGAGCAGGTTCATTGTTCCTTTTAGGTGGGATTCCAATCCAAGAGTCTAAAGTCATCTAGCATTCCCAACATTGTATTATTAGGTCATGCCTATATGAGGTTTTCTTAAGGACAAAATACTTGTTAAATATGAATCGGTGATGTCAAAAACAATTATTTTAATCGGGCTGCAGAGTTGTTGGCAGTAAAACAGAAAATAGGTGCTTGGATTTGACAATGGTCTTTTATTAAGATCCCTCGATACTGAGCCGTCGAATTTGGAACACTGCCTGTTTTGAGAAAGCCCTTCATTGGTTGAGTCCACAGTCCTCATCTGGACTGCAAATGCTTTGAATTTCAATCCGAGCTGTTTAGGTGCCAATCTGGGTGTCATATTGCAGTCTTCAGTCTCCAGGGAGTGCAGAATTTTGATATTTTTACCAATTAGAAGTTGTGCCCTGCATTGCTGTTATAAGCAATGATTTATGTGCTCTTTGAGAAGCAAAAGTATCATAGCTCACTTGATCAAATTTAATGAAGTTTAAGACTTGAAGTTTGATATGTATGAGTGTTTCCTTGCGTGACCCATCCTCTTTGCTTCTTCTGTTGGAACATGTCCAACTACTCTGTTTTAGAGAAGCGGATGCTTATACTTAATTGGAAGAACCATTTGTAGCTACCAATTTATAAGCACCTTTTTGTCTAGAATAGAATAGAATAGAATAGAATAGAATAGAATATGATTTTATCGTCCACGGAGACCAACTGGCCTATGGGACCCAAGTACAAAGAGAGAGCAGCAGGCGTATTACTACCAGGATTAAAAAACCCCCGCCCCGAAGGGTTTTCGGGGGAAAAACCTTAGTAGCAATAAGGATGCTGACATACTGCACAATTATATACATAATCACAAGTACAGCTGAGGTTAATGTCGGACAGGGGGGCATAACTGAGTCCGCGTATCCATTACCTCCCGGAGGTACGATCCCAACAAGCCTACAGAGGCCGTGCTCAGTAGCTCATGCAAGGCCTGATGGGGCACAACTAACCGAGCATACCGAGCCCGGATATGCTCGTACGCCGGACAGGCCTGGAGGGCGTGACTTTCATCCTCAATGGCTCGGTTGACAAAGATTGATGACTCGGCGCTCCTCACGCTGCCCCCGAATCCATCTCCCCTGCCTCAATGCGGAGGTGGTGTGCACTGCGGCGAATGGAAGCAATCACCTGGCGCTTTTCATGGGTAGATGGGTGCACGTGGTAGTGGTGTGGGCCCCTCGTGAGCATGGGATTAACCTGTCGATAATTTGCCACCTTGACATGTGATGGGGCCTGCGATCCCAAAGCTTGGCCATGAAGCAAGCATCCAATCTTGCTTCAATGCAATAGCGTTCCTTCGGTGTATGCACCGGGTCCACATCTCGTGTGCACGCACATTCCATAGCGAGAACCACCGGGCTTGCTTGTCTTTCCAAAGAGGCTTTGAGTCGCCGCGGGCCCATCGCCACCGCCAAAGCAAGGTTGGGCAGCCGGGCTTCATCCATAGCCACCACCTTTTGGAAGTAAATAATGTGACATTCAGTAGCGACCCTCGTAATGGAAGGAAGCCCGTCTCCGGAGCAAGATCTGATATGGGACCGTGGATTTCACTCCCGGTTAGGGCCAAGAAGGCCTTACGCACTGCTCTAGATCGTTCCAAGTGGTGAGGGATATCACCGGCCCCCACACGCCCCATAGAGGAGGACCCGGTTCAACCAAGGCCACGAACAAGTGTGCCTGGTGACCCCATGCATCTGACTACGCCTTGTGATTGTTGTTTTGCATTGCATCTGGGGCTTTCGCCTGCAGGTGACCAGTAACTGATGGATGCATCCCGGTATGTGGTAGTAGAAAACTCAATGCCCAAATACTTATAAGACTGAGCCACCTCCACTACCTGCCCCTGGTAAGTGAATGAGGGAAGGCGTGGGTGCCGGGATGATGGGACCAGCAGCACCCTTGTCTTGGCCAAGTTAACTCTCATGTCAGTGAATTGGCAGAAAGTGTCCAAAGCATCCAGGTGGCATTGCATGTCCTCTGGGGTATATGCGAGCAGGTCAACATCATCAGCATATATGAGTTGCCGGATTATGCCGAAAGAACTCTTTTAGATATAATATGTTTGTATGAACTTGTACAAAAAAAAAATGCCAAGTAGTGAGTTGGGCAATAAGTAGTTCTTGCTTAAGCCCAAGTATGCATGCTAGGAGATTAAGTGAGAGTTAGTTTAGGGTATTCGTCAGATGCCTAATATGACATAACAAGTTGATGGTGCACATAACGGCACCTAACATGGGCTGACCGGATAATTTTTGCAATGTGCAACATGCTCGTAAGTTATTAGCTATCATGCTGGACTAAAGTTCACATATGCAAAAAGGTTGGGAATTTCATCGAACCATTTTCATCTTTTGTCGATAGAATTTGCAAGAGAATGGAGTGACACCTTTCATGCAGATAACGGAATATATAACACAAGAAGCATTCATGTTGTCCAAAAGCCTGACTCTGCTGTGCCCAATATGAATCTGTACATGCTCCAATAGAGTATCTAGAATTTCATAGCATACTCTTCAAACCAACTATTCCAGTCTTGTTTCTTTGACATCACCAAACGATTACATGCTACTAACAATGGTGCTCCAGAGAGTAGCATTTTCTTTAAATGCTGATGCATTATACCTTGTGTCACAATGATTGTACGTTAGAAGAGACCCACTTAATTGTGTGTGAGTCACCCCTCGTATTATTGAAGCTCAGACCACATAGGTTAGATGGAATTGTTTGTATCATTGAACATATTCCAGGGAAGATCCAGTGATTCCATAAGCTTAAGATTCCCAAATGGGTGAGGTATTTCTCTGCTGAAGTTTTTAGGGGACAAGTTCAATTGCCTGAGTACTACAAGCTTACTCAACTGCCAAGGAATGGATGCATTAAAATTATTGTTGGACTGATGAGAAACACCCTTCCAGTTAATAGTGATCTCAGAAAATAACTGAAACTTAGAATTAATGATTCAATAAAGTCTTAACAGATCTCCCGGCAAGCTGCCTGTAAGTTTATTCTTTGATAGGTCCCATGAAGTCAGGTGACATTTCTCTGTTGAGGTGGTTGACCTAGTCCCAACTAATGGAGAGTCCAACCCAAGAGATATTCTGCCTTTGCTTGTATTTTTGTGATATTTCTCCTATTTAAAATTAGGTATGCCACTTATTATGTCGTGATACTTGTTACATTCGTTTGGAAAACCAACGCGAACCCGACTGCCTAGCCTTCTTCCCAACCCTGCAGTTCTGCTAGTTATTAGTTTCTTGACACATTTGCTTAAACACCTTTTACCACTTTTTGCCATATTTGCCTTTTCTTACCCACTCTTTATCCACGTTTATGGCCACATGCTATATTTTGTTTCTTGCCCTTAAATGGCCCCACGTTTATAACTTAACCTATTATTACCTTCCTTGCTTTGCATTCTTGATATAATTTGCACCTTCACACATTTTGTTTGGGCGTGCCCATCTGTCTAAGACCATTGCCCCATGCATTTAAGCCGTACCCCAAGGCCAAACTTATCATTACTCTTCTATATCTTTCTCATGACACATATCATTATGGTGTTGTTACATAGTATAGATGTATGCTCATGTACACACTACAAGTTATATTATGGTGTTGGAGTACACCCTAAAACCTCCAAATATTATTATTAGTCTATGGTGTTGGAGTACACCCTAAAACCTCCAAATATATTATTATTCTATGGTGTTGGAGTACACCTTAAAACCTCCAAAGTTTTATTATCATTCTATGGTGTTGGAGTACACCCTAAAACCTCCAAATATTATTATTATTATTCTATGGTGTTGGAGTACACCCTAAAAACCTCCAAATCATTGTACTCAAATGGAGAAAAAGAAGTTGAAGCATTTGGGCCGAGGGGACCGGCCCATTTTTGTTTATGAGATGTTGACCGGGATTTTGGCACCCGGTCAACATAAGAAAGGAGGGGGCGTGAAGGAGTATTTGTAACCTAAGGGCCTAGATTTATAAGGGCCTTTGGGATGTTTATTATTTTAAATGGCTAAGATAAAGAGGTGAAAATAGAAGGCTAAGATGAAGGGGCATAAATCAAAGGTTAAGATGAAGAGGCAAAATGGAAGGTTATGATGAAGAGGTTGGAATGGAGGGTGAAGATTATGAGGTGCAAGGTATTTAAAATTTTTGAGGGACACGAGTTCCTCCTCTCTCCCTGGTCCAAGATACTTGAGAGGGTTCAGAGACCTCTCTTGATCATGGATTCAGAGGCCCTCCATGTTTCAGAGGCATGGAGGGCAATTTACATTGTATTTCCTTCTCTTATTCTTATAGATTGAAGATTATTTTGGGCCCAAGATTTTTCTTTGAATCTCTCTCATTCTTTATCTTGCAGCATCAAATTTGATCTTGATTCTTGCCTCTTGAGGCCACTTGTTGGGGATTGTGGGGAAAATCCGTCAACAGTCTTGAATCACTTCGTTTGTTCGAAAACATGCAATTTGGAACTGTGGAATCAAATGATGTTACAATGGTAAAATTATTGCCACCTGAAGACTTTTAAGAATGGGCAAGAAATGCATGCCTTGGTAATGAGCAATGGATTCTATTCTGACGTTGTTGGAACATCCCTTCGTAATATGTATGGAAAGTGTGGGAGCTTAGAGGATGCAAGGTTCATCTTACATTGCGATGTGGTAGCATGGAATTCCATGGTCGCCTTGTATAGCCACAACAAGTGTAACATGGAAGCTCTGCCCTCAGACTCTATGTAGGAGAGATTCGTAGAGCCCAACAAGTCCACATTTCTTAGTTTGCTTGATTCATTCTAACAGCCTTGGAAGAAGGGCGAATAAGACAGATTGTCGCGACTCACATTACATCGCCTCAATATTTTTTAGAAGTAAAAAGATGCATGTGCTCTAGTATCTCAATTATTTGCTTTTCTCTAATTCATAATCACTAGAAAATATGTATGGATACTATATGATCTAAATCTTAGGCTTGTTAACAAGTCTGTCTACAGGCAGAAAGAAAAAATGACCTCACAGGTTAGATGGGTTATGTATATTCAACATTTGGAGCACATCATTCATTGCATAAGGTACATTTTCTTTTCTCTCTTCTAGTATAACATGAGATTTAAATAGAACCCTATTGATACATTGCTTATTTCGTAGGTATAACCTGAATGATTCTGTTCAAACATAAAAGAGTAAAACTGGTAAAATTCTCTGTGTTTATGAGCTGCAAATGTTAATGCCTCCTCAGACCAAATAAGAGAAATTGGTGCCGCTGCGCTGTACAATAGAGCAACATAGATAATTGGCATATCTATTTTTTGCTGATAATCTTTTAATTGTTTGCCTGCAGAGATGCTTTAACTATGACACAGTTTTGTGACATGGTTTTGGCAGTTGGTGCAAATGACATCAGGAATAAAGAATTAAGGCCATGTTCCCATTATTTGCTGTGAACCAAGATTTATTGATTACTTAACAGATGCAAATGGCTGGGTAGCTTTGGGTGCACATGGATCTTTGCAGTTGTTAACTTATCTTGCCCCAAGTGCAATTGAAATCAAAAGTAACATTGAAATTAAAACTAGGTATAAAGAGGGGATCCAAAAATGCACTTAACGAGCACAACACTTTCAAAATGTATTATTTCTTCTGTTCAAAAATCTTTTGTTGGAATAGCTTAGCCCTATATCTTGATTATTTGAACAAAAAATGTTGATGGTTCTCCACTTAAAGGTACAATGTGCAAGCATAACCCAATATTGTTTGTGCATGTTGAGAAATATGATCTTTTGTTATTATGTAATTAAAAGATAGGATAGTAATTTTGGATGAAGCACCACACATATTTTGTAGTATAAGCTTTTTTCAGAGCTATATTTATCTAACACTACGTTTGTTGGGAAGTTGCATCAATGTAGATAATAAATGTATGACCTTAAGAAGGAAGTATTTAATGATTCATTCCCGATACATTATACGATCTTAGCCGCCCATGTACGTGTTTGAGGGGGGTCAAATGCTTATGTGGCTCTATTTCTTAGGTCAATCCAACCTTATGAATGCAACAAAAAATGCAGCTGACTTCCAGAAGACAAATACATCTCCGTGATACAAACTCGGGTTCCTGTTGAAGCCTTGCATCTTCCCATTGACCTCTATTACATACGAGAAGAACATGCATCAAAAAATCAGGCCAGGGGAATCGAACCCCTTGCGCATAGCGCCTGTACTTCCCTTAAAAGGGTCGGGGGCTATCCCTATGGAACATGCATATGCAGACATTCAAAAAGATGGCAGGCAACATAAGCACAGACCAATTTGTTGGGTTGTTATTTTTTGTTGAAGGTATTCCTAGCAAACCTTCAACCTCATGACCTCTAGATTGCTTTAGGCAACCATTATGAGCCAAAAAGTTGCAAAGGAAAGGGTCAAATATCAAGTTAGAGATGCTTTCCCAAAACAATAAAAAAGTGACCTTGGTAAAACTTTTGCCAAATGCTTTTAGACTCGAGTTTTGATGCGATTCCAATTCCAAAAGATGCTCTCTTTGATATGCAAAGATTCAATGTGCAAAAGTCAGATGCAAGCAAACAAGTAAATCACCCTCAAATTTGTAAATCTGACCCGGTAAAAAGTAAGTCAATAGCCAAGGCAGCACGCAAATTTTGCAAATGTCTTTTGCTTCATGCACTTTCATACGAACAGAAGGCCACAATTTTGTGCGTTTTTATCAACTTGGAATAAGAGATGTAGTTTAGGTATGATGCTCTCTTCTTGGATGCATCTTTTGTTCCTTGTTCATTACAAGAACAATGGTTAAGCCTTTTACATGATTGTCAGCTTACAGATATTGATGGAGATCAACACTTCATGTGGTATAAATGATTGGGCAAGAGTTGGCAGAGCTTATGCAATGATGATAGAGGATATTTTAATACTTATGCAGTTGCTTCGGCATATTTTTGTTGTCCGAATATTCTATCGGATGAAAGGAAAGTTCATGTTATATTCTATGAGAAGATGAGTTTATGTAGATGAAAGGAAAGTTATTCCCTAAACAATTCAGAGAATTGGAAAGTATTCAATAAGGAGAAAACTAAAAAGGTTAAACATTCTATTTATTTGTGCTAAATATGGAGTTATCTTATGAGGCCAGACCTTTATAGAAGCAACATATTTAGAGTGCTATCGTGGAGCAATAGAATCGTAACGTATGATCAATATGTAAATAGAAACAACAGAACCTCGATGATGCATATAAGACAGATTATGGAGCACTCGGATTATGGAGATGATTGAAGAGATAAGATCCGAAGTCGTAATAGTTGAGAATGCTGCCTGAGTTCGTGATTGTAAATATGAGATTTGATTGTATTAAGTTAAGGTGAACAATGTTCTGTGCGATCGCACCACACATGCTTACAGCATATGGATCTTCCCAAATGTATGACATTCCAACCGACATTCCGCACATGCGTCCAACATTCCGCCGCAAGATGCGTGTGACAATCCGACCAAGATTCCTCACATTTACCCAATATTCTGCCCCACAAAATATATTTAATTGGTTCTCATGTAACGTCAAGGTAAGTGGATGAGCATTCCGTCCTTTTCTTGATTCATTCTTAAGCAGAATGATAAATTGTTTCAACAAGCCTGTAGAATCAGGTAAGCACCTCACCCTGACGATGTAGAACGGAATGGGGGAAGCCATTCTTGCTTCCCCCTGACCTGCAGAATCCGGGAGTGCTGTGTAGGCACGACCGGATTCTGCAGGTCGGGAAGCAAGAATGGCTGAGCCACGCATGCCTACAACGTGTGGATCTTCCCAAATGTATGACATTCCAGCCGACATTCCGCACGTGTCCAACATTTCGCCGCAAGAAGCATGTGACAATCCGACCAAGATTCCTCACATTTACCCAATATTCCGCCCCACAAAATGTAATATAATTGGTTTTCACGTAACAAAAATATCATTTTAGGTGACATTCTCATGTATCAACAGTGTGGGCAATGGGTTATGTGTTTCGATGTGAGAATGTGAAGTCGTATACCAAAAATAGATCAACCTAAATTTAATTATACATTAAGTCAACAAGAGAAGAGTGAGAGTCAACAAGAGAAGAGAACCTGCCACAAAGACACGAGATGCAATGCTATAAAACATCACAAAATCGTATGGCCAAAACCAGACTACACTTCAGTCACACGAACAAAAACATCAATCGAACCCGATATCTCTAAGAGTGGTCCGTAGCAAACTAATGGCTATGGCGGTGCGCAGCTCATTCGTCCCCTGCCCTCTCTTCCCTAGAAGTTGGTTCGTCGGAGAAGGAGCACACTTCATCCATTTCAATTCCTTCACTCATTACAATAGTTCAGTGGCACCATCGTCAACGCATTGGACGAGACGACGTCGTCCTTCACATGTCTCTGCTGCATTGGACGCCCTAATATTTGATTGCGATGGGGTTATCTTAGAATCTGAGGATCTCCACCGACAGGCATATAATGCAACGTTTTCCTACTTTGATGTCCGCTGCCCCAGCTCTGCCTCACCTGTTGAATGGAGTACAGAATTTTATGATGTGTTGCAAAATCAAATTGGTGGAGGAAAGCCCAAGATGCGCTGGTAAGTATTTCTTATGCAGTGCAATAAGAAAATATTTTTTTCAATTGGTCTCTCTTCCAGGTATTTCAATACCAATGGATGGCCTTCTTCCAGCATCTTTTCTGCACCACCAGAAAATGAACTGGACAAATCTAAACTCATTGATACTCTACAGGTCAGGTTAAGTCGTTGATTCATATCAGAATTTTCAAGCCTTTTGTCTGCATTGTCAAGGATTAAAGTGTTGCTGAATTACAGGACTGGAAAACTTCGAAATACAAGGATATTATTCAATCTGGGGCTGTAAGCAATATTATTTTGTAGATATATCTTTGTTTTCTGCTATTTGTGAAGTTAGGTTATTTTCTGGAGTGACTCATGTTAGAAATGATCAAACATGTCTGCAGGTAGGATTAACTGCAAGTCATCTAAGTCGATTTATATTATAAACACAGGTACTGCCCCGACCAGGAGTTCTTCGTTTAATGGACGAGGCCAAATGCCAGGTAAGCAAATAACCTCTTGCACCATTGCCTTTTTGTAGGCTAACAGTTTGATACATTAGGGAGTTAAAGTTGCTGTGTGCTCGGCAGCAACAAAAAGTTCTGTGGTGTTTGTCCTCAACAATCTTATTGGCAAGGTCCGTGCATGGTTATCATGACAGTTTAGTTATCAGAACTAATTAACATATCACCAAAGCTAACGTGAAGGATGTTGCTTATGCACAGGAAAGGTTTCAACAGCTCGACTGTTTTCTTGCAGGTAACATCTTTGTCATGCAGCATCATTGCAAAGGATGTACCATCTCTCATATGTTTTGTCACAGGTGATGATGTGGATAAGAAAAAGCCTGATCCTACAATCTATAATGTGGCAGCTGAAGTACGTATTACAGATATGAGATGCTTTAAGTGCTTTAAGTGTTTCTCTTTGATGAGATTGGATATATTAGTATCTCCTGGAGATTTGATATGTGAGTATCTTGTGTCTAGTAATACTTAGTTATTTTTTTTATTTGCAGAAACTGGCAGTCATATCCAAAAACTGTCTTGTCATAGAGGACAGTGTAATTGGTCTCCAGGTATTTGGTTCTGCTATGCTCATTGATAATGCTGTAGAGCAGAGGACAATGGTTGTGGTATTCTAAAGAATTGTATTGTCCTATAGCACAATGTGGTACACCATTTTTTTCTTAATTTTCTTCATTAGCAATAATTCTAAGATTTCTCTTACAGGCAGCATTGGGGGCGGGAATGAATTGTGTCATTTCGTTTACTTCTTCCACAAGTGAACAGGTACTTAAGAGCAGAATTTTTCTAACTTCATGTAAAATTAATATATACTTCAATTTTCTTGCAGGATTTCCAGGGAGCTGTTGCAATTTTCTCAGATCTTGGAAATGTCAGGTAACTTACGAAACTTCTTATATATAGATGCCTACAGAAATTAATACAGCATTCCCTTGCAGTTTTTCAGAACTTGCCAAAGTAATGGAAGCTACAAAAACTGCAGTATAGACCTGTAAAGAAAGAACCATAATAAAAGAAAACAAATAGCCAAAATTCAGCAAAACAATTGATGTACAGACATTCATATGCCTCCCATATTGGTCCCCAATTAGAGCTGCTGTTTTCTAATGGCTAGCATATTAGAGTCTAAAACATGGAATCCCTTACCCGGTTCTTGTGAGCTGATGATTCAATGAAGTCGTGTACTTGGACAACTTCTCCAGATATTCACGTGCATACTCCAGTGCTTTTCATAGTTTTGGGATGAACCACGTTTAGGAAATGATTCTTTTAAAGAAGATGCCATGTGTTATTCGAGTCCAGCGTGAAAACAGGTGCATGCCATATCTCACAACACCACCAGATTAAAGCATCTGCGTCCATGGAAAATACGTTCGTTAGCATTTGCTGAAGTTGACATTCATCAAGATATTCAGTTGAAACAATGGAGACATCAATGCCATATTGCATCAAGTGGCTTGGCAAATTCATTATTCAAAGATGGAATCTTAGATTAGATCATTTGTTATCTACAATTAGATCGACTTTCCTTCTCTCATAGACCTGTGGGCAGCAATCTATATCGATTGTCTTTTGCACTTAGACAATGAAGATGCAGCTTCATGCCTTTGTAGCTGTCTTCGACTCACTAAACCAATTTGTTACGTTTGTGTATATTTGGATTGTCGTAAAAACATACAATCATAGATCCCACAATAAAAGAATAGAATACCAACTTAAGGAAGATGCACTCAAGCACAACTGTTATGGTAGCACCACTAACCACCCATCTGGATCCATTGGGTGATGGCAAATACAAAGACCTGGGCTCTGGCTTACTGGCCTTCCGGCCTATTTCGGCCATTACTCCCTCATATGGATGAACTAAAAGAAGCATCGCCCCGATTCTAAAACTAGACTCTGGGCTAGTTCCAGGAAGTTAATATTGCCTCAATCGGAGCCCTGGTTGTGGAAATATGTTCAACTGAAGCTCAACTTTTATTTATAGATGTCTCCATGACTTTAGCCTTTTTTTTTATCCCAATGATAGTACCTCGACCCCATCTACAATATGTGTTGAACTTGGTTTCCACCCCATCCATTGGCTATTCCTTTATAATAATATAAAGGTCTTATCCATAGTGATCCTTTTTAATGCCAGTCACTCGTTGCTAGTTATGTATTCCTTGGATTGTCTACATGTCCCAACATATAGTGCTTAATTATCTTGCATTTTATTTGATCAAAAAACTTGATCAATGCAAGAGTTTATCTTGCTAAGGTACTACGAGTATTTGCCAATCTAATGTAGCTTCTAATTTTGATATTTATGTGTTTCAATTCTCTGTATGTGTTTTGCCTTGATCTTTCAACTGTTCGATGCCACTTAGATGTCAATAGGTTGGATCCATATGTCGATCTATATAACGACATACAATAGCACAAATAATTGGGTCAGGTCATGTTACTTGAAGAATTTAATATACGCACCGGGATAGAACAAAGAATAAAGCTCGATGCCTTAGCAGAGGATGTATTACAAAGTCCTATAGAGACTGCTTGGCCACGGGCATCGGATGGTAGACCACATCCGATCACACGCTATGGCAGACAATTGCTTCGGATGTGCAACATCTTTGATTTGGTTATCTACAATGGTTTAACACAATGACCATCCTCTACCAGCTACACTTGTAGGAAGGATAATCAGTAGGCAACTCAAATGTTGTAGACTATGTGTTCGTAGATGAGCAGGATATGCACCTGATTATCAACCTTTGCGTTGGAATAGACAATAGGGATGAAGAAGTGGGCTTAGATAACCAACCACTTTTCCTGTAGTTGGATTGGCAGACTGTTCGGATCCCCTGTCTAAAACTCCTCGCATGCCTCAACTGCACTTGGATTATATCCATCAGAGGCTTATGTCCAAATGCTCACATATGACCTTAGGGAAAATTCTGTAGCTTTCCATGCTACAACAACGGATTGGTCATTGATTGCTTATGACTGCTGCTGAGAGGTGCTTTGGGAGAAGCCATCTACGGAGGACCTCAGGGGCAACATCCTTCCCTCGTAACCATTGGTTTGATGTTGAATGTAAAGAACTTATGCTGGCTTTGACAGGTTGGCGAAGGCTACTAAGGAAGCCTCTGCACCCTAGGCGGAACATTAGTTCTGATCAATGGGTACAATACTTGTAGCAACTCTATGATCCGCTAAGGATTCGAGCAACAATACCTCTACATGTGGATCTTGCGCTAGCAATCATGGAGAAAGAGGTCATTCAGGGCTTACAACGTCTTGGCAATGAAAAGACAGCATATTTAGACGGTGTGCGGCTAGAGCTACTCAAATGGGCAGGGCCATCCATAGTGCCCATCCTAACTGCATTGTTCTACAAGGCGTTACATAAAGGTTTTTCCCCATAGTGGACCACTAGCAGGGTTGTTCCTCTTTAAGGCAGGCGATCCTCACTGTCCAACCAATTACTAAACAATCATGAGTAGTTTGTTGTTTGCAAAACTACTTGCTGGAATTTTCGAGCAATAATTGACGACGTGGGTGGAGAAGGCAGAGGTACGAACTTCCATACAGTAGGATTCAAGCCCTGACACTCAATCATTGATCATATTTTTACACTACAGAATTTGGTTGAGGATAGCAGGAATCGTTGGCAGGACTTGTATTGCTATTTTATTGATTTTCAAAGGCCTTTGACTCTGTGCCTCGAAAAAAGATATAGAAAATATTGAGACAGTTGGGGGCCTCTATAGATCTGCAAAATGCAGTCTACACATTGTACGAGACATGCTTGGACCAACTGACACTAATGGATAAGAGCTCCAACTGCATGAATCCAAATAAACAAATATGTAAGAACAAAACAGATGATTGATACATATAGCAAATAAAGAGTTTTTGTGGAAACATACCTCAGATTAGGGAGGCAAAGGGGCGAGAGAAGCTGCGTCTGTCATGGCTGCCAGACTTCCCTCTTTGCCTATGGAGGTCTCTGAATGGTTGTATCAATCCTTTTAAAGCAAGAATCGGTTTTTTGAAGCAGATAATCTGGCACTCGACTCGTTAGCGCCTTAGACACTGTGAATACCCAGCCTTGCAAAGATCTAGGGTGCAGAAGAGATAATGTTTAGGTCGAGAATCAGCAACAAAGCAATGAACGGAGAAGGAAAAAAAAGGCAGGGATGAGCTTTCTCTCTTCAAAAACCACCTTTCTCCCTTCAAAAGCCATGCGAGGCTGAAAAGCATGCTAGGCCATGCCGGATTTGGCCCAACAAAGCCGAGCAAGGCAGATTGATTGAATAAGGCTTGCTTGAGACTGCTGCTGTTTGTGATGCTATAACTGCCAAGGAAGAACTCAGCTGCATATTTGGCAGCAAAACTAGCTCTTCTGTGGTCGGAATTGGCAAAATTAGGGGTAGAACAGGGTGGGTGCAAGCTTTTGAGGAATCAAAGTCTAGCAGATTTTTTCTATCCACCGCCATAGCCACTGCCGACCGCCGTAGCATCACGCCACAGTTTACCATCACTGGACGGAGCCGATTCTTCCCAAGAAAAACGTGGCACAACAATACGAAAATGGATTGCGGCGCAGAAAAATTCGAACTGCGACAAAAAAGAAAAATTACAAACTCAATTATATATGTTTAGAAAGTGATTTAAATGCCTCGTTAATAATAAACCATAGCTTAGTTTAATCATGGGATATTTTTGGCTTAGATATTTGACTCAAGGCCTTGGTATCAACATTTTGTAAATTTCTTTTTCATTCTCTTGCTTCTCATAGCCGCTCCCCCGAGCACCACCATATCATGCACGAGGATAGGATTTATCAGTACTGCCAACTGAGAGTCGTTGAGGATGAATACCACACCCGCCAAAACTGTTCAACATTCGACCATATTCGAGCACGCTATGTTGAGTTGGTCCCGCCTAATAGCCGTTGCATATGATGTTGAGAACGGCTTCAATGTGGCTACTAGATTCATATCTTTAGGAGATAATAGATATGCACACTCAGCTATATCCTCAAAGAGTATCTTGATATGTATCATGATGTATCCTTGTACAGTGTGTCAAGATTCTTATTATTACCAATGTTTTTCCCTCTTTAGGTGGGGGATTTTAATCCAGAGAGTAATAAGTTCATTGTGTTCTTTTTATTGAGTCCCATAGGCCTATTGGTCCATAAGCCTATTGGTGTGCATGGGCGTAGCCAAAACTAATTTGCTGAATTGATGTTTAATCCTTAATGGGTTATACTTTAGATACCGGTCCTAGAAGCGGAACAATGACATGCTTTGATTCAAAGTCCTTAACAACAGCTGGCGCGGTGTGAGGTGGGCCTTATCCGAAGGAAATTACTCTTCACCGGAAATGACGCCGCTGATTCTTCTTTACGATCCAGCCATTGCGGTGAAGTTAAAGGTGATTATTGAAACCTCTTTCTCGCCGTGAGCTGGCGATTTTAAAAAATGCCGCGGATGCTGGCGCATCAACATCAAAATTGATCGAGCTCGCCCGCCTCTACCGCTGGAAATGGCTGATGGAAGCATTGGAAATCTAAGTGGCTTTATCCCTGGGCCGCCAATGTGCGTAAAAGAATCACCATAATGGAATTCATAATATTGCCCTCATCTGCTAAAAAATAAAGATTACCATACAATCGCTACAACTAACCATATAACTAATCTCCAAGTATACCGACCATATACAAGGGTTGGCTAGGAAGCTCAAGCTATATCTAATATCAATTAACGGTAAGGAGGACTCAAGAACTCCGCTATCTCTCGCTCATCTCTCCGATTGAAACAAGTGTTGAACAAGTTGCCTCTCTCCACCAATTGTCCAAATCGTATTTGGGAAAAAATTGATGGAGCCCAATTTTGGATTACCCCATTAGCAAGTCCATTGGGGCCAATCTATTTAACCCAAGCGGTGCAATTTTGCTTAATTCAGTCACTGGCTGGGTCAATAAATCATTAGTAACGGGTGCCCAAGGAATGTCTAAAATTTTTTCCTCAGTATTCCGGAGAGATAATAGTGGTTACTTTAGGGTTTGTACCAACTTCAAATTTCACAACTCAGAAAATGTATGAGCAAGGGACGCATGTACGAAAACAATTAATAAGCAAACATTTCGAAATAAAATGTGAAGCACACAATAATGTAAATCTAAATACCAAGGCTGAATTAGCTTCCAGTTCGATAATGTCTCATCTTTAGCAAAAATAATTAGGTTAAAATTTCAGCTTCAAATGTGATTTTTGTCTTGGAGCAAGACTTTTTGATGTAATGAAAGCTGAAAGGGAACTGGCTTATCATCATTTTCACTACCTGCAACTACTATGCATGTTATTTCACTACTTTTGACATTCCATGGGCTCTGTATTTTGCAAATTATATGTATGTCATTGCTTATTGAGTTGCTTTCTGCCTTCCATATTCACCGAGACTTGGATAATTAGTGGCCTGCTTAAATGTCATCACCAGCATCAATAGATACAAATGCCTTAGAACCTTAGACACGAACATCCTCAATTTGCAGAAGACCTGTTTTTGCCACAACAACCTTTCAAAGTTGTGAGGAGTTATCTTAAGGCAATAGCATAGAATCCTATAATGAACTTCCTTTGAAATATCAAAGCATGTCTCATTTGGTTTTCATGGTTTCTTTGCTGCTTCTTTGTTAGGGCATTAATATAACATTGTCCTAGGGCCATAGTACCTTCAAACCTCATCTTCATCTAGCCTTTGCTCTTCAGAGCGCAATTTTTGTTCTTCTAACTGAATTTGCCTCTTTACAAGTGCAACATCAAGTAAATCCTCAACAATCATGTTTTTATTCTTTCACATGACAGATTCAAGAGTTTCACGAAAGAACCAAATTTCTGCTTCTTCACTGAACCTGGGCCATTTATCTCAGTATCTTCTGCATCGACTCCTATATCTGTGTCTTGCATATCAGTGTTGTTAATACCATTATTTGTTCCCTTATGTGCTAGTAATAAACAATCTATGCATAGGTAAAGAGAGCAATGCACACTACGCGAATCTATGGATAAAACTCATCAACAGCCGATAACAGAAAATGTTGGTCTAATAGACTTACAAATGTCCCATAGATTGTCAGGTACAGTTAAACTTGTCAAATGTATCTCAACGTCATCCATGCAGTTATCCATTCGACTTTCAGCAGTTTTATGTGCTTCTGACTTTACATGCATATTTAAAGCACTCAATGGAATGGCCTTGCAACCCTATGTGTCCATCTAAATGTGGTACATCAGTGGCACTTAAGCCTCAGGTCACACCCATCTCTAGCTACTTATTTACCCAAAGAGTAAAAATGGTTGCACCTCATGGAAAATTCCTTCTTATTCCTTGGGGGTTGGCATTATCTATTGAATGAACACCATGTAATTTAAAGGTCTAGGACTGCATCTCAAACTTGGGCTTATAGCCAACACCACCATCTGGAGCAAGACTAATTGATCAGCTAAGAAAAACTGAAACAGAATTTATCATAAACCCATTTGCAATCCTAAGAAAAGACTGAAAACTCGTGCCAAGGGATACTAATGTGCTCTTAACGCATATACAATTTGTGCCATAGATTCATCTATATATGATAGAGGTCCAGATTCCATAACGGTATAGAACTTCTCTAAAAATACAATCTATCTATCTATCTAAGAACATGATTAAGCTTAGACAAAGACGGCTTGGAGAAAATAGACATACCTAATTGGGAGAATGAAGATTGCAATTTACAAATTCAATTGATAAGGTATGGTCTCATATAAGTAATTAAATTCGTGGAATCAGCATTTTTATATATAAGACTTGATTCTTACCTTAAATCTACTGTCAGAAGGGCTTCTTTAGCTTCAATTCAATGATATTGCTAAACGTTCTCTAATACCTTACACACAATGGATAATATCAACCTACATGTTGAAACAATTAACCTTGATCTATGCAAGGAATATTTGGCAGCCAAATAGTACTTGTAAGCAGTGCCATCTTAGAAACACATTTAAACGAATGTATGAAATGGAGCAAGTATTTTCTATTACTATGGTTAGCCAAGAGTGAATTCATCCCAAAATGGTGGCTAAAAACAAGTGTACTCACCGTTTTGTCAGAGACCACCAACAATTCTAGATGTATGCTAAGCTGCTCATGTAGACTTCTCTTTCGAGAATGTTAATGAGTTCAGAAACGAGGTCCAAATCAGCCCCATGAATAAGATTGGGGCGCCGCACATCGTACATACATGTACATCTAAATGAAAAAAATGATGGTACGCCAAGTCATCTTACTTCACTGCTCTTCTTGTTCATCCACCTAATATTTAGAAATATCAATCCACAATACTGTACCCTGATGAAATTACAGCCTTATAATGGATCAGTTTGTGCAGCAAGGTTTAATGTTTCTGCCAATGATGATGCTGGAAAGATGTGGTCAAATAGTTGATGCTCTGACTGGAAAACTTGAGTCAAAGAAGGCACACCCAAGCTAAGCATGTGACATAATATACGTCTAAATAAAGATGGACAGACCAAACAATAATCATTACCATAAATGCATATACCTTTTATTCCAGATGCCCGAATATTTCAAACATGCCAAATGTTAAAGGCAAGAAACAAACCTTCATCAAATGAGAGCATGGGCTCCTTCCTGACATATTCTGAAATCTGTTGTTGTATCACACCTTGAACCTGTAAAGATCAAAACTTGTATGACCAAACGAGCATACTGTATCCAAACCCCGGGGGGTTCACGTATGTATTCTGTAGAATACATGTGCATGGACGGAAGAGGGGTTTTTTCGAAAAAAAAATAGTACGTATACATGCGGGCGCTCATACGTTTTGGCGCCCAGATGTATGCATTTTCCACGGTCCAGGGATGGATTTCTTGGAGCTGCTAAGGCGTAAGAGTACGTTTTAGGGGTTTGAATCCGAAGCGCACATGCCAGAAAAACGTTTTAGGATTTGGTGTTTCGGAGGTAATGTTTTGAGTTTTTTTTTTTTGTCCTGTTTCCTTGCCCATAAAACTATCTTATAGAGTTTGGTTATGAACGGAACGGAGGCCCTATTATAATGATTTGAGAAGCTGAATGCTTTATTTCGTGGCTGTTGATGTTGATACAACAATTTGGAGCTATGCCTGAATGGCAGATGTTAGATCTATCAACAATGCCAAAGAATGCTGCACAAAAGCCACGAAATACTAGTCAAATGCCGGATATGGCACTATCACATTTCGTTTTGCCTGAAACGATTAGGCCAGGATCGTCATAGCTAACCCTTGTTGGTTGTTGCAGATGGAGAAGAATAAACAAAACGGACATGCTAGTAGCAGACGAAATATCTGTTGAAGGCCTGTGCCTCAGCAAAAATCAGTGATATTGGAGTAGACCGATCGCTCTTATGAGGTTCCAAACCTGTTAATAGCATTTTTGCCTTGGATGTTGCAGCTACTCAGAGCATAGTTGATGCTTATGCTATTCAAAAGCTAGGTTATTTGATGGCGAGTACACTGATATGGCTAATACATTGTTTTACATGAGCAGAGGTAAGCATCTGTTACCAAGTTAGATGGTCTATTGTTCCCATATAACTTCGTTTCAGGATCATGCTTAGCTGCATATTTGATGGACAAGCAAGGGCGATGCCTCTTGATGATTGTTAGTTTATGTGGCATGGTATTGTCTTATGTACAATGAGATGACACAAAAATATGCTGCCAAACTGAGTTTAACGTGTTTCCAACATACAGGTAGGCTACATGAATAAATACTGGACCTGCAATATTGAATGTTGACCATGTATTGCAGAGTTGGATATGTTGTCCTTACAAGTGTAGACAGAGATGACCTACCTGATGGAGGCAAGAAAGTTCCCTTACTCCTGCTATATCAGGTATCAATTTGTGGTATATGCTATGCTAACTTAAAAGTAAGTTACTTCATGTTCACATGAAAGTAGTTCTATGCTGAGTATGTTCTGGTTGCTTTGTGCAGTGTTGTCAGCTGTTCAAGGTATTAAGGTTCAAGCAACATCTCTAGACCAAAGTAAGTACCTTTCTTGATTAAATGGTTGTATTTGTCTGGTTCGTTTTTATTGGATTAATTGGGCTCTATAATATTTTCAAATATGAGCCAAGTGTTCTCAAAGCATTCAACCCAATGTACATTTACCACTATTTCAAGTTAAACAAGAGACGAGGTTGGGTCTCACTTGGAGGAATTGTGCTTGCTATTACAGGTTAGTGCACCTGCTATTTCCTTTATATTATGCTTTAGCATGTCTCCTTATCAGGGATGTACATCATCAGGTACTGAAGCTATGTTTGCTGATGTGGGCCACTTTTCTGTTCCATTATCCAGGTAAGTTGTTCTAAGAGGACCTTGGGTAGTAGGAGAAAGGTGTGCTGAAAATGCATAGTTTAAACTGATGCAGATTGCCTTCTCGGCGTTAATGTATCCTGCATTGATGGCTGCTTATATAGGGCAAGCATCCTATCTAATGAAGTATCCAGAACATGTGGCGGAGACATTTTACAAGTCTACTCCAGGTATTAGCTTATTATTCTTGGCATTGTTACTTTCTTTGCTGCTGCACAAACCTTCTCAGACGTCCTCTCTATTGGCCAATGTTCGTTGTTGCGATTCTTGGCGCAATTATCGCAAGTCAAGCCATGATTTACGCAACTTTTCAGATTATTAAGCGGGCTTTAGCATTTGGTTGTTTTCCAAGGGTCACGGTCATTCACACATCTCGAAAGTTTGTAGGACGGTGTATATACCGGAGCTAAATTATTTTATCATGTGTGCTAGTATTGCCATCACGGTTGCATTGAACTACTGACGACATTGGAAATGCATATGGTATGATTCCTTCTTTTTCGCAGGTTTTAAAGATCTTCATAAGGGTTTCGATCTTGCTTTTCATGCTTCGGGCATATCATTACTTTCAACCATATTTGTAACAACAAAATCGTTGACACCGATCATGTTAATGGTTTGGCGAACAAATACTTTTCTTGCACTTAGTTTACGGATTATTTGGGGTGCATTTGAGGGAATTTACTTGTCATTTTGTTTATTACAAGTTTACACATGGAGGATGGGTTCCAATACTATTTGCAGCATCCTTTCTTATAATTATGTGCACGTGGTACTATCTTGGTGCGGAAAATACAAGTATGAGCTTCGAACAAGATTTGATGGATTTGGGTTATAGGTCTTGGTTCAAATCTTGGTGTCACTTTCGTGTTCGGGAATTGGTTTATTCTACACGAGTTGGCGCAAAGGAATTCCAAGCATCTTCCAACACTTCATCACAAATCTTCACGCAATGCATTACGTGCTTGTGTTTGTAGTCGTAAAGCATTTACCCATTAGCAACGTTTTACCGAAGAAGCGGTTCCTCTTACGCGGGGATCGGAACAAGAGATTTTCGTCTTTACAGGTGTGTTGTGAGGTATGGATACAGGGACATACATGAAGAAAAAGACATGCTTGCTTTCGAAGATGGCCTCAAGTTTTTGGCCCACAATTGTAACTCAAAATTTTAACTGATGCAACGGGGGACAAAGCCCTATAACGATAATGCAACATTTAAAGCACCACCTTAAATGTCGCTTAATGTGTTAGTGCCAACATCCAACAAAATGCCAATGATAAACACTAGGTCCCAAATGGGCAAATATGCAGGAAATCAATCAATAATCAAAATAAAATGCGACACCAGACAACATAGCAAAAAAAAAAACCTCTTGGCCAGAGAAAATTCGATGCTAGCAAAATACGTCATGCAAAAATAAAAGAACCTGTAAATAAACATAAACAGTTGCTACCCGCACACTAGAGTTAAGTTTTGCAAGAAAAAGACAACAAATTAACCATATGCTAAAACATGGCCGCAAATCTAAAGTTTAAAGCTAACCAAGTGTAGAATGACATGGTGTAAAGGTGGAAATTCCCAAATGAATGCAAGAAAAAGCTAAATGTATAAGAAGATAACTGAGAGTGAAGAAGAAAAAGTAAAGAAGCAGAAACTTGAACCCAGATCCACAAATTGAAAGGCTAGAACCTTTTAACCAGAAGAGCACCATACAACTACAAAATGAAAACATTGATCCTATAGAACATATACCATTTTTGGAACTACACTCGACAGCGTAGAATGGTTAGAACATAAGCAATCTGATATATGCAATCAGAATGTTCTTTTTCTTATTTTTTGGAGTGACCATTGAACTCAAATGGCGCCAGGAAGAACCCTAAATACTGACTGGATGTAACATTTGTGGACTGGATGTAAAAATACGGTAGAGGGTAGGACACATGAATGAAAAATGGACGTAAAAATAAGGTTAAGGGTAGGGCAAGAAGTGCTTAGACTGGGTGTAAAAGTATGGAATCGGGTATGATTCTTCGACAGTATGGGACCGTATACATAGGGGTTTCTATGGAGGGTCAGCTGTATACAGAGGGGTTTCTCCTGACTTGATGCACGCACATGCCATATGCCCCTTATATAGAGGTGAACCCCCCGGGATCCAAACCCATTCATCCTAATAACTCTTGTACTCGCACACTGTATCCAAACACATTCATCCTAAAAACTCTTGTATCCATTAATGAAAACTATTGCTCACAGTACAGAGAAGACAGACTGCAAGCATGTCTGCATGGTCCTTTTTAGTTGATTAATGGCTTGAGCTGCAAGAAAAAACATCAAGCAAAATATCTATGATTCCATCTTGATTGCTGGAACTCATCAAGCTAAACTATTATTCTCTATTAGCATTAAAGCACAATAAATTTGTCTAAACCCAGCTAAACGGGGCTTATTAATCTGCATCAATAACCTGCATCAGTTCTTCCTAGAAATGTGATGCCAATATGCCTTGCATCTCAATCTGCACAATTTGTCCAAACCATTTTAGAAAATGAAAGATCATAGTTGGGTCTAGATGTCTACATGATAAGTTAATTGCAATAACTTACCTCCAAAAAATTATTCCAGACCATCTTTTAGCCAATTTATTTTTCTGAGTATATTGAAAAAGATACTATAGCCATGGCTTACAAATGTAAATAAACCTGGCCCGAGCTTTGAAGCATCAAAGTTTCTTTCAAACCCTAAACCAGTGGCTCCGCCCCCGCAAAAACTCCCTGTATGAGCTAATTCGTCTTCATTTTCATGATGGTTTGGGAAGCCAAAAGATATCTATTCAAAACAGAAAATAGGATAGAAGACCTATGAAAGCAATGCTCGGTAGCTGTGAACCGATTCTCCACAATATGACAAACAATACTCAATGCCTCTACAAAAGGGCCAAGATAGAATAGAATAGATTTTTTTTACGTCCACGGAGATGGATACCTTGTACAAGTAGATTGGAAATTGAAGCATTGTCTGGACATTTGAGAGGGCATCATATTTACCCATTGCTATTGTTGCCACGACGTACTTCCACCGGTAGTTATTTATACCATTTGGCAACAGGCCCCCCATTGGATATCGGTGCATTTATTGGCTCCCGATTATGGGTTGGATTCCAGTGGGTTAGATTGGCTTCTATTTTGCAAGTCGAATACCAAAAATGGGGTATTCGACTCATAGATTTGCATGTAAATTACGTAAGTAGAATACGCCAAAAAAAATGTTGTGTGAGTCGAATACCCCTCTAAAGTAAAAAAATGATAAAAGGTGGGTTCAAACTCGCGCAAGGAGGTTGAAAACCGAACGAACCAACCATCTACGCCACGCGGCGTTATTGCAACAGAATTCATTCTCATTATATTATAATAAACGAGACCTTTCCAGACACACCAGCGACGAGTCAGATTCTAATGCCTCGCGACCTCTCAATATCAACACATCAGAAGAAGAAACTGGAACCAAGAGGGTGGCGAACATGGCTGCAAGCAATGTGAGAAACAACACCATCTGGTTCATCTTGTCGCTACCAAGCACATCACGCCAATAGGCCATTTTATGGACAGCACTTGCGGTCCAGATTAGCATGCAAATGATGATGCTCACATAATTATACCATGCAAGTGTGCACCATGCATTCGAGCATCCACACATGCATGCATTCACTTGCATGACGCCGGAATGGGAGGGGGGCGAATTGTCTTTGTGCGTTATGCATGTGAGATTGTCGAATAGAGAAAGGATGAACCGCAAGAGATCATTAAGAGCAAGCCGACCTAATGCAAGCCAAACCTTACTTGCATAGCCGGGGTTTAGAAACGCAGTGATCTTGAACTACACGAGCTAATTCCCAAGGAAATTTACCCGAGTGCCTCTCCGTATTGGGAAAATTACGCGAATGCATGCGAGGCGAGGTGTTTTGCCATAATGGAAATAACTTTTTTCTGGCTCATAAAATGAGAAAATTCCGCCCGTTTTGCAGATAGAGAGACTAAGACCTTTTCAACGCCAGTAAGCTCATATGAAATAGAGTTCGGATCTTCGACTTATAGTGTTTTTATCGTGTGTTTCGTGGATAGCAAAATTAAAACAACACATCTTTGTCCATTGCAACTCTGTGGTAGTTCTAGCAAAAAGTATGGGCATTGTTTCTACGTCAAACAAAACGTCACAACAATGTACAAAAATAAGGACCCTCCTTTAAGTTATCGGACCACGAGTGTCCATAATCGCCCGACGTCTTAATGTGGTACATCCAATGATGAAAGATTCCTACTTGTATAAAATGCATGTGCGCATTGTAAAAGCAAGATTTCTGGATCACGAGTTTCATCAACCAGTAATGTTCGTCCAGAGACGACTTTGAGACCAAATTGCTAGTCCATAATCCAATAGAACCTGTTCTTGTCCACCTTTTGAGGTCGTGGTAAAATTGGGTTTAAATCCAGATAATGTTAAAATTACCATAAAACCAACTAGTAATGGTGCCCAGCGTTGCTGGGTGTAAGTTAGAAACTTGTAAAGGATTAGCTAGCAATGCTCCTAAGTTGGAAGGTGTTGAACTGCCCTTTTAAGGCTAGATGCTTTTCATTTTTCAAAGCTTCTGCAAGATCATTTGTAGAATGCAATAATAGTTCGTAATAGGGTGTGCATAATAGGGTGTGCATTGAGGTTGAAGTCAAGGTGCAAAAGTTACCTTGTTTGTTATATAGATGTGTCAGACATCCCATAATTGTTTATGCAATTGTAAAGGGTCATTTCTAGTGGCATCAAGATTTAAATTTTAATAAATCATAGTAAAACACCCGGAAGCAGCTATTGGACATAATGGTCTTGTAGTCTGATGATTGTTGGTTATGAATGTAGGATTTGTAATCCAACCTAATAAGGTGCCTTTTGGGACATTTTAGTTTTGGCAGCAAACGTTCTTTGAAACAGATGATCCAAGTGTATCATTTCATGTTTTTCCATATCTAGGCATAACTCTAAGGGATGCTCAGTGTCATCAGGCTCCAAGGGGTGCTCGGTGCGACCGAGCTCACATCAAGCTTTCATAGTAATGCCTTATATTGAAAGTCATAAGAGGTGCTCGGTGTCACCGGGCTCTAAGGGGTACTCAATGTCGCTAGGCTCTTATCAGGCTTTCATAGTAATGACTTAATTGAAACATTTATTAGAGGGAGATGTATAAGTCATTATCCCTTATATTGAAACATTTATTAAAAGGAGCAGTATACGTCAGTAATCCGAAGATTTTATAATTGGGTGTTCTTGAGGGCAAGGTGTTAAGGTAATAATTTGCTCCTTAATTTTTTAGGGTACATTGGACAAATGATGATGTGGAAACAATCATCTTTTATCTCTTTTCTCATCAGAAGTTGTAGATTCAAATGGATACAAATTCCTAAAGGTAAAAGATGAGTTACTTTGTTAAATTTACACTTGCTATTTGCTATTTGGGGATGTAATATTCTTGCGTATCTTTAGGGCATATTATATTTATAGAATTGCTAAACTTTTGAATCAAATTTCCACAACAAAGTATGAGCCTTGAAAGGGCATGTGCAATTGTATCAAAGCATAGGAACACACATGGTCCATGATAAGTTATAAAACTATCCTCCATGGAGTTAGAACCTCCATAGCAGCTTCAAAATATGGTGCAAATAGTACTCAGAAAGCATATAAGATGATCACTTATTTTGCTTTTAGCATTTGAAAAGATAACAAATAAATCAAGCACTCAAAATGCTAATTTGATCAACAAATATGGCAGATCATAGATCATAAACATGCATATATGAAATGCAAACAAAGGCATAATACAAATCTGGCAATGAGCTTCTCCATTTGAGCTGTAACAATAAACAAACGTGCTGGAATGGCTCAATTTAACTTAAAACTTTGCAACTATGACAGAGCAAAGAACCACTTTAGCACACATAAATAAAAGAGTACGTCAAATGAAACATCGTAAGGTTATTAAAGTAGGAATAATGGTGCCCAGCATTGCTGGGCGTAAGTTGAGAGTCTGTAAACATTTTGGGCGGCAATAAAGAATTTTCAGGTGAAAAAATTATGGCAAAGTAAATTATGTATAATGCTGTCAACACATGCAACCAAATTCACAAAAATCTAGATGTTTACCCTTCTCAAGTACCAAATTTGCAGTTGCATGTAAGTATATTTCATATGAACTGGCAGAATCCCTAAAACCCACTGGTATGGTACCTCAATTTTAAGGAAGAAAAGAGAAACTATAAAGCGCTAGTCTTTTATGACCCTGCTTTTGATTGTGCTGCATAATTCATCCAGGATTTCAAAGCCACCTCATGATCTATACATTATGCATTGATGCTGTTGACTATCATGGCAGTGGAAAGCTACATGAATTTCAATGAAAGTACCAACACCATAGAAGATGCAATACACCTAGGCACTGGGAAAATTGGATGGCAATCTAATTGGATGGCTTTGAAGAATATGAGTGGCACCTATGATATGTATACATTTGTCTATTTGAATCGCATTAGCAGCACCACATCCACAGCCGTCCATCTCCAGATTTTAAGCTCTACTTTACTGTAACCAAAGTTGGTGCCATTGCTATCCAAATCCAGCAAAAATAGATATCTAAAAAACCAATGAAATGGAAGAAGTTGTACCTCCTGCTTTTATCCTAGCGCATGTTAACCCTTCACAGATGAATTCATCTTCTAGTTGATTTTCGTTCTCTCTTCTCTGATCTTCGCACTCATAAAACTTACATCTGCACAATTAGATTTCTGAGCTATGGAGATTACCTACACAAACAGAAGTAATCATTTAGGGTTACAAAGTGAATCAAGGACAGAAATATGAACCAACACACTTACCAATTTCATTTTTGCTGCGATACTATGTTTGAAATATGTTTGGCAGGATTCCTAAAAAGGCAATGCATGCTGCACATCCATCTAATTTTTCTGCAACTGTTATATTGACTAACCACACATTAAGCCTTGAAAGGAAATTCAAATAACGATTTGTGCTTGAGATACATCTCTATTAAGCATCTTTGGAAGATCTCCACTGAAGCTGCAAGTAAATACAATAGGCCTGGGGATTGGAACCCCATGTGCAAAACACAATTCCAAAATGGTCTGGCATGAGCATTTATAGAATGAGACTCTCAAAGAACTTTTCATTTCATCCTTTCCTTTCAAATGAAAGAGGCAGGCAATGCAGCAGATCCTGGCTTGTCCTCCAGATTACTTCTTATGTTTTATCCCTTCACATGACATCGTGAAAATGGTCTGAAGCATCACATAAATAGCATTTCAAGTAGAGAAAATCTGGATTACGCTCTGCCGATTTACGTATCACCTGCTATTGTATGAGGCCAGATTTTGCAGCCCAAATGGGAAGAACGGCATTTGAAAAGGAATGTGAGATTTGTTTACCTTTATTTTGCTCTCTTAAGTTTCTTCTACAGAGGGCGGGATTCTGAGAGGCCGCCACAGCCAAGGCATGACCGGCGGGATGGATTATCCCCTGCTTCTCCTTCGTCGGAAGCTCGCATTCTTGGCGGTAGTGACTGTAAGAACAAACCATCAATAAAAATAAAAAAACAACAACCACCTCCTTAACCTAACGTGGCTGCATCTGTCATTTCCTTCATAGCCGGACCAAGGGATTTATAGACTATCTGACCCAGAATCACCATCTAATGTAGATAACAATAGCAAGTTTATCTTGTAAAATCACAGATGGAATCACAGATTCCTCCTTCTTGTCTGGAATCTCCGCTGCCATGAAGCATCGGAACACCTATATCTCTCTGAAAATCACAGATGAAGAATTCAGCAACCCGAAACCTAACTCTGAGAAGGGCTAATTCGCAGATCTGCCTAAATTGAACCCTAAATTGAAATCGGTTATTCTTGGACGTTTTTTTAGCCCTTTTTTTTTAATTTTTTTGGACGTTACTTTTTTAGCCTTTTTTACGCCACTTTTTAGCCCTAAGATTGCATCATGAAATCTCGGCCGTCGAATTTAGGGCGTGGTCCATTACTTGCACTAAAACATTATCCTAACATATATAATGCAGTCTTATTTTTTGTTTGAGGGTGTAATATTTCTTTGAGCAGCCCTCCTGGCAATGGAAGGTAAAGACTAAAAAAACGGTGACGTCAATTTCTGCACTTTTCCCTTGTTTCGTGCTCTGCCGCTGCTTTGCTGGTTAGCTTTGCTGGTGGATCCGGGCTCACAAACGAGAGGCTCAGCAGATTAATAAGCTAGATCAATGTGCATCATATTCCTCTATCTCTGCTTGATCTCAGCCGAAATGAAATAGATGATAGAGGAATTAAAGAGCTGAGTAATGCCCCGCTCAGTAATCGCGCTGTAATCTATGTGGATCTAACAAATAACAGTATAACGGACAGAGGATGCAATATTCTTAGCCAAGCGATTAGAAGCCGGGACTGTGGTTTGCTCTATCTGGGCTTATACAGGAATGCTCTATCTGGGCTTATACAGGAATAACATTAGTGAGCAAAGAAGAAGGCATTTACTGAAGCTATAAACAGTGGGTGTACAAGACTCAAGGGCCTTAACTTAGGTGCATCCAATGGAATTCCCTTCTCGGGTTTACAGAGTCTGTTTACAGGCTCGACTTCCATTCCAGACACTTAGCCTATGCTCTGTTATAGATGATGATGTTGGTCCTGATCCTCCAAAACTGAAATCTCTTCTAGACCGGCTGGACCAGCATTATGCGCCCTGGAATCTGTTAAGGATGCATTTTGCAGTCTGGTAACGGCCCTGGGGAGTGAGAATTCTAAGGTTTCTCTTCATCTCTTGAATATTCTTCCCTCGATAACGGATTTCTATCTGATAACTATCTGATACCAGGATGGATTTCTCTCAGTTAAGTCTGATACCAGGATGGATTAAGAAACAGGAGAGACGTTTCTAGGTGACGGCCACTTTCTCCTGAGCTGACCAAATGTTGTCGAGCTTGCCTCAGCTTCTTTTCACAACCAGCTTCACCACTTTGAAGCCGACTCCATTCTAGAAGATCCACCGAACCCGGTTGTTGCTGTAATCGTTCTTTCCCTGACGTGTCATCTTTCTATGCCAGTGGACATTCCTAATCACAGCTTCTTCCGGCAATTGCATTCTTAAGCACTCTCTGGCATATGCTCTCATCAGCTGTATAAAGTTCAACAGAGCTATTTGAGCTCAGATCAAAAGAAAAAAAACAAAGCAGTTTTCTTGCAGCGTGTTCTTCGTAAGAGCTATGGAGACCAGAGAATAGAGCTACATGTTTCTTGGTAATGCATGTTCGAAACCTTTTGCTTTATGGTAGAATGGAGGTAAAGAGAAAGGGTCCGAGAAGAAATAAATGGAAGCAAGTCTGATAAGAAAGGGAAAAAACAGAGGATTTCTCTGCAGAACACAGGGGATTTTCGTAGGCAGAACCAGGGGATTTTTATGGAGCAAAAACAGGGGCTTCTGTTAGGCGGTGCTAAAACAGGGGCTTCATAAAAGGAGGTGCTAGTTTGAGAAGGTAAGGCTTCTGTAGCGGTGGAAAAACACAGCTTCATAAATGGAAGTGATATTTGAGAGGGCTTGGCTTTTCGAGTTTAATCTGTAGCCTGTGAAACCTGCCATAGCAATGGTAGTATTTCTATATTTGCCTATGATTTCACAAGAGAGATCAGAAGCCTGGCTATGTCCGGTCCTGTGCTTAGACTTTGGCGTGAATTGGTCCGGTCCCGTGCTTGAACTCCAGTGTGGATTGATTGGAGATGAAGATGGCAAAAACAAGGGAATGGGCTGTATAAATGCATCTTTGATTTCTGGAAAACCTGTTATTGATGTTGCCAGAATGTGGAAGCTAATTTCCATAAATGCCACGTGGCATCATTTTATTAATCCTCACGTAAAAATAAAGGCCCAACTTCCACGTTGGTCACCAAAATTAAACACCATAGGCTTTTGCACCATCTTCTTGTATTGTCGAGACTTATAATAATAAAAATAGAATAGAACAACAAACATTATTATAGCCCTCTTTTATATTGTGTGTGATCTTGCTACCTAACATAGGGGATGTATATAAGAGCGAAGGGCCAGAGACAATGCAATGGTGCTTCCATTCTCGACAATCAAGGAACTGGCATCTTTCTTTCAAGTCCTTAACTATGCAATCCACTAGTGCATACTTTTCAAAAATACTCTAGTTTTAAACTGACATTAAGACAAATGTTGCAAAAAAAAATTATGATCCGAATAAGGTTATGAGTGTATACAAAAGGCTGGGAAAGAGAAACGTTCGCGGCGGCCTTGGCCGCCGCGATAAGTTTCTTGTAATTTATAATTTACAAGAAATTTATCGCGGCCGCCGCCGCAAACATTTCTCTTTTTCAAAATGTGCAGTTGGACCCCAGTTAACGTCCAACATTCTCTTCTGCAATGGCCAAGTGATTCTAGATTGATCGTAAGCAACTTATAATTACGGCGTATTCCACTGGCCGTTTTTTGGAATCGAACCCCCTTGAGGGAGCCAATATTTCGCTCGATTGGATATGCCTACCATCACAACTTGCACATCAATGCGGCATTTTCGAACCAGGGTCATTGGTAACAGAAAGTGAACCTCTAGATAGCGTACTAATTAGCAGGTTATTAGCAGGTTAGAACAACGTTGGAGTTTAATAAGATGTAGCTCCACTTGGGTGTCGTCTTTGAGAGGAACCGTGGAGTGGGAAAATCTTGTGCAAAGGCATCTAGTTCGGTGGATGAATTTTGTCTGTTTTCTGTTACTTGCTATCGATGGGCCAGCATTAACAGCGCTGTTGTTGCTTTCTGAATTGAAGCTTGTATTTTATAATTGCACCAAATGCATGCGAGGATGATTGCATGTGTTATTGCTGGAGCTCTGTCATTCTATTCTTCTCAAAGAGGACAAGTAGTGACCGGACAGAGGAATTGCGATTTGGTAAGTCTCTTTTCACCCCCATTCCAAAAGTGAAGTTTGTAAAATTGTTTCTTTTTGCTAAGCAGGAAAAGATCAAAGAGGCATTGGATGTTGTTGGGCAACAGAATTTCAACGTACACGCTGATACGTATGCCAGATTTTTAGAGGCTTGTGCTAAATTACAAGTATTATGCCAAGGAAGGCGTGTTCACGCACATCTAGTTAAAATTGGATGTGAAAGGAACATATATGTTGGGAATCGCTTGATAGACATGTATCGTAGATGTGGAAGTGTGGATGAAGCCAAACAAGAGTTTGATATTATGGGAAACAAAAACATTTTTTCTTGGACGATAATGATGGCAGCATATGCCCAATTTGGCTATTGCTGGCATGCATTGGGCCTCTTCCAGCAAATGCAGTACGAGGGTATGATGCCAAACGTGGTTTCTTTAGTCACTGTTCTTAATGCTTGTGACAATGTGGACGCCCTAGCACATGGTAAGCTTATCCATGCTCATTTTTTCTTTGGCAGATTTGGACAAGATGTCGTTGTTGCAACTGCGCTGCTTAATATGTATGGGAAGTGTGGAGATCTGGATGAAGCAAGAAGGTTGTTTGATTCTATGTCCCAGAGGAATGTCATTTCATGGACTGCTATGATTACAGCATATTCTAAGAATTTCTATGGCATAGAGGCTATAAAAATTTTCCAGCTAATGAAGGAATTCAATCAAATTCCTAATGAGATTACGTTGATGAGGATTTTAGATGCATGTTGTAGCTCTTCGTCTGGAGCACATGGTAAGTTTATCCATTCTACTACCATAGAAGTTGGAATGCAACCAGACAGACAGCTTGGAACTGCCCTTGTGAGGATGTATGGCGAATGTGGGATCATGGACTATGCAAGGGATGCATTTGATATAACTCAGGAAAGAGATGCAGTCTCATGGACTGCAATTATTGCAGCACATAGCAAACAAACTCGCATCATGGAAGCCCTAAAGCTTTTCAGACATATGGAACTGGACGGTACAAAGCCAGATAAAATTGCATATATTAGCATTTTCCATGCCTGTACAGATGTATTGGCTTTGGAGATGGGTAAGTTACTTCATGCTTCAGTGGTTTTAAAGGAGTTTGAAGAGGATATCGTTATCCAAAGCGCGCTTATTAATATGTATGGTAAATGTGGTAGTTTAATAGATGTACATGGGATGCTAAATAATTGTCAAGACCACGATATTGTTTTGTCGACAACTATGATTACAGTCTATGCACAGCATGGATATTTCGAAAAAGCCTTTCATATCTTTCTGCACATGAAGCAACAATCACTGAAATTGGACAATGTTTCCCTTATTGCAATCCTGGATGCATGCGCAGATTGGGCATGCTGTAAGCAAGGGAGGTTAATTCACGAGCATATCATTTCTAGTGATGCTATAACTAATAAAGAGGTAGGGAATGCACTTCTCAACATGTATGGGAAGTGTGGGAGCCTGTCTGATGCTCTTGCCGTGTTTAATGAAATGCATCAAAAGGATGTGTATTCTTGGAGTACTATGGTTGAGGCATATGGCCAGCATGGAGATGGGAAGGAGGCCCTTAAATTATTTGAACAGATGCAACGGCAAAGCATTGTACCAAATATAATCAGTTTTGTTAGCATCCTTTCCTCCTGTGGTTATGCAGGCATGATAGATGAGAGTTTTTACTGTTTTCTTTGCATGAGCCGAGAATGGGGTTTTCCACCAACAATAGAGCACTATTGCTGCATGGTTGATGTTCTTGGGCGAGCAGGATGGCTTGAGGAAGCGAGAGATTTTACAACGAAGATGCCAATGCAGCCTGATGGAACACTATGGATGACGTTGTTCAACGCATGCAGGGCTTATTTTGATATGTAGGGAAATATGTTGTCCTCCTGTTGTACAATATCTGGCTTCTTGAATGGTCATCTGCGCTCGTTATTGTGTTACTGGTGAGAAAAGGAGAAGTTCTTCACAAAATGAAAACCCAAATTGAGGACTTCAGGCAATCACAGGCAGCCAAAGATGAAGGTGATTAATAATAGGCTTGCATCTCTTTTCGGGAAAGGTAACAAAATTCAGAATGTTTGGATCTGCATCCAGAATCGAAAACCGCTGTAGCTTCATCAAACCTAACACCATTCACCATGTCTTGGGTAGAATTCCAATTTCAACCTACGTGGGATGCCGAGGATTTTCTGCAAAAACAACTTGGAAAGAAAAAGAACAAATGAACCCTTTTTTACAGACGAAGAGCTTTATAATGCTGTGGTTTCTTGGAAAATAGTTTTTACCACAACTTGCTGATGCACGAGGTATGGTATAAGCTGGGACCCTTTTTTTTGCATTCTTCAATGTTCTAACGAGGAAAGCCACTGCCACAACCTTTCTGGTTGAGCGTGACAATAGGAGAATTTAGTTGTGCAAGTGAGGGAGAGCTTGCTGATGCTTTCGACTGTCATAGCCGAGTATTGCGATCTTGCCTTTCAATCAAGAACTGTACATGCATGATGGATCATTATTGTCTATACAGACATTCTAAATGAATCTCATGAGAAGGTTCTCACCCGTTTCCTAGTTTTTATAGTTTCATATGCTTTCAGGCAACACTAGAATTGAGACACGATCCAGGCTTCAAAGGAGGCATGATATGGATTCAAGCACGATAATAAGATAAGTGCCACATCAAACACTATATTCCACTTCACTAAGTACTTATTCTGTTCGAAATTAGAATAGCTTCCATTAACATCCACACAACACACACAAAACAGCCAAGAACATCGCAAAGATATGGAAATGTTTGTGATGCACAAGCATTTCCTATTCCTCCTCTTCCACAATGCATATAAAATGCATGTCAAACCCATAGCAACAGACTGGAATGGATCATCAGATGTATATACTCTCAGTGCACAGACGACGTTAATTCATTCGCGCTTGGGACGATTGCTATAACGACATATAAGAATGAAGCCAGTGCAGGTTCTTGGGACTAAGTGTGTGTTCATCTGTTAGGAATTATAGGATTGCTCTATAAATTGTAGTGCATCATTCAGATTTGCAGAGACTGCAATATGTTTTATTCACATCCATGGAATCATTTTGTATTTAGATGCTACTAAAGGGTCATATGTAGAAGCTATCAGGCATAGTCCAAACCAAATTACAATCCGTGTATCTATCACAACAAGTATTATAGGAATTGATGAGTCTCACATGAAGCCTTCTGTCCAAAACACCGATGGTGCACGAAGAATTGACACTACAAAGGCTCATTTTTGCACGTGCAAAGAGATAATTTTTTTTTAGCAATTGAAAGGAGTTCTTATGTTAGGAATAAGATGTCCTATACTTTCTAAAAGCATCATTCATTCAAATCTTTATGATGGCAACATTCACATACCGCAAATGGAACAGGGATTGGTAGAAAGTTTGCTACTAGTTTTGAAGTTACGTGATGTTCTTTCTATTCTATGTGATGCAAATTTGTTTGTAATGCCAGCTAGCTTTGGTTGCCAAATCCTCTCCAAGGAAAAATCTGAATATAACCAGAAAAGTTTCTTTTAAAGTAGAAAGCTATTCAAAATTAATTTGTAGATTTAACCTAGATATTATTTGAGACATAAAGAACAACTGCTTATAAACAAGGTGTTGTGCGTGAAGGGTTGCCCTGCGGTTGTAACGAGCTTGGCCCATTAGCAGACATGTAATTTACATTTGCCTATTGATGATTATTGAGAATATTCAAATTGATCATTACATTAGGAATACATATTATATTAGAAGTTTATATAAAATTCATGTGATAAAAGTAAAGGGCATCAGTTTCTATGAGTGTTTCTGGAAAGAGGCAGAAGGAGCAATTTCTGGGCAGTTATGCTGGTCGAACCAGGGGATGCTTGGATTGCTTAGGTTGTTCTTGTTGTTGAAGAAAAGAATCAGAATTTAATGATTTGAATTAAGAGCATTAAAGAAATCTGAGTGATCTTGAATGTGATAATGTGAGATTGAATGTCTTTTGCCACAGTGGAATATAAGAGGAAGTAAGGATTAAGCTAAGATTATTGTAAGAAGTCCGCGGATGGTCTTGGAATTGTAGAATAGTCTTTGGAATTGTATATAGTAGGGCAGATTTGTATGGAGTAAACAGGATCCTGGCAATAGCAGATAGAGATTGTTCTACTTGGGAGAAGCCAGAACTCGATTGGAACCTTGAAAATCATGTAGCTTATAGGGGCTGCATGGAGGTTCTAGCAAGGGCATGAAAGGCACCATCAGCTCCATGAGACAAGATGCTAATTACCTTTGGTGATTCGATTGAAGTTAAGCTATTAAACTAAACTACGATATGGAATTGCACTACTAAGAAATACTTGGAGCAACATTAATAATATTTACATAGTATTTTCCATCATTTGCTAACCCATTCAACATGGACCACTCCCCCGTGCTTGCTCCATATCAATTAATAAACTACAGAGAGTCTTAAGAGCAACCTCTAAGAATCTGAGAGGTTCAATATCTTAATCTTCATTTAAATATGATAGAAGTAATATGGTTTCAAGCATAATTTTGCATATGGCAATGGATTGTTACTTTCTTGCTGGATTATGATTTCTGGCTCAATTAAAGCAACTTGCCTCATGCAAGGCAAAAAACCATCCACATCCAAAGAACCAGCATACATTGCCAAGCAGCATAAATCTAATCGGTAGTCAATCATCTTGTTCATGCTCGAGGCACCTATGACATTGAGGGGATTTCGAGATTTTATAACCCCTTGAGAAAGCTTTGGTCCACACTTTGCATCCTCTTTCCACATTTTAATACCCTTGTCTAATAGCTCTGATGTCCAGATCTTTGTAGAATATATCACTCTCTCGAGAGTTGTTCCCATCTATAAGGCAGGTGACCCGCACTGCCCAGCCAATTACTGAAAAATCATGGTCAGTTCGGTGTTTGCAAAATTACTCGCTAGGATTCTCGAGCAGCAGTTGATGGGCTAGGCAGAGGCAGCAGAGGTGCGGGCCCTCACCCATACAGGATTCGGACACGGCACTCAACCATTGACCACATCTTCACGTTGCGGACTCTGTTTGAAGACATCAGGAACGGCCGACATGACCTATATTGTTGCTTCGTGGATTTTGCGAAGGCCTTTGACATTGTGCCTCGGGAAAAGCTATGGGCAAGATTTAGCTGGAGGTTTTCAGTAGATTTGAGAATACAGTGTATAGGTTATATAAAAGATGCTCGGGCCGGTTGCAGCCGACAAGCCAACCATTTGATAGTAATATCGGGGTTCGCTAAGGGTGCCCTCTCTCCCCAATATTGTTTGGGCTTTACATTGATCAGTTGGAGAGCTGGCTTGCTGATAATGGGGGCGACGGAGCTCATCTTCTGCACCGAATCATCTGGCAGTTAATATATGCTGATGATGTGGACCTTCTAGCTTACACTCCAGCAGACATGCGCGCCATCTCGATGCCTCGGACATATTCTGCCAAACGACTGATATGCGCGTCAACCTGACCAAGACTAAAGTGGTCTTCATATCATCCTCACATCAGCCGAGGATCCCCTCCTTCAGTTATCGAGGGCAAAATGTGGAAGTGGCACACACATACAAATATATAGGAGTGGAGTTTCCTTCTATTATGCACTGGGACGCATCCATATGGCTACGAGTGATGGCGGGCTGGAAGGCACTATATGCAATGCAGAACAATAATCACAGAGCGAAACTGTATGATTGGACCCATTAGTCGCCCCTGCTCAAGATCTTAATGGATTCTATCCTTGTGTATGGAGTTGAAGTATGGGGCACAGAAGTGTCCCTCGCTACTTGGAATGACTTGGACCAGGTGCAGAAAGCCTTCTTGATACGAGCACTAGAGGTGAAGTCCACAGTGCCATATCAAATTCTGTTGCAGGAGACGAGTTTCTTGCATCTTCCGAGGGCGGGCCTTGATCTCCACATTATCTATTTTTAGAAAGTGGCCAATATAGACGATGTTCGTCTCCCTAGCCTAGCCTATATCATAGCAATGGGGCCGCAGTGCCTCAAGGCCTGTTGGAGGGAAAAGAGAGCTCAATGGTTGATTAGATGGAATGTGCAGGAGCACTGGTGCATACACATGCAAACAAAGGCATATCGCTGATATGGTCTATGGGGTATGAGATAAAGCCTGGAAAGCTTGGGGCCTATTGGATAACGATTTTGGTGCGTTGGTTATCACTAGAGGTGCTAGTGCGTAACATTTGGTACTAAAGCCAAGGTTCAATTCCTCGTGGCACCATTGGTATGTTCCACATGCTTGAGGGCAAGCATCTCGAGGAAGGGGGGAATTGATATAGTCTATGGGTTATGGGATAAAGCCTAGAAAGGTTGGGGCCCATTGGATAACGATTTCCTTGAAGGATCCGCCCTCTTGGTGCGTTGGTTATCACTAGAGGTGCTAGTGCGTAACAATTGCCATACCTTGAAGGATCCGCCCTCTTGGTGCGTTGGTTATCACTAGAGGTGCTAGTGCGTAACAATTGCCATAGCTTGAGGCAATATCTTGACGCTTGCTTCCTCAACAAGCTCTGGGATGCCAGTGCCCTTGAACAGGCCAAGATAGCACACTACCAGCGCCACATAAATCCCACATTGGAAAGGGGCCTGCAGTAGTACCTGCATACCCATTTGCCTATGAAAATGTGCAGACCCATTACTTCTATTTGCACAGGGGCACACCATCTTCGAATTGAGACGGGCAGATGGATTGGTGAGCCATGCCAGAATAGGCTTTGTCAATACTGCCAAATGGAAGTTATTGAGGATGAATCTTATACCCTTCAAAGCTTCCCAACATATGATCAAATCTGGGCGTGCTATGCTGAGTTGGTCAGGCCTGGCCAGCCGCTGCATGTAACATTGAGCAGGCTTCCGTACGGATGCTGGGATCATACCTTCAGAAGGTCATGGATATACGAGATCAGCTATGTCCTCTGGCACACACTTGACATGTACATATACATATATTTCATGATGATGTATACCTATACAGTTTGACATCATTCGTATTACTGCCACGGTTTTTCCCTCGAAAACCCTTTCTAGCGGGGGTTTTTTAACCCGGGCAAAAATAAGTTTGTTACGCTCCTTTATTGGGTCCCATAGGCCAATTGATCGTGGACGATAAAAATCATTCATTCATTCTCTCTTTCTCTTGCAAAACTTGTGGTTCTAGATGACCAATCCTAACGCTCAGACTTTTCAAGAATGTAGTTTTTCTCAAAGGGCGTTCGAAACCTGAAGCACAATGTAAGCCTAAATGTAAGGTGTTGGAGCTTTTGAGCTGAATTCTCAAAATAAATGCATCAGTGCAGCAATGGGGAGCGTACCCGATCTCCTCAAAAGAGTAGAGTAATTTATCAAGTAGAGCATCTATATCATCATGGGTATGTTCAACCATCATGAAACCTAGTTATACCTCATCAAATACACATAGCTAATAAGATAAGATAAATATGAAAATACATATCTATTCCTATTCTAGCTGACATAATTATTGAGCTGCAAATATGGTCTTCTTGTAATTCTTTTGGGCTGTGACAAAGGTTTCAGAGGCACAATATATGCCTTTCATGAGTTGTTCATCATTTTCGTCTTCAACGCTTGCGATTCCAAAATTGAAGATCCCCATATGCAATGTGATCTAGATGTATCATGTAGATGCCTTCAAATATCTTCTACTAGATCTTCAAGAGTCTTCAATACATATTTAGGGGAGGCAATGTGAAAATTAGATTCATGAACTGTAGCATCCCGTAGCATATATATTACATGAATAAGCTTTCAATGTCACAACTGATATGCAGATGCTTATTGTACTTCTATGCCTGAAAACGATTCTTATATGTGAGACAAAAGTAGTACTTTCTATTATGGTAGTTTCAGACTGCCAAAAACTCCAAACTGTTTGCCATTGATCAGTATTAAGCATAAGACATATTTATAGAAGTGTATTTCTGATAGGAAAATATTCAAGTAATGATATTCTAGGATTTTCAACTCTGGTATTCTTGCAAAAGTAGATATTCCACATTTACAATTTCTTAAACTGATTGGGAATCTCTTATGATTGATGTCGCCAAAGTTATCGTGTATGATGAGGTAAGGTAGGTAATCTTACTTGATAATATCACAAAATTGCAGGATAAAATAGAATTATTAACTGCCAAAGTTGAGCATTTGGGAAAACAACATCAAGAGGGTACATGCACATTTGAAACCGATTTGAAAAGTGAAGTACAATATGTGATATCTGAAGAAAGAGATAAGAAAAAGCGTCTTATGAGTTAGAATACTTGGGATTTTGGAAACATATGATGAAGATGTTAAAAGGGTAGCTGATGATTTTTGTCATAATCAATAACAAGCAGATGGTTGTGGCATTGTAGATGCTTGAAGAACTAATCGAAAATTGAAAGAAAAAAGTCATCATATTCTTGTCAAATGCAGAGATGAATCATCTAGAACCGAGTTGCTTAATTGTGGTCCAGATTTGGAAGGGACCAATTTTCATGAGAATCTCACATGGCAGCAACAACAAGATCGACCAGATGCAATTCATCAAGTAAAAGAAGCAAAGGCTACAAGGAAATGGACAGTCTATAGGAATGGACCAGTTAGTGATCAAAGAGAAGAAATAATACGGAGTATTGGCAGGCTCCATGCCACAATCTTTGGAATATGAAGGGGCCAAAAGGGGTGTATCATAGTTTGAATTGGTTAAATGAGGGCAATTTAGTATTCTCTTTTTACTTGAGACATGGAAGCATCTTCTATCTCATCTTCAAGAGGTAAGTGGTTTTAAATTATATTCAATTCGAAATGCAAAACTACAAAGAGATAGACCTTTCAGTGGAGTAGCTTATTATGTTCGTAATGTTTTTGAAAATTGAGACATTTTAGAATGTGCAGATGAAGAAGACAAACAGTTCCTAATCCCATCGATCCCAGCCCTCGGATCGAAATTCTAGAGGGGGCGAGCATGCATGTCTTGCATGCATGCATGCAGTGCATGCCTTCTCTAGTTGAGAGAACGCTATATTAGGCGAGGTTCTTCATCAACGTCTCATCGGCGCTTCCTCTTCTCTCTCAGCAGGATCTTATTCTCTATTCTTTGAAATTATGTAGGGGAGGGGCTTTTTCCTGCTTGGATTGACCAATTTGGCCTTTCTTTCATGCTGTGACATGTCCTTTCTCGGCATTGCCTCTTCTTTAGCCATAATCCTTTGACCTTCGTCCTTGATCCCATTTTGATAAGGAAGTTCTCTTCTATTCGGGAGGTTTTTGTCGTTTTCATGCGAGCCTTATTCTAGAATCCCATCGATCCGAGCCCTCGGATCGAAATTCTAGAGGGGGCGAGCATGCATGTCTTGCATGCATGCATGCATGCGGTGCATGCCTTCTCTGGTTGGGAGATCGCTATATTAGGCGAGGTTCTTCATCAACGTCTCATCAACGCTTCCTCTTCTCTCTCACCTTATTCTCTATTCTTTGAAACCCACCCCTCCCCCCGTTTAATTGTTTAATGTATTTGTCGCCTGGCACGCGTGACCAGCCCCTCTATTTGAAGAGGTTTTTGTTTTGTTGTCGGATGGCACGCGTGATCAGCCCCTCCACTTTGGGAGGTTTGTTTTGTCACATTTGTTCTAGTGTTGGTGATGTGCATGTACAGGTTGGCAAGCGGCAGCAGCTTCGACTTCTCTATTCGTGGGTTTTGGTAGCGAATTCTCAGCCTTACGTTTGTCCAAGCCCCTTGTCGAAGGCTTATCACTAGGGTTTTTCCTCGAAAACCCAAAAGGGCGAGGTTTTTTAATCCCGGTGATAAGCTTTCGGCAGATACACAAACCAAACATTTATTAGCATTGTATTTCATGGGTCCAAGTTGTATAATTGGACATTCCCTTTATTTTTCTTCGTGGGTAGTTCGCATGTGTGCGGCTACCCACTATCCACCACTGTAGAAAATCTGCTGAGATGAATGAGAAGCCTATCTATCGGGAGGTTTTTGTCATTTTCATGCGAGCCCCATTCTAGAATTAGAATTAAGTTAAGAATAGTAGCATTCAAATAGGATTTGCTACTTTTTCTTTCCTTCTGTATATGTTGTGCAAATGAACTTGACTAAGCTTGGGCTGAAAATAGATAACTGGAAAACATCTTGTGATATTCTAATGTTAGGGATTTCAATGGATGGCTGGGAATCTTGATGACAATCCCAATGCTATTATATCAGAGGCATGGCCAAATATGTACAAACAGTTTTAGCCAACACCATGAAATAAATTCTTCTGGGCAACAACTCCTCAGCTTATGTTCTTCACTTGATTTTATAGTGTATCATGGCATGCAAGCAGTGGGATGCATTCGGATTCACGTACCAGTATGTAAGGATAGAGAATTTACGTATTCAATTGTTGATTATCTCATTGGTCAATCGGACTTGGTACAGATGATTAATGCATTTATAGTTGAGCAATTCAATCCAAATTCAGATCATGCTCCAATCAGCTTGAAATTTGCTTTTAATTTCATGCCAAATATAATAAAAAGAGGCTCAAGAATAAAACATAACAACTCCAGGGATTGAAAGTTCCAAATAGAACTGGAAAAGGGGATGCTCCAAGTGTTGCGCTGGCATACAGAGGTCATGCACTCAATTCCTTATTGGTAAAATGTGCATAAAAAGTTTATGGGTTTCATGGTGCCACTGCTAATGCACATCCAAAGAATAAATAGTATGATGAAGAGCTTAAAGAGGCAAATAAATCAACCACAACTTGCAAGCTTATAAGAGATTTATCAGGTTAAGAAAACTGAATGGATATACCGTCAGCAAATTCCAATGGTAGATGAGTTTCAGACTCATCCTGGACGTTTCTGAAAGAAGCTATCTCCTCCAAAAGAGCAGATGTATCTCTCAAATGTTGAGGTATGGCATGCATATTATGCGGTTCATTTGTACCTCAAAGTTGAAAGCGAGCTTGATTTGCCTATTGGTATGACTAAAACATTCATAATACCAATTGAAGATGTGGTAAAAGGCAATGGTAAAGCAAAAGATATTGATAGGCTGATCCGAGCACTTTAAGGTTTACGGTCCCGAATTAGCTGAGGTAATTGTGATCCACTTCAACCAAACTATTCTAGAAGGCTTTCACGAACCTTGGACAATACATGTAATTCATTCAATACATTAGAAGGGTGAATAGTGAATCCAAACAAGTACCATACTCTTATGATGAGTTGAGTTTTAGCTAAACTCTTTGACTGGATTTTTGATTGCAAATTGACTAAATGGGCTGAACAAAATGGAATCAGAGCAACTGGGCAGGCTGGATTTTGCCCTGGATTTCATATTTAAATTACTTGTTGACTTTAAGAAAACGATTGAACGATTAAAACAATTGGGAGTTCCAAATGATTGGATAGTTGCTATTGGCCGCTTATATGAAGGGGAAAAATATGTATATATGTTGGTTTTATAGATATTATAATCAGTGATATTGGAGTTCAGCAGGGTTGCCCACCTTCCCCAACACTTTTTGGCCTCTATATTGATCAGGACCGCTCTTTCCCACGTATCTTCCAAGAGTTTGTTATTTTGCTTCTTTATGCTGATGACTTGTTGTTATGTGCGCACAATCAAGCTGATTTGCAGCTGCAGATAGATGCTGTGGAAGTCTTTTGTACCAAACCTTGATAAAACGAAAACCTTATATTTTGGCAAAGCAAAGACTGCTTTGACATATCAAGGACATCTAATGGAGCTCACTTCGTTCCTCTAGAATAATCATCAATAAAGGTGATGAAATACCTTCCTTCTTGTCTAATTTGAATGTTGATTGGTCCACATAGATCACTGTGAACCAATTCCAAAATGTCGATCCTTTTTTTTTTATCTTTTAAACGATAATCTTGTACTTTTCCCTAACATGCATCCAACGCAAGTAAAATCTTCCATATTCTCAGCCGCTATCAACCCTTTCTTAATCGTAAGCCTTAAATTATTCAAATTGATGTGCCCAAATCTTTCATGCCAAATTTTTAAGGAAGGTAATGTTACTGAATTAATGCTTCCTGCTACAACATCATTACAAAATCCATAAAGCTTCCCAACATGTCTTGCAAGAAACCGCAATTTATTATTATTGTCAAACACCTTATAGCATAATTTGTCAAAACAAACCTTAAAACCTAGATCAGCCAACTGGCTTACAGAAATTAAGTTCCTTACTATGTTTGGAACACATAATGCATCACTTAAATTGATTATTCTTCCATTCAAATAAAAAAAACTTTAATATTTCCAACCCTTTGACCTTCTCAGCTCGCCGTCTCCCATTTACACAAATGTGAACTGTTTTGTGCATTTATTGATCAGAGCATCATCATTTTTTATGATTGATCTCTCAGCTCCTGAATCTATCACAAGTAGATCATGGTTTATATTCGTTTACTTTCAGAAATAGAACAGACTATATGTATGCTTACCTCTTCTTCAGTATCTTCTTCAACATTTAAATCTCATGCCAAATTTATACTCACATGCCTGACATCTCTTCCTTTAAAAACATCATTTCTTCCTCTTTCTCCACTATATCCACTCTTATTTCCACCAGAGAAAATTCTTCCTCTTCCTACATCTTTAGAGCTTGAGCTATTTGCACCAATATGCCCTAAACCCTGACAATTGAAACACCTACTTTCTTTAAGCTTTGGACAATTGTTTTTTAGATGCCCAAGCTTTACAAACAAAGCAAGATCCATGTCTACTCTTACTTGAATGTGAAATTTTGTTTTGAATGTACACTGCAACCTAACAGCTTCTTCCTATAGAAATCTAGGGAGACCAAACAATTTTAGCTTAGATCTAATTGCGGTATGTGATTGCACGTTACTTATCTTTTGATTTCTTTATCAGCATAATATTTCCTAAATGTTCCTGTCACGTATTCACCTCCATGATCAGGTCTTATACATCTGATTTACTTCTACTGTCTTTCTCAACTCCAGCTTCATAAATTTTATAAGCACTAAAAGCTAGAACCTTTGTTCTACGAAAATAACACTTCATTCTTGTAGAACAATCATCCATAAAGGTGACGAAATATCTCCTTCTTTATAAACTTTGAAAGTTGATTGGTCCGCATAGATCACTGTGAACCAACTCCAAAATATCATTTGCGCTTTCCTTTGATCTTTTAAACGATAATCTTGTACTATTCCTTAACATGCATCCAACACAAGTAAAATCTTCCATATTCTCAGGTGCTATCAACCCTTTCTTAATCATAAGCCTTAACAAGTCTTTCATGCCAATTTTTTTAGGAAGGCAATGTTACTGAATTAATGCTTCCTGGCACAAAATCATTACAAAATCCATAAAGCTTCCCAATATGTGTTGAAAGAAATCGTAATTTATTATTATTATTGTCAAACACCTTACAACATAGTTTGTCAAAACAAACCTTAAAACCTAGATCAGCCAACTGGCTTACAAAAGTTAAGTTCCTTATTATGTTTGGAACACATAATACATCACTTAAATTGATTATTCCTCCATTCAAATAAAAAAGCTCCAACATTCCTGACTCTTTGACCTTCTGCAACTCACCATCTTCCATTTGCACAAATGTGGAGTGTTTTAACAGGCTATATATATACTTACCTCTTCTTCAGTATCTTCTTCTTCAACATTTGATTCCCATGCCATATTTATACTCACATGCCTATCAACTCTATCTTTAAAAACACCATTTCTTCCCTTTCCTCCACTATATCCACTCTTATTTCCATCAGAAAAACCTCTTCCTCTTCCTCTTTCTCTTCCTCTTCCTCTTCCTACATCTTTTGGGCTTGAGCAGTTTGCAGCAATATGTCCTAAACCCTCACAATTAAAACACCTACTTTCTTTAAGATTTGGACAATTGTTTTTTAGATGCTCATAAGCTTTACAAACAAAGCAAGGTCCAAGTCTACTCTTATCATTACCTGAACATCCTTTAACCTTACCTTGTATACAACACTTCAATTGTTCCTCATCCTCATCTTGCAATATCCTTCTTTGTTCAATCTCAGTTCTTATCATAGCTTCTGGCTCCACTTCATTCGTTGCGACGTTCCTCACCAAAGTTGACAACTGCTTAAAGTTAGAAAAAAGACATGAGAGAGAAAGAACTTCATATTCTTTGGTAATTGATGCTCCTATATCTTCTAAATCTGTAATGATATTGCCTTATTTCTGGAAAAAAAATTGAGTAAGATTATAATTTTCATGAAATTTTAGCCTCCTTAGCTCTCTTTCAAGTACTTCCAGTTGAGAAGAATTTTTAACTTCATATGTTTTTAACAAATAGACCCACATTTCCTTAGGAGACTTCTCTCTCAATTTTAGCATAATACTTAGCTAAGTTTGCTAGAGATAATACTTCTAGCTTCATGACTTTTACCCTATCTTGTATTTTTGTTACAGCATTTGATCCTTCTTCAATAGCTCCTGCTGTTGAATTAATTGTACTGCTCTCTGCATCTTCATAAATGTCTCCAGTTACCAGCTCCCATAGTCCTTCTATCTTTAAAACATCTGCCATTCTTTGTTTGCCACTTGAAAACCTATCTCTCATTGAAAAACCTCAACACCAGTTAGTATAGATGCACCAACGTTGTAGCCATTAGCTCTGATACCAATGTGAAGAATTTTTGTTAGACAAATAAGATGCCACAAGCTTATATCTATCTAATGTTCCTTTAAACGTTATCCAAAATGCTATATTATTATCAAACAAAAAACTCTGTAGCTTTTTCTTACCTTATCGAAAACATTGACCACTTTTCATATAGCATTTTCATCAGATAATTCATCCTTATAGACTTCAACAGATGATCCATTCCTCTTGGAAAACTCAATTCATTAGCTACAAAATACAATCGTTATGCTTCTTAAAAATGTCTCGGCTCAAAATCCCGCATTCGGGCTTCAAACGGAAATGTTCATTCTTGGATTGAAGCCATTAATCCATTTGGAAAAATACAATATGACTACACATCCTTCTTTTTGTGCTATTTTATCCATCGACCATGCACCATTGACTATATAATATTCATTTTCAGTGCTAGGTTTTTATGCACTGGCCATTTACCATACACCATTGTCTAGAAAGCATTTCAGTTCTAGAAATTATACTTGCACTATGCATCGTACAATATAGCATGATATGATTTTCACATTCCTCCTCCATGCTATATCTGTGATTGTTTTTACTCTCAAGTATCCCTGTAACTTCTGAAACCTATGAACAGGAAGTACTTTAGTGTGTGCATCAGCAATTTGCTCTTCAATACTTATCTATTCTGTACTTATTTGATCTTTTGCAACCATATCTCTGATATAATGAAGCCTGAAGTTCAATTCCCTTCAACACATGCATCTACGCTATTCAAACCATATAATCAAGGCATCTCGCCTAGGGTTTGCCCTAGGTGATCCGATTGTAGGTTTGGATTTTATTGGTGTGCGTCCGTAAGACCATAGTGCTGCTTCAAGAACCAGGAAGGAACGTTGGTCTATTCGATGGAGGGCACCCAACAATGTACCATGACCATCGCAGAATCTTCTTATCAGAGGCAGGCAATTATGATCTCTTCGCCTTACATAGCATTGTTGGAGCTGATCAATGCAATGCTTCGGCTGCAGGCTTTCGCTCAGGTCTACGTACTCCTCAAAGTATGGCCCAAACTCTGCTTTAACGATCTCCGTTCATATCTGTGTCTATGCGAATTTTCTGATTCTTCTGCTTCAGTATCCCTAAGGAGCGGACAGAGGCTTATTTGCTGAAAAGAAACAATGACATTACAGTCGTTAGCTAGGAACTCATTGAGAAACTGTTGCAATAAAGTAAGAAACGTGGTGCTTGTATTCTTTCAATCCTTTCATTTATACCATTTTGGTGCTGACAGAACACCTTCGGAGAAGTACACCTTCTTGTTGAGGCTGGGCAATCTGGCGAAAGGTAACATGATTTCTGTATAGATAATTGAAGCATGTAATATGTAAACCTGTTCGTTTGTTTTTCCTTATTACAGAATGACAGAAGATATGAACAGGCTTTTGAAAGTGGGACATCAAGACGAGGCCTTTAAGACGCTGGAGGTTATGAGACAACAAGGAGTTCCCTTATCAGCAAATACTGTACAGTCTCTTCTTCAAGGGTGCAGTAAAGAGAACGATATACCAGGTGGAAGAAGATTGCAAACATTTATGGTTCAAGGCGGATTAGGTTCAGATGCCTTTCTAGGGTCTTACCTCATTAGGTTGTTTGCTGCTGGTGGCCATTTATCTGAAGCCAATAAAGCATTTCATACCCTTGCAAAACCAAATGTATATGCATGGAGTGCAGTTGTGTCAGCAAATGCCAAGCTGGGAAGAGGTGAGAACGCCCTCGAATTGTACTATAACATGGAATTGTTGAATGTTAACAGTGACAAATATGTTTATATTGCTGCCCTTAGGGCATGCACAGTGGCAACTTCTATAATGCAAGGAAGAATTGTCCACGCACAGATAATTGAAGCTGGCCTCAAGTCAGATATTGTCATTGGAAGCACCCTTATTGATATGTACAGTAAATGTGGCAGCTTAGAGGAGGCATCTAAAGTGTTTGATGAATTGCCAAATCGGGATGTTGTGGTGTGGGGTGCAATGATTGGAGGATATGCTCAGCATGGATGTGGTCTTCCTGCCTTAGGACTTTATAACGAAATGATAGATGAAGGTATAAAACCAGATAAGTTCACAATTTCAAGCACATTGAAAGCATGTGCTAGAGTGGGAGCCTTACAGCAGGGAAGATTAGTACATGGCATAGTTATTGACAACAAATTGGACTCCGAAATCATTGGGAATTCTCTGGTTGATATGTATGCAAGGTGTGAAAGTTTAGAGGAAGCGAGGGATGTGTTTGATGCATTGCCAAAACGAACTATAGTTTCCTGGGGCACAATGATAGCAGGATACGCTGGACATGGGCATGGGTCTCTTGCATTAGATTGCTTTGAGAAAATGCAAGAGGAAGGCATAAAGGTAGATAAAATCACTCTTCTAAGCACTATAAAAGCATGTGCTAGCATAGGTGCCATAGAGCAGGGAATGCTGATACATTGTCAGGTCATTGAAAGTGGGCTAGAGTCAGATGTGGGGCTTGGAAGTGCCCTTGTTAATATGTATGCCAAATGCGGACTGTTGGAGGATGCACGGAAAGTATTTGATGGCCTGCATAATCAAACTGTGGTGTCATGGGGTTCAATGATAGAAGGGTATGCTCAAAAGAGTGATGGCCTTATGGCGCTAGACCTTGTTGATCAAATGCAACACGAAGGTCTAGATCCAGATAAAGTCGTGTTTCTGAGCATCTTGAAGGCCTGTGGGACCATTGGAGCAATAAAACAGGGGAAGCTAGCCCATGATCAAATCATCAAAAGTGGCCTTGAATCAGATCTGTCCATTGGTGGTGCCCTAATTGACATGTATGTGAAATGTGGGAGCCTTGAGGAAGCACAAGCAGTGTTCGACAAACTGGAAAGTCCAGATGTCGTGTCGTGGTGTACAATTATAACTGGGTATGCAAAATCTGGCAACATTGAATTGGTTGAAAAGTGCTTTAAGAACATGCAAAAGCTAGGAGTTAAGCCCAATGCTGTGCTATTCACCAACATCCTTGCTGCTTGTAGCCACAAAGGGCTCCTTGATGATGGGGTTCTATATTTTAAGTCTATGAAAGAAGACCATGGGATCGTAGCAGATGTTAACCATTACAATTGCATGGTGGATCTTTTGGGGCGTGCAGGATATTTGAATGAAGCAGAATTTTTGCTCTTAAATTTGCAGGCTGACATGACAGCCTGGACTTCTTTGCTTACTGCCTGCAGAACTTATGGCAATATGGAAATCGGAAGAAGATGCTTTGACGAAATTGTACAACTGCATCCTGAAGATGCCTCTGCATATATCCTTATGTCCAACATTTATACGGATGCTCAAATGCTGGAGGATGCCGGGGAGATAGAGGACTTGAGGAAAAGTGCATATGCATGGAAGAAACCTGGAAGAGCCTGGATCGAAGTTGACAATAAGGTGCATGAGTTTATTGTTGGAGATAAAAGCCATGAGCAAAGTGACGAAATTTATGCAATGATAAAGAAGCTAAGCAAGCGAATGAAAGATGAAGGATATGTCCCTCAGGTGGACAAAGTAATGTCAAGTGGAAATAAGGAAGACGCCCTCTGTGGACATTGCGAGAAGCTGGCTGTGGCTTTCGGACTTGTTAACACACCCCCAAACACAACCATCCGGGTAAGAAAGAACATCAGAGTATGCCCTGACTGCCATACTGCAACCAAAATTATTTCTAAAATAGAGGAGCGGGAAATTATAATACGAGATGGATACCGCATTCACCATTTCAAAAGTGGGTTGTGTTCTTGTGGAGATTATGTTTGAGCTCTACACTGCCTCCAACGAAGAAGCAATTATTCCTAATTTGAGTGCTGATAGTTATAGATCTGCAGACAGAACATCAAGCCACCATGTTGTTAACGTTGATGCTGGCCAGCGTATGCGAGATATGCCAAGCAAAGACTACTCAACATACCCATAGCACCAAATAATTAGCTTTTCTGGAACCTGGCAAACACAGATAACTAATCCTTGTTGGTTTGCTGGATGAAACCTGATCATAAAAGAAGCAGCACATTTTACCAGAGGAAATTGTACAGACATTGCGGGAAATTGTACATATATTGGAAAATGTACAAATATGGAATCATTCTACATCATGGGATGGTGGTCTCAAGGACAGTCTGCATGGTCCTAATTAATTTGGCCACATAAATTGTTCTTTGCTGCCTTAAGGGTCCAAAGTGTCTACAAACTGTAACCAATTTTAATAAGTTCATTCATAATGAAAAGCTTAGCCCATTAATTCATCAACAGGCATGAATTAGAATTTCAAAACCTGATGATAGTTGCAAGGTCAAGGCCATGTTAGAAAGATGCCATTGCCCCTCCGATCGTTCAATGCATTTAAAACTACACTGAAGGTCTCATGTATGACACATTGATAATTTTGATTAGTGCAGCATATTTGATAATTTGCAATATTTGATTCTTGTATAAGGTCGCAGAGTACGATCAAGAAGATGGCATTAAATTTGTAATAAATATTTCTTTAAATCATCTGCACACCCATATACGGCCAACGAGACCTGCTGCTGATAATATAATCTGTCCTTAAAAAAATGTACGTATTTTTTAGCTTAGCCGAGAACAGGCCTCGAATTTAGTTTTTGCACTAACCAGCAAAAATGCCGCCCTTCATCTATACTAATCGGATTTTTGAGAAAAACACCCCTAATTTGCCGGATTTTACACTAATTTTATAAAATTTCGACCGGAAATTTGCCTGCATCTACTTTATCAAATTGGATATTTCTAACTTTAATCGGAAATTCTGGGGAGGAACCCCCTTAATTTCGACCCTTGGCCGAGAACGGTGCATGCAACAACGTAAGGCCGCATGTTTTTGCCGCAGGGCTTCATTTGAGGATTTTCCAGGTATGCATTCCTATATTTTAGTTCAAGCGATCGTTAACAATTGGTATGGCAAATAAGATCTATAATTGTTGAAGGAGCATTACTTGACAGTTCAAAGAGGGAGAACCTTTCCTGGATGCATGTCTGTGAAGGATGGAGTGCCCAATAAGACAGCAATTGCATGTTGTTCTAGAAATTTTCTTAGATGGCTTAGCTACTTGGTTATGGTCCAATCCATATTGGGTGCTTTCGTGATTTTCATGATCAACGATTCGCCCACTTATGTTGGTTGGATGATTATTGCGGTGTGTGGTATAAGTTTCATTTCTGGAATTCTTGGGTGCATATCTGCAGGTCAAACAGGCTGCTTTTATGCACATGTAGTCAGTCTGGTTGTGTCTGTGTTCAGTCTTGCTGCATCAGCAGCTGTTGCCTTCATCAAGACTAGTCTTCTCTTACATCATCTGCATTTCAAAAGAAGCAGATATGCAGCTGGAGTATTGACTAGGGCTGGAGCTGCACTTTTTCTTCTCACAATATGTGTCCAGATTACAACACTGGTTATGGCATTGGTTGTGCATTGTTTTCGCTTCATTGATTTTTATGAGGATGAGGAAGTTAGGAGATCCACCATCGAGGATGCTAGAAGGAGCTCAGTTTCCAGGACTTCAGCAGACCCTATCCTTCAATCTCATTTGTCTAGGAGTTCCAATCCATCAATGAGCCCCATTCTTCAAACCCAACTATCCAAGTGTTCAACAGGTCCATCGAGCCCTTCCATGGATGCCATCCTTCAAGGCCGGCTGTCAATTGGTTCATCAAGAACTTCCATGGATCCTATCCTTCAAGGTCGAATGTCAATGCCTTCATCAGATGACTCAAAAACTACAGTTGGCCGCTTGCCAGATCTGAGATTTCCGCATGCATCTACTAATGCAATGGTCCATGTACTTCAGAAACAATATAAGCAACCTAAGCATAAAATACATACAATTGTTTACAATTGTTGATTGGGAAAACTGCTGTAGATGCTAAAAAGCACAAATAAGAATTTTGGTATTTGTATCCGGATTGGTGGATACAATTTGCAACTGAAATTTTATTGAGTGTTTCATGTAGCAATGCTGGATTCTTTATCTTCTGTACTTCCGTGCTGGTTTTAATCTTTGGTACAATCTCTTTAAAGTAGGTGACACAAAGGGACATATAGCCTAATATATTCTAGCATGCAATTGTTGCACTTTTCTTTCAAACTCCTTTTGACGAATAAATCCTTTGTTGTCTTGAACAGGGGTTCCTGGAGATGTGCGAAATATGCAGTGGACAGATTTGGTCTCATTTGAGTAGCAATAATATATAAAGTCCATGGGTAGATACAAATTGGTGAGAGTATTATGGGATATATGCAGTTGGGGATTCTGTTTGTCTCCTACTTCTGCTTCCTAAAGGAAGATTTAGAGAATGAAACGTCTGGGTTTCTGCTGTAAGAGCGGTTTGTTACAGCACCAGGTGAGCGACCTGATATGCTCCATAAGGATTCAGCCTTGTTTGCAGCCGCTGTTGGTTGTAATCCAGGCTTTGCTTTAAGAATGGAATGCTTAGGGGTTTTGCTCATGCCATTAGCCAAAAGCCATCTGGATCCTGACTGCTGCTGCTTTTGATTGGCCCAGATTTTATTCTTGTTATCTTTACTTTCTTCATTCGCTTTAAATCCAGACATATGAACTCCCACAATCTTAAATTGGGGTCCTTTGTCATCTTGCTTGATCTCTTCCTTGTCTTTATTATCTCCTTTAAAGCTGATTGTTTTCCAAATTTTTGGTCTTGGTGGCACCATGACACGCTCTGCCTGGACTAAAGCCATCATTGGAGCACCAACTGGCTCATAATTCCGAAGGGGATCTCGCAATTGGACAAGCATGGCTAAAGTCAATGTGTCTCCCATTAAGCCTCCTTGCTCTGTATTGCTTCCCTCACCTTTGTTTTTGGAAACAATAATATCTTTATGAGCAGCATTATGAACATTAAGGATTGCAAGAGTTTTTTCATTGTTCTCTAGTCCATCATAAACGCCTGCATCCAGCCGCATCCACTCATCCAAGGAAATACCCATGGACATTAAGCTACTATCATCGTCCTGTTCGTCTGCTTCTGAGCCAATTATATTTTCACCCTTTCGACCTTCAAGCCTGGAGACATCACTCCATGGTAATGCATCAACAGTGTAAGGAGCATCTTCCTCAGCCATATCTGCTTGGATCTTCAGTCCTTCCATTGCCAATGCTTCAATTTGTTGCATGGCCATGGGAGCAAGTTCATCCAGGGATAAAAATTCTTCACCTTTGTTACCCGACGTAGCATGCTTTGCCATGACCTCTGTTACTGAACCTGAACTGGTCTTCAGAGCAGATGAACGATGATTAAGTAAAGTTCCGTCTGTAATGGATTTGAAATTACCTCCAGCAGTTTCTGTGGCAGTTAAATACCTACAAAAATAGTGTAAAGACTTTGATAAAAGGAGATGAAATGCCATATTCAGATGCAGCCAATGACTATACTTTCCTTCCTCAATAGTATTTCTATCCAAAGTAAATAAATATTCTTTAAATGTAAGGTGTAAGCTTAGGTGTCTTTGTAACTGTGGTCTAACAAGAAAGATCATTTCTACATGTCTCAAAGAGCGGCAATGGTGTGCTCAACATCACGCATTATGGGTATGATTCATTTAACCATGCATTTATTTTATTGGTGAGAACATGCAAAGGAATGCAAGATCAGCAACTTTGGATGTTACAAGCAAATGATCACAGCCCAAGCAAGAGATTATACTTATTGTCAAGCATGGGATATAGAACATACCTTTGCCCATGTGCAACATGTTGTCCCTCCAAGGCAATTTGATGGATGCTTTTCCCTGTAATGTCCTCCAGTGGCATAGCGTGAGTGGCGTGAAGTGCTAAGTCATCCATGCCTGTGGCAGCCAACTTTCTTAAGATATCCAGTGCACTAGAACCCATATCTATGGGTACTACTATGGGCTTTGAAACATGCATCACGAGGTTACTACTATTTCTACTTTGAACAAAATGAATAGGATCCATAGACCTCAGCAATCCACCATCATTAGTAGGGATAACTGCACCAAGACCATAAGCCAAAGGAGGCGGCTCTGTAATGTCCATTACATCACTAAATGAACCAGGGAGCCTTGAAGATGATTTTGGTGGCACATTTTGAAATACTTTTTCATTTAAACCCCATTCCTGCATGAGTGCTTCTGTTTCAGCATCCTCCAGCATTTTAGCTCGGGCTTTGCTCCACATCATTTGCTTGGCTTTCTGAAGCTCTGTCTCTGCTGCACTCATAATTTCAGACAGTTCAAAGTCATCAGGGTCATCAAAATAGTGTCCTGTAGAAGAAGTCCCACCTCCTGATATTTCAGTTTCATCTAACATCGCCTGGTCCTCTATAGCTGTTTCCCTACCTTCTGGAATGGAAATATTGAGGCCAAGGCCTCCTTCAAGCAGAGCTTCTTGCTCAAATTGTTTCAATAACAAGGCCCTGGGAGACTCAGGCTCACTGTCAGATCCAGGAATTGATGTTGTTTCCTTTCCTTCCTCCAGCATATGCAAGAATTCTCCTGCTACTTGATCAGCTTCATCGTCAACATTTATTGCTGAATTAGTAGATTGTTCATTTGCGAAAGGCATAACTCCAATCTCTCTTGACTCATCATCAAGTCCTTTTTTTAGCATTGATTCAATATCCTGATCTAAATTGTTCAGTGTTCTTTCCATTTCTTCTAATTGTCCAGAGAGACTGCCTTCTTTCACCCCTTCAGAATTGTCGATATCTTGTAGGGTTCCAGTAACCTTCATCTCCTGAGTCACTGTATCAACCTCTATTTCCTTCTCAACATCTTTACCTTGATGCTGTAGGTGTGTATTATTCTCTGTCAGCAAACTCAATTCCACACCCTGGTCAACTACAACAAAATCAGACCCTTCTTCATAATCTTCTTCTTCTTCCTCAAAAAGGACTTCAGCTTCCTTTCGCTGTTGCTCTTTGCCTGTTGCACGTATGGAATCCAAAGGTTTCTCTAACTTACTTGAATTCCTAGTGTCCAATGATGAATAATCAAGCTGGTCAAAGACATTGAACTTGGAATTCAGTTTAGCAGGATTGGACTTGATAGAAACAACTTCATCTTCCAGGCTTAGGTGCTCAATAGGGTAATCTGAAAGGTCTGTTGCAGGCTCTGACATAGCTGGTGAGTACATGCTTGACTTGGAAGGTTTTAACTTCATGTGAGGAGAGTTGGGCATACTATTAAAGTTTCTTGTTTCACTCAGAAATGGGTTCTGAGGTACTAACCTCATGCTTGAATTGCCTGCTCGTCTGGTATCCTTATCCACAAATTCATACCCAAATGTAACCATAAGACTGCCTCCCTTGGCCTTTCCTGATAAGCTAAAAGATGTACTCCACTGATCAGGTGTCGCTTTGTCGTCTGCTGTTTCAGGCAAAAGACGACTCAGATCAATTTTGTGCTTGCCAAGCTCTAATCCATCTACATCAGGAGCAGTTACAGAGATGGTGAAAGACTTGGCCATGTATTTGATTTCACCAGTGGATTTCTTAGAACCATAAACAGAGCATTTTACGTAGAGAATTTCTTCAAACTCAACAGACCCAAGATGAACTCGAGCTGGAGAGGTATGAGTAGCCACCTCATGGTGTTTAAGATGGACCTGAAGACGCAGACCATTGGTGGAGGCAGGAAGATTGTCAATGGCACGCACATGAGCAGAAAACTCACACAAGTTCCGCTGCTGCCCTATATGGGCCAGGGCTCTGAAGGGCTTCCAGTTCCACAGACTGTTCTTCTTCTCTGCAGGAGCCCCAAGCTTTTTGCTGAAGTTTATATTGTCTTCTAACCATTCAGGAAACTCGTCCTCTCTTGTCTCAAGGTCTTTTTTGGGATCTATAGCAGAAATGGAGTGCCTAGCATGCCGACCTCGAATTGGTTCGTCAATCATGGGGGTGTTGGAGACATTTCCTGCTTCGCTTATACGCCGATCCCTTCTGGTTCTTCCATGCTCTGAAGCATTGGATCCACCTTTGTACAGAGCCTGACTCAGTGCTTCCAGCTCCTGCAAAAGCTGCCCACCTGATTCTGCTCCCTTCTTCTTGTTCGCCCCCGTCTTGGAGCTTACCATTTCTACAAATTGGACAATACTCTGGCCCTTTAAATTTAGAGCATTCAGATTTAGAACAAATTCAGATCAACCTCTGATCCTGGAGCCCATTTTTGCAACTGAGGAATGAATGACTGATCTGAAATGGATTGTTGTTGAGGCTGTTGGGAAGGACAATTTGTGTGGAGAAGAATGGCAGAGGATAAGCTTATGGGTTTTGACATTTTTGTTTTTAGATGTAAAAATTTGGGCCTTTGGTTTGGCAACAAGACACCAGAGCGGGGTCATGGACGAAAGGAAGGGAGGAAGAATTGCGATGAATGGATGCCGTTGCTCCATTACAGAAGGTGGACTTGTTCTTGCGTCAAGACACACACATGGGTGGGCCACTTGGTTTAAGTGTTTGCTCATCAAATGTTTTCCTTCTGTCCTGCAAGCGCAAACGTTCTTTACTACACATGGGCATTTTTAATGCTTGATAGAATGCTTCACAGTGTTTTAGCCCTTTCCTCGTTATTGCTCGTTATCTGCCAACTCCTTAGCCCAAATAGCCATTTGAACTCTACCACATAAATGAACTATTTGAAGTGATTAAGGCCCACCAAGGAAGGGATAGGAATTTCTTGTCTTGTTTTAGCTTTGGCTTATAAACCCAATTTGGAGAACACAACACCACCATCCTCATTGGGTATTGTAGATTACGTGATAACATTAGCCATTCCATTATCCAAGAGGCAACCTGTTTCATCTATTATTAATTGAAAAAGATTTTGTTTGTTTCTTTCTTTTAAAAGCACTCATCCCAAGTGGTATACATAGACTTCAACACGGTTTCCATTATAATTCTTTTTTTTTTTTTTGAAAAACTGTGTCATCAATATATTAAAAGAATGATAATGTTACAAAGCAAGTGAGGAAGAAGGAGAAGCTGCCAAAGAGGCAAATGATACCCGACACTCCACAACAAACTCACGTAGAAAAACTACAACTCTCCCATGTTTTGCATAAACCCAGGCCATCACCATCTACAACACCCAAGAAGTCATGCCAAATGGCAAACTTCCGCTCTACTAATCAGGGAACACCGGAAAGCTTTGAAATAGCTTGTACCGAAGTCGAGGAATCGAGAGGGCTTTGCGTTTCTTTGAATCCCCTCAAAGATCCACAAATGGCCGCTTCCAAATCAGCCACACCAACCAAGCCGCGACGGATGCAAGGCTTGTCGCCCCAAGAGCGCCAAGCACCGGGATACACATGAAGCAAAGAAGCTGGCGGCTAGTCAATCTCACACAAAGCAGCCCCGACCCAATCCCAGTACACGCAAGTGAGGGCATAAAACCGCACAATGCTCCACGCCTCACGATGAAGGCCACAACAAGGGCAGAGGGCTCACACCCGGCCTAAAGCCCGACTCACAAGGGCATTCACCCCGATACAGCGGTGCACCACTTGCCACGAAGCAACCTAACCAGCCCGTGGGGGAAGTGAACTCCATGTCCACGCCCAAATTGAGCGCCATCGAACCCTAAGCTGCAGAGACCACTTGCACGAAGGGTGCGAGTGTCATGAATAGCCAAGACATTAACAAGACCGCACAAAACAAGAAGACACCACATCCGGATGAATGAGGGGCTGTAGGTATGTGTAGCGGAATACTCCCCGCCACTTGTTCCCAGATAGCCCGGTCACTGCCCCTCAGGCGAAAGTGAGCTCGAAAGAACTCCCACGAAGCTAGCTGACCACCCCAATACCAATCCTCCAAGGTGAGCCTGGCCAGCTCGCCCTCCGGGCCGTGATCAGAGCATGCAAAGTGGCGATAAAGGGCAAGTGCGAAGGGGGAGTTTATTATAATTCTTGATTCTCAAGTTCGATTTAGTTCTTTATTCACTGTTGAATTTGGTGGAATACTTGATTTGCATATGAGCTGTGTGGACACAACACCAAAAAGACAGAAGGTGAAAAGACGAAACCCCCAGTAGGTAGGTTTCCATCTCAAGGGCACAGAACGCCATACATGACTGACAATCTAGTTTTCCAAGCGGATTTAAATAGAGAGCACTTATTATAGAGGAATGTGTAATGCCACATTTGTCATGTGCTTATAACTAGCAACATGATGCCATCACAGTTCCACCGAGTTAGAGGCAAAGATACTTGAAGTCGATTGCCTTGTAGAGATGGGGATGCGATTGACTAACATAAGAAAGAGAGTGCTTCCAAAGTTGTCAATGTCACACCAAGCCAAGTTATGTTCTACAAGAAATTTATCAGGGCGGCCAAGGCTGCCGAGAACATTTCTCTTCATCCTTTTGTCTATATGTCTTTGCTAAAAACACTTGTTAGAAATGCGAATTCCATGGTTTTGAGTGCTATTGTGATGAATACTTAAGTGTGTGAACTTAAATTCTATGGTTTATGGACTACAATTGTATCCAATTCTTTGGATATTTGTTTCTCAATTCATTTAGTTATAGAAATATAAGAGGGTACAAAAATAGAGGTAAAAATTAGATGTGTGTGTGTTTTTAAGGAAAAATATTCATTTAGTTCACATTCTTTCTTCATACTTCTTGACAATTTTAAACATTTACAATGAAAATTTTGCAAAAATGGAAGAACAAATGAATGATATAATCTAAATGCAGAGACAAAATTTCTTTCTAATCATCAGATTACTCAAGACTAAGCCCATTTTATTTGCTTTTATGTTTACAGTTTTCATGGAAAATTATCAAGACTAAGCCCATTTTATTTGCTTTTATATTTATAGTTTTCATGGAAAATTGTAGTTTGGCCTTGCTCCTTTCCCTATTGTATATTCCTTTGCATGCAGTTAGGTGAAACTGGGCTCCTACTTCAATACTACGAACATTTCAGAGATTGATGGACACCAGACAGATAAATAACTAGATCTATATACACATTTGTCTTACTGGATTTCAAAATGGAATGTACACCTAAATCCATGCAATATCAAAAGATCATTCTTGCTGAGCTTGTTTAAATTTCCACTGAGAAAGCTCAATCAAAAAACCTCAGAACATGAATCGACAATTGCCTATAATGTTGGACGTCAATTGAGAGTCCATGAACAAAATGGTTAAAAACATCACCAACCACCTTAAGAAAAAAAACCGTAGATTTCAAACCTCAATATACAGAATTATAATGAGTAAACACAAGAAAAGGTGACGATTGTGTATCTAATCATGGCATAACCGTGTTTTATGCTCCATTCTATTTTATGTTCCATTCCAACTTCAGTGAAATAAACTCCTGGATGAAAGGGAAGAAAAACATCATTTACCTAATGAACAAACCAAGTTTTATCAAAGAAATTAGAGAAAAAGCCTGGAAGAAAACAACGCAGATAGATTTCATCCAAAACATTTGGAGGCTTGCTGTCTGTTAAAATATGCCCTTCAGTCAAATGAATTGTTGGAACTAGAATCTAGGCAAAACAATGCAAGTCTAAGAAGTTATGCAGTGGTGGGAGACGGTGCTCAGTTTGGGAAGCCTAGAGTCTGCGTTGGGTTTTCAATCAATAGATATAAAGAACAGGCTCGGAGCTGCTGGAGATGGACATGCTAGAGATCATCCTCTTCATGCCATACTCTGTTAATGCTAAATGATGGACTTTTCAAATATACATCTATGAACATAAGCAGTGCATTCAACATCCATAAGATCCAAGGATCTGCAAGAAAAAACTATCACAGTTTAGCTCTAACAAAGAATCATCCGAAGGATATCTCCATCCAAGAAAAACTTGGTGATATCCTGCTTACCTCATGGCTTTGTAACAATTTTTAAAGCCAGAGTTTGTGCCGGAATTATTTTTGGGAAGCAAAGGGATATGCATTTTGTATTTGGCCCCAATTCGAGCAAGCAGAAGGATACGTCCTAGAATTGTCAATAGTGCCTTGCAATTTGCAGATTGGCTGATGAGCTTCCTGTGACAAAAGATTGCACCTGATGCCAGTGCTAAATTTGGGATAAATTCATCTTTCCTGCATATGAATTCAAACCTACAGGCAGGCTTCAAATATGATCCTGCCACTGCAGAGACCACTATCTTGCTAATGGCATAGCTCTTAAAGCAAAGCAAGATTTTTTGGTCTTTTGATATCTACCTGCTCAGGCCATGTCTTGCAGCATAGAGAAAACAGGCAACTGCAGCTATGGCAAAACCCTATGATCAGATGGGGCAGTTATGGCGCCAGAAGCTCTTCCCTTGCGAGCAGTGCTATTTTTTTTTCTATTTTTTCCCCGATGATTCAGAATCTTTAGGTAATGCAAGACTGAAGTAGATGGATTTACCGGATTTCGTTGCTCTATAGCAACCTGCCCGATGATCGATCATTTGTCAGGCTCAAGATGCAAGGCAGTCGAATGAAGCTTCAAATTAACCCCAGGGACAGACCTGGACCGCGTCCTATTTCAACGTGTCCTCTTGCATTCTTTTTAAGCACTCTTTTTAATCCTCTCTCTATATTTTTTTCCCCCGGACAAATGTATGACAGGTGTCATCTAAATGATAAGGAATATAGGATAATATTCTCAAAGCATCTTGTCTATAGCAATTATATAGTTTAGATAATGAAGGATATGTGATATGAGTTATTTTGCTCCTACAATGTCAACAAGCTCAGTAATGTAAAAGCAATTAAAATCATGAAAATTGGCACAATTTCTTTCACAAATTAGACTCTGATTTAAGAATACAGCAAGCAGTCAACCTTTTGCTCAATCCCATCTATGATAAAATGCAACCGAACTAGGTTTTTATCAAGATAGATTTATATTCTGGCTTAACCTTAGAATAGATTTATACTTTGATTGGGCTCTTAGCAGACAGCTTGCTAAGGTAGGTTATAGCTTACTAAGGTAGGTTACAACTGTAAGACAAGCAAGGGTTTATATCCATTCTATCATCTCAAGAAATTTGCCTTAATCCTTTTATGAGTTGAAAAATCTGGACTCTTTACTTAGAATCCGACCGAACCCTTTTGAACAGATCCAAGTTCGTCTGGTGTGATGTTTCAACATAATATATGGTGTGAATATGTATATTATACTGCCACATCTCAAGTACATGTCAACCCCAACGACCAACGACATGTACACGGCAACCATATAGGGTTGTACCCGGGAATATAACCATTGGAACCATTAACATGTGCATATAACCCACTGCCACATGGCATAGGCCTAAGTGGCCTTTTAAATTCCACCCTTAAAAGCAACACGTTAAAAGGAGCGAGAAACCCTAAAAGTGTCCCTTTCAGATTCCAGTCTTCAGAGCTCGCATTGCACAAGTGACAGACCCATTCTGACTTGCCAGTGTCTGTGGAGCTTACTTTCCCAAGCAGATTGCCAAGAATCAACCATCTCGAGTCATCATGACAACATGGATGCCGTCCGAGGACTTGAAACAAGCCAAGGATCTGGTATGTGGTCGATCTGTTATGCAATGCCAGCTTTCCGACCGGCATTAAGCCGAGTTTGTATCTTCTCTTAGCCTTAGAGGACCTCTAGATCCCTAAATCTCAGCCTCTAATGAACAAACCTAACCATGTATATTTAGAGTAGATAGATTAGACCTTTACTCTGTTATTTCAGTTCATTGGATGATATTTTATTGCTCTGTGCGCACCTCTTGTGTATTGGGAAGGGGTATAGAGACCCAAAGCCTTGTAGATGATGTTCCTAGATAGCCTCTTTAGTGCCCAATAATTGCGGCCTATGCATAGCAGACCGCCTGGCTGTGGATGGCATGGTTAGGCTGGCTGATAAGGAAGGCTTGTCCGGCTACAGTTGATCCCTCTGGTGCTTAGCGATGGCCGGGGAACGTTGTGCGCTAGGCCGAATAGTTTGCCACTGAGTGTGGAACAAGGTATGGGCTCGACACCTCCTAGGTAATGCGCCGCCTCAGTGGGGTTCAATTCGTAAACGAGCAGTGGCTCTCTAGCTCGCCTGTAGTTGGCATGGACCTTCTGGAGGGGAGTGATCCCTTCCTGCCTCGTCGGGACTGGGGAGATGCAACCCAGGAATAGTCCCTCTGACTATGCACCCGGCAGGCTACGGTCACATCCCCAATACTTTTCAGCCTATCTGCAAAATATGCATAGGTGGGGCGGATGGAGTGGACTTCCCAACGACCATGTTTTTATGCCAGCCAAATCCATTTGCCACTCAGTCAATCCTCACGAGTCTGAGCCTTGGGTAGGATTTCCCTTCTTTGTTGATGCTACTGATATTGTTGTTCAGATGTTGTGTTATGGTGAGCCACCATTCGAGATGGATATGTATTTTATGTGATGGCATGTGCTTATATTTTATGCGCTTTCGCAGCTAGGTAGATCTCGACACTAGAAGAAAATCCCTACCATTGCAATGCTTTTTGAAACATTTTTTACATTAAATTAATATTATAATATAAGTTTAAAACAACGTTTCAAATTAGTAATGTAAGGGTCAGGTGAAACGCATTACACATTTGAAACGCGCTGCAAGTTTGTAACGAGTTTCAAAGTTGCAACACATTTCAAATGTGTAATGCGTTGCAAATGTGAAACACATTACAGTTTTTATATGCATTTCAATTAACTGAATATGAAATTTTTACTAATTTGTCAAAGTGTTTCAAAGCATTTCAAAAATGATACTACTATTAGAAATACTTAAAGGTTCTAAAATTAAAAGAATGTCAAAAGAACAAAACATAAAATATGTCGCGCAAGACACGTTGCATGATGCAAGTTATATATAAATGAAACAGAAGTACAAAATGTTACAAAGCTATCAACAGTCAAGTTTATTCAGAAGACTGTTATAAAGCTATCAGCAGGCATAGCTGCCTGCAGCTCCACTTCCACCGTAATCATCATAATTTTGATTTCCAAGAATGTCATCATTTTCAATATTATGTATTGGATCTTCAGTATCATCTTCTACTTCCATATCATCCAAGAATAGGAGTTGCTCAACTACCTACAAAATATGTACATGAAATTTAATGATACAAACTTAAAAATAATTTTGAAAAGCTAAGAAACTTGTACCTTTTGATCATTCTCCTCTATTGGCCATATTCCATGTTGTGGAAGGTATCCCTGGTAAAACCTTCAACCTCAATGGTTTAGAACCTTCAGGTTGCTTAAGAATAGAATAGAATAGAATAGATTTTTTATCGTCCCTGAGACCGATTGGCCTATGGGACCCAAACAAAAAGAGAGCAACAAGCGCATTACTGTCATGATTAAAAAACCCCCGCCCCGAAGGGTTTTCGAGGGAAAAACCTTGGCAGTAATAAGTATGCTAGCATGCTGTACAATTGTATCTGACAGTTCAATACCGTCCCGGAGGACACAACTGAGTCCGTGCATCCATAACCTCCTGGAGGTATGACCCCAACAAACCCACTGACGCCGTATTCAATAACTCATGCAACGGTTGGCCAGGCACTAGTAATCGAACATACCGCTCTCGGATGTGGGCAAATGCTGGGCAGATCTGGAGGGCATGACATTCATCCTCAATGGCGCCCTGGTGGCAACACTGGCAAAGCCTTTCCTCCCGTGCTTCCCGAGCCCAACGTCCTGTCTCAATGCGGAGACGATGTGCACCCGTGCGAATGGAAGCTATAAGTCTGCGCTTCTTCATGGGCAAATGGGTGTACAAGTATTGGTGTGGGCCTCTCGTGAGCCTAGGATTGACTTGCTGCTGATAGTGTGCCAGTTTAACGTGCATCAGAGCATCTGCATCCCAAAGCTTGCGAAAGAAAGTAGCATCTCGGTACAGCTTGAGTGCCTTGTGATCTTTCTTTGTCCTTACATGTATGCATCTGTTTGCCTGTACACCCCAGCGTGAGAACCACTGAGCTTGCTTGTCCTTCAGCAGGTTTTGAGGCATTGGGGACCCATCGCCATGGTCAAAGTAAGGTTGGGCAAACGTGTATCACCCATGGCGACCACCTTCTGGAAGTAAATGAGATGGCGTTCCAATGCAGCCCATTGAAGGGGTAGAAAACCTGTCTCCTGGAGTAGGATCTGGTATGGAACTGTGGACTTTACTCCAAGGGCTCGTGCCAAGAAGGCTTTCTGCACCTGCTCGAGGTCATTGCAGGTATTGAGGGATATCACCACACTTCTGCCCCATACAAGAGGACCGGCTCGACCAAGGCCGAAACAAGTGTGACTAGTGGCCCCAGGCATACAACTCTACCTTGTGGCTGTTGTTCTGCATGACATATAGTGCTTTCCAACCCGCCGTGACCCGCAACCTGATGGCAGCATCCCAGTGGGTGGTAGCAGAGAACTCGATCCCCAAGTACTTGTAGGTCGGAGCCACCTCTACATCTTGTCCCTGGTAAGTGAATGAGGGAAGCCTTGGCTGACGGGATGATGAAACTAGCAGCACCCTAGTTTTGGCCAAGTTAATTCGCATGCCAGTGAATCGGCAAAAAGTGTCAAGAGCATCCATGTGACGTTGCATGTCCTCTGGAGTGTAGGCCAAGACATCGTCATCATATATGTGTTGCCAGATTGTATGATGCATGAGATGGGCGCCTGCCCCTCCATGCTCAAAGAGCCAATCTTCTAGCTGGTCAATGTATAGGCCAAAGAGTGTGGGGGAGAGGGGGCAACCCCGACGCACTCCAATACTACTGATTACCGGCTATCTTGACGATGTGATACGGCCCGAACATGCCTCGTATAGCCTATATACTGCATTCTGCAAGTCAAGGGGGGTCCCCAGGTGCCGCAGTCTATCCCATTACATGTCCCAGGGCACTGTGTCAAAACCTTTTGCGAAATCCACAAAACAACAATACAGGTTTTGTCGGCGATTCCTGCTATCCTCAATCAATGTGCGCAGAGTGAAGATATGATCAATGGTGGAATGCCTGGGCCGAAAGCCTGCTTATGTGAGAGCTCGCATATCTGCCTCCTCTGTCCATATTGTCAGCCGCTGCTCAAGGATGCCAGCCAATGGTTTTGCAAAGAGAGAGCTGACCATGATAGTACGATAGTTGGCTGGGCATTAAGAGGCAACCACTATGTGTGAAAAAATTCCAAGAATAAGGCCTGGATACAAGTTAACAACTGCTTTCCCAAATCAAGAAAAAGACTGCATCAGGAAGACTAATGCCATTTGCAAACAAGATAGGATCTATAGGTGTTTTGAATTGAACAACTGCTTGACACTATGAGGAATGCTGGGCCAAAAGTCAGATGCAAAAAGAATAGCACAGATTATTCAAAATGCCAATCCTAACTAGGTCAAAAATAAGTCAATATCCCTGGCAGAGAGCAATTTTTTGCAGGTAAACCAATATGAGTTCTTTTGGTGTTTTGATGCTTGATTCTTACTCTCATGTATCTGCACATATGGGCCAGATTCTTCTTTTATGGAATCAGATGCAGAATATCCTTGAAATTCAAGTTTTGGCAAGACTGACTGTCACAGTGAGAAAATAGAGAATAGGATTTTGGCAATTCTAATTCCTAATGAACTTTTCTGAATTGCAAGTGCACTTTACCACTTTTATGCTCTGCAATCAAAGAAAGTGTGCCTTGTTCGATCAGATATGCAGCCAAAGTTTAGAAAATGCAATTTTCACTTATAAGATAAAAAAGAGATGCAAGTTTTTTTGTAAAAAGTCAAGCTTGTAATGCCCCCCCCTTTTTTTTTTTGTTTGTCTTCTTCTAGCTCTTATGCTTTCTCTTAGGTGAACTAACTTCTATAAATGCACATACTATATCTATTATCACTAGATCTATTTTATGCTCAGACTGTTGAATGTAAAATGCCTTTTAATCTATTTATGTTTTGGGCCTTGCTCTGGAACACAAGACTGAAGTTAGACATGAATTGGCAGTGTCTCCTTTATGAACAGATTAACCTCGAATATAAGTTTACCTCTTCATTTTACTTTGTTCAGAAAAAACTGATTAGCAAAATATACTCAGTAGTTACACCAAGGATCGGATTTTCATTCAGATCGAAATTACACAGTCATTAAACAGGTTCCCAAGCTTTAAGGTATTGGGTACAGGATCAAATTCATCTTCATAATATCAAGAAATCAATTTGCATCAGGTAATCCATCGATCCTGATGAAAGGAAGATAAAATTCAAGTTACAGTCATTCAAACCGATCTTCAAGAGAGAGATCTCGATCGAATTATGCGCCTAAAGCCCTCGAAGTTTCTCTGTGATCATTTCCCCTTTTTATATTGCTCTGTTCCGGCCCATTCTTGGCAGGCTTGTAGTCTTGTCTTTTAGTTTGTTCTTGGTATAGTACAAGCAGATCCAAAGGTATTTCACAATGATTTGGTGGTTAATCTCAGGAAAACAGCCGGATCTTGGCACGACAGAGGTTTAGGGTTCTTGAGAAAATTTCATGATTTATCCCACATGGGTAAAAGCATGTTGTGGTGTTCCAATTCGGCTGTCCCCCCTGTCCCCCCAAAATGTGGCATTGCATCCACCACTTTTGTGGCATGAAAGTATAATTATGGCACCGCTCAACTACCGTTATTTAAGAATAGAGTCCCAATTTGTGGGGGAAATTCTAATTTCAAAAACTAAATTCAAATTCCTGTTCTTTGCCTACGTCCTGTTCTTTGGCTCCCTCCCTGCTGCAAGCTCCAATCCATTGTGGATATGGATGTCAATGAGGTAATCTGTCCATAAACCGGCATTTCAGACAGGAGAAAACGAAGAAGAACCAAGGAACAAGAAATGTTGAAGAAAAGACGCCAGAGGAAAAGAAGAAGAGAAGAAAAATTGGAGCTTGCAGAATTGGCAGAAGGATCCGGTTCATCAAGAAGTGCAAGCAGTAAACGCCGTATTGTCCTTAATTTGCTAACGTCTTTCCATAAACAGACCAAAAGAATGGAGGATAGCATGAAGAAAGAAATTTTACTTGAGTTTTTGAGGGATAAAACATTGGAAAAATTCATAGGTGAAGAATTAAAGGATTTGGAAGCCAAGAGCATCGTTATAAGGAGCCTCTGGGACTCCATGCAGACTATCAAACTCTCTACCAGCAATGACTGCCTAGCAGCCAAGAATAGCTGCCTTGCAATGTCCGTACCACGCCGTGCGAATTCTGAAACAAGTGATAAAATCAGCCAGCGAGATCTTGGAAAGGTATTAGGTGTTCACCCAAGAAACCTGCAAAAGGCAAAGAAAAAGAGGGAAGAGATCGATTACAATGGTGGGAAATGGGTTTCTTACAAGAGGGCTAAAAGATTCGATGCAATTTCAGATGAACATATAGAAAAGATTCAAAAATTTTGGATTGAGAACACCAGAGTGTCTCCTAACATAAAGGATGTTAGAACTAGAAGATTAGAGAGAAATGTAAGAGAAGAACATGCTGCCCACTATTTGGAGGAATCACAGGTTAGTTTATTTCTGTTATTCATGTTTTCTTAGTTATGGTGCTTAGTGTGGTGGTGCATGTGGTGGTTATTATATTGTACAGTGATTGTGGTGTACTGTATGTAGCATGTGAATTGTGTGTAGTTGACTCTAGTCTGAAATACAATATTTAATGTTTGGAATATTAAATGTTTGGAATATTAGAACATGACAGAATTGAGTACTCCTTTACTGGGTGTGTGTACAGTCTAAAAATATTTGAGAATGATAACTGATACTAAGAAGTACAAATTTTTGTTGAATAAAGACAATTTTTTGTCATATTCAAGCACAGCTCTGTTAAAAAGTATAATATATTAAAAAAAGGATCTTACAAAATTTGGCTTTACAAAATTTGGCTTTCCATTGAAAGCTCTGTACCCGAGAACTAAATTTACATGCATTTCCTAAGCAGCAGGAAATGCTGGTATGACTGGCTCGAGAACTGGTGCATCCAAAATTATTGTTTTCTGCACTAAAGCATCTAAGCTTTCTGCAGTCATCCCAGAATTTAACAGGATGAGGTTTGCCAGTGCTTCCTGCATCCCCTGGTGGTAAGAACGCAACCCTGCCAGTAATTCCCGCTGTTGTAGACTCGGAGCGGGCAAGTGACAGAGAACAAATAAACCAGCTGACCTTGCAGCAGCATGTAACATAAGGTCATGGACCTTGTCTAAGAGCTCACTTCCTGTCAATCTGCCCCCAAGCATAGCCATTGAAGGCCCAGCATGCAGTATGTTGTATGGCTTTAGGTTGGATTCGAAATCAGCAAAGAAGGTGGATTTACGCATTTCCACCTTCAGAGATTGGTCACGAGGCCTGTTTAACATATGCCGAATGCCCTCCTCGCTCACCCGGGGTATGCCGTAGTGATCTCTGAACATCCCTACCATTGCCGGAATGAACTTGTTCGATTGAGAATGAAACGCCAAAAATCAGACATAGGAACAGGATTTAGGACCCAGATCCTTTTCTAATGATTAGAAGAGGAATGTAATTATTATCAGGGTGTACGAATTTCAGCAATGTTTATGAGGGCAGGCTAGGCAGATTTTTTATGTCAGACGAAATAGGATAAAAGTGATGTGATGTGATGTGTGGTGTGGTGTCGTGATGGTGTGGTGTCGTGATGGTGCGATGCGGTGTGGGGTGCGTTATGTCCATGGTGTCATGTGGGTGTGTGTATGTTAATGTATGATATGTGTGGATTCAATTTTATTTATTCTCCCCCTTACACCCCATCATCTATCCCACCACCATAGACTACCACCTTGCGACTACCACATTACCACCACATGCACCACATTGTCCATTACCACCACACTCCACCACACTCCACCATATCCCACACTACACCCCTCCACCACACTCCACCACCACCACCACACTCAACCATGTACCACACCACACCCCTCCACCACACTCCACCACCACCACCACACTGCACCACACCACATCACACCACAATCCACAACACCACATCACCACCACCACACCCCCCACCACACTCCACCACACCACACCACACAACACCACCACCACCAAACCCCACGACCACACTCCACCACACCACATCATACCACCACACACCACTACACATACCACCACCACCACACACCACTCCACCACCCCCCACCACCACACTCCACACTCCACCATTTGGTGTATGGTGTATGGTGTGTGGTGAATGGTGTGGTGTGTGGTGGGGTGTGGTGTGGTGTGTGGTAATGTACACAATACTAAGGTGCTCGTTCTGGTGAATATGATGAGTGTGGGCATGGTATGGTGCATGGTTTGGTGTGGTATACACATCCTAACAGTTTAGTGTTTATTGCAGATGCTATTGTTCAAGAGGTTTTTGGACCAACATCCAAAAATTAAGATTCGTCTTCGAGCTTTTGAGAAGCTAAAACCCTGGTTTGTTGTGAAATTGAAGGACTTCAATAGTTGATGTTGCATTCAGCACGTGAGGATGCAAATGCTAGTGGATGGACTCAATGGGATGAGAACCAAACATCCGAAGAATTGCACTTGCACCTGCGATGTTTGTAGATCACATGAACTTGGTCAATGCAGGGCACACAAGCATAAAATTGCAAGAGGAAGCTTGTGGAGATCTATATTGTGTCCAAAGAGTGAATTAGATGAGTTTCACAAGAAGGCGTGCATCCTTGGAGATTGTGAGCTGTGTGGAATCAAGAAGTTTCAGACCTGTCCCATGGAAGAAAGTGGCGAGAATGGGGGAAAGTGAAATGGGAGTACATTGACTATGAAAAGGACAACGCCTCGAAGTTACGGTAGGAGGCCGACTCATCAAGACAATGAGACAGTAACCCAAGGAGCTTCTGGATAAACTGAAAGAGCGTCTAAAAATCTTTCCACTGCATAATTCCAGGTACCAATGGCAGGCAAAACAATTTAAGGAGCTTCTGGAGAATCTCCCAGCAGATGTATGTCTTTCGGTAGTGGATTTTGTAGAGAACTATACATTCAAGGAACAAGGCGAGTGCGGTCGATCTTATTTGGATCAATAACCGATTACCATTTTGGTTCAAATAACATATCAAGATGCGACTTCGGTGGCGGATGAGATTATCAAGGAAACACATTACTATGTATCAGATGATAGGGAACACGATACTTTGTTCGTGCAACACTGCTTCATGAAGCACCACAAATATCTGGAGCAGAAAGGAAGGGTGCCAAAGAGACATTATGTGTTTTCAGATGGTGCAGCATCTCAATTCAAGGCTTCTAGACCATTTTACTTTGTGGCTAGGTACACAAACGACACTGATGTCTATATGATGTGGAATTTTTTTGGTTCTAACCACGGGAAAGGTGAACACGATGGCAAAGCTACTAAGTTGAAGAGATGGTTAAGACAACTGTAATTAAAATACAGCAGCATAAAATTGGGTAATGCTCATGAAGTGGTAGAAGTTGCCGAAGAGATGTTTACTTGTGGAACATCCGAGTGGATGAACACATCTGAAACCAGTAAGAGGAAGAATATAAAAAGGTTCTTTTGGGAAGTCAAGGTGGAGGATATAGATAGAAAGAAAGCATGGGGTGCAGAAAGGATTTTGGACACTAGGCAGATCCATTGTGTACATGCATTCAATCCTGAATCTCCATTGCAGTTGCACACGAGGGAACTTTCATGCTTCTGCAGCTACTGCTTGGATGGCATGTGGGACAGTTGTGTGAACAAGCACTATGTTGATGATTGGAAACTTCAAGTTATTGTACCATCCTCCAATGTGCATGCTGACATTGAGGACCGTAAATCCAGCAAGTCCTTGTTCTCCTCCAATCCCACGATGTTAGCAGAGGCACTTAGAGTTGGTGATAATTTTGCTGTCGTTGCTCCGAAAGGGAATGATGAGGGTTTTGAATTTTGGATTCTGATGTGCACAAAACCAAAATGGATAGTGGAGAAAGACTTCCAACTCAATGGAACATGGTACCTCGCCGGTGATAGTGTCATAGAAGGTATGTATTACAAGAAGGGCACAAGATCAACCGTCAGCTATGATCTTTGCAGTAAAGACGCCTTAGGCATAGTATTCACAACACAGATCTGTGCAATCAGTCTTCACATGCCACCAACTAAACGTCAAAACAGGACTGTATATAGGCTGGATCCTTTAGATGAGGAGAAAATTTTACAGAACTTACCCGCAGTTCTTTCTGACGATGATGAAATGTAAAACCATTCTGTAGTTTTCAGAACTCATGTGAAGTTTTGTGCTTCAGCTGTGAAAATGAGTTTGTCTTGATTTCTTTTGAAGATTTGAATTCTTCTGAACATTTGATTCCTTTGTTTGTGAGATGAATTGAATATGAATTTTCATTCAAATGAATCGAGGTTACAATAACAATTATGTACATAAGAAAGATATACAGTGATTTAAAGTACGAGGTGACTCATGCACCTACATACTTCCCAATACATATGTTCCTATCAGTTCCAGCTTTTGTTGCTTCTAATCTTAAAATTTCAAGCATGAACACTCTAACATCAACTAGATCCTGGTTTGAAATGTCCACAACCTGTAGTTAACCACACTTTGTCAACAACAGAGTTTGGTTTGTCTGCTGCATTTGAGTTGACTTACTAGATCAGGCAACAATGTATTCACTCCTTTCAAGTACCCCCTCACAAATTTGTGCAGAAACGAATATACGGCAGGGCCACATGAATGAATCCCCTCATAAATTTGTGCATAAATGAATATACGGCAGGGCCACATGAATGACCATCGGTTTGAAGAGGCGTTCTGGAAAATTTCACAATATCTGAGGTTGTAAAGCTGAAATTATTGTGTCCAAGCAATTCCAGGAACCTGCATTTAAAGTTTGTTGTCATTGTGCCACAACAACAAAATGCAATGAGCAAGCACTAACCTCTCAATATATCTGCTTCTGCCATGCAAGCCCGAGCTATCAAAGTGATATATCCCTGGTTTATATCTCTGTGCGAGACACGCGTGGCTTACAATCAGAAAACAAGTCCAGTGATGTCCATCATAAGCAGGCAAAAACATGTACTGGCACTTATCCAGATTCACATGTGTTCCTTATTGTTTTGTAACTATTTGTGTCCTTGGACAATGTCGAGTGAAAAAGAGGGTCAAAGAAATGAAAGGGATGGCTCATTCCTTGGAGCATCAACTAGTATTCCATGTATCTGCAAACATATGCATATGATGGCACAATCCTGATGATCACAAATCAGATGAAAGTATCACCTTGAGAAGAGGAGGATCAATTGATCATTGAACCATTGCGTATCAGCTTCCAAAATTTTGATGTCGGTGGGGTTAATCACGACAGTTTCAGTTCCACTCAACACCACTTCCAAATGTGTATTTGGCTTTAGATAGACAGGGACTGCCGAAGCTCTATCATCTCTAGTTCTAAACACACACGAGAACATTTGCTCACAATCCATTCAAATATTTTAAATTGAAAAAGTACAACACATATCATAGAAATTTTTTTACTTATATTGACTTTCAAAGAGTTTTACAAGATTCATTTATGAAAATACTTGTCGAGCATTTTCATGCAGTTGCACGACTCTTCAGAATCCCACATGTTCCACATTTGATGTTCCTTCACATAAGCTGGCACACTTTCTGCAGCCAGAAGTCCCTCCAGCCATGGTTTGAGTTGCTCCAAAAGAAAATTGGAATCCAACCTGTCGGGAGCAAAACTATTTATATCATTGTGTTCGGCTGGTTGGCAGAATCCTTATATCTGCTGTCATCTATCAACAATGTGTTTTTCACTTGGTATTTCCAGAATTTCTGGTACACTTTGGACAGATCCTTAAGGAAAATTGGCTTATTAACCACTTTTAATTTTGTGTTGGTGCAGTCATCCTGATTCCAAATAAAAAGAAATCTGCCCTTATATTCCTGTAGCAACTTTCTCATCAACAAGTCAACATTACTCTTAGCATGTTGGACCACAATGCAATCTCAAATTTTGAAAAACACCATTCTAAGAACTCCTATAATCCAGGCCTGGAAACTGCTGCCTTTTGAAGGTTCAATTTCTGGAGGGTCACTTCTGGCTCGGCCGATGCAGGGATCCTCTCTTTCAAGTCATAAAACTTGCCTAAAACCCCATTAAAATCCAGAACAAGGAGAATTTCAGTTAACCTCTTGGTTTTTCTTGGTTGAGGCTGTATTGGACTCGTTGAGCAGTCTGCATCTTGTCCAGGATCTGGGGTTTCTTTGTCAACTTCATTACCTGCATCCGCATTTGGCTCATGTTCAGCATCAAAACTTTTTTCTGGTGAAGGACCCCGTGCAGAATGAATCTCAAGGGAATTAATTTTCCCCCCAAAAACTGATGCACTAGGAATCTCTTCGTGATGGCTTCCAGTTGCAGTAGCATTTATCTCTGTAACATAATTGAAATGAGGAAGACCACAGAAAAATACAAAAAAAATAAATCATGTATGTGGCATCGGTACTTACTTGATACGACTGCATTCAGTTCACTATCCAAATTTCGTTTTGGAGTCTCCACGCTGTCAGCAGCTGGGATTGACTTAGAAGTATCAAATGGCGTGAATTCTAGGTACAACCGGGAGGTATCTTGCAGTCTCATAACTGATCGAGGCGTGGATAACTGTTGGATATCCTTGGTCTCAAATTTCTGCAATTCTGCAAACATTAAGTCAGTAGACCTGTGACAACATCAGTAAACATTAGTTAAGGCACGTACTTGTGTCTATTGGTTCTTGTGGTACCACTCGAACACCAAAAGCCAAAAGCCATGTCTCAGTCATAATATGGGCACAACTGGGCTGCAGCAGGTTCTAGAGTGTCTGCAAAACAAATTCAAAATTAATAGAGTCTTTAGACGAGGGTTAGAGATGATAATATTTACCTCAAATGGTGTGATAGACATGGAATGTGATACTGGTGACTGCATTTTGCTATCACAACTGGCAACATTTTACCCTCCCATTTCAGACAACGTCCACAAAATGGACAACCTTCATCACCCTCTTCTTCTGCCTCAGGAAGCATTGGAAGTGCAGGATCTAAAGGAATGTCATGACCACTACACTCAGAAAAAATCTCAAATCTTTGCATTCGAGGTTGCAGCTCCAGCAGTAAGTCTTCACATGCCTTTAGCTCAATTTTGGTTTCTGCTAGTTCCTTATTTAATTGATTCAGCCTAGGCAACACTGTACCATTTAGCTCTTCATCCTTTAGTTCGCTTACAACCCGAACACCCTCTGCTGCTTTCGGATTTGCTGTCATGAGTGATTGCCATATGTGCAAATCAGCTCTAATTTTTTATGCTTTATGCTCCATCAACTCAATCTTTCTTTTGATATCATTTTTCCTATCCTCGTTTGCTTGCAATCGTTGCTTGCATCTATCAAACCTAGCTGATGTTGCAGCCAACCATTCCTTCACAAGTCTGCGCCATAGTCTGCAAAACAAAACACTACGTATATGTCAGCCTCCTAACATAGTAAGCCACGTACTGATGGAAAACCACAATCACACATCACACGACACAAGGTACTCTCTACACACCACCACATACCACACACCACACAACATACGCTGCACAGTACACACCACACAACACGCTGTGGTGGTAGCAAGGAGTGGTGGGACATTGTGCAGGGTGGTGAAGTGTAGTGGTGGTGGTGGTGTGTGGTGTGTGTTGTGGTGGTGGTGGGTGGTGGTGGTGGTGGTAATGGTGGGGTGTGTGGTGGTGGTGGAGTGTGGTGTGGGACATGGTGGAGTGTGGTGATGGGGTGTGGTGGTGGGGTGTGGTGTGGTGGTGGTGGAGTGTGGTGGTGGTGGATTGTGGTGTGGGACATGGTGGAGTCTGGTGGTGTGGTGTGGTGTGGTGGTGGTGGAGTGTGGTGGTGGTGGTGGAGGGGTGTGGTGTGGGACATGGTGGAGTGTGGCGGTGGGAGATGGTAAAGTGTAGTGGTGGGAGATGGTGGGGTGTGGTGTGGGACATGGTGGATGCCAACAATTGACCACTCACCAGACCACACACAAGGCAACCAAAAATTTACCCATCATAATAAACCACCAAAAAACCACTGTAGATGTGGGTTTTTATGCTAAAAAATTATTTCTTAATAAAAGCCACATAATATAATGGTTTTCATAACTAGTAGGTGGTTATTTATGTTGATTTTTGGGTTGCCCCTAGGGGGCAAACCCTTGTTTATGTGGTATCCTAGGTATATGCTAGAATATCCTAGGTATATGCTGGTGACTGCTCCAAACCCCCTATTTCCTGTAAACTCTCGGTCAGATGTAAAGAACTCCACGACTCCTTGCAACCGGGTAACTGGCAAGGCCAGAATCGCCGGAATGTCAGAAGAGAGACGCAGATTACCTATTATACTGAATTTTTGAGAGCCACTCTAGGCTCAATGGTCATGCCTATCGATTTTGCTTGCCTCACGGAAGCCGTCATGCCGGAGCATGTATATGAGCAATTGATTTTTCAAGATTGTGATTTTGTTTGGACTCTTTCCTCTACTTGGAAATGGGCTCCGGGGGCATGTTTTCCGAAATCCGATGCCATATATCCTTGCCCGATGGTGGATTGTATATTGGTCTTGAAGTCCTACCACGAATGGAGACAAACCGGGCGGATTAGGGGTTTGGAAATATGCAGCTCTTATGAAGTCTCCATGTCGGGGAAGCGTAAATGCGGCTAAAGCGACCTTTGCCGTCCATCGGTGGAATGAACCACGGCGATTTGGCTACCGTGAAATGTAGCCCAGCCTTGGAAGAGAAGAATGCTTACAGGATGAGGGCCGCTTGCCCGACTTTTAACTACCCCTCCGCAAGTTTGGAGGTACTAATTGTCGAGACCAATACCGTGCCTTTGGGAATCTGCGGCCATCCACCATGATGTAGAAAACTTCCCTTGTGAGTTTACCATCTCGTGTTCGATCGGACATGGTTCTCGCACGTTTTAGGATCTTATGTGCATCGACAAATGGGTTTGAATGTTTACATTGCAGATTCAACGTAGTCCGATTCATGATGTTTGCATAAAGGCTGCGGGACTTATTCCAATTGAAGCCAAGGTCTATACAAGATCTTCCAATCGTAGAAAATCAAAGGACACCAAAGAACATAGATGTCTTTGCAACTTTTCATTCTAGTTATGCTCTCTCGAGAGGCTTTGGATTCATGGGTAAATAATTACAAATGCAGGCTTCTATTCAGGTCCCTTCGAGCCTTGTCCGCACAATTGTGGAGAGCAAGCGGTCCAATGAACTTCCCTCGGTGAGATACATCTATCATCTTCTAAACCGAAATAAATATACAATATACATGTTTAAGCTTGTGTTATGGGACGATTCACATCATTATTAAGAGAATCATAGAGGAATTTGAAGGCTGCCCTTTATCGCAAGGAGAACAGGCAAGAAAGGTGTTCTAATCTGTTTTTGCCTTTCATTTGTGTAATTTTCTTCGTCTTTAATTGGCACATTGATTGACAAGTCTATCACCATCGAAAACAACACATAACCAAGAAAAACTTCTAAAGTTGAGCGAGGTTAAGGCCCTGTTTTGCTTATCGCGGAAACGAAGTTGAGCTATTGTTTTCGACTTAAATGCCTTTCTTTTTACTTTACATCAAATGAGCATGGCGACCATTGTTTATTGCAACTATGATAGTTATTGTTTCAAAGAATCACATATTTGAGATTTGTAGGCGCTTTGATAATGTGGTGCTATCCCCGCGCCGTCATAGCCACCATTGCAGGTTAGCATCTTATTACTCTAGTTTTTGCTTTGATTCGGTCAGGATAACATCCTTTCAGTTCATGCAGAGATTTGTTATGGTTGATGGGCCTATTCACAACCATGCAATTCATGATTGGGGTGAGTTGTAGTAATTTCTTCGTAATTGTTTCTTTATAGTGAAGAACTACTTTAGTTTACTGCAGAGACTACACTATTGTTTGCAGTTGATAACTAGCTTGCGGCATTAATTGGCGTCTATATATACAATGTGTTCGTCATTTTTCGGATAGGCTTGCATCATATTGTCATTTGCACATTTAACATAAAAGGAAAGAAATCATATGCATGCATACTAATTTGAATGTTGTAGTGGCGGATATCGGGAATGGATACCGGATATTGCATGGGGCAATTAAAAGGATCTTGAGATGGAGCTTTGCACCACAAACTTTAAAGATTGCCTCGCTAAAGTGGACAAATGGTTACGCACATTACAATGAAGATATAAAGCTGAATAACGGGAAGGCACACACGGAGGTAAAATTTATAGTCCGAGCTTATGCACTTAGAAATCTTTTTTTGCTAGTGCAAAGGCGAGATAGATTTTAGTTGCAATGTTTAACATTCAAATAGTGCCGAGAAGAAACCAAGTGTGTAAAATCTTGAAACATTGTAGACGGATCCTTAGAAGGATTCAATTTCAATGAGATTTTGCATTGGCGGTTCTCGCTCGGTTTGGGTTATTAATTGCAAAGCTCATTTGGATGATTCTTTGCATCATGAATTATTTTGCAATGATTACATGTCCGCTTTCCCTGTCACTACATGTCTGAAAGTACATGTTTATTTTTTGTGTCCCTTTTTTCATTCTGTCTGCAATATTAATTATTCACTATTGCTTGCTAGACATTCGTGCAACTGAGCAAAAAATGCATGGTATTTTCAGAACATGTTTGACAGTAGAAGCCACGTTGGGAAACGATTTTTGCAACCAGTGTTGACCTTGAAATCCCATCCTTTTTCTAGTGTTTAGCTTTGAGTCTTTTGAAGCCATCAATTTGCGTGCAGACATGTGAGCATGGCCAAGACAGTGTGCGTGACAGGTGCTTCATTGCTAAGACCACTCGTTATGGACGTTGTGAAGCATTTTTCTTTTTTGTCAAGGCCGTTCTTTTCTGAGGAGTTATCTTAGGAGAGAAGCCATTTGCTAGGTGTTTGGCTATAATACGGGATTGGGCGGCCATGGCGTTATTTTCACTGTTTGACCGGACTTTGAAGATGCTGCTGGTAATGGGTAGATGCAATTCCGGCTGAGCGGAACGTTCTTTGGCGCCTTGCAGTGGTGTGTGGTGGTTTCGTAGGTGCAGGTGTGTATATCATGGTATTAGGTTGTAGTCCGGCTGCCTGGCAAACCTGCGCAATCCGAGCCTGTTGGTATTTTGGCTGCCTGCTATACATGCATAGGATTACTAGACAATTTCGAGCTATGCAAGGGACATTCTTGGAAGAATGGGAAATATTTCTGTGCTTGGATCATAAAGTGATAAATTATTACGTTCAAGGAGGGCAGATTGGTACATATATTTGTTTGAGGATAGCAAAAATATTCTGTGAAGCCTTTTGCAATATAAATATGGTAAATTACTGCATAGAGAAGTAGGTTTGAACTAGAAACACCAAGGCCATTTGTTGCAAAGGATGAATCCGAGCTTTTCCAGACTGTAGAATTATCCGATGCTTTCAAATTAATGCCCCCATCGTCAGAAATTGCTGCATAAGCTGCTCCCTGCATGTTAGTATTCCATTTTATGACGGAAGCAACCAAGATCTGCAAATCCCCTGTACAATTAAGCAACAGAGTAATTTTTGCCCTCAGATTTGCCGATATGTTTTGTGCAAAAAAAAACCTTAAATTGCCTTCACTCCTTGAGATCAGTAGAATTTAATATGAATCGATAACATAACTAGCAGAAAATATAACTATGTTATTCACGCATGCAACAAAACCCTACAACTGTTACCTTTGTGGACAGTTTGCTCTATCAGTTGCAGACACAATGTTTAGCAAATATTTGTTGTTGTTTCTAGGTGATTTTGACGCTACCATTGAAATTTTGTTTGAGAGAGGTCCAAGATTACATCGGGCGGTGGTGATTGTTCACAAGCTGATCCTGCAGTAGAAGCAGCACGCATGGAATTTGCTAAAGTACTTTCTGAGATGGGGAGGTGAATGTTAGGATCAAAATTACAATCAAAATGAGCTTTCATATGAATTTGATTTCTTCATTCAGCTTGAGTGGTTTAGGAAATGCAGCTCTTAATACTCCTTGTCTTACCTTGATACTAACATACTCTATTTGCAAGAACTGCATGCAATTGCTTAGCTGCAATTTTGCATTCATTGGTACTAGATGATGAATCAGAAAAGTTGATGTGTAGAGTCCCGAAGATCTGAAGCGAGTTAGGTCCCAATCATAAGAAGGTTATGTTGACATTGAAGTTGCTTGTCATGCTTAATGATAAGCTGGGAAGAGTAGCAGAGGCTAAGTCATTGTATAAAAGGCTAAAGAATTTGAAGGCAGTCAAGGGGTATCATCTGGGTATTTTGCACTCCCTATGCCATATCTCAAGTTTCAGACAAAAATATAATAGTTAAGGTCACTAATTTTGAAGACGTGAGTTTTTATCAAATTGTTGATCTGCCATGATGTTGATGTTTCTGTGGCATTGCCCATCCGGATGATACATTCCACCTTTAGCTTAGAGGCCCCTGAAAATCCTTAATGTCACAAAGGTTTGTCGTTCTTACGTTCCAATTCCACGTGCATAGAATGTATGGCACACGTTTTGTAAAATCTAATGAGGTTGCATTTCTTTCTGGCTAGGTCTTGCAATATTTTTAAGATTATCCAATATGGAAAATTGTTTGAACTAGATAAGATTTTCAAGGCAGGAAGATGGACCTCCTTAAACTTTGCAAAAACATAGTCCTACGTTTGCAAACAAAAAGACCACGTGCTGAATCATCCATCGTCACCCTAAACTACTTAGCTGCACCTGACAATGGTATTGTCATGTAAGGAACGCCTCCAGATGGGCTCTACGCTCTGTTTGTTGAAGGCCAGTGCATTATAATGTCTGTCAATAGATCTGCTCGACCTCACCTTGGTTTTATAGCACAAAAATAATATACATGTCTTTCCGGTGCATAAATTTTATATTTGGTTAGGTTATAACATTATCAAATTCAAAGACAAATCCAATACGTAACTTAAATGATAAAGATTCGCTTATATTAACAGCAGCTAAATTTGCAAAACGACACTAAATTCCTCCACACATTGCCACCTTCAAGTGAATACTATATATGCTCGTCTATGGTCGCTCCAGTAGCAATGGCCGATGTCGCAAAAGGCAGGCTTGAAGTTTGTCCAGATATGGTCAAGCAGTGCCGCGGAGCGCGTGGCGGCATTCACTTGTTGGACATGGCCGGGCATCGTGGCCTGTAACGCCGCGATGATGTTGTTTTGTCGCAGGGCATCTATGTTGAAATCTCCCATGAGGACAGTCCTTTAAGCCATTTTTCATCACTTTAATATCATCTAAAATTTCAAAAAGTATTAAGTGCTATAAATAATGATATTCAAGGTACAATGACACTATCAATGACAAAATTCTATCATCTATAGTATCATCAACACCGTCATAAATTTGGTCAATAATTATATCAGTACTACTTAATGACAATATATGTGTTACTAATAGCGTCATGAATAATATCACGTATTGTATTAACTTTACTATCATTTATTATTCCAATGGTGTTAATGTCAATATAAGTGTTATAGCTTATGTCAATTACAGTATCATCCATAGCTTCATATATAGTATCACATATTGACAATATTATATCAGTGCTAGCATATGACGCTATATGTGTCGATAATAGCATCATGGATATTATCACGACTTACATCACTCTTACTATCAATACTTGTTGTAATTTTGATAATAATAATACAAGTGTTAATGCTTACGACAATTGTTCTTCAAACTCCCATAGACAAAGTACACAAAAATGATATTATTAGAACAAGGAAGGAGGAGGAGGAGAGTTTGAACAAAAACTTGGAAATTTGTGAAAAATACATTATGAATTGATTATGTTGCTAATATGATATGTGAGATTCGTGTAAATTGAATGACATGATATGATTATAGGAAGTTAAGTACAAATTTATGGAGATTCCCTGTGGGGATAAACTGTGCATGCGCATGGCTTTAATATTGGTGAATGCAAAGACCCAATTAGTTTTAAGTTTCTCAATTTGGCATTGTTAAAGAAGGTTTCGGACCTTCAAATAAATTTGCTTTCTGGAGGGTTGGTAGCATTGGGAATAGAATAGAATAGATTTTTTAGATAGCTGCCCTAATTTATGACATTGACTAGGGTTTGTATATGCTATACTATGGTGATACATTTCGTAATTGTTTTGATAAAAGTCCAAAGACCATATTCTTTGGTCATGCTAGTAAAAAAAAAACGGTTTGACAAATCCATATGAGCTTTGTTGAAGAAATATGGCACTAGAAGCTTATCATTCATCAGAAGAATGAAGACAACAAAACCTTCTAATTCTTAAGGCATTTATATCATACCTTTAGGCCATACAAGGAAGTTGTATTAGCTTTCATCTTTGGTACATTTACAATAGTAACATATAATCCCAAGTAAAAGTCCTACATAATTTTTCTTTATTGATTTATTTTTTTTTTTTTTTTTTTTTTGGTTTAAGTCAAATGCCGCTCACCACCATCTTAATGGTTCATGAGCATGGTTTTTTTAATGGTTCATGAGCATGGGTGCCCATAATGTCCCTAGCAAGGCCCTGGTGAGTAGCATTTGCCTTTGAACCAAAAAAAAAAAAAAAAAAAAAAAAAACCCAACAAAGAAAAATTATCTAACTTTTAAGGTTTGAAAGGATTATTGGATTTTCCCTTCATTATTTGGGCCAAAGTTCAAATAGAGGCTACAAGCAACATGCGCTTTTTGGGAATAGGTTCTGAAGCAAAGACACTGGGATTGCTAGGAAGGTTTTGGGACATTTTAAACACCTACAACGTGCTTGGCTTTTGTCGCCTTACAGGAATTGGCTCTGGGGTTTCAAATTCTAACAATAGACCTTATAGATCTCCAAGTTCTAATAAAAAGGAATATGGAACCCATATTTTAACTGAGAAAGCGTGGATTATATCTCTGGTAATTAATCATGGGGTGCCTACAGTAGGAGCATAAAAACTTGGCGTAATGGACAATATATGTATTTCATAGAATTGATATGATTTTGAATCCTAGGTAACCATTTTAGGTTGCTTTTGTTTCTACCATTCTGACTACTTTTCTTAGCATTGATGCAATTTTGGATTCTGGGTGACCATTTTAGGTTTCTTTAGACGTTAAAATCTGTATCTCTATAGCTATGCATGCCAGTGTGCGTTTATATCTTCACCAACACAAGGGGCAAAAACAACTCTAGCTCGAAGCTCTTGCTCATGCATTAAAAGTGAGGGCTACCATTGAAAGCAAATGTGAAGCATAACCCGAAGTTATAGGTTTTAAAGGCAGGGCCACTATACACACATGAAATAAAACATGAAGCATAACCCAAATTTACAAGTTTCCAACAATTGGCCAGCAATGCTCTGCACCGTTGCTAGTGTATGTATATGTATTATAATATTTTGAGGGTCTGGATTATTTTGATTTTGATGTTAATTCATTTTATGCTCAAGATTAGAAGTTTAGGTTAACTAAGGGGACATCACACCATGTGCCCGGCCATTAATAAAAAATTCCCTTTCTTATTAAAATTCTCCACGTGGACAAGTTGGACACTTCGTGCTATCACACCAACATGCCCAAAACGATGCTTCGACTTGGGCACACAGATGAATTTCGGTCGCACCCAAGCGGGTGCCCAAAGCTTGGGCACCATGCCATATCATCAACAGACTGCTGATCTGGAACAGTCCCCAGGTGGTGGCCTTGGCGGGAATCACACAAAGGGAATTTTTTATTAATGGCTGTGGCTGTTACATGGCAGTGGGCAGGTGCCCTAGTGTGATACAATGCTCGGATGTGTGTGTGGGCACTTGCCCATTTCACATATATTCAAATTTTAGAATTGGGCAGGTGCCCTAGTGTGATTTCGCCCTAATGTGCGAAAAAAGAAAGATTTCGTGTTTATGAGAAAAAAGAAAAATTGGAAAGGGGCGACGTTAGGTTAGGGTATGCAGCCGAGACTGGTCGATGCAGCACAGATCGACTTTCCCAATCAATCCGATAGCAGACATAGCAAATACAGAGCAGACATGCTTAAACAGGTCGATTGGCTGCCGTGGTGGTCGCTGGGTCTCTTGGAGTAGAGATTTCTAGGATTGGAACTGTAAATCCGGATCTGGTAAGCCTTGTTTCTTGTTTTTTCCCTTGTGTGGATGCAATTGGCAAGATCCAAGAAAACGATGGCTGCTAAGAGATTTAAGCTGACTTATTGCTATGCTATTTAAGTGCTTGGCTCTTTGCATTGTTCTTGCAGAGGTATACAAAGCAGATTTAATTTCGTTTGATATTACACAGTGTTGTTAAGATATGTTTGTGAATGGCAATCTTATGGCATATAAGGCTGTAAGTAAGGGTGTAAGTTCATTGGATAAGCTATGCCATGATTGTAACTGGAATTAAAAATTCTGAATATTATTCCTGAGTTTTATTTTCATGCATCAAATTGCTTCGGACAGAATTCAGCCTGGGTGTTCTTTATACGACATTCTTTAGCTGGGTTGAGGGCATGACTCCTGTTTCACGTGAGTAGCATGGCGGTGTGCTTGGCGCTTGATTCAGATAACAGGAATGAAATATTACTATAGACAATTTACTTTGAGTGCTATGAAGTTTGTAGACCTGTAACAGTTTTATTGTCCTTATATGTGCAGAATGTTCTTATTTATGGATGGGGCATGGAGTTAAAACTTGGATATTGTGCACAGGTTGGAGGCTTTCTCTAGTCCTTATAAGCTGGCTATAGGGGGACAGATCACAACATGTAGGCGTAATAGATAGACAATGTTCATGGCGGAATACCCTCACTAGAAGGTTTTAAGTCTAAGGTCAACCTAGAACTATTTTATGCGTACTTGTTGATTATATTTTTCTTAACTTGGCTTAAATTTTGGTGCAGGTATCTGGCCATGATGCAAGATCAGAGGTTAGAAATATACATTCCCCATTTTCTGCTTTATCTCTTCTTAACAGTCAGAAAAATACATAATTTTAAAGTCTGTTACGTCTCAAGCATTATGCAAGATCTAATGTAGATAGAATTAGGAGTTGCTTTAGATGACTGGACCCTATGATTTTTGCAGGTTTGACCACGTTCATATTCAGATTCACACATTTTCTCTCAACGGTGGCAAAAGGTAGTGAGAGATGATAAGTGTTGCAAGGATCCATATACGCATGACCCACATTATGGACATTACATGAGCTACATTATGTGCAGTATCTGCAGAACAAATAAACACTAAATGAGTCAGGAAGAAAGCAGTGTTGCAAGATATTTTGTTATCAAACTATTCTTTTGCATTGAAGACCCAGCACGCTCTCATTCTTTGTGCTAGGATCTTCGAGAAATGTTTGTTTGGAATACTTGAATCTCCTTAATATAATTTTTTTTGCTTGAGCAATAATTTTTGGTTTTATAAATCGTAAGCTTTTTGTACTTATTATATTTTGCAATATAATATTATGGAAATAATCAATGCCTTAATAAGTGATGTAAATCACGTATAAAATGGTACTGGAGGTGAAATCCTCGTTGACATTATGTGAGGTGGTACTATAGGTGACGGAACATACGAAATTATATTTGATATATTTACAATCTAAGTTGTACGAATACATGATATTATACTTGACCTTAGTAATGATATAATCATAACCTCCACAATGGTATTATATGTGGCATTGTCAATGATGCTACATCTGATACTAATCGTGATAGAAAGGATGATACAAAGGATGATGTTTGTGTTGACATTATGAATCATTTAACTACAGCAATACAAGTGATGCTATAGCCGACATTATTATAGCGCTCGGGGTGACATTATAAACGATGTGATTATAACAATACACGTGATCTTATAGCTGACACTATTATAGCACCACACAGACAAAATGCATGATATTATAACTGTAGCTATAGATGATGCTAAAAATGATACTATTATGCTACTACAATGCTATAAAATATGATATTACAACTGTTGTTATTGGTGATGCTGCAAGTGACGATATAGATGATGCGGTTTCATCAACAGCTACCGTCACTTATTGTATCAAAATCTAAAAAATCTGAAAGTGTGATTTTAAACAAATAAATGATGAAACTAGTGACTTAGATTGCTTATTCTCTTGTAGTGGCATTGGCTCCAAGCGTGGATTGCGATGTTGAACTCTCAGCAATCGCTCTAATATTGTCAAGGAATTGCTGCATGCTCCCGCCGTGGTGCCTATATATATTTGCCGTGTGTAGCATGGTACCCGTGGTGCGATCTCGAAACGTGGCAACGATGGCTGTCACAGAGAGCTCCGTAACGAGTTGGTGGTTGAGAAGCTCGAGCCTGTCGATGTCGTAAAGTAAAATGCAAATGCAGATGCGAATGCGAATGCGTAACATCACCTTCACAAAATGTCAATGTCTTAAAATAGCAATTTCGATTCAAATACTCTATTGTCTACAACTACAACATAAGCCATTTCACTCTTCGGCCATGGAGGGCAACCCTCCGTGCGCAGCACCTTGTTTGGTATAGCGTGGTTTATTGAAAATGATAGTGGTTTGTTACATGGTCTAGCATCAGTGGTAGTCACTCATGTTGGTTTTCTAATGTAGCATGGTTTATTAAATCGATAGTGGTTTGTAGCATAGTTTTTCAACACCACTTCAAATATGGCAATGGTTCTTTATGTTGATTTTCTATTCTCGCAAAGTTGAAGTAGTTTAAGACGTGGTTTCTATACCAATTTAAATGCCACGGTGGTTAGTTATGCTAGTTTTCATATGTTTTAAAATGATTGTTGTTTGTCGTATAGTTTCACTATCTTAACATATACAAGAAATTTATCGCGGCGGCCAATGCCGCCGCGAACATTTCTTTTGTTCAACTCGGCGCAAAAGATATTGGGTGTAAAAGATACTCGGTGTCAAAGAAGAAATAGTGCAAAATGTAGCCACTGCAAAAGAAAATTCATGTGGGCCGCTGCAATAAATTTGTCTTCCTCGACTTGCCTGCAAGGGTGGATTTGTATATCTTTGGAATGGTGCGAAAGATTTTCTTGAAATGTAAGACCTAATAGGGAAGAAGCTGTGTAAGAAGATTCCCTTGTATTGACTTATGTACGTACGAATTTGTGTTCTTGCCTCGTGTTTTTTCTGCCCATGGGATAGATGAGGTTAGGGTCGGTTGAAAAAAAGGAGAGGTGAAATTAAGCATTCCACTATGCAAGACTTATGTTGTAACATATTGTAAACTTCTAGTCCCATATAAAAGTTTCAGAACAAAATAGTTACAAATTGTTCATTGCTCATGAGCAGCGCTTTCTCATTTAAATTCTTGGATATCGTTGTCTAATTCTGTCCCTGGCCAACAAATGCTTAACCATCTCCTCAATACATTTCTGGGGTCTTCTTCCACTAATTTTCCTTTTCCACTCTCCATATCTAGCTAAGCTCCTCAGTATGTAGATGAAAGAGACAGAGTAAAAGTGTCACTTAAAGAATATTTTTATGGCTGTAAAACACAAACATAAGCCACCATTATGATAACACCCATTTACAGTCACATATAATCAAGATGGGCATCTACTTGTTAATGTCACCAATAACACTGCGTTGAAATTCATATTTCTATAATAAGCATTGTTGGCTCCAATATTACAGGTTTTACACCTCACAAAAGCATGGCATTTTTGAATAGAATGAAAGAAGGTTGGCAACTTGGAAAGCAGCTTCACTAGAATCTACAATATGAGCAGCACCATATCAAGACTACTTGCATGTTCTCAACAGAAGAACTGTAACACCAATGTTCAACCATTGCTTTTATAATCCCAAGTCATGAATAACAAAAAGTGAAGGTTTCGGGGCATACAAAACTATTCTACTAAGAGCACTGAAATAAGGTATCTTATGACACATATCAATATCATGTATTTCACTCCATGTCGAAAGTAGAATTATTTCAAATGCAACCTAGATCACCTTAGCTTTGGAGCTCAAAACCTTAATGTGAAACAAAACTGGATGGCCAAATATAAAAAACAATTATCCACCTTGTCAACTTGAAATCGTCTTTTGCAACTCACAACCTAAAGTCATAAAAAGTTATATCTTCTACCACCATATGCACCAGGATATGTACCTGCATAAGCAAGCAGAGAAAGGTGATGAAAATCGGCGAGATAATCACATATTCGTGATTGAAAAAGCTCGATAAAAGGTTAACTGAAAGTTACCACTTCTGTGGTCCAGCCTTGAAGCTCCAAGATGCATTACTGGATGATTGGCATCATCTCTACGATGTTCTTTAAATTAACCTCTGCAGTCAAAGCGTTATCCCTGTTTTTTTTTTCTTACCATAGAACAGAATAAATCAATTTAATCCAAAGCTTAGATGGGCTTGCTGTGCCAAAATTTAAACCTCGAGAAGCATTTATGAATCGGATCCTTGTGATGAATCAGAGCTTTTATCTTTAAAAGTCCCCAGGGATTGGCCTTTGAATTTGTTTGTTTTAAAAGCAATCGAATCTGGATGCACTGCGCGCATAAGTGCTCCCAGGCCGCTCTGATCATGCACTATGATCTGCCATTGTAGCATATGAATGGGAAAAATGTAGCTAGAGTTTTCTGAGCCTTGATCGCCCAGGCTTTCCCTCTGCAACAGTTCTGCAGCATAGCATCCAAGTCGCCCAAATATAAAAACTGGTCGTATCTCTTCATCACAGTTCATTGCGCAAGGATCTGCAAAGCTTTGCTGATCACAATATTCTGAGCACGAAGGATCACAAGGGCATCAATCCATGTCCTATAGTTGAGATAGGCAGGAGCCATAGACACGAAAACGGCAAATCGGCAAGGCAGGAACCCTAAACCTAATCGATGCCCCTGTAAATTCATACACATCCTTTGCATGTTTTTCCTGAGACATGCATATATTTAGCAGATTTGTTGCAATTTGTAATAGGAAAACGAAACTTTACTCTAAAGGATTGAAGAGTTAAAGCCATAATAGTTGTACCAAGAGTCTGAGCAGAATAACGCACCCGCAGTGATCAGATTGGTCAGTTCCAACAGCTGCTCTGCTCCAGCCGAACTTGCTTTAATTCAAGCAAGAAGCAAAACCGTGTGCCTTATGCTTCCTTTGCTTGCACTCCAATTTCAGCGACTACCCTGCTTCAGCGCCTGCAGATAGAAAGCACAAACGTGAATGAATGGCAAAGAAATTTAAAGCAAAAATCAACCCTAAATGGAACAAATAACCTACTGAATGTTGAATCCAAACCTCCAGCATGCTATCTGGTTCAATGCCTTCTTCAAACAGAATGAAGGAGAGTGGGAAAATTTTTATCTGACGCTCTTGCCTAGCCTGCTATGTAGGCGCCAAAGCAAGCTCCAAACGCAAGGGTGAATGCTGCTGCATTTTAACACAAGGAGAAATGAAGGAAGGAGGCGGGATGAAAGAAGGAGTAAGGAGGCAGGATGAAGAAAGCCGCATCCGGTTATGATGCAGTGGTGGTAAATTGCGGCATCGGAGTTTGATCTGCCATAGCATCGGAGTTTGATCTGCCATAGCCAGAGCAGAGCAGCAGCAGAGCACGAAAAAGGGGACGGAGTCTTTGTTGCAGCGCAATGCTTGAGTGCAGAGCAAGAAAAGGGAACCACGTGTCAGCTTCACGATTCTTCAAACAAAATAAACCACGTGTCAGCTTCACGATTCTGCAAACAAAATAGCATCAAACAAAATGGGCTCAAACAGAAAAGCAAACTGCATTATATATGAGTTGATAAGTATTGGAGGGCGATTCTTTTGGAATATTACCTTGAGATTCTTACTTTGAATTTTGACACGTTAGCGAATCTTGTGCGCAACACTCCTTCATAAATTTTTTTGACACGTTTCAGAGGAACAATACTAAATCTGCACACCCTCTGGTAACGTTTTCTAAGCTCGCCCATTTCGTTTCTTGGCCTCTTTGTTCTATTCTGTGAACGATTTCCCATTTTTTGCAGCGTTTTCGCCATGGTATTATATGCATGCAAGGCGCTTCTGCTGCTAAATATCTTCTGAAGGTTGGATAAGCTTCTGCAATGAGGAATCCGGTGCGGAATCCTCGAATCTGGCTATGGTTTTGGTTATGGGTAGCTGTTCTAAATTTGAGTTGCATTGCTTCTCCTTACGACGACAAGGCCGGCCTTGGCCTTTCAAAAATGCACATGATTTTGGCAACAGGTTGGACTGGAATCAAAATGTGGACCACTGCAGATGGCGTAGAGTTACTTGCAGCAACAATAGTGTTACAGAGCTCCGGCTACCTGGTCGTGTGCTAAAAGGAGAAATCGTTACAGGTGCAGAGTTACATAGAGATTTCTGCCCTAGTCTGTTTGCGAAGCGCTTAGAAGCTCTGTTTCCCGTTAGAAAGAACATCATACGACTGGCTATGGCGACCCATGTGTTCCCGAAACTGCAGATCCAAATTCGGCCTGTTCAAAGAATTTGTTGAAGAAAAATTCATGTGCTTCAAGCCGTTTATTTCTTGCAATCTTGTCCAATGCTTGGTCTGAAGGGACCTTCAAATGGGCATTTTTTAGTGGATATATTTCTTTGAGAGCTTTCCTTTCTGGAAAATGAAAAGTCTGCTCCACACAAAGTAGATCAGATCTAGCAAGAATTAAAAGCAGGGCAAAAATGGCGCTGAATCCATCCTAAAACAGAGTATTACCTCTTTAATAGTGTCTGCGCCAATTTCTTTGCGCCATTCGAGCATAGATTCATATATAACCTTAGCTTTTGGAACGTCAAAACCTCTAGCGCGAAGAAACCTTAGCAAATCCGAATCTGTGCTCCGTTTCACGCCCAGCTTGTGTTCCCCGAGATGTAGTTTCAAACGCTGAAGAGCATCTTCCTGAGAAACTGACATCTGATCTATTCCGGAACTCATTCTCAGTGTTCTGAGCGGGATACCTAGACTGCCATCTTCAGATTACTTCAACCCAAGAACTAGGATGCAAGAAGCGTCAAAACGAAGGCGGATTGATGCTCTAAATAGCTCGATTTCTGCACAATTGATGAATGTAGAGAAAAGCCGAACAGAAAAAGGAAAGATTCTTTGTGGTGATTATGCAGCAAGCTGGGCCTCAGAGGCTGTAGTAGAATTGCGCCTCCACCGGAACAAGAATTCAAGATCGAGGAGCACGAAAACCGACTACAGAGTTATGAAAAATAAGCAAGGAAGATTATCGACGGCAGTTACCGTCCTGATGACCACATGCTTACGGCCGTGGGTTGGTAGCGGGCCCATTCCGTAACCTTTATGCTATGAAATAGACACTCGAAGTATATTATGGCGCAAAAATAAACCCATTGGTTTTGTTTTCCTTTCTTTTTTTTTTCTATCTTTTGTAAGTTCATGATGGTGTTTTTTTTCCATCTAGAGAAACATGGTCGTCCTCATGGTGTGTGTGGACGTTAAAATTTATCTATCTTTTTTTTTTTCCACTTCTAGAGAAACATGATCATCCTCATGTTTTCATCCTTGAGGCCATGGCAAAACACTCGACAACGCACAGATGCCATAATTGCCAGTGTAGTTTTGTCATGAAAACCTCTCGACTTCTCGCTATGGGAACACGATATGAGTGTGACAAATGGAGCTAGAATGTATACATGTTTATAATCATAGACCACACGCTCTCTCCTTTCAACCAACCATCGATGGTGTTGTTCATGACACTGACGTGCAACCATCACCAGTCCATTTCAAATTTCAACTTATGCCCTTCGGTTTTGAATAACTACAAACTAACTATTGAAAATAGAATAGAGTAGAATAAAACATGAGAGATGCATTTATATGGCAGCAAAAAACATCCTCATATACAAAATTTTGCAAATTTGAGTCCCTCTGTATGCAATCTACCGCACACACACAACAAAACACCCCCAAAAAACTCCTCTTCCATCCGTATACATATAAAAATTGGTAAGAAAACCCCTTTGACTAGCCATCAACATAAAGTACAGGCATAAAATGTAGATCCATCTTGGAATAGAATAGAATAGAAAATTACCTGGTCCGTTCTCAACTAGGGCAACATTGCCTCTTTTTGGTCATCTATAATATGGAGGTTAGAGTTCTCCAAGTTAGACACATTTAGTTCAATTTCACAGGTCCATACCTGAGTTCATTTCGACTTAATACAAACCCTCATTTGCCACGAGTAGAGCAAAAGAAATGTTCGCGAGTAGAGCAAAAGAAATGTTCGCGGCGGCCTTGGCCGCCGCGATAAATTTCTTGTTATTCATAAATATCACAAAAAGGATGTGGCTATACAAAGTTGTTACTCATAAGGCAACCAAAAAACAATTGTCCTAATTAACCACTATCAAAGCAATATAGATATAGTCTTTTGTAATTTTACTTTTTTTGAAGCACGACAGACTCCATTCAAATATGAGAAAGTACCTAGGTGTCTTTTATAATTTGTAATTTGTAATTTGTTATTGTATCTTTAGAAAAACATTATAGAAATGTGGTTTTCTATATCATATCATATCATACTATATATACAATTATTCCATGGGGGGCATGTGCGTAACATGGGGGGTCATATATATAGAGATTGATCCCATCCGTTCATTCAAAAAATAAAGGGCCAAGATGATGCCACCTCATGGGGGAAAGGGGGGCATGCATGGGTATGCACCCCATGCCTGAACCGTTGGATAGGGGAAGCTTAAATCTTAGCCATTGATCCTAGGGTTAAGGAAAGTGCCTAGAAGTGGTGTGATATTTATGAAGGGGTTAAACCCCTGTGAGAGCCCATTACGGCAAATAAATGGGCGAGCCCGGAGGGGCGAGCTCATTTATTTGCCGTAATGGGCGAGCACAGGGGTTTGACCCCTTTAACCGGGCAGGTCCGAGCCTATTTTCTGGGCGACTGATCTTGCTTGCTACACTCCCTTGCAAATATGTTGGCGAGATTCCAAGGCACAACCTACATCTGGAAGAGATTTTCAAGCAGATTTATGTGCCAGGCAGCACAAATTCGGCCAAGAATATGTTTTTTTTAACAGATTTGGATGAGGATGCAAATCTGGCCAGGAACAGAGTTTTTGGTGCAGATTCATGATTTGTAGGCAAGAACAAGAACAATTCATGATTCAGATTCATGATTTGCAGATTCATGATATGTAGCCGCCAAGAACAAGTAGAATGGGAAAAATACAGGGCAAGTTATCCCTCACGACAGGCTGCTGCAGATGGTTTATCATGATAACCAGGCTGCAGATAGTTTATCGTGATAACCAGGCCAAGGATCACCTGTTACGGCTAATCACCAGTCTAGATCTAACGGCTAAGATCTAAAATAGGCAAGGACCTGCCGGTTAAGGGGGATATCTAATTAGACCATGGAGATTTCTGGACTAATACGATTGTTTGACGTTTAGATTGAAATGATATATAAATGTTATAATAAATTATTTTTGATATTTACGGTGTCGTGAAATTTGGGCGACGTGGCTGTTGTGTGACCTAATGCCCTGAAGCCGCTGCGCTCAATGAACGAGAGAGGAAGCTGTCTGGATTTAATGAGCGAATGCGAGTCTGTTTTGGAGATGGAGGACACGATGGTATCGGCCAGATCATGCACAACATTTTGGAAGCTGACCGTCGCTTCAGGGTAAGTATAAAAGTGTTGATTTTTGCTGAGAGTAGAGTACTTACGATTTGCAATTGGCGCATAGGCTGAGCGATTGTTATGTGTTGAACAAACAAGAACTAAGAAGGGCTCTGAGACTCTGTAGGATATGTTTTGAGCCGGATTCTCTTGCTCTTGTCCATTCTCTCTGGCAATTTTCATCCAGCCAGATATGGCGACCCATCTGAGACTCTGTAGGATATAATCTTCGCCGGATCAATGTATATGCATATTATCAGCCAATGAAAGAAAGAGTTATATGTTTTCAAAGGGCCAGCGGATGGTTGCAGCGGCATGCTGAACACAAACGTGAAGGTGTTTTCCAGGATTCTCTGATTCGTTTCTTGCTTCAGTCTGGAACTTGTCCAATTTTTGTTCCCTTTGAAGCTTTCCCTTTCTTGCTCTAGCAAGCTCACATGAACTCTGGTTGGCCTTAATGCATTTCTATCTTTGTTTTCAATGTGTTTGTTGCCTGTCTGGTTCTATAATGCATTTATAGAATTTAGATTATAGTATGCAAGACTTTCTAACAGTGCCTGCATGTTGCAAGGTCGTTCGAAGTTGACTATGGCCACAGCTTTGATGGTGCAAACAGAAAGAGTGGCAATTATACTCTGGCAACAGGTAATGTTTTTGATGTTTGTGTATCATTTGCTTAGATTTGATCTGAATTTCTAGCACGTTTAATGGATATCAAATAACTAAATTTTAAGACTCGAAAAGGCTCGTGTATGTCTGTTGTCTATTTCTTGCTTTCTAGATTTAGCAGGTGATAAATTAAGATGCCTTTCATCATCTATGCATTTTGCTTGATAATTGCTTTAAAGTTCGATGTCCATCCAGTTTCATCTCTCCGTCTTGAGGTCATTTTGTCTGTAGAAGTAAGTGATCGCTTGAGCATATTGAAATGAATGGCTATATTTTATTCATTGAGCAATCAGGAGCTCTTGAAGTGTAAGTGCAATTGTTCCTTTCTCTGTTATATTATATGTATGCAATGTTATTTGTATGCCGTGCAGCAGTCTCTCCTAAAGCTTTAAAATTGTGCAACTGAACTCTTCAGCTTGGAATGCATGGCAATAATTTTGCACAAAGCCGATAGAGCCCAGTAAAGCCGTCACGTGCTATTTGAGAAGCTTTCGCTGATACCATCCATTGGCTCTTTGTATTCCTTTTTTTGCTTAGTTTTTTATGCAATTATTTGGAGGTATGTGTAGTTAAACCTATTGGATGCTTTATTCCTTATTTGAGAAGATAATTGTTGGAGGATCTTTTTCAAGCTTCCATTACCAAGTAGATAGCTTTTGGTCTGTTATTACCAGAATGCAGCCTCGAATAAGGTGTTTTTTCTCAATTTTGCAATGCCATATTTTAATGAATGGCTATATTTTATTCACTTGAAGTGTAAGTGCAATTGTTACTTTCTCTGTTATGTTATATGTATGCAATGTTATTTGTATGTTGTGCAGCAGTCTCTCCTAAAGCTTTAAAATTGTGCAACTGAACTCTTCAGCTTGGAAATTGCATTGCTATAAATTTGCACAAAGCCGATAGAGCCCAGTAAAGCCATCACATGCTATTTGAGAAGCTTTCGCTGATACCATCCATTAGCTCTTTGTATTCCTTTCATTGCTTAGTTTTTTATGCAATTATTTGGAGGTATGTGTAGTTAAACCTATTGGATGCTTTATTCCTTATTTGAGAAGATAATTGTTGGAGGATCTTTTTCAAGCTTCCATTACCAAGTAGATAGCTTTTGGTCTGTTATTACCAGTATTGCTTCTGTGCAATCAACTACTAGAAATGGTGAATCCAGTTAAGAGCCCTTAGTGAAACTGTGATGCATTTTTGGATGACATGTCTAACTAACTAATTCCTTATTATTGCAGGACGATTTTTTTAAATGATCAATGCATTAGAGAAAATAGGAAAGTGTTAGTGTTCTGTAGCAGAAATCTCACGTAAGCCTTCCGTTCGCCCATGTAAGTCAAGTGAGGCATTCCTATGTCCAGCTGTGTATCTAACAGTAATTATAAGGCTCATGTGTCTATTTTGCAGATCAATACTGTTGTAGAGCAATTAGACAACCACTTTGGGCGTGCCATGGAGAGTGGATCTTTTGCTGTCAGAACTTACTTGATGGCAAGTGGGTGAAAGTATGCTGGTGGGTAGCAAAAAAACGCGACCCCAGCACCTAGCACCAGCACCCTTCATACTATTTTTTCCACCCTTCACCAATTGAAGTGTAACCTATGCTATGCCCGTCACTTCACATAGGGCGTACCCGTTTCAATCATAACCTTCTTACCGCCCACCGTAACTAATGACTGTGACCCGAAAGGGTAGCGAACTTTGAATTTGTAATTTCGAACCGTGCTCCCCACCTTTTGCTACTCCGGCCAAATAGCCCGCGGAGAAGAAGCTCGAGAATTTCCGGATTCACTCTAGTATTCCAAAACTCAAACGCCAAAAACTATGGTGAAGAAGGTTGTTAATCCGCCGGCTCAGCCAGCAATTCCAATGGATGCCATGCGCAGGGTAAGCAAAATGCAAATCCAATTTTGATGGCTTATGGTGCCTGTTAATTTGTTTTTCTTGATTTCTTTCAGCCCGGATGAAGGCGTGCCCCTAAGACCCGACACGGCTGATTGCCGAACCGAGGAGGACTTCCATGCCTACGCTGGTCTATCAAACGAGGGTGTGCATCCTCTCAATTTCGAACGGATGTGATATCGCAGAGAATATAACGAGGTTTGGGACACCAATGGTGTCATTCGAACAAGACATCCATCGACAAAATAAGGCGAGCACGAAGAAGCTCTAATTGAGTGTTGAGCAAGATATACCCGAAGGGTTGAAGAAACAGAGAAGTAAGGAAGACGGTTTCCTTTTTATTTGCATTCAACAACCGCAAGAGGGCCAAGCAAGATCCAGAAAACTTCAAGGTCAATTGGGCAGCAGTGGCAGCAAAAAGCAGAGCCTATTCGAGCAAGGTCAAGAGTGAACCCCAAGCACCCGCCCCTGCGGAACACAAAGAGCCCAAACAAATCACACCGGCATAACAAAGCACAAAGCATTGCGGAAAAGCCGGCCTCACAGTAATCTGCTTTGTAAAATTAGAAGGGAGGTTGTCATTCAGAGTACTTCAATGTGTCCAAAAAGCATTCTCGCCTTATGGGGAAAATATTTCCGTCCCGGAAAGCATGATCCAAGATATGCGAGGAAGCCCTAAAATTGCAGTGAGAATGACCTAGTGTCAAAGAAGGAACAGCCGCACAATCTCGTGCAAAGGGAAGCTTCTTCTACTGCAGAGGGGAAGTTGAAGACCATAAAGGATAATATTGCACGCGTCTTCAAAGCTTTGCCGGATCCTAATGCAGGTGTCTCTCACGAGATTGATCTTTGGATAGGGAGAAAGATATGGCGTAATATATCTTTGAAGTCCCTACTTGAAATGGGGGTGGGCCAATAGATCAAAACTGTGTAGAAAAGGTGGCTGCACTAAGCACGAGATTGCCAACAACAAGTCCCTCCTTGCAAAAAGCCCAAAGACACTTACAAAATGTCACCGGTGAGGGAGATGACCAAGAGAAATGATCGGTGGTCAAGATCACTCCAATACCATTCCGATTGCCAATTGGAGATGAGGAGAGATGCTCCACGTGGTCTTGCATTCCGAATGATTACACCCTCGACTGCGGATGAAATGTGGACATCATTATCACGTTATTCGCACCCGGTTTGCTCATGGAAAAAGGATGTTGCCCGAGTGCCTGAGACCATTCCTACGGGGTTAGTGCAGGAAATAGGTAAGCTTAATACAGTAAAGCAGGAAGTGTTGCATGCTGGAACAGCTCACATAACCGAGAAGAAGATAATTGATGTTGATGAGCATGTAGCCACAACTCCTGGTAGCAGCAGGAAAAGGAAACAAACAAATCACACCAAAAGTAAAAGGACCCCGGGATCAGCCAAGCACAAGTCCACAAGGGTTCACACTCCCACGACCAAGACATGGGAAAAAGGTACATGCCCGGATTTTGAATTGGCAAAGCATTAGAAGGTCTTTGTAGACATTGGATGACAAACTACCGGCCAGATCTTGACAAGACTGCGACACAAAGCGGCAAAGATCTTTGGAGACACCAAAAGCATCTTTGAATCCAATGGAGATTCAAGTAGTACTGATGATGCCAACAATTATAGTATAGTTCCAAATTCTGCAGCTGCCTCTACAAAGGCCTCCTCTAACACTGTTGCTGCAGGGAAGGAAAACGATGGCGAAGATGTCGACAATCAGATTCAGACAGTCGTTAAGCAGGTGAACAGGTTGACACGGTCAAGGGCCAGGAAGGTTGTGGAAGAAGAAAGTGAGGGTGAGTCAGAAAATGACCTTGATGAGGACGTCCCCATAGAAGTAGCATTTGGAAAGAAAAAACATGGCTAATGTAATTTTGCCTTATGTATTTCAAAAGCGAGCAAACCTTGATTTTGCATGACAACCCTAAACCATCAGCCAAAAGGTTTTTGTTCAAACAATTAATATATTTGATCCCTGTTTTATTCCACCTTTAATGTGCAAATTTTGGTTTGGATTATTCATTCAACTTAGGCTTCTGTAAAAACTTGTCTGCAGAAAAAGAAGGCAGCCAATGGTTATACTTAGTGAATCTGATGAAGAAGACAATACAGAGTGCCAGCACAAACTCTAACATACAAAAGGTGCCTGTTATCCTGTTACATTTCAGAATGTGTATTCTCTACAAATTTCAGTTGTTAATTGGAGCTCATCCTTGCATGCAGGAGAAGAAGACAGGTCGTGAATGAAGAAACCGAGGACAAAGGCAAAGCAAGGGTTACTGATAGCCGGGAAACACCCATACATTGGGGGCAGGGAGATACTAATAAGGATGTATCTGACTATGGCTATCAGCACTCTCCATCATCTGGTAGCAAAGATAAAGCAGAGAGTCCAAAGAAGGTTAAAAAGACCGCCCCGGCACCTCTCGATAGCACTTCCCAAGCAGAGTCCAAAGACACATTGCGGCCACAGACAAGCACGATCACGGCACACATCGGCGGTGGTTGCAAACGCCCAAGGATGGACACCCGGACGGAAGTTGATGGTGCTGGGCGTAAATGGTGTAATCTTGCACAGACCTGTGAGATGAGAATGAGCGGGAAAATCTTGCCTCCACCAAAAACCAAGCATGTTGTAAAGAAAGCGCAAATAAGTACCTCATTTGCGGACCTGGGGTATCATGAGTTTGTGGAGTGGGCAACTGCAGAGGTTTGATATTGTTATTTGGAGTGCTTCTCTACTTCGGAATACAAGGGAAATGGTGGATGCATTGTTCCCTGATTTGCAGACCAGATTCTTGAAGGTATATGGTCAAGAGCATTGCTATGCATGCGAGCATCCAAACAGACCAGAAAAGCAGATTTTTTTCAAGGAGTTGAAGGTTGTACTTGAGGATTTTCCTCAAAATCATGGTATGATTTTCTTGGTTGATGACAGCCTACACAAAGGGTTTCTAAAACCTGCACACACAACCCTTCCCATTATGCCTTTCAAGGGGCAAGAAGAGGACAACTTTTTGCAGAGGTTTGTGTGTCCTACTTTGGAATACTTGTCCTCTCATACAGTACAGGAAACGAACTCACAGGTTGACATCACGGATGCATGGTTGGAAGAGGAGACAGTTGTAGTGCTGGATTACTGCCTCAACAACTACCTTGTCTCGGCCTACTATCTCCTCAATGCTCCATTAGAAGTACAAAGGCAGCTGCTGGGCAGCCTTCCTGACGACCAGCTAGACTATGAAGACTTCGATGACTCATGAAGTAACCATTGTACACTACTTTTTTGTAATATATATGTATGAATACTTTGTCTTATCTTCAGTATTGAGTGATCTTGAGTGATGTCTCTAATCTTGAGTGTACAATCAGCTGTAATATATATCAAGCTTACTCTCCAATACCGCAAGCATTGTTTCCAATACTAAAATACTCCAATACAGCAGTCCAATACTACAAACATGGTCTCACAAGCATTGTCTCCAATACAATGATCAAAATTTGAGACAAGTACACAAGTAACTATAGATTTGTTACAATGATAAAACAACTAGGCCAAAGCATATTCAACCTTCATATGGCAGACTGTCAAGGATCATCTGGTGAGTAGCCTGTGTCAAGGATCATCTGGTGAGCAGACTGTCAAAGCATATGGCAGTCCCAAAGAAATTCCATACTATTTCCTTCCCTAGCTCATGGTGATATCTTGGTAGGAAATAGAATGGCCGGGCAGATTTGAATTGGCTAGAACAACCATCTGACCAAACTAGATGCCTGGAGAAATCTACACCATTTGATACAAGCCATGAATTGTGCTTTCTAAGACAGTGCTGCACAAAAAGAGTGTCATGAAGCTTGTCATCACTCAAGTAAAAATGGGTTTCCTTCAATAGCTTTCTGATCCCAGAACTGATGTCCATCCTATACGTGATGTGAACGAGAATTGTTATCTGGTCATTGTGCCAATGCTGACTTTGAACCTCCCTTTGTATTTTTATGCTGTAATTCTCTGCAAAATCAATTACAGAAACAATGGTGCCATCTTGGATATTGTCCAGGCAACTCCTGAATTGCATGGCCTGCCATCTAGCCCTGTAATTGTGTGGCACGAATATCTTCAATGTGGAACACAGATATGAAATGAAATCCTTCACTGCCGTTCTCTTGTAAGACAATCTGAGGACTGGCTTTGGTCCTTTCTTTTTTTTCCCCTTGCCATTTGAGGTCTCGGCTTGTGCTGCAGATTCAGACTGTGTCCCACCAGCTTCCTTGGATTTCTTACTTTTTTTTGGATGAAAGCATGCTACGGTGTACCACTTTTGGAACCCTCAAAAGTACCTACACTGGGTACTTTTAAAATTGGTACTTTCTGTTTTTTCTTCCGATTAAAATCAATCCAAAAATTTTGAATTGAAGGTCAATGGCATGTCAATCTATAGTAGTAGAGGATAACAATACTATTAGATACTAAAATGAATGAATCAACTCTCAAACTTATTATTTATTGAGACATTTATGGAAGTTCCCAGTACCCAGTGCTGGGTACTTTTTTGAGTAGTTTTGCACTCCCTAAAAAGAACTTTAGATGGTACACCCTAGCATGCTTTCACCCTTTTCCCTTCTTCTCAACTTATGCTGCAGCTTCAGGCTGTGTCCCACCAGCTACCTTGGATTTCTTACTTTTGTTTCCCTTCTTGGTGGCATTGGCTCTTTTCTTTCTGCTGCCACCTGGCACCTCCTTGGTAACGCAGTCTGCAACTCCCCCAGGCTCTTCTGTCTCCACTGGAATCTGTAACAAGGTCTGTAGCATAAAACAGAAGATTAGCGCAAGTTGAAAGCACAAAAGCAGTTTTCAGCGGATGACAGCACATATCAGCATGTTTCAGCACGCATTAAAGAGAGTATTACCTTTTCAAACGTCTTCCATTCAAGCAAGAACTCATGATTCTCTCTTTCTCTTGGACATATTGGAAGAGTTTTTATGCCACACTTCTGACATGTCTGCATCAAGCAGTCATGTTTATGCCATTCTTCACCCTCGCTCTTGTTGCAAACCACAGCCCTCCAGAGCTCGCTGGTTGAGTCATACATATGTTGGCTGGCCATACACGTCTCACCAGGTCCACAGACCTCGCAGGTGCACTTGCACTCTTCACCATGAAATCCAGTTTTCGCTGACCTTAATGCATTCAGGGCTACCCTGGCATACTCCAACTTCATATGGTATATGCAACAACAGGTTTACCTTTCTGATACTTTCTTTACATAAATAGGCTTCAATTTCTCGAAAGCCTTTAAGCAAACAGGGTGTTCAGGATGTGCCTTTTTGTATTGTTGAAATAGCTGCAGCTGAATGGTGGCCGTTGGTTAGAAATATTTATGCAATAATAGCAAAGAAAAATTTGTATGGAAACTTATACCTGTGTGACCTCTATAAGGTGCAAGGGATAAGAAATTCGGAAGCCTGACTCTCCAACAGTGTTCACAACATCTTTCTTGCAAGGAGAGACTCTGCTATTTTGTTTCCAGAATTCTGTTATGCTTTGCTTGCAAGCAGGGGTGAGGGAATCACACCTCAACCTCCGTTGGAAGCTAGACCACGGACCATTTCCAAGGACGGCTTCCGATTTTCTTAATGCAGCAGTTGCAATTGTTGACCTCATGCAACCTATCATAAGAAATATTGCACATTAATCAATGAACATATCCCATCCAGCATCACTCAGCAGATACAAGCACTTAAAAGCACTTAAAAGCACGAAGAAGCACAGGCATGAAAGCAAGAATTAGATGCACCTAACAGCCCTGCCATAGTGGAATTGCATCTCGATTTTGTGGAAGAAGCCATCACCAATGTCGAGGTTCTGGCTCTCCAAACATCATGGTTCCTTTGCCTCTTTGTGGCTGCCATTGTCTGTTTCAAGTTCTTGAGAAGCACCCCCGCTGCCTTGCACTCCTTTGGATTTGGCAAAATTCCAGGTTCTGAGATTTCCATTTCGTGGTGATGAACCACCCTCTTCATCACATCGGCCTTGAGTTCGGGTGAATGCTTTTTGGTGAGCTTGTTGAAGTAATCAACTACAAGCTTGGTTATTTCTTGCCTGCGTCTCGTGCTCATAGCCTCCCGTTCAGCCGCTGCTTTCCTCATCTTATTCCGTAATCTGTATTCTCTCTTTCTCTCTGCATCCAATTTCTTGTAAATTGCAGAGGAAACTGGATCTTCACGCGATATTTCCTGTGTTGCATTGACATCCAACAAATCTGGAACACTGTATTGGAATTCATCAGGCCGGAAGTCCAATGCTAAACGTGTGATTGCCTCCAGGCCGGTATCAGGGAGCGCCATGAAATCCCTGAGAGAGGGAGAATCAGTGAATTGGAGGGAGAATTTTCGCGGGCCATGAGCTCGTGGTAGTTCTGGGCTCCAACGAATTTGCAACGTACTACCACTCGCGCGAAAATCCAGCCAAAATCCAACAATCATTTTCCTAACGGTTCGTTGGTGAGGTGGACGTGCGAGTACATGAAGGGCGTCAAAAATATGACGGGCAGTTACGCCCACTAGCACCCAAATTAAGCAAAAGCAGGGGTGCTTTAAGCGGGCTAAAACCCTGCTATAAGCATGCTACAAGCATGCGTCCGGACGCATGCTTTTGATACCCACCAGCATACTTTCACCCAAGTGTTAATGCAATGTGCTGCACAATATATCAGCACGTTTTTGGATGACATGTCTAACTATTTAATTCTCTATTATTGCAGGGCGATTTTTTTAAATGATCAATGCATTAGAGAAAATAGGAAAGTATTAGTGTTCTGTAGCAGAAATCTCACGTAAGCCTTCCGTTCGCCCATGTAAGTCAAGTGAGGCATTCCTATGTCCAGCTGTGTATCTAACAGTAATTATAAGGCTCATGTGTCTATTTTGCAGATCAATACTGTTGTAGAGCAATTAGACAACCACTTTGGGCATGCCATGGAGAGTGGATCTTTTGCTGTCAGAACTTACTTGATGGCGAGTGTTAATGCAATGCGATGCACATATATCAGGGTAAAGAATAATTTAATGTAGGTATCTGCATTTTATTTCTCTTTAATACTTGTGTGCTTGCATAATTATACAAATGAAACAGGTCAAAGTGGAGATTGCATCAGCAGGGTATTTGCCTCTAGATCTCTTATTTTCTATACCATGCTTTTCTAGCTTCCTTGAGTAGTTTAGAGTTTCTCACTTTAGATGGCTAGTGGACCACCCTATTGTTGGGTATGCATATCAGGCTTCATAAGGTAGATGTAATTTTCAGGCCCTTGTTGCATCACCAGGCGCACTTCTATTATTGATATCCATATCAGGATGAAAGTAGGTTTATTTTTCAAGGCCTTGTTGCATCACCAGAGGGAACTAGAAGTGGTTCAATTTAAACTGTATTAATATGTGTCTGATATTAGAATACAAGTGCAAGGTCAATACTTTATTTAAGTACTTGTAAGATTAGTACTTTGTGTCTGTACTTGTACTCCATGTTTGCTATTTTATCTGTTTTGTATGTACTTCTCAAAATAAACTTATCATTGGTTATGAGTTTTGGAAATGATTGGGGTTCAAATCCCCTTGCTCCTATTTTTTGTTGCTATTGGCAGTGACATAGCCGTCATCTACAATCCTTAATGGTTTTATCTACTAACTTGAAATGCTTCAAAAAACAAATAAATATTGATAAATATAAGAAACCATCCACAATCCTTAATGATTTTAATCTATGAACATGAAAAGCTCCAAACAACAGAACCTTATTGGTTTTCATTGGTTACTATTATTGGTTTATAACTAATAACAATGAAGCTAATGCATAATAAAACCATGCACATTTAATACAAACATATTGCAAACCATGTGCGTTTACCATGATTTAACCATACTAGTTTACCACAATAATCAACCACATTATCATGAATAGAGCACTATATTAAACCATATCCAGAACCATTATGTTATACCACATGGACAAACCATACCTTTAAAATACTATATTATACTCATGCAATACCACTTTGATAAACTCCACAAAGAAGCCATTTGAAATGACCATGCTATAATACCACCTTAACAAACCTTACAAGAGAACCTATTAGTTTAGCCCATATGGTTTTTAATGAAATTAACCCACAAACACACATTGGTTTTTTAGAATGGTTTTCTAGTCATAACCATGGAAAAAACCATGTAGTGTTTTAATTTTGGATGCCTTGTGACACATACCTCATCTATCATTCTGGCATCCATTGCACGAAATGCCCCACAGATGGCATCATAGAGACACAACATGACAATACAACCAACATGATGCAAAATGGTAGTAGACATACCTGATTCTTGAAGTGGATTTGATGTTACCTTTTCTGTGTTGATAGAAACAATCTAGGTCAAGCATCTAATAATTGAACATACCTGCAATGGCATGTTTTGGTCTCAGAACATTGCTCTGCTTTTCTGTTTTGATTGTGAGTTCAGATTGAATGTGTGGTCTAGAGGAACCTGATTTGGTTTTTTCCCTATCATCTTCATCATCCCTATCACTTTTACTATTTTCCTCCTGGTCAGGTTGGATTTGCCTATGCTTTCTCTTAGGTCTAGAAGAACTGGCCTCTGCTTTCTCATCGGGACTTTTATAATAATCCGAGAAGCTCTTCCAATTAACAGCCTCCCCCTTTATATGCAGATAATAAGCCACTGCCCAGGTTCCAGGAGCCATTCCACCCCATGTAAATTTGCATGAACTCTTTGTATTGTTCATTGCTCAGATTCTTCAACCTGTACAAGAAAACATATGCCTTAATTTTTCAGTTTGAACAAAAACATTTGGGGGAAAATACCTGTAGCCAGATTTGTTTGGAACTCTGTCACCCCAAAGCTTCTTTAGATCTTCATGGGGCACAATCTCTTGTTTGAGGAGAGATTTCATCGTGTAACCAGTGGCATTCAATTCTGACTCCATTAGGGTTCAATTGGCAAGAAGGGACAAAAAAACAGAAGAAGAGGTGATTATTTCTTAATTCAAAATGAGGGACAATGACGTGACATAAAATTCAAAATAACCGACGCTCATTAATTCGCACTCCCGCAATCTCCGCTTCGTTATGCACCACCCGATTCTACCACAAAGGTGGTGCCAAAATGTGGCGTCAAAATGCACGTTTTTGATACACCACAGCGTGCTTTTACCCACATGCATTCTTCATGAAGTCAGACCATATATAAGGACTGATCTGACATGTCGTATTAATTATGCCTGCTATCTCCACGTGATGCCTGGCCCGTTGCCAGCTCACATGCCCGGAGGTACCATGTGGCGGGGGAAGACTGGATGGGATGAGTGACTTGGCCAAGGGGAGGGGTAAATAGGATTTTTTTTTTTTTTTAATTCATGAACCTTGGCATGATTCCCAAGAATTTAAAAATGAAGGTCAATATGAGGTCCTTTTTGAAAATTCTTTTTTGCAAATAGGATCTTTCTTGATGCTGTCAGTGCTGTCAACAGGGCGCCATTGAGGATGAAAGTCACGCCCTCCAGGCCTGTCCAGAGTACCAGCATATCCGGGCTCAGTATGCTCGGTTAGTTGTGCCCCATCAGGCCTTGCATGACCTACTGAGCACGGCCTCTGTAGGCGTGTTGGGATCGTACCTCCGGGAGGTAATGGATACGCGGACTCAGTTATGCCCCCCTGTCCGACATTAACCTCAGCTGTACTTGTGATTATGTATATAACTGTGCAGTATGTCAGCATCCTTATTGCTACTAAGGTTTTTCCCCCGGAAACCCTTCGGGGCGGGGGTTTTTTAATCCTGGTAGTAATACGCCTGCTGCTCTCTCTTTGTACTTGGGTCCCATAGGCCAGTTGGTCTCCGTGGACGATAAAATCATATTCTATTCTATTCTATTCTATGATGTGGAGGAATCCTTTAAAAAAAGGAATATTCAAAATATTTAATAATTCAAAAAAAAGGAATATTCAAAATATTTTTTAATTCAAAATACGGCAAAATATGATGAAGTGGCAAATAGCTATAGTGAGTTGGCTAATGGAGTGTGACATGGCAACATGAGATGATGAGGTGTCAAACAAGTTGGCAAAACATCTTTTTTCTAGTCAAAACTTTTGATGAGATGGAAATGATGTATGTGACACGTGTGTGATGATGTGGAGTTACTAGTGATGATGTGGCATGATGACGTGCCCCTTCAAGAGTCTAAGTAACTTTTTTTAGGTCAAATTATAAAAGAATAAATTCTCATGAAGGGTGACATGTGTATGTGATGACATGGCAATGATGATGATGTGGATGGTGATTTGGCAATTTTTGAGTGGTGACATGGATCAATTTGGCACTAGTGCATATGAAATTGCAACCTTTAGGCAATAAGTTGATTGTTTGACTTTTCTTGATTCCCTTTGGAATTTTTGCACTTCCTCTCTCCATTTTGACTTTTAGAGAGAGAATTTGACCCTAGATCATGGGAGAGGCCAAATCGAATAGAATTTTTTCTTTTTCAAGATGGTGGTGGCATGATGGATGTGTGAAGTGTGGATGGTGTATGAATGATGGAAGGTTTTTTGCCAAATTTGCTATGGGATATGAAGGTAAGGCATGGAATTTGAGGCAAGTGGGATGTTTTGCATAGGAGAAATGGTGATGTGCTTTAGAAATGGATCATGTAAAATAGTATTCATGCCAAGAACTCAAAGTAAATCACATACCAAGTCAACTCAAGGGGTCTTTCAAACTTCAAATCGCTTTGCTTGAATCTCCTTATCTTGCATGCTTGTGTGATCTTTCATGAATGTCTTCACCTTAGTCTTCAAGCATCCACTTGTGATCTCTAGGGATATGAATTCTTCAAATAAATAGTGCTTGTATTTCTGGGTCTAAATTCTTTGGTGGTGTACAACTTTCCGCGACAGCACTTAGCACGTAAAGCACTTACCTGATAAAAAATTTGATGTTACGAAATAATTATATTTGTCGGTACCTCATTTTTCCTGTTGTAATGTTTAAAAGACACGCTTATTATTTGTAATACTCAATTTTCAAACACAATATGCATGTCAAATTCACGTTGGACGTGAGATTTTTAGCAGTTAAAGCACTTGTCTGGACAGTGCTTTTTGATCACCAGTAAAGAATTTACACCCTTCTGTGCTCAAATCAATATGCAGGCATAAGTATATCAACAGTGCCATGCTCTTCTATGCTGCCATAGCATGGCAGCATCATGCCAAACAAAAAGAATAGGCTGGGCCCCCAGCCTCTGTATTTTGCAAATGATTCAACTGAAGTTCCTGTTAGATGCCAATGTGGGAATATGGTTGTCAACTTAGTGATCCTGCAATGGATGAAAGAAAAATAGTGTTGACGAGTGAACCAGATGATGTATATATCGTTATGAATGTAGAGGACAGGTGAACCTGCACGACAAATATGATTGTTATTAGAAAAATAGAACTAGTGGATGGGGATATGACAGCAGTGTGATGAATTTGATGGGAAATCATTAAATTGAGGTGTCTCAGGTGGATCAAGGGCAACTCTTGAGCAGGTTATTATAGAATAGATGTGTGAAGAATGATCCTGCACATGACAAGCTGCTTGTTAGCACAATGAGCTATTGTCAGGAATGGCAGTAGCAACAAGTATGGAGAGATGGAAGAGAATGTGTGAATATGATATGTAAGAGTAAAAACTCAGATGCTCCTGCATGGAAATCAGGAACTTCAGCAATAAAAATACAGCACTTGAGCCTTGCACAAGCTGGCACCTGCATGAATCTCCCTGTCTTTGCATTAGTTTCATTAGTGGAATTTTCAATCATGAACAATTCTAACTAAATGACTTCTTTAATCTAAGAACTCAAACTAATTCTCAAAGTACTCCTGCACTATTTTTTTATCTTTTCTTCTTCTACTTTTTATGTTTTACAATTATAATCTATTCAAAATCAAACTACACTAGCCTACCTACAAATTCTTAATAGATTTTAACTAAACAGGCTTAAGGCAACATGCTATTGCCAATACATTTTCAGGTGCAGTATGTTGATGGGATTTGGAAGCTCCCTATTTTCAGCAACATATTTCAGCCAGTATGAATCTCTGCCTGCAATTCCAATCACTTCAAATGGTCCCTCCCACAGATTCTCAAACTTAATTGCATTATCCTCCCTTGCCTTGTTCCATTTTAGGACCAATTCCCCTTCCTTGAGTGTTCCTTGCAGCTTATGAGTAGCTTTGACGACTGCCACATCCTTGGCTTTTTTTATTAGTATAGCATTCTCAGCTTCAAATCTGTGTTCTTCTAATTGCATCAGCCTCACACATATTTCCTTGAGTATCTCTTCCATTTCCAAGTTGACTTTGTATGCTAATCTCAAAGAGGGCAGCTCCAATTCCACTGGAAGAACAGATTCAATCCCACAAACTAAAGTGAAAGGTATATGCTTAGTTCCTGTCTTGATAGTGGTTTTGTATGCCCACAGAGCATCATAGAGTTTCACATGCCAATCTTTCTTACAAATGCTCACAGTTTTCTTCAAAATTGTTTTAGTAGACTCAGCCTGACCATTCCGTTGGGGATAATAAGCTGAGCTCTTTGTGTGTTTTACGCTTAAAGTACATAAAAGAGCATCAATGATCTCATTCATTGCAGTTCGAAGGGAATGCCAAATCTAGCACAAATATTCTCGTGTATGAACCTTGCAGTGGTCAAGGCATTTGCTTGTCTAAGGGGAATTGCTTCTGCCCATTTGGTAAAATAGTCAGTTGCAACCAATATGTGTTGATGTTGTGCAGATGATGGAGGATCAATTGGACCTATAAAATCTAGTCCCCACACTTGGAAAGGACCTGGAGATATGATAGCAGTGAGGGGTGCTGGCTGCAAAATTCTTTTGCCAAATAACTGACATTTATGGCAACATTTGATCACATTGTAACAATCTGTGAACAATGTAGGTCAATAATACCCAGATCTAAGAATTTTTTTAGCAGTTGTATCAGCAGCAAAATGTCCACTACACACACCTTCATGACAAGCCTCAATCACTTGTTTAGCCTCTTCCTTGTCAAAAAACCTTAGCATTATTCCCTCCTTGTCAATCCTGCACAAAACATCACCAATTAGTCTAAATTTACTACATTTATCTTTGAACCTTTTTTGCTGGTTTGCATTCAACTCCTTGGGCAACTCATCGTACTCCAAATATCTCCTGGGTCTCTTCTTGCCAATCTGTTTCTTCCACAATGGCCACAACAAGGTCAGTTTTTACATTTGCATTATCATCAACCAAACCTTCCTCATCCTATGTTCAAAAAACATATATAGCAGGTAGGCACTTGGATCATTAATCAAGTTAACTACTTTGACACTGATGTCATATGTTTGCACTTTGCATGCCCACCTGCATATTTTAGCCTTGGGTTGATTTTTGGCAAATAAAAGGGACATAGGATTTTGTTTCATAAAAACTTGAGTGTGGCTGTTTTGAATAAGGTGTCCCTGTCTATCTATCAAGAACATAAGAGTAGCTGCACTTTTCTCAAGCTTAGGATACCCCATTTCAGTGTTAGGCCATATTTTGCTTGCAAATGTGACTACTTTATCTTCCTGGAGTAATGCTAATCCTATGGCTCTCTTAGTCACACTCAAGTAGGCTTGAAAAGGCTTTTTAGGATCAGGGGGTCTTAATAGAGTAGATTTAGATATAGATTCTATGATTGCCTCATAAGCTTCCTGACAAGTTTCATTCCATTTCACTAATATGTGCTTGCTTTCATTCTTTGTAAATTTTCCAACCTTGGTAAGTTCAGAAATAGCGCTGATAGTGTGTGATAAGTGTGGTACATATATTCTTAGAAAGCTCACCATTCCCATAAAACTTTTGACTTGCTTGAGAGTTTTTGGTGGATCTAATTTCTTTAAAGCCTCCACCTTGCTCTCAGCCACTTGAATGCCTTTGTTTGATACCTCGTGTCCCAATAAATCTTCTTTAGGGCACAGGAAGATGCATTTTTTTGGATTCAAACTTACTCGTCCTTTTCTGCACATTGAACACACCTTTCTGAGATAATCAAAGTGACCCTTTCTTGAAGAACTTAAACATAAATCGTAGAAATACTCTAAACAAATGTGAAGGCATGTCTTTAAACATTGCATCCATTGCCCTTTGAAAAGTTGTTGAAGCATTCATCAAACCAAAAGGCATCCTTTTCATGGCAAAGGTTCCCCAAGGTGTGAAGAAGGCTGTCTTGGGCTGATCTTCTGCTACAGCGTGTAGGACATCTTCCAGAAATGGCAAAGGATAGCAATCTTTAATGGTTGCTTTGTTCAAGTCCCTATAGTCAATGCATATTCTGATGATTTTGTTTTTTTCTCAACAGGCACAATGCATGACAGCCATTCAGGATTTACAATCTCAGTTATCACACCAGCATCTTTCATCCTATGCAATTCATCCTTGATGAGATCAAGCAACGCAACATTTATTCTTCTGAGTTTTTGCATGACAGGCTTCATTCCTTCTTTAATTTTTATCTCGAATTCACACACATCTCTATCAACATCAATCAGCTCATTATAGTCCCAGACAAACACATCCTTCCATTCATTAAAAAATTCCATGACTCCACACTCATCCTCTTCTCTAAATATATCTCCCACATATAGGACCCTTTCTTGACCATTTTTATTGATTTTTACCTCTTTGACTTGCTTCTCACTACCAGCATTGATTACCAGGATTGGATATAGCTGTTGCAATTCTTTTTCTTCAAGATCTTCTTCTTTAATGGCTCCTTCAGCTAGATGCTCAAGTAGGACACTTCTGCATAGGGCATTAACTTCATCATTAAGTTCCCTTGGCATATGATGCAGATTCCAAGACTCAAAAGTTGACAATTCCTCCAAAGCTTGATCCCTTAGTGTGATCATGTTCTCATTTTTTGCTTGATACTCTCCTAGGATTTGCCCGCACACCAATTGAGAATCTCCAAATATAACTATGTTAGAAATGCCAAGATATTTGGCTTCTTGTAAGCCTGCAATGAGAACTTTGTACTCAGCCATATTAGAGGTGATGTTAGAGAAAACCCTGCCAACTTTAGCCAGTAATCTGTTAGAATTATCTTTAACTATAGCAGCAGAAGAGGCTACATTTAATTTCTTGGATACTCCATCATCAAACCATAAATATGCAGGGCTTTGATTCAGGGAAACATTAACCTCTGCTGGCAACTTCTATACTGATGTTTGAGTTTGAACAATAAGTTCATATTCACCAAAGTGGTTTGATATTAGTACATCTTTCTCAATAAAATTAAGGGCTTCCAGCTCTCCCAGCTTATATCATAAAGTGACTTTGTTTTTCCATTGGTTATGGTACATTCACCCTTTGACCATATAGGCCTTGCATCCACTGTTGACAACCATCTTCTACCCAACAGTAAGTCATAAATATCCGAATTTTCATTCATACCTTCAAAAGCAACCACAACAAAGTTAGCAGCCACAATAATACCTTCAATGTCAATTGGTACCTTGCTCACTATTCCCATGAGATTGATTTTTGAGTATGAAAAAGATTTGAGCACCATAGGTGTCCTTTTATCAATTTCCAAGCCACACATTTTCATAACATGGTGAGGCATCACATGGAGGGGTGATCCCCCATCTAGTCGTACCTTTGTTAAAGTTTTTTTTACCAATATTTGCCTCACATGTGAATGCATCTGGATCATGCTCATCTTAAATCACCATTTGTTCTTCAATATGGTTTGTGAAAGCCACTTGCTCTTCTTGAGACAAATTGACCTGCTCTTCTTGAGTTAACTCAACATCTTCTTCCTGTAAGAGGGGGCAATTCTTAGTAAAGTAAGTAAATCCACACTAATCTTAGAATTTTTTAACAAACACTCCAACTCATCATTTTCTTTCTCCTTTTGATGAACTTTTGGAAAGGAGGAGGAGGCACAACCTGATTGTCTTCATTTGATTTACCTTTGTGGACATTTACCTCTTCATTAGCATGCTCTACTTCTTTGTTTTTTGGATTTGACATGCCTCCGGTATGTACAACCATAATTTCTTCTTGCCCCTCTGTTTCTTGCACAAACCTGATTGGAACAGTAGGTCCAGCTGCAAATTTTACTGGAGCACTAGGCTCTCCAAATTTTGCCTTGTCTTGCCTAGCAAAATAATCTTTCACACTACATCTATCTTCATAGTGCATGTGGCCTTGCAGAAAGCACAGATAGGACATTCCTTACCAAAGTGTCCTCTTTTAGCACACTTGGTGGATGGTCTATACCAATGAACATCTGAGGAATGTGTGTCTCTCGTGCAATGAGCACAAGGGGGATAAGTTCTTCTTTCAGGTCTAGCAGCTTTCATTTCCTCTGTAACTCGAAAATCAAGTTTTGAGGGTCAATCAACTTACCAAATCTGGCCAAGAATTGCTTCACAATCTCATCCCAAGTGTTGGTGCCATTGCTGATCACGTACTCCAACCATGCTCTCACCTCATCATTCTTGAAACATTTCTTGAAATCTGAAAACTTGCACCCTTTCTTGTAACCATATTCTGGATAGTACTCCTCAAAAATTTTCAAGAAATTATTAGCATTAATACTGGGATCAAAAGTAGGAGGAGGAACAGGCATGCTAATCTCAACATAATGATGTGAAACACTCCCATTAGCTTGGACAGCCACACCTTGTGGTCCAGGATGTGCTTCTGTATTCTCTTGTGCTTCTGCATGCTCAATATTGTCATTGTTTCTTCTTGGAGTCATGAGTTCAAAATCCAGGAGGTGATCTCGGTAGAACCTCCAAAATGTTGAAGGTATCCCTGGCAAAACCTTCAACCTCAATGGTTTAAAATCTCCAAGTTTCTTAAGGCAACCACTCTGTATGAAAAAATTCCAAGAATAAGGCCTAGATACAAGTTAACAACTGCTTTCCGAAATCAAGAAAAAGACTGCCTCAGGAAGCTTGATGCCATTTGCAAACAAGATAGGATCTAAAGGTGGTTTCAATGGTAATAGTTGCTTGACACTATGAAGAATGTTGGGCCAAAAGTCAGATGCAAAAAGAATAGCACAGATTATTCAAAAAGCCAATCCTGACTAGGTAAAAAATAAGTCAATATCTCTGGCAGAGAGCAGTTTTTTGCAGATCAAACAATATGAGTTCTTTTGATATTGGGCTTTGGCAGAGATTTATGGAGGAACAAACCGGTTCATTTATGGAGGGACAGATCGGTCTCTTTGGAGGTTTTTTAATCTTTACTTTGATTTTCAATGGCTCTTTGATGCTCTTTCGATTGCTCTTCATGTGCAGGTCTCCAATTTTTCTTGGGTTATACAATAAGTATGCACAAGTCTTCATTTTCAGGTGCTCCAAGCTGCATTATTGCTCCAGATCGTTCAACAGAATCGTTACATACAATATAACTGTACGTAGGTCTGCATTCTCAGGTGTTCCAAGCTGCATTTCTGGTCCATGTCATCCAACAAAATCGTCAGGGTTTCTTTCTCATTGTTAGTCCTGTGCCTCCTGGTACAGGACTATTCATGCATACGACGGACCAAGTCAAGTCCAAGGATCCTGACCCGGAACGCGGGTCAGCCCGTCAAAAGCCCGACAAAAGACCAAACAACGGACCCGTAGTCAAAGCTGCGTCACGGTACCAAGAGGCGGGGACGGACAAGTGGCGGCCCGTCACCGCCAGCGTCGATGTCGGCGTGATTTCGGGGCACTTCAAGGCACGCCCGCCAAAGATGCACCAAATCAGGCCTCCTTCAGAGTACACGCAGAGATCAGCCCGAGTGTCTATATTGGGCCAAAGGCCATTGTACTATATATATGAGTAGAGCTAGCACATGAGTTTTTAGATGAGTTTGAGTCTTGTCTCACCGGTTTTCTCTCGGTTGCGAGAGCTCATGTATCTTCATTGACATCAAAAGTTGTTCTCTTCATTGTGATCATATTGTTCTCTTTACGTTTTACGTTCTCTTTTCTGTTACGTTTTGCAAATCAGCGTGACATAGCTCCCGGATTCTCTGTTAGATCAAGGGTCCTCCACGGAGGGCTGTCTGCGAGGAGTTCGAACCCGGACCCCAAACACTTTGCGCATTGCTTAGGGTCGATTTTTCTTCCATCATGTCCCTTTCGAGGTTTCACTCTGGAAGAACTCCTGCAGCGGCGGCTCGTCTCGGCGCCATCAATGGCGAGAGGCTGTTAGGGATATGTATGACCTTGCTTATGACATTGGGGAGGTCATTATCGCTCAAGAGCTCGGTCGGCACCTCCTACTCCTCGTGTTCCTTCTCGACCCGGGGTCCCCGGTGTGTCGTCATTGTTCCCCAACCTTAATCTCCACAACATACCCCTGTTCCATTACGCCTCACTATTTCCGGACTCGGCCGGCACCTATATCAATATCACCCGGGTCACACCCTCTTCCGTCCCAACCTTCTTCACCTCCTGGTGGGATGGGCTACCATCAAGTGTCCTTTGGCCCTTCCCACGTTCACGACTTTCAGTCTTCTCCATCTTTTTAGCATGCTCTTCCTGTTTATCAAACCACTGATCTCAAGCCTAATGTGGACGGCTCCCAAGGCCCTTCCCCACCAGATGTTGCTTTTGCTGGACCTCATGTTTTTTCTGTTCTGCCCCCTGGCTCTCAGCCTCAGACTGTTCCACCTACATATGCTTCAGCTTATCCTTCACCGACTCCCCCTGTCTATGCCTCAGTTCCACCTTCACCTCCGACTCCTAATTTGAAGCTGACTTATCCCACTTTCGGTAACACTAAAGGCAAACCTCTGGATCAGAGTGCTCAAGCCCACATGGAGGAATTTGAAGCCTTATTCTGAATGGTCATGCGCAGCCACAACTCAAATTCCACATTTTTTTGACCACGCTACGAGGTGCCCTTCACCAGTGGTTAATGGCCAACAAAAGTCACTGGAAATAGAGTTGGCAAGAAATGAAAACTGCTTTTCTGTCTCATTATGGCACCACGGATGATGATCAGTTACTCCTCAAGCAACTCAATGACCTTCAACAAGAGCCCACGGAATCAGCGAGGGATTTTGCGGACCGTCTACACATTCTCGTCAGCAAACTCCAGGAGTACCCCACGCAAAGCCAGATCCTCGTCTGGTTTCTGCAGGATCTCCCTCCTGCTATTCGACTCATGACAGAATACCTGCGTCCTAAGTCTCTGGAGCAGGCCATTGAATTGGTCAATCACTCGGTCAATGTTTCCTCCCGGGGTGTTGCTCTCCAGGAACTCCCTTTCATGCCCCCCATCATGGTTCCCCAGAACTCTGTTCAACCTCAGCAAGCAAATCCACAACGCGCTCACATCTGGTGTACTATTTGTAAATATCAAGGTCATCTGGCAAATGAATGCAACGCCTCCAATGGACCTCCTCATTGTAAAAGATGCAATATGTGCAATCATGCCACGGAAGAATGCACTCGTTCTCATCCTACACCTTTTCGCAATAAAATGGTCTTTCAAGTCCAGACCACCCCTCAACAACAGCAGACATATCAGCCTCAGCAATATCCAAATCAACAACAGCAACAGTATCAACAACAACCGCAATCTCAGCAACCACGGGGACAAGGCAATCGTCCTCCCTTTGATCCTTCAAAGGCTCAATGTTATCATTGTCATGAATGGGGTCACACCACCACGGCGTGTCCTCAGCTTCCTCAAGTTCAAGTTCAACTTCCGGGTTCAAATCAACCGGCTTCTGTCCGTCTCACGGCTTATCAACTCTGGGTGGCCAACGGTAAACAGGGCCCTCGTCCTGTTTTGAGAAAGCCTCCTCGACCGCCTCAACAACAGCGACCTCCGCAAGCTGCGTCTACTTCCAATCCTATGGATCAACAAGCTCAGGAGGAGATTTATCAGGCTCTCAACCCTCCTGTCCAGCAGTCTAACTGGGTTGGTCTTGTTGCGCATCACGCTCGGGCTTCACGCCCTTTGACTATCATTCCGCACGACACGCAACCCGCTTTTGCTGTGGAAACTATCCCTCATGAGGATGACAAAAAAGTTCACTTCGCACCTGATCTTGACAAACTTATGCCTCACATCATGCCTAAAGTGAGACAAAGTATTCTGAAACTCATGCAGGCTGCGAAAGGTCGAACCTTGGCAAATGTTCACGCCACCACTCGCGCTCAGCAGCGTCAGGCCGAGCCGTCATCATCCCCTGGTGCCCGCTCTCACACGTATCCAAATATTGCTGCTGAGGTCGAGCTTCTCAAAGAAGTCTCCGCTTCTTTACCACAGACTCCGGTTCCACTGGATCCTGCGGACCCTTTTTCACATGTTCCTCTGGAACTTCAGGAAGAACTTGCCAAGATCAAGATTCCTTTGAGCCTGGCCACCATTTTGAACCTCTGTCCGGCTCTCAAAGATCAGTTACCTCTTCCCACGGTTCTGGTTGGAGCGGTCGCAACTTCAACACCCACGGTGCATGCCACGGTGGGCACTCAGCAAGTCAATCATGTCCAAATTGATGGTGGTAGTGCCGTCAATCTCATTACTGATAAACTCCGGAAGCAACTGGGCATCAAACAATTATACCGTGCCCCTTATGACATCAAGTTGGCCAATGGCCATATCACGCGACCTCAAGGCGTCACTCCTCTTCTCCATATCAGCATTGGTGACCTCAAATTCCCTTTGGAATTTGGAGTTTGGAAAGCAGGAGAGGATCCTGGTGATTATGAAATGCTTGTTGGCCGACCTTTTCTCCGACAGACCAAGAGTATTCACTACTGGGCCACGGACCAACTTGTCATCACTGACGGCCATCTCAATGCCACGATGGATCTGGAAACTGGCCAATTAATCTCCGTTGAGAATGCTGAACCCTCCATCTCGGACATTGACTCTGAAGAAGCCCAAAATATTTATCATGTTCAAGCTCCTCCAGCGGTCCTCCCTCTCTCATCTTACCCTGAGTATGCTGATCCTTGGGGTGACATGACGCTAGATCAGGACCAGGCTGTGGCGGCTCTTTTGGACCCTTACCTGGCTTCCTGCAATCGCATTCAACGTCTTGATCATTTTTCTGACCCAGTTTCTTCTTCAGAGACAGTCGATGTTCATGCTGTCATGAAGCAACCTTTGCTTGATGACGCTAGACAGCCTCTTTTCTTCACCACGCAAAATGCTGCTCCTCCCGTCATGCTTCAGCATCCTGCGCATCAGGTTCAGGACATGGAGGTTGTTCCTCACATTCAGACTCCCGACGTGGAAATTGTGGACATTGGAAACAATCAACCAGTTCGCTTGGCTGCTCATCTTCCACCAACCTTCGAGGTATCAAAAAAGAATTGGGGGAACTCACCATCCCTACCAAACCTGATGCACGCCCAATCTAGCAACGACAGTACCGGCTCAACCCAAATTACCGTGACCGCGTCAAGGCTGAAATTGACAAACTCTTAGCTGCTGGCCTGATTTATGAGGTCAAACATTCTGAATGGGTGAGCCCCATCGTCATTGCTCTAAAACACAATGGTAAGATCCGCGTTTGCGTGGATTACAGAAAACTCAATCAAGCCACGGAGCGTGATCACTTTCCGCTTCCCTTCACAGACCAGGTTCTTGAAGAAGTTGCTGGTCATGAGATGTACTCCTTCATGGATGGTTTTTCTGGGTACAATCAAATTTCTATCAAGCAAGAAGATCAACTCAAAACTACCTTCACCACCCCGTGGGGCACTTTTGCCTACAAGGTGGTCCCTTTTGGTTTATTAAACTCTCCTTCAACCTTTCAGCGCATCATGCTCTCTGTCTTTCAAGACTTTATGAAGGATCAACCTTTTCTTCAGATCTTCCAAGATGATTTTTCTGCCTACAGCTCCATGGATGATCACTTGGACAAATTGGAGCTTGTTTTTCAAAAATGTGATAAATCTGGCATCAGTCTCAATCCTGAGAAGTGCACTTTCTGCGTCACCTTAGGCGTTCTGTTGGGTCATGTGGTCAGTAAAGAAGGCATCACCACGGATCCCGCTAAAATCAGTTGTGTACTAAAAGCTCAAGCACCGTCTAATATCAAAGAGACACGCTCTTTCCTGGGTAAGGTCAATTACTATTCCACCTTCATTCCTGGACTCGCAGCTATCGCTGATCCCATTCATAAACTCACGGGTGATGAATCCACTTGGGCTTGGAATTCCCAAGCGGAAGCTGCTTTTCAGAAGTTGAAACTGTTACTTACCCAGGCCCCGGTCCTTGTTCCTCCTCAATGGGACAAGCCTTTCCATGTTCATGTTGACGTCTCTGCTTTTGCCATTGGTGCTGTTCTCTCGCAGGCCTATGATGAAACCACGGATAAACCAATCCGCTATGCCAGCCGGAAACTCAATCCTGCTGAGCGCAACTATTCTGCCACGGAACGCGAAGCTTTGGGCTTAGTTTTCTGTGTCCAACGTTTCCGACATTATTTGTTGGGAAGCCAGATCAAGTTCTTTGTTGATCATCAAGCTCTTCTTTATTTGATCAACAAAGCCACGCCCACGGGAAGAATCGCCCGCTGGGTCCTTCTCCTGCAAGAATTCGCTCCCTTCGAAATTGTTCATAAGGCAGGCAAGTCTGCCTGATTATCTTTCACGCATCCACACGGATGATCCCTCCACGGGTGTTTCTGATGCCTTTCCAGATGCTCAATTATTCCTGGTCACGGCCACGCCCCATTGGTTTCATCACTTTCAACAATATCTTCTCACTGGTGCTCTTCCTCCAGAAGATCCGACGCTCTCTCCAGACAAGGTTCGCTCACGCCGTCGTCAATTTCTACGCGAAGTCCGAGACTACACAATGGTTGCAGGTCATCTTTACAAACGCGGCAAAGACATGGTCCTCAGACGTTGTGTCCTCCCTCATGAGGTGCCCGATATTGTTCGACAAGCCCACAATGGGCTTGGTGGTGGTCATTTTAGTGGTGAAGCCACGGCACGCAAAATTCTTCTGGCAGGATATTTCTGGCCCACGCTCTTCAAAGATGCCCACGCTTATGCTCGCACGTGTGACGTCTGTCAGCGTGTGGGGAAGCCCACGGCCCGTGACGCTCTTCCTTTGACACCGGTCGCCACGCCACACCCCTTCAGCAAATGGGGAATGGATTTTGTGGGGCCCATGGACCCACCGGCGCGGCACACCCGTGCCCGCTACATTCTGGTCATCACGGATTATGCTACCAAATGGGCAGAAGCTTGTGCACTTCCAGACAACACTGCTGCCAGCACAGCCAAGGTTCTCTACACGCACATCATCACGCGTTTTGGTTGTCCCACGGAACTTGTTAGCGATCGTGGCGTGCATTTTGTCAATCACACCATCAAGGAGCTGACGGATTATCTTCACATCCAACATCGGAAGAGTACACCTTATTATCCTCAAGGCAATGGCTTGGCTGAAAGTACCAACAAAACTCTCATCACTGTTCTAAAGAAAATTTGTGACGCTTCTCGCGCAGATTGGCAGGACAAGTTGCCTACTGTTCTTTGGGCTTACAACACTAGTTTCAAAATCGCTACTGGTCACACTCCTTTCAAACTAGTTTATGGTCAAGAAGCTCTTATGCCTTTCGAATATATTCTTCCAACTCTCCGTTTTCAACTTGCTACCGCCCATAATCCACCTGCTGCACTCAAGGAACGGGTTTATCAATTGGAACAGTTGGATGAACTTAGGCGAGATGCTTACATTCGTGTTCTTCATGGACAACAGTTGCAGAAATCATTGCATGACAAACGACTTAAGACAAAAACATTCAAAGAAGGCAAGTTAAAGTTCAGATGGCTTGGTCCTTATCAAATTGTTCAAGTCGTGCAACCCAGCGTTTTCAAGCTGGCCGAATTAGATGGCACCCCATTACCTACCCTAGTTAATGGCTTTCGCCTCAAACAATTTCATACAACAGACAGTGAAAATCATCCACCAGATGCTGTTCCAGACACAGACACCACAGATAGTGACTAACAAGCGGCATATTTATATTATAGAGGTGAAATTTTTACAAAATGTGAGCAGAGCCCATCTACTTTCCGCTATGGGCAGAGCCCTATTTACAAAAACGGGCTGAGAGCCCTATCTACTAAATCCTAAGGAGATAAACCCTCTACTCCGGGTTTGGAGCAGAGGTGATACGCAGGATGTGGTAGTAATTCTGCTCAGGGTCCCAGCGCAGGTGCAGAATCACCTCCATCCCGTTGGTGTGGGGATCGGGATGCTCAGCCATCCCGGCACACCACCCTGGCAATGCCACGGTTGTGGCACTGCCAGAGGTCCAAGCAGTCCATCTTGCATGTAATCCACTCCAGGCAGTTAGACGGCATAGTGCACTTGTCGTGCAGTCCAGCAGCAGACATACTGAGCGCCATCGGGTGTCTCAGCTTCCACCACTGTTCGTCTTATAGCCACCCGAGGACCTCCCTGTCGACGTGGCCCAATCAGAAATTTCGCCAACGTGTTTGCAATGCAAGGCTGTTTCTAAATGGGGAATCTTTTCTCCCGCCGCATATCTAGCCATGGTACCTTCTGACACCTTCGTTTTAATGATATCCCACTTCGAGTTGCCAGCATTAAATGACATCCCTTCTTTTCACGCCCGTCGACCATTAATGTGCGTCCTTTCGCAAGCTATCACATCCGATCATTCTCTTACGTCTCATCTCCACCGTTCGTTGCTTCTCCCTTTACCGTTTGGGGACTTAGCCAAAATTTTGCCTCTCAAACGCCTCCTTCGCATCTGTTGCCACATGGCATTATCAACGGTTGCCGGTTCATCCTCATCATGCCCCTTCACCAACACTTGTGCGCCCTAAAACCTTTTCGCCTATCTGTGTTTTCGTCTTCAGCTCTCCGCTCTCCGCCTTCTCAAGATCATCCTTCCGGTTCCTCTCCGACGCTCTTCGCCATGGTTCCTGCACCCAAATTTCCGACCCTGCAAGCTTCTACTCCCAGGGATCCGGCTCTTTTCGAGTCTGTATCTTTCTTGACGCCCACCTTTCGGGAAGCCCTCGTTGGCCCGAATCAGGAAGTTGCGGAATGCCACAAACTTTATGAATTCTCACAAATGGACCTTCCGGCACCAAATCCAGACCAATTGAAGCAGTTTGTGGCTAATATCGTCAACCGCCTAGAAGGATACACTAGGGTGGTCGATGGCACCACGATCTTGCTTACTCAGCCCCTGATTTCTGAGGTATTCCATATTCCTTTGCAAACACCTTCTTTATCTTGGGTCGCTTTACAGGACATAGATGTCACTGAGTTTGGCGCTGTTCAATATCAAGCGAACATGCATCGCCTCACAAATATCGCAAGGCCCCATGACACTTTTGTCAAGTTTCTCTGGCGCAAATTCCTTGGGTATTCTATCAAGAACACCCATATCAATAAACCATTCTACAATGTGGTTATCACGGCCGTCTGCTCCACTCACTTTCTTGATTGGCCACAAATGTGGTTTTACAGACTCCTACAAGAAGTTGATGCGCCGGGCTACCCCTCCTCTGTCTCTCGAGGGTTTGATTGGGTGGCCATCTTCAACTCTTATTCGTCATTATCTTCATGTTCCTGTGTCCCCTTCCATTTCTCATGCCTCCACTCAGCGATCTCTACATTCAATTCCTCAAAACCAACAGGCTGCACCTTCACACCAGCCTTCTCCTGGTCATGTTCAACACAACCACCACGCCGTCCTTTGTTTCCTCTTCCTCCTCCGGGCCACCTTGAGGGCGTCCCAAACACGGCCACACCGGGGCCCTCCACCTCCACATCCTCGCCAGACTCGTATCAATATCGGCCGGGGATGTTCAATTTCTTTGCTCTCAAGTTGCAAGAATCACAGGCAGCTCTCATGAATGGGGTTCAAGCGTCCTTGGAGGCCTCCGATGCGGTTCACCACGACCTTCAAGCTGCTACCGCGCAAGTTCAATCTTTGGAGACACAGCTTCAAGAAAAGCACGAGGCCTTTTTACGGGCCCGTGAGGATCTCAAGACTGCCCACGATCGGAGCGACACGCTGGCGATCGGCGGGCTCGATTACAAACCACCATTCAGGAATTGTTGGAGCAGAACAAGACAAAGGACACCCTCACGGGTGACAAGGAGAAAAGACATTGCTAAGCTCGACACCTTGTATGTGCGAGCTTTTCGGACTTACCGCACTCAAGTTCATGATCTGACCGAGCGTGATGCTCGCCTCACCTCCTTAGAAGCTCAGCTTTCCACGCTGACCAATCAATTGACGTCTCTCCAGGATCAGCTTAAGGAGGCTCAGAAACAGAAAATTGTTGATGACGCCGAGATTGCCACGCTGCGCCTCAACACTCCCGGGCAGTCCTCTTCACATGCCATGCTTCCTCAGAAACGGGTCCGTGAACAGTCACGTCTTTTGTTAGAAAAAGACAACCGGATCCGCGACCTTGAAAATCAGCTCCAGCAAGCTGTTCAATCTGCTGAAGAGGCCCAAACCAAACAGGAAGGCTACTTTAATCTTGGTATCCACACGTCTGTGGATTTTCCTATTCCTTCCAGTTACCTGGATTATGTGGTTGCTCGACGCCACTACTTTCTTTTCAAGTGGTACGCCGCCGATGGTCAGGTTGATGTCCCCCTGCACCGTGAGGATTTTTTCCGGATCTGGCCGGACCTCTCCATAGCAGACAAAGGTTTGCTCTGTACCCTTTTGGTCTTCGACCTCCTTCACTGTGAGGACCCTGATTTAATCACTTTCCGAGTTGTCCAGCCGATGGTGTACATCTTCCATGACTTCTATCTGGCTGATACCCAGGACAAATTTCGTGACGGGCCACATCAGAACTTTCAGGGTGACACACTCTTGGATAACAACCCCTATCTGGCAGATCATGATCGGGCTCACGCCCTTCATCAGGAGTACATGCCAGAGCTTGCTCACCATTTACCTCTCTGGCAAGCTGAAAGCTATTTGGAGCAGTCTGAAAAGAATCTTGGGCATCCTGAGGATCTTCCCTTTGCCCAAGTTTATATGCAGCATTTGGCAGGCTACAATCAATTGCGTGCCATTCTGGATAGCAAGACAGTACCCACGGGATGGGATAGTCCTCCTGTCTATACTCAGCTCTCTACTTCAGAATGGGATAGATGGTGCAAAGCTCTTGATCCCCCTTATGCGTGAGTCGGGGAGGGGGGCTCGGCCCGCCCACGGGCATGGCTCCTTCTCCATATGCTTCTTGGGTGCCCCTCCACGCCCTGGTTTCTTACCTCGACCGGCGTCTTCCCTTTTGGGCCGAAGGTCATGGATGGCCCGCCGGGTGGACTCCTCCACAGATCTCGACGGATCTGCGGTGGGATCCCCGTTTTGTCCGACGCTCTAAGTGGGAAGCTGATGCCACCTTGGAACAAAATACCAATTGGAGCTAATGAGCGTGGTTGGCAACGGCCCGCTGATGCTCTACATGGCCTTGATACCTTCTTGCAGAATGCCGCCACCTCACCGGAGACCCTTGATAACCGTCAAAAGCTGGTTTTACGTCTTTGCTCTCGGATGCATCACGGTCAGCTCCTTAAATGGGCAGCGTCCTATTTTTTACTGCAATCCCAATGCCAGCGTCAGTGCCTTTGGACTTCAGACCTGTCTTCTAATGGAGTGCCAGTTCGTTCCTTCCGAAGCACATGCTGCCTTGGAAGATATGGTGCGCTCTCAATTCCTCATTGATGCAGATCCTGCCCTTGGGCTCAACACTCCTGACGCTCTTCAAACACGTCAGGACCTCATTGGCACTTACCATAATGGCGCCCGTCCTCATTCCCGTGAGGATCATTTTCAAACTACTGGATTCCCGCCATCGGAATCACTTCCTCCATTTCTCCATTTCTCCAACCTGAGTGTCGTTTGGTGGGGGGGAGTGTTAGTCCTATGCCTCCTGGTATAGGACTATTCATGCATACGACGGACCAAGTCAAGTCCAAGGATCCTGGCCAGGTGCGCGGTCAGCCATCAAAAGCCGGCAAAAGACCAGCGGCCGGACCACGCAGCGGTCAAAGCTGCGTGTACGGTACCAAGAGGCGCGCTCGGACAAGTGGCTGACCCGTCCCGCCAGCGTCGGCGTGATTTTGAGCACTTCAAGAGGCACGCCCGGTATGCTGCAAATCAGGCCTCCTTCTAGGAATCGGCACCGAGATCAGTCAGAGTGTCTATATTGGGCCAAAGGCCATTGTACTATATATATGAGTAGAGCTAGCACATGAGTTTTTAGATGAGTTTGAGTCTTGTCTCACTTCAGTTTTCTCTCGGTTGCGAGAGCTCATGTATCTTCATTGACATCAAGAAGTTGTTCTCTTCATTGTGATCATATTGTTCTCTTTCTGTTTTCTGTTCTCTTTTCCTGTTCTGTTTTGCAAATCCCGCGTGACATAGCTCCCCGGATTCTCCTGTTAGATCCAAGGGTCCTCACAGAGGGCTGTCCTGCAGGAGTTCCCGAACCCAGACCCCAAACACTCATATTTGATCCTTTTTTAATGCTAAACCCTAAACTTTTCATTCTATTCTTTTATATTCCTTCCTATTTCCTCTTCCTCAAATCGGCTTGAATGATTCTAATGATTCGGGATGAAGACGGATTGCCTGCTCTTTTGCCCATTTATCTGAACCTAAATTTATCTGAGCCCATTATTGGAATTCTGTACACAGTGAACTCTTGTCTTCATGTTTGGTTAAACTGAATAAAGGACTAAGTTTCCATTGTGGTAACTATTTGTATACTTCTTTGCAAATTGGGGGAAGGGAGGGCAGAAGAAAAATTTGTTGCTGTGATAGGTTAGGTAAAGGTCCTATTCTCTGATTTTGACTCATTTAGCATCACATTTAGTATAAGTAAGATTTGAAATATTTAACAGATTTATTGCTGTCAAAATACTGTTAAAATGTGTGTATTCATGGTCTGCTCATGGTCTGCTAACTACATTAACATGAGATCACCAGCTACTACTTCTTTAACTGAAACAAACCTGAAATGTTGAAAGAGTCATTTTGCTTTTTACTTCTAATTTTGAAATGCTGAGTTTTTGGCATGCATTACATGCTTAAAAATAGCTGCACACTTTGAAATATAGCAGAAGCACGATTTGTGCATTTTTTGATTTTGTCATTGCTTTGACAGCGTGAAGCCCTACTGCTCCAGATTTAATGGGATGTCATCAGAGGCCAACTCTCAATATATCCTCATCCATTTTGTTTATGGATTGTAAATCATGATGTTTGTTATCTAAAGGACTGTAATATATTCTTCTTTGTAATGATTGTGTGAACATTTAGCACATATTGTAGAGTACCTTAGCAGATCTCATATTTTGATTGAATTTCAAGCGACATTATTCATTCTACATAGAATATATATGTGTGAAGATTTACAATGTTCCCAAAGAGTTACAATGCTTCAGCACATGACCATATCCAAAGCAATCTTACTTCAGTTAGCCATAACACAATACATTAAGGTGGTCTATGGGTTGTTAAAAATGTCAAAGGTTAAAATAAAATGATGAATATACACGCTACATACCAAAAAAACCTTATACCCTTTTTTAAATGAGGTGAAAATATGTAAAGTTTGCCTAACTGGAACTATACAGGGTATAATATTTTCTATGAAATTTATGAGGGATATAGATTGACCTTGAGGAAACTCAGTAACAGGTTCCCTACTTTTGTTCAGCAATGCTCATCCCTATGAAATTGGAATTTAACGCTATGCCCAATTATCCCACAATGGAGGATGAAGGTTTTTCCATCATATGTTTGTTTCTATAATGATATGTAGTTGCAACTTGCAACTTTATGAAGAAGTATATGATTGTACGTTGTGATATGTAAGTCATATAGCCATTTCAGTAATTCAGTGTGTGTGTGGCCCCCCACATTCCTTATAAAGCATCGTTTTCTCTACTTAAATCCATAAATACAAAGTTGATACATTGATACTCTCATTAGACAATTTCAATAACAAAAATAATTACAAAAGCAATTAATGCACATTCTTGCAAATATCAAGATGTGTTTGCTATTGAGAAAAGTTGTATATGTGGACGTTAAAGGCCGACTAAAGCTATATGCGAGGACATTAGCCTGGCAACGTCGGGCACACGTTTACTAGTTGACTTAGTCGGTGTGCTCACGCCGGTGTATTTTTCCGACGTGAGCAGCGTGAGTTTTGGAAGATTTTTTTGTTTTCCGGCAAGTTTTTCGCTCCTTTTGCCTTTTCAGCTTTTATGCGTTGTTTTTTTTTTTTTGAAAAACTATCAAAATACCCTTATGAGTTTGTGTAATTACCAAAATACCCTACGAGTTTCAAAATTATCAAAATGCCCTTTGTGTATAGGCATTTTGGTAATTTTAAAACTCATAAAGGCATTTTGGTAATTACATAAACTCATAGGGGTATTTTGGTAGTTTTCTCTTTTTTTTTTAGCCTCCACTTTTCTCCTTGAAACTGCAGTTACCTCGGATGGCAGTTACAGATTCTGGAAGGCGATGATCATGGCAGGGATTCTCCTCCGCTTTGTATCATCCTCGCTGTGATGATACAACAGTAATGCCAATTTGATTAGGAATTCATGCAGGGTTTTAGGTTAGTAGGAAAGGTAGAGCTAGCAAGCAATAGTGGCAGCAGGCAAACAAGCAGATTTTGCCGGGCACGGTGGCCAACATGTTTATCGAGCGATCAAATGTGGAGAAACATGCAGTGTTGTTTTGGTTTGAGGATGTTTATGGGAGATTTGTAAAAAGTGATTATCTATGTATCTTGCATGAATGTAGAAGCAATTCCATGCAGATGGAACAGATCGTCCTAAAATATATGTTATGGAATATTAATGGAAATATAATATATATACATAATGTTAATATTCAGCATGTGTTTAAAATGAAATCTAACCCATAAAGGTAAATGTATAAGACTGTTGTTTTTCTTCTTATTGTAAGTTGCCAAACATAAATTACCAACCATAAACTAATTACGTGTTCCATTTGAAAATCACAATGGTCCATTCAAGATGTAGCTATTAATGGAAATGAAAAAATAATGACAGTCTATTCTTACATGTGGATAGACTTGTTATCCTCCTCATGACAAAGATGTCCTCATTTGGATGTATTACAAAAAACCCTTTTTTTTCTAAGGACCGCCTTATCATTTCTTTGTTAAGGGGATTCCCTAAAACAATAGGATTTTAAACAAATAAAATGATTTGAGAACTTCCCTCTATTATTTTGCCAAAGCTCTTTGTACATGTATACAATGCACCTCACAACCTTTGTGTTAATTGTGTATTTGAAATTGATAGTTAACTAAAACTTACTAAAAAACGAGTTGCGTCTAATGATGGTTGGGATTGTCCGAAACAGACATCCAATAGTCCGAGCCTACCGATGGACGCCCTGCACGAATATTATCAAAAACAACTAGGGGGTGTCAGGGGGGTTGAATTCAATGGTTCAATTTCTTGATATGTTTGATGCCCCTTTCACAGAACACAGCAAGCAATTTTTCACAGATGAACTTTATGTGCGTGAACCTATTCCAATAGAATAAAAATTAATTGTGAAACCAATTCAGTAAAATCTAAAATGTTCATTGTTTACACTTGCAGCATAGCTACGTTCATATTCATGGTTCCTATATAACAATGTATAGATCTAATGATAATCAAGTCTTTCCGACTCCTGCCTTTTGCTCCTTTGCTTCTGCCTTCGTCTTTCATTTAAGCTCATTGGCTTTTGAAAATGCATCCTAAGTATACATGGACATATTTTGTTGCAAATTGTCCATATAATAGATATCTTCAGGGAGCTCAAGGTTATTCCTCAATATGGTCATGCAAGATTAACAGCTAAAAGGAAATGGTTGTAAACGTTGCACTCTACCTCGTGTTCAATTAATTAACTTGTATAGTTGCAACTATTTTGTTCCTCCCAAACTTTTGTCCCAAAGGATCCTTATATGCTTTTCAATAATTTGCTTTCTCTTAGTGCATTTTAGGGCATAGAAGTCTAGCATCTCATTGTCGGTAAGCTCAGCATTCACAGCAAAGTTGGCTCCACAAGCAACGATATCTAATTGCCACTCGCGATCCCCTTCATAACCATGGCCTTCAACAACTTCTTTAACATAGCTAGCACCATTATTTTGCTAGCTATCCGATGTCTTGATAGCTCGCACATAGCTGTCACATATGTTAAAGAAGTTGTTGAAGGCCATGTTTATGAAGGGAATTGCGAGTGGCAGTTAGACATCTTGCTTGTGGAGCCAACTTTGCTGTGAATGCTAAGCTTAACAACAATGAGATGGTAGACTTCTATGCTATAAAATGCACTAAGAGAAAGCAAATTATTGACAAAGCATATAAGGATCCTTTGGGGCAAAATTTTGGCAGGAACAAAAATGGTTGTAACTAGAAAGGATTCAAGTTAATTAATTGGTAACTTGTATGAATTGCTTGAACATGGGCTAGAGTGCAAGGTGTACGACCATTTGCTTTTGGCTATTAATTTTGTATGGCTAGATTGAGGAATAACCTTGAGCTCTCTGGAGATGTCCATTATATCAAAGACATTTTGCAACAAACTACACCCATGTATGCCTAGGATGCATTGAATAGAAAAGCCAATGTTTAAATAAAAGAAGAAGGCAAAAGCAAAAGGAGCAAATGGCAGGAGTCTTCAATATAGCTGTCATATAGCTAGCTATCTGATATCTCCATAGCTAGGACAATTAGTTTTAATTCTATGTATGATCATGGAATTATTCTAACATTGTTGGGATACTTTGCATATTTCATTGACTAGCAATTATGACAGAAACATGTGAATTTCATATGTGCTTGAGTAGGGCCAATTCTTTGTGTAGGCCTAATGGAATAGAACTTGTTATATCCAGCTAGAGTTGCACAATTATATCAACTCCTATCAACTTAATTTATTCAAATCTCCCAGCAATACCTGGCAAGCATAGACAATAACAATCTCAATATAAGTCTGGACAATATCTCTGCAATTAACACTTCATCAGCATGCATGATGTCCATGCCTTCCATTATAGTGTTGTTAGAGAAATATTATCTGTAAAAAGCACCACATCACCCGGCTTAGGCTCCATGTATGAGCGCGAGAACAAAGCATCAGGCTTTCCTTGGAAAGATCTCAGATGATACTCGATCACAAAAATCAATGCGGAACATGACTTGAGTATGCCATTGGACCTGTCAACAACTGAGAACTCGAGCCAACTTAAATTATTCAAATTTTCATGATTAGTATAGAATAGAATAGAATAGAATAGAATAGAATAGAATAGAATAGAATAGAATAGAATAGAATAGAATAGAATAGAATAGAATAGAATAGAATAGAATAGAATAGAATTATTGTCCCTTGTGCCCTAAGGCCCCTGGACTGATGTAGCATGGGCGAGCTCCCTAACAGGCGCTACTAGCACATCACGCTGGTCCATTGTAGCTTTTTCTGAAGGCTTCCTTAGTTTCTATTAACACCGGCACCCCACTTTTAAATCGGCATCATGGCCGTGCAGTGATGCGTCGTTATCAATCAGCTTTTAACTGAGCATTTTGTGGGCGTCTATCCCTCGCCTCTTGGGTGGTTCATATTATAAGCCCTCTTTCTTTGTGTGCCTCTCGATGCCTGGTCATCATCTCCTGGATTGCATCTGCCAGATCTCTCATTGTTTCTGCTCTTATCATCAGGGTGTGCACTGGCTGTCCCCATCTTATGTTTCTGTATTTGTTTCTGATGTCACCGTACATCGGGCACTCATTGAGCAGGTGATTCTCATCCTCTACTCTTCCAGTGTCACAGATTCTACATATCCGGTCGTCCTTTTCTATTTTCATCCATCTGTGACCTTTTGAGGGAATCCATCAAGAAAATGTCTTCCTTCCTCAAAAGAATATACTATCCTTAAAAGTTTCTTATCATAAATTGGATAATTGATTTCTATAGCCTGAAACTTTCGAGAATGTTAGATAGTTGGATGCAGTTCATGATCATCTCTCTTTTGTAATAATATACCTCCAAAAGTAAAGTCAAAAGAGCCTGCTTCAATCATATAAGGACGCGAGGGATCTAGATGAGTGAGAGTAGAGCTGAGATGAAGACATGCTTCAGAGATAATGAAAGTCGTTTTAGCTTCACTTGTCCATTCAAAAGGTTCATCCGCAGTGAGATGTGCCAAAGGAGGGCAATCTCTAGATAATCCTGAATAAATCATTGATAAAAGATGGAAAATCTAAGAAAGCACCGAACATCTCGGACCAAAGGTATTCAGACTAGTTTGGACTTTAGCTAGGATCATAGAAAATCCCTGAGAAGTGATACATAGCCAACAAACTTCATATTATCCTGATCAAACTGGAACTTTTTGAGCTTGTCGTATAGCCTATGCTCATAAAGCTTTTGAAGAAACTATTGAACATATCTCTCATGCTCCTCCAGAGTTTTAGAATAAATAAAAATATCATCCAGATATATATATGATGATGGAAAGATGCAAATAGTTTTTGAAGACATTATTTGCAATATGCTAAAAAATTATCGGGGCATTTAGGAAGCTTAAAAGGCATGCTAATATCTCAAAATGACCATATGAGTATGAAAAGTTGTCTTCTATTCATCACCTTTATGAATTCAGATAAGATTATAGGTACCACAAAGACCAATCTTGATACAAGATAGTGTGCACCTTATCGGCTACGAACGGCATAGTATTCAAAGGCATATGATACCGATTTGGCACTGTAATCTTGTTGAGGCCATGATAGTCACCACTACAAGGTGCAAAGAATTATTTTTCTTCTTCACAAAAAAGATAGATGCGACAACATGCTATTCAAGATGTCAAATAAAGCATGTGGTCAGGTTCTCTTTAGTATAATAGGTCGAACCTCCAATTTAGCTGATGATAAGCCATATATTGGACATATGATGGCATCATTTCTAGCTGCAGATCAAGAGAGCAATCATAGAGACGATGATCTGGAAGCTTACTTGCCTTGACTTTATAAAAAACATCAAAAAAATCTTGATACTTTTTTGCAAGCACTGAAGCAAACTTCATAGATGCAGAGCTCGTTAAAGGATGAACTGAGATTGCAAATTACTGAACTAGACTCTCGTTAGACATGGTTTGGATGAAGGAATCCGTGCAGGCCGCACTTGTATCTCAAACTTGATTCTAAAAATTGTATGCTTAGAACTATGAAACAAGCATTTGCCTCACAATGGAGCTGTGCCAAACCATCTAGATTCCCCACCTCAAAGTTCAACAATATCGAAATAAAAAATTCTTTGCTAACCTTATCAGAAGGATTAAACTTCCATTCTATGATAAAGGAGTCGGACAAATGTCGGCCACGTGAGAAACTCCTACTACTCAAACTGATTCCTGGCGTTTTTTGACAAGCTAGTTGATTGAAGAGCTATGTATCTTAAACCTCCACCGTATAAACAATGATTGGTCTCCTCAAACGTTCCTTTTCGACAGGAGACAAAGGACCCCAAAAACTAAATGATCCACCTGCATAGTGTTGGATCATTCGATTCAGAAGATGTGATTGGAGCAGAAGTAGGAACACCACGAGATTGATGCTAATACTGGATCCTGATGCTCCTGCTTATGTTCGAATAGGTGATTATTGCATCGAGCTGCAAACTTAATAGCCTCTTCAAGAGTTTTGAGACTATTCATAGTCAGCAACAGATCTTTGACATCATCCCAAAACCCCCTCCAAAAACAATTGTGACGGAGAAATCATTTTAAGTTGTATATGAACAATTTGCTAAAACTTGAATGCTGTCTTCAAAAAAAGTCTCGAGCTCTTCAATAAAAATTGCAAAATCCTCCAATTGTAGAGCCCCTTTCTCAAGCAACAATGCAAACTAAATAAGAGTTGGTCCCATAAGGAGAGAAAAAACCAAGCCAACGTGAGCCTGATTTGTCAGATATCTATGAGGATGCAGTCAGATCACCAACCTAATCTGATTTAGGAACTCATGAAGCTTTGACCGCGTGCCGTCAAATAATTTGCATGTCAAATACTTTTGAATTGATTTTGCAAGTCGAATATCTCCAAAAACTCCATGTTCACCAACTACTGCTGCATCTCTTGCCATAAACAACCCGCAGATGATCCAGCTCCAATACATGTTCGCTTTTTCTTTTCAGTTTTAAGCTCTCTTCTACACAACTATAAGGTTTAGAAAATCTTCAATTGTTTCCTCTCAATTTTTGGTTTTTGTTTTAGTTTTAGATCATAAATCTTCGTCTTTATGTTATGTTTTTTAGAAGAATGGCAGTGAGCATTTCGAATTTTCCAATTTTTAGTGGTCATAAACCTTCATCTTTATATTGTCTTTTTTAGAAGAATGGCGGCAACCATTCCGAGTAGACTGATTTTTCCAGAACCCCATCATGGTCATTGATGGATGAAGGGCAAGCATAGCAAAGTTCCACAATCTCGTTCTTGGCACAGAACATAGCAAAATGGAAGAAAGGAAATTGGGTAATATGTAAGAAGGAAGCTTGAGTAGAAAGAGAAGTAGAGGAACTTAGACAGGGGCTAAGAGAGAGGAGGAGGATAAGAACACGTTCATACAGGGCCCCAAGAAAGCAGAGTGTAAAATTCTAGAAAAGAGATGCTTAACATACATTAATAGCATGGATATTGACATGGAACAGATCACAGAAAGAAAGAAAAAGGGTCTAATCAACAAGAAAGCTTAGATTCTAGATATTGAACAAGTTGAAAAAAACTGAGGTGCTGGATACTAAACAAATTGAAGAGCAAGTTGCTAAGTCTATCCTAATTGCAACTCTAGCTATTCAAGGGTATAGGAGATTACTCTTACAATAGAATTATCTTCAGAAGGTAAGGTTATAAGTTTTTTAATCAATTTTCTAACAACTTCAAGTTAGATGATGCTATCTTGAGAGTATGCTCTTCATTGAGGAGAAGAAACATGGTGGACAAGCAGTAAATGGGGACAATTTTAAAATCACTTTGGCTCTCACTTCTCGGAGCTCTACACTGCTGATTCAGAAGGGTAACTCAAAATATGGAACTGCAATTCTGGTACCCATGCTAGACCTTTGCAATGGACTCAAAAATTGGAGCAATGTTAGTCACTCCACTCTTCTTCTTTGTGGATCTTACAAATCAGGTTATAGTTTTCAGTTCTACCACGTATACTCCATTCCCGATCGATGTTTCTCCACATGGGCAAGTAATGGCTCTAGCCCACTTGAAAAACTTCCTTTTGGTTGGATGTGAAGATGGCAGCATATTGAAATTTCAATACGTCCCTGCAACATGTGAGTTTCAACTAGAAGCCACACTCACAAGTCGCAAAGGATTTGTTACATATCTCACATCTACTGATTCTTTAGTTTATTCTGGATCGCAAGATGACCCTGTGATTGGCAATGCATGTATGTTCTTGAGGGCACCAATTCCAAGCCTATATCGTCTTTGTTACTTTAGAATTCTTACCTCATCTCATCTGCACTAGATGGTATTATCAATGCTTGGATAATAGCGAATGTTGGGGTATCCAAGATAATGTGCTCACATTCTGAGCTCTCTGATACTCCCCTCAAATTTTCCATATCAATGGATTTGCAATAGCAGGTGCCTCATCTCTTATGTTCCTATAGTAGCACATAGTTTGAGTCTTCAATCTTCCAAATCTTATGCAGACGGGCATAACGTCAACTGCAAAAGATGTCACTGCTTTTTATATAATCAAAACTAACTTGTTTCAACAGATAAAGTTGGGATTGCTAATGTTTGACAACCTTCCACCTTTTTTCCAACAATGATAGGAGACGACGACGCTGACAACGTCATCATGATAAGGAATTTTCGTCGAGGTGCTAGGGCATATGTTTGCGACATAAGAATGTACATTTAAAGATCATTGAAGGATGACGAAACACGTTGGAAACAGAAATAGATATAAAACGTACAGTGAAGCATTTTTTTAAAGGATATGCGCCTTGCTACAAAAGCAGCATTCACATACAAACAGCTTTGGTCAGGTGCTGATATATCTTGTAAATATCATGATGCTAATGAATTTGCTAATACTCATTTATCTAGTTAAATTCATTTGCAGTTAAAGTCTTTTGTTCATTTTTTTTTTCTTTGGAATTTTTGTTTCTATAAAGAGCTTACTTGTAAGAAAATTGCATGGTCTAGCCTCGTTTGTATGGATTGAAGGACGTGAACTTTTTGTAATTCGCCATCAAAATATCAATGAAGTACTAGGTAGTTTCAAGATGGAGGACCTTTACATGTTGTGAAGGCTCTTAAGCACTGGCGCCAATTCGGTGACGCACGAGTGGTGAACATTAAGTCTACCCTTTACATGTGAAAGGCCCGAGTTGCTTAAGAATATGTAATGGGCCCATGGTTGACTGCCCGAGTATTCGATCCTTGAATGCGCCTGTGGTGCGTTTCCGCGACACTGGCATAAATGGGTAGAAGTGACTGCTCATAAAAGTCTGAAAGATTTTTGTCCAGTTGGTTGATATGTCAGTTAGGAACGTTGGTATCAGAACATGACTTGAGTTTGAGTCTCCATGGGTGCCTGTATGCACGGGTAATTTGGTAACCACACAGTCAGTGGTATACTGGTTAACTCAAAGTCTTGGATACTCGAGGACGAGCATAGTTGAGATTGTAACGTGTCTATAGTTGACCGCTTGAGTATTCAGTATGCTTGTGGGGCGTTTCCAAGATTCCGGCATAGATGGGTAGAAACGACTACTCATAAATGTCTAAACGGTTTTGCCCAGTTGGTTAAGGGCATGTTGCTTAAGAACATTACAGATTAACAAGTGTACAAAGGCTGAGTCTTAAAAGTAACAAGCCTAATGAACAATTAAATTGCTTCTATAACATGATGATTGCTTTGCTCCAGGTTTGGGATGGTCTTACTCGCTTCCAACAAGCCAATGAATTTCATTTTGCTATTTGCATGTCGAATATCCTCTTATTAAGCAGCAATGCTTACAGAAGGGATATTGGGATGCCATTCTTCAATGACCTGCATCGAGAGACCTGCACAGGCAGGGAGCTGGAACGACCAAGAATAGTGGACCAACATCACTTCCACATCATCATGGATGTATCTACCTCTTGCACTAGGTCAAATGCAAGAATGCTTGCTTGTTTCCATTCTGTATAGGGGAATGGCCGGGAGGGCCATTTTCTGGGCTTGTGCATCGGGCCCTTTCCAAGCCCAGAAAATGGCCCTCCAAGCCCTTCGCCCAACATGAAGGACGGTTAGACAACATTCAGCCCTTGATCGCTGCCACGTGGACGACATCCCAGAATGTGGACCAGCAGCAGAACGAATTTCAGAATCTCAACTGAGAAGGATGGAATGTAGACCAGCAACAACGGCAAGGGAAATCCACAAGAAGAATACTTAACACGTGTCACTGTCATATTGGCGAATAAAGCTAAATGTTGTCTAACCATCCTTTACGTATCATTTACATTACATTTCGTGGGCAGAATGTTGGATAAAATGTATAAATGTCATGTAAAACGTAAAATGCAAAATCTACTGACATTGCTTAAAAGAATAATGATAAGTGCCACATGTCAACAGATTATTGGTTTATGTAATGTAAAGTAATGTAATTAATTTTTACGAGAGCCAAGATGGCTAGCTCACCTGCAAGAATAAAAAGTCTAATCGTCTAATTCCATCTGAATCCGAAACATCTGTCATCCGCTCTTTATATTGAGTCTTTTACGGACATAGATTAGGCCATGCCAGGGGCAACAATCTATCAATGACGTAGTAACACGATGATTATCCAGTTTGAACACCAACCTATCAAGCCCTCTCTTTCTCAACTATCTCCAACTCACGTACACATGCAGCTTCCTATTTTACAAAAGATGTGCTACTACTAACTATATCTATTGTGTGTGCAAAACAAAATGGAAGCCTGAGCCAAACAATAGAAATCTTCTACTCCATTTATTTGTGTCACATTTAACTAAACAGATATGCTTCTCTCTAAAAATCATGAAAAGTGAACCATACAGATGCGTCCAAGCATATGAATATCTTTATACAAATGATATGCTCTTTCATGTATCAATCAATATCATCCGTGAATATGTTCCCATAAACTGAAAAACTTCACTTTGACAAATGCACTTGGAATCCCTGCTTATCTATTACAAAAGGTTATTAAATTTGCTCTCACCAAAACAGTTACGTAATTAAATTTATAACTAACGGTGACCTTGTATTTGAAATCATTTCATATCAAAAAACAAAAAGAGATGATGGACACAAATAAGCTTCCCCCTTCTTGAATTCCCTCAGGATGATTTATCCATGAGCTGTATAGGAGTAAGAATGTTTGTCTTGTTTGTCTCCACAATACAACCATTCATCACAATTTCCTCCAGCATAAAATGTGCCTTCTCCAAATGATACATGATATCGAGTTCACACTGCAGCCAAAATATACATGGTACATGAAACTTACGAAAGATATATGGAAATTGGCCATATTGGCAATTTTTTAAAGTTGTTAAGGCCAGAACTGTCAATTACGGTGAGTGCTAGCTGAAGGATTAGATAAACTAAAAATGTACTTTTCCTGAAAGAGATTTATCTTATAAACGACCATTGGGATCTTTCCATACTAGTTGGATGTCCTAGGACAACAATATATGAGCTCACATAACCTCACTGTCATCATTAAGAAAGAAACCTATGATGTAAAGGAACGAGCAGATCATCTCTTGGCTTCATCAAACCTATGGCTTGAGTTTTGCATGTTTATGGAGAAAAAACTATCCGTTCAAAATAGCAACCTGAATGCACTGAATCCACATACAGAAGCAAGAGTAACAACAAGAAAGAGGCCTTCATATAAAGCACGTAAATGATAGACGAGGATTGGAGATAAAAAATCAGTTTTGTTGCACCAGGAATCATGCATTATGTAGATGCAAGTTATCAGATGAGAGTAAGTGGCATGTAAACTAGCATCAGGTGGTGACGTGGGGCAATGTAGAGGTAAAGCCCATCATACGAAAATATTACGCAATTGATATAAATCTAAAATTTGTTATGGAACTTAAAATACCTGAAAAGCTTGAAACAATATATCTACTCTACAAATAATCTAAGTAACAAGGACTTACAACGTTGCCAAAATAACGATCCATCGTTTCAACAACGCAGTGAATGAACTCCAATATGGCTAATTCATTCTGATGCAATAAATTCAGTTCCCTTGATTAAAACAGAGATCAAAGAAAGAGTCGCATAGAAAGTAAAGAAGTCATTAGCCTTTCTCTATTTGTGCAGACAATGGCATAGCCCACTTGCCAAGCGACTTCCTATAGCTAACACATGCTTTTCCAACTGCTGACCATACAAAGTTTTCTCAATGGTTACGATTGATGACACAAGGATTCCTTGCATAAAGATTGGTTGAAGTTAACTTTCTATATAGCAAGAACTTTCAGCAGGGCATTGAATAGAGTTTGCCATCCCTACATGCCTTGCAATATGAGAAAATTGAACTATATTGTACAGGTGGTTTAGGAGCCTTACCTCATCACCGTCCACACCAACTAGGAAAAACAATGATGCATAACGCCTGTAAATAATCTTGTAGTTACGATGCTCTACGAATGAACACTGCCAAAACAAGTAACACAAGAAATGCCAATAAGGAAAAAGCATTTATGAATTGATGAGTGGTCGTTTGATTCAAGAGGACTAATTCTATTTGGAAAACCAGCAGTAGTCATTAGAAATTATCATTGCTGTTGCTTTTGTGAGCGGTTGATCACCTAAATCTACATGAAAAAAAGGCATCATAAAAAGTAGCACATGTCTTGGCATTATTATAAGAGCTACACAAAAGGTATAGTCTTGCAAAGGCTCAGACACAAACTTACAATTCCCATCCTTAGATCCAGAATTTCATGTAAGAGGAGAATAAATTAAAACTAAAAACTCCTATCAAAATTTTGGTCCAGTAAAACTAGCTATTATTCGGCTGGATCAACAAAGTCGCATTGTACGCACAGGGAATTTCTTACTTGGTTTTCAGTTCGAGCAAGACATTTGCGCACAATCTCTCCTTCAAGGGCACGACGCTCTTCGAGGGTGAGGTACTCATAATACTGAGCCAATCTAGTCTGTCCCTGCTTATTGACGAGGAGCACAAACCGGATCGTCATTGCTCCTCGCTTCCTTTAGACCATACCTAATTTATACGTATCGAGGTGCGTATATCAAGCAAAAATATAAAGTGGTGGAACCCTTTGGTACTGGCAATGATGGGGTATCCTTAACACTCCGCCCTCGGGTTTACACGGTTAGATTAAATCTTGACCGTTCCTTGAACAGTTGTTACCCACTAATAACACGACTGGCCCAAAAACTTTTCACAGTGCGGAGCTCGATTGTCCTAGGATGTTACAAGTTGCGCTCGATTCTTCTAGGGCGTTATGCAAGCATCATAGCCCTGATCAAGAAAGCTTTGCCCAAAAACCCTGAACTCTGATCATTTGCGGCACAAGATTTCCTGAACTCTGTTTTCGGCTTGAACTAGCTGAAGATTGAGGCAAACCCCGGGACTGGGTTGTGCAAATTTCTGCTAGGATCATCATTTGCGGCACAAGATTTTCTGAAAATCCCTCCACCGATTCAATATCCTTTCTGGTTTTCTTCATATTTTCATCCCCAAAATGGCACCTAAAACACAAAGCTTTTCAAAGAAAAAACACTGTTTTAGCCCTAAAACAAAGCCATCGGCAAGACTCAACCTTCAAACAGCAAGACCTCGCAGATCTTCCATAGCGAGTGTAAACACTTGGACCAGAGTGTTAAGGGCGATAACGCCCTGGCCCTCGGGCGTTACCTGAAGAAAAATTCTCGGGCCATGCGGCCATGGCCAAAATGGCTCGGGCATGCGTTGCGCGCACACCCTCGCCATTTTGGCCATGCCCACATGGCCCTCGAATTTTTTTTCCGGTAACGCCCTCTGGCCAGGGCGTTATCTACACCATAAGGGGGCATTGGTAAATTTAATTAGGTATGCGCGACAGAAAAAAATTAGCCAACATTCAGATGGATGGAATCCCACCTCAAAAATTAGCCAACATTCAGATGGATGGAATCCCACCTCAAAAAGTAGGGCAACACTTTTAGCGCCACATCCACATGTCACCCGCCACACAGGATTTTAATACAAAATTGCCATCCATTGTGCCAAAGTGGCAAATACCTTGGCGAGTAGGTGGGTTTGCTGCCAAGGGCCATAGGGCCTGCTACCATGTAGGCCTTGAAATTCTAGCCTTTCCACGTCACAAGTAACATTGAACATTATCCCGATGATCTTCTATTTTCTAATCTAATGGTTCTGAAAATTAGAAAAACCTCAAGAAATTCAGCTTGGCTTCTAATGGAAGAAAATCACCAACATTTCAGAGCTGAGCTGTGGCGTATGCCGCATCGATGCGCATCCTCAAGGGTTTATGAAGCGAGGAAAATTAGAAAATCCTAAAAACTATTCTTGGACATGGTCAAAGCATGGTGAAACTCTTCCTTTGCATTTTCTGTGGTCCGGAGTGACATTTTTGCATGCTCTAGATATTTGCATGTCGTTCTTGCTTGCATGAACATGGCCCAAGCTTTCTCCTGCATAAAGGGCCATGTCCGTTGCTTGTTTTATAACAAGGGCATGCAAGCAAAGTGTATGTTTCCTCTTCCAACTTCTACATCACAAAAATCATCACATTACCTTTTTTTTCACACTAGTTGTTCCGATAATACATGAAGCTCCTCTCTAGTAGGTAAAACTGCTTCATGAGCATCTTTTTGACATACAGTTCTTTTATGCAGACTCTTATTTATTATGTCTCCATCTACAATAGGATTGTAAGAAATTTTAGCAGGTTTTCTAAGCATAAAATCTTGGATCAGGCACTCCAGTCTGTAGGAAAAACTCTATGACGTTCTCCTGAAATATACGCTATAAATATGTATATCTCTAGACCACATCACCGTACAAGTCTACTTTTGTAGCCTTGTACACCATAGTAGGTGGAAAAGGGAGCATGGCTAAGTTATTCATATGACTTAGCCAACCTTAGGGATAGGGCCATTTCCACGTGGCCTCACCCTATTGGGCACCCCCACATAGAAGCACCCCATTGGAGCCACGTGGCAGTGACATGGAACCCTAACCTATAAATTGTCAGACCCTAACCCTAGGCCATTTTTCTGGCTCCAACAATCTTGGAACCTTGTTCGTGCTCAAAACTCTGTTTCGAGAACCATCTGTTGTGGCATAGCATAGCATAGCAGCCCCCGGAGCATGCGCGCATCGGTAGAAGTGGGAGCTACTTCGAACCCTTGAAGGTCGTGGAGACGCCAGGAGCAGGAGGGATTTCTCAGAAACAGGTATTTGGGCTAGAGTCCTTTGTAGATCATCTGGAAGTTAGGATTCCAGATGAGTTAGCATTTCGTATCTCTAGTAGAGCCATTCTAGAACCCTCAGTCTAGATTTTGAACCCTAATCAATGAACCCTAACTGTAAGTTAGATGCATGTGATTAGGATTAGATGTTATTCTCATTATTTATCATGTTATGTGGATATGTGACGTTGGTTGATCATGTTTGCTCCTCTTGTATTGGGAAGGGGGGTAGAGACCTAGTAGCCATTATTTAGATGATGCTCCTAGTTTAGACCCCTTAGTTCCACCTGGCTACGGGGGCTATGGAGTGACTTAGCACTATACAACAAGGCTAGAGGCAAAGCGAAAGGGGGCCCCTGCTGAGCGCGGCTACTGGAGACCCATAGTGGGAAAGGCCTATAGTCGGTCATTCCATGTAGGCCGGTAATGGGTCCGACACTTTATGGGTCAATGGTGTCGCCCTGAGCCTCAGGAGTTGCAGGTATTGGCCTGACTCTTGTTTTGTGGAGTTCAGTCGGGTATGAATCGTGTGTCGCCACGATCCTCTAGCCACCCATGGAGCCACTAGACCCCGGGAAGGGGAGATGCAATCCTTTCTACCTCATCGGACTGGGCAGATGCAACTCGGAGTAGTCTCGATGGGTGATACCACGAGACTACGTATCCGGCAGGTTATAGTCACGCCAGAGCCCGATCTAACCCACCTGCAAAGTATGCACAGGAGGGGCGGATGGAGTGGTCAACCTTAGCCATGGTCTCTAGCCAGCTCCGCCATTGCTATATCTCAGTCTGCTCTATCTTGAGGCTCAGCTGTCAGTCTACTTACCTTACGGGTCTGAGCCTGGGTAGGAGCTCATATGTTTTATGGCATAATGATATCTTTGATGTATCGTTAGTAGTATGGATGTGCTACCCTTCGAGGTAGTTGATTGTATTATTTAGTGTTAGTGCTGACGTTATGTTATGCTTCCGCTATTATAGGAGCCCATAGGGGAAGTGCGTCAAGGCACCTCTGTGTCCCCTTCCTGCAGTGGAGATATCTTGGGTGCGGGATAGATGGAGGGCCCATGCGGCCAGAGGGCCGGATGGGAGATTTCCCACGAGATGTACGGCTAGGCATCGTATATTTAGTGGAGAGCGTCGCAAACTCTTCCAGTTTGTAGAAAAAATATTTGTTTACGGTTAGTGATGAAATAACTCTTGCACTTTGAGCCAAGTAAATTTGTTGTCAAGAGTACATAATAAGAATCTTGTTTCTTTCATTGGAAACGTGCCAGTATGGGTAAGAATGTGTGTTGCTATATGAGTACATGTAGAAGGGAACATTACGTGACCATTTGTATCTTAATTATTCATTGGCATGTCTATGGCTTTTGGAAGCCAAATTCTAAGTACAAAAATTGCATGATTAGTAATGCTTTATAAATCCAGGTGTTGCAGACAATAAAATTATAAGCTTGTTCACAAGACTGAGGATAGTACTTGATGCAGCAAAAGTGTTTCAGGTTTGGGGTACTTGCATACCGGGTGCAGTCCTAACATTATTCATCGTGATGTGAGAATTAGCAACATTTGATAAGTATCGACCTTGCTGATTTTGGACTTTCGAAATCAGTGGCAGATGGGTCAAGCTTTGTTTCCACAACAGTAAAGGGAACCTTTGGTTACCTTGATCTTGAGTACTACTCTATACTCTCTGGTTGGTTCAAGCCATCATAAGCAAGCTTCATTCTGAAATGTTATATACAGCAATGATTAATAGAGCAAAGTGATGTATATAGTTTCGGAATTGTTCTTTTTGAAACAATATCTGCACGTGATCCTCATTGTTTGGAGCACTTTTTGCCAAATAGCAGCATTGTTACATGGGTAGTAATGTTATCCTCTATGCACTTAATCTCTACGAACTTTGACCAAGCTATGTTTTTGCAGGCCAGGGGACATTGGCAGAATGGCAACATAAACCCAATGCGGGTTCTGCATTATTCAAGGAAAGTGAGCCCCACTTCAAAGCTGTTGTATCCACTTCTAATATTATTTATTATCAATAAAATTTTGGAAGGCAAGCTTATAGAGTCACCAAGACAACTTAAAAATCTTCTCAGTCATAAGCATAAGAGAGAATTAGAAGTGCAGTATTAACACTTTTATTATATGTACCTAATTGACATTCATAAGTATAGAGGTGCAGTTTGTCTTATTGGAAGAGAATCTAAGACAATAATCTCTTGTCCTTGGATCAGTAAATCTGAGATAATAATCTCTGTTCCTTAGATTAGTACCAAGGGACTTAGAAGACTAGGCTTAGTTATCATTATGTATGCACCTTATTGGCTTTCTGTCCATCCTTAACAACTTCATGGACATCTATTTTGTCCTGATACAAGAATGCTAGAAATCCTGAAACTTAAAAGTAATTTGTATGATGATGCAATGTTTACGGGTGCATCTACGGCTATGGGGCATAACATGGACAAAATGTATTATGCTTCTTTATAGTTTGGCATCTTGTCAAAGAAGCAACGAGCATGCTCTATGCTTGAACACTTGGCAGGCAAATTGTCCATTACATTTTCAATAAGACTGTCCCTGTGACGTTCCAACATAATATATGGTATGAATATGTATATTATACTGCCACGCCACTAGTACATATCAATCCCAATGACATGTACACGACAATCGTATAGGGTTATCTGACCTATACGATTGAAATATATCTGACCAAGGGAGCAAGAATTTGAAGTGAGGAGGTTGAAGAAGGAGTTGAGTTGTGTCAGTTTTCACGTGAAGCACGCAATCTGAGAAAGTTTATCGAGAATCCATGAATAGGAAAAGGCGTAAAAAGTTTTTGTGCGAGATATCATGGAGGCACATTATGCAGGAAAATTTGATGGTAAACCTGGCCTATGGGATTTCCTGACAGATATTGCTCAGAACATCATTCGACCAGGCCATAAAAAGCGCTATAAGAGCACTACAAAAGAATTGTTCGAAACCATAAAAATTTGGGGTGGGAGGCGCATGCATAATTTCTTATCTATTAATTTTCTTTGGTCCTAGTATATCGACGACAATGAGATCCACAAGAAAGAACTTTGTTTATAGATTGGGTGTCCATGAAAGTACATTCAAACATCTAGCTAAAACATACAGCAAACATCCTTGAGTGAGGGATGCGTGCACATGTAATTATTTGCGAGAAGATGAAAGCGGTAATCAAAAGCGTCGTTTCGTTGGGTTGCGAGATGATTCCCTCATTGGTTTTATGGCCCAATGCAAGACCATAAATGTGGCGCATCTTTTGTAGTTGTTGTGGGATCTAGAATACGAGGTTACAATCACGATAACACAAGCATTTGAACAAAATATGCTTGCACATTACGGGCGGGTTTTCATTGTGAACCCTTTACATGCCAGATTACCAAAGCTAGTATTAGCTATTCAACTCACTTGTAACAAGTTCAATGCAGCAGATGTAAGACAACAATGGCAGCTTATACATCATTATTGGAGGCTACATTTAGAGAATGTTATTGGGCCACTTATTGGGCATAGTTCTGATGGGGATGCTCGACGTAGAAAGTGCATGGTTGAAGATTATAGCATTTGAAAAGAACAAGGTAAGTGTATGCAATACCATGGAAAGGATGGGTCTTCAATGCAGCCATTCAAGATGGAGGTGTTGTATATGGTCTACATGACCAAGATTTCATTCATAATGGCAAGAAGCCTGTTAATGCATTGGATAATGCATCAAGAAGGAAGGTGCAAGCATGCTTAAGAACTCTTAGGAACGGTGGCAATAACGCGCCGCCGATGAGAACTCTTGGTACTGAAACGTACTTATCAATTGTTTCAAGCTACATTGACATTTTTTTGTCACCTTATATGAGCCTAAGAGCTCGAGTAAAAGCTGCAGCAACTGTCTCCTTCTTTCTTAGGTTTGTTGTCATCTTTTGTTATGGAAAACAGAATGATAGGAAGATAACAATTGATCGTCTTTGTAGGTTATGGAGGTTATGGATTGTGAAGCATGATACACATTTTTTGAAGACGAATTTTATTAGTCGGGAAACTTTCATGGATATTCAACTCTCGTGTCATTATGTAGTATTGCTAATACGATATTTTAGAGACAACTGTAGTAGCCTGCCTGTGCCTTTACATTGCACAGGATCAGATGCATGTGAAAATTTCTTCTCAAAGGTTGGTGGTATGGTGCGAAACGAGCGGTCATATGATGGGGCAGATTTGTTGGAGAGTGCTGGTGCCCTAAATCGAGTGGCACAATTTCAAGCATTGTCTAAATTGTTATTTCCTGCTGCACATGCTAAGCAAGAAAATATATGGCAACTTATGGAAAAGCGGTTCGGGGATGTTGTGACTTAGCCGATTATACGGATGTCAATACGGATGACAAAATTGTAGATGCGTTGAAAGAGGGATTCTCATGTGCCAAAGGCATGTGTAAAACAGTAGGTATCACTTGCAATGATAGTAATGAAGGGACGTATTGGTGGGAGGAGCCATGGAAGTTCGAAGATTTCTTTCATCAAGATTATTACAAACAATTAGAAAGTGCTCATGCGGCTGATGAATCTGATTTAACATTGGAAATTGATGAGGGGACTCAAGTACCATTGAAGCAAGATGAAGATGATGGTGATGTCGCTGCACAACTAGAATTAAGTCACGTGTTTGATGAAATGTTGGATGAGAAAGAGTATGGTGTAGATATAAGAGTTGAAAGACAAATTGAAATCGATGGCAAGCTGATTTGCAAGGCAACATTAGTGAGCCAGCTTAATGCGTGGCTTTCCAAGGATAGATTAAGGAAAGTGAAGTCCAAGGTCTATCCACTAACTTTAGATCAAAAGTTAGATCTTGCTTAACTTTGCTAGGGATTGGATCAGATTTTATTTGTGTACTTTGAGGTTGTGAGAGAACAAAGGATGCAAACAAAAGCGAAAGTGCAAAGAAGATCGCATACAAAGGAGAGATGCTATAGATTATGTTTGATGCGTAGGTAGAGTGCTTTCGACATCTTGAAGAAAGTGCGGGCGGTCATGGAAAGAAAGTAGGGAACCTATTAACTTAGCCGACCGCCCTTCATATGATGTGCAAATTAATCTTGCATGGTATAATGCACATGAAGATGGAAAAAAGAGGCATACGTTATTTACTTATGACTTGTCAGATAGTCAAGAGATTTCTCTTGACTCAATCATTTCGTTGGCTTCCCTTACTTATAATGCTCTCTCACATCAATATAGTCTAGATGAAAAAGACAAGCTACTATTTGATGGCTTCGTAAGAGATCAACGAAAAGGTTAATTTAGTTAGCTTACATGCCTCTTTAAATGTTACATAGGCTGACGTTGCAATGTATGTTGCAGATCAGAAAGGAAAACAAATGGCTCTGTAGAATAACTTCACATGACCAACCAAAAGGTAAACACGTGTGATTTGTATGAGCTTTACATGTTACATAAGCTAACTGATATTTATAGTACAGATAAGAAAGGGAAGAAGGTTGCACAGATTGTGAGATACTTTTTGAGGCTACACAAAGGAATGTTGCTTACACTTGAAGAGATTATCATTCTCGTTTCATGCTTGGAATCCTTTTTTTGAAAGGTTGTTCTCTATTTTGTAGAAGAGATTGAACTCCATAGCATGTGCCTTGCATGAATCTAAACTTTGTAGCATGCAAGGACCTAAGTTCTGCAGCATGCAAGGTATTTTTGTCTGCAGGATTTTTTGTTCTCAAAGTCTATAAACAAGATTTATATATCTTTGCCAGTTGTGGTCTTGATTATGCTACCAGTGTCTTGTAGTTCATCTTTATTTATGCTGCAGATTATGCTACCAGTGTCTTGTAGTTCATCAGAGCAACCTGGTTAGTTCATGATTGCTTAAAGCTTATTTGGCAATTAAACACATATTGACGAGTAAGGAAACCTTAATATTTCTGAGTAAAACATTTAATGTTTTTGCATTCTGATATGTCTCTGTTGATGAATAGCAATGTCAAAGTGTCTAGCTAGCCTTAAAGATCTTAGCATTAATTTGTAAGCAAAGACAGCTGAAAACTTACAGAGGGAATGCAGTAGTAGTAACCAGCACGACCAGCAACATTAACCAGGTAAGCATAAGTTTTACCCCTTCTCAAGCAGGAAGTTTGCTATTTCCATAATATTGTAGCAGAAAGTTTGATGACTACTGCAGCAGGTTTGAATATTTCCCTTTTTATTGCTGTGGAAATTTTTGTGGCACTGAGATGACAGAATAGTTGTTTATGTATGAATGATGACAATCTTGTGATTATTCATAAAAGAAGGAACAAACTGCAGTAGTGCAGAATGTGTTCTACATGTGCATGTCATATAGCAAATCTGAAGGTTGAGCCTAGATGCTAAAGTCTGTCTTGGTCAGAAATCAGAGATCGAAGTCCAGGAAGTCTTCTTCACTTCCACAAAGACAGACTGTTAGAAGTTAGGGCTCTGTTAGATATTGAAGTTATTTTGTTACTGTATTATTTTGAACTTCATGAATAAGGGCATAAGTATATATGAACAGTGCCAAGCGACCAAGCAGAAGTATCAGAAGCCTAATCGGAGCTCCATGCAGCTGCAAAGATGAAAAATTTGTGATTATCTGATAGCCTAGAGGGAATTCTGTATTGATCCTGCTTCATTTACCACAGAGGTAACTTCGGCTGTTCAGATCGACGGTTCAAACATCTGGGTTTTGCCACTGCCGTGTTAGTTCAGAAATTTAAGGGAGACCATGTTTTTTAAAACGATGCAACTTGATATTTTATTTTACGACTTGTCCCATAGAAATCGAATCTAAAGGTTCTATGCATTAGTTAAAACTCAACTCTAGTTTTTTTGCACTAATACTAAGTGTAGGATTTCATTCGACTTGACCAAACCATCCAAATATGTATGAAAAATCATTCCACGGTTTATTAGGATATTTTAGTAAATTGCAAAACGAAATTAAAGCAACACTCTTGAAGAATCTTAAGATAACCTCCGGAGCCAACAAATAAATGATCACCATTTCCCTCGACGCATTTCTATACATAATTCTTCACCAAAGTAAAACCCTACCTTGCTCTTCTTATTTTCTAACCCTTCCCCCTAACGTCTCATCGACACTACGTCCTTAGATCTCATCAACATTTATGTCTTGTGACACTACGTCCTTAGATATCATCCGTGTGACATCACTTCTTACCATATGGACTCCTTGAGATTACCTCTACTATCAAAGCTATCAAAAGCATTGTTTACCTTAACATATTTCAGTATTACATAGAATGCCCATGTAGGCTTTTACGTCATTTAAGGGTGAGGTGCAAGGCGAGGTGGTGGACGAGCCGTGGAGGCGACGAGTCCACTCGCCCCTTAAATTGTTAGTAAATATAATTTAAGGGGTGCATTTTTGCGAGAATATGATGATGTAGAAATACTATATGGGGTAATGCTTGTAGAGGAATGAGTAGCACGTATGAAAAGGGGTTTTCACTGTGAACTGTGGTAGATAAGGGGTTTATGCGACCCGACCCGATTTTTTTTTATCCAAATAGGAACGCGAAAGATGCCATATCAAAAATATATAGAGGTGAATCCCCCGGGGTTGTACCCTGGAGCATGACCAATGGAACTATTATATTGCACATGTCTCCATTAATATGTGCACATAACCCATTGCCACATGGCATAGCCCTAAGTGACATTTAGATTCCAACCTTAAAAATGTCATATTAAAGAGAGCCAGGAACCCTAAAAGTGCCCTTTTCGGATTCCAGTCTCCAGAGCTCGCATTGCCCAAGCGCCAACCCCATTCAGACCTGCCAGAGTCCGTAGACCTACTGTTATTCTTCTTTTTCTTATCTTTTTCATTCCCTTTTGCATAGAGTTTAGGCTCAGAATGACCTGCAAAGAAAGCATTGTGCTCGTCTTCGATAATCCCAGCATCCTTCCTCATCATAATCTCCTAAGTGATTGCACGATTGAGATCCATGTCGGCAATTTGCATGAGATTCTTTGCGCCAAAGCATGAAAAGAATTGGGTAAGGATCTAAGAAAGAAGAATAATTGTAACTAGTTATGGTGCCCGGCGTTGCCGGGCTTTGGAGTTTTCAAGTTCAATTCGAATTTATTTTGCTAGATATGTAAAAGTAAGAGAGTTGACCCAAGGAAATGTCATTAGGAAAATTCCAAAATGCGGCCCGAAAGGAATGTGGAGCACCTGATCTCATGTATGCCAATAGCATTGCATGCCTATCAAGTTTATTATATTGTGTAAGCTTACTCATACAAAGATGCAAGGTAAGGCAATGATAGTAACCATAATAAAACGTAAATAACTTGCATACAGATACATGGTATGCATGTTATGACTCTGCAAAATGGAACATCTGAAGAAAGCAAAAAGTATAGATTTGTCACTCATTTCTATCAATAAACTTTGGTCTCATACCAGACCAGTAAAAGACTACATTTGCTCTAAATGCTTTGTTTTGCATGCATTTGCATCTCCTTCATTATCAGAACCGAATTTAGATCGTTATCGAGCATAGCAACACTTTATTTACGCTCGACGGTTTATTATGTTGATGAGTAGGGTTCTTGAACATACATGTCTAAGTTGTGTATCTCAAACATGTTGGTCTAGGATATTGTGTAGTTTTTATTGGAAGGGCAAAAATCAATCCGACAAAAAAAAGGATGTCATACTGATGAGTGCAATGTATAAGGATAGGTTGTTTCGACATAGAATTCAAAAGATTTAGATTTTATGTGCTATTATTATTTTAACTAAATTGGATATGTTTTGCATGCGCAATAATATCTTTTATATTTCATGCAGTTGGCGTTAGAATAGAAAGTATCAATCTTGTTAATTTGACCTGAGAAAGAGAAATACTTCTCTGCATTGGGCTGCAATCAATGAGTCCCCAGAGTCTACAAAGCTCATCTGTGATCACATAGAAAAAAAGAAAAGGCTGATTGCAATGCTGATGTCTTATCGTTTAAAACCGTTGATGGTAAACTTTGTGTTTAACGTGAGAGCTCTCAAAATCCATTGTGGTTGTTGTTAAAGGTTTACATTGCATTATATAAGACCGTTCTTCGGCGCAATTAGGTATGTAAATCCTTCTCAAATCTTTATATGCTAGCTTTTTCTTGCAAATTTTACAAGTAAAAATGCTCTGTTAGTTCCAAAACAGTACTGTTGTGGTTGTTTGCTAATCATTTGGTAGTGCATCAAACTCACACACTCTAAAGTTTCTGTAAAGTTTCTGGAGCAGATACACAAGGGATTTATTATTTGAGAGCTAAATGAAACTGACGCTTTGCTAGAAGCAATCAAATCAAAGAAAGATGGAACAATATGGTTGTTGGAGGGCATATTAGAAACACTGTCCCAGTCTTGACCATTGTGAAGCTGAATATAATAATGATTTACCCAGAACCTCGATGCAGTAAGTCCCATTTCTTTTAAAGTTAAATCATGCATGATTTGTTAGAATAGCTATATTCTTGACAGGTAAATTTAGAAAGGTCTCCACTATACTCCGTAATTACCAGATGATCCATGCTTCCAAAGTTCTTATAACTTTTTCAGCAAGCATAAACAGATCTGGTTTGCAAGCTTTGGCAAAGATGCTATATCTGGATTTATGCATGTAATTGTGTTGTCTAAGACTAGCTACATGGCTCCAGCTCACAAAAGCCAACTTCTTTGTCCATCTGTCTTTTTGTTCTCCTTTGTCCATTTGCCTTTTTGCTGCTAGAATCATCACAAATAGGAATGGAGGTCAGTGCAACAATCTGTTTCTCTGCCTTCAATTTTGAGAAGCCTCAGTGGTCGAAACTCCTTAGCTCATGTTTTGAACCTAACATTTGCAGGTTTCCAAGTAGTTGATTAGCCTTTTCTTTCCAGGTACTTGATTCCTGTTGATTTTGTGTCATTGTATAATGTAGATCATCAGTTGTAGCACTTTCAAATAACATATATGACTTGATTATGCACAAAAAAACTACTCAAATACATGAGCTTTGCTCTTCTCATAGTTTATGTATATTCGAACTTTGCTCTTCTCATAGTTTATGTATATTCGAACTGATAAGAGGCATAGAAATCTGCATACAATATAATGCCTCTCAACAAAGATAAATGCACTTTTTGCTTATCTTTTGTGTCCTATATTCCTCCGTTGTTTCAACCAAGTAATAGGACGTTCAGTCTTCCCATTTTCTCTATGATTGCCATACTTTCTTTCACAGAGTTTATTCTATATAAATTGCTTTGTAGTTTAGTTTATAAAATTGCTCCATCCTCCTTTTACTTTTTCTTCTAACTACAGAACAGTGGCTACACACCAAGAATAAATGATGACTACACACCAACAATGAGTGAGGCTCCCCAGGAGAATTCAAGTCTGAGTGAGATGGGAAGACGTAAGGTATGTCATTTTAACAGTATTTGCAATTGCCACTTAGCTGAATTTGAAGCTTCCCATTGTAGTTTCTTCATGCATCTCTTTTGAACAATACTTCTATGTCGATATTGGAACTGTTGCTTCTTGCTTCTTTTTAGATATGGTCAAGTTAAAGTTAAAAGCATTGATCGGTTGTTGATCTTAGCTTGATACATGCTCCCATGACATTTTTTCCCTGCTCTAGAAACACATCATGTCTATTTGTTATCTTTTGAGTGAAATTGCGATGAAGATAAGTTAAGATATTTGAAATCAATAAGAATCCACATTCCATCCATTCTAGAGCTATTCTATTTTATTGTTGCCTTTTCCTTCGTGATTTTATGGAGCGAGTTTCATCAAGCGCATGAAGTCCTGCATGGATTTGGTCTATGTCTAACAAGAGATTGTAAAGCCCAATATCTTTTTGGAATCACATGCCATAGGTTGCGAGCCAAATACGGGCGTTTCTTTTATGTTATCGAGCATCGTCTATCATGTGTTCGCTGTAGAAGAATAAGAGACATGTCCAAAGTAGCTATTGAGGTGTCATGTAGCAAAGTATGTTTATCTCACATTTATCTTCCACGTGACTTCCATGGAGATCATCTATGACAACGAGGGAAAAGTAAAATCTTAATTTAGCACACTTTTTATTTATCATCCCGTTAGATGGGCTTGAAAGACCATTTATAATAGTTCAGGTTTGCAATTTTATGTGAGTATTGTTGTTACAATGGTATATCTATTCTATTTAGATAGCCCATTGTCCGTTGCTATCTACGATTCCAATGCAGGAAAGATTCAACCTTATATGAATGTGATTGTTATTTACAAGGACAAATGTTGTCATTGTAGCTATTTGTACATGCGCAAGCAAAGAACACCGAGCATGTATGTTAAATTTTCTTCTATTAGATCCGTGGTAAATTCTTTTTCATGCTATTCAAGTTGCAATGGTAGGACATGTTGAAAGAAGTTTTTTTTTTCCGCTGTTTCATCTTTGAGGAAAGTTTGATGTAATTATTGTCACTGTTGTTGCGGTGAGTGATGTAGGAACTCATGCGAAGTTGCCTATTGTATAGGAGCCAGGTAAATGGAACTATTATTATAGTTTTCTAGCTTAAAGTTCCAAATCATGGATGCTTCTAGATCTTAATTTGGAAAGCAATGCATCCACTATAATGTGCAGAAGCATTTGATAAATGACAAAACATATAATGTGCATAGAGGTGATAAAATCTATAATCTGCATATTTGCACATAAGCTTGCAGATTTAAGTGTTGTTTTGGCTCAATGCTTGCCCTTGGTGCAGGAAGTTATTTGCGTATAGGTGGCATGAATTAACCTTATTAGCATCCACTGCCCTGATCGCGTGCTAGCAACGGAACTTCTCGGATTCTAGAAGGTCGTGTGCTCTTTTTCTGTAAGGGATACTCCTTATCGACATAGTAAGCTCTTGAACAATCTGCCTTTGAATTGTTGCAAAGGAATTTATTCTCCTATGGAAACCTTTCTCTATGGATTGAGACAGGTAGATGGGAGCGGCCGCAATTGCCGCGAGAAGCGAGGCTATGTGCCTGTTGCCAGTTACAGGTTATTGAAGATGAAAGCCATACTCTTCTGAGTTGCCCTGCTTTTGAGATAGTCCGAAATCATTTTTTGACCTTAGCATTCCATTCCACGCTTCCACAACTTCTCAGAGCACCATCTGTGCATGGCATTATACATACTTGAGGTTCTAGATAAACGTCTGCAATTACTGAGCCCTCAGTAGTCATTATCTCTGCTTGTCTAGTATCATCATTACTGCAAAGGTTTTTCCCTTGAAAACCTTTTGAGGCAGGGGTTTTTTAATCCTAGTAGTAATGATTGTACTAGCCCATTGTATGGGTCCCATGACCTATTGGTCTCCGTGGACGTTAAAAAAACTATTCTATTCTATTCTATTCTATTCTATTCTATTCTATTCTATTCTATTCTATTCTATTCTATTCTATGTTTTGTATGTTTTATAGGGTCACTGCAAAGATTCAAACAGGGTTTATGTAATGAATTAATTCTGCTCGAATTGGACCAGTAATTGTGCAACTTAGCACCAATTGAGCTGGATCTTCTGCCTTTACACCTGGGTAAGTGCTTTTTGCAACACTTTGTTTCAAATTTATTGCTCATCAAATCTGTGCTCTTGGCTGTTGTGTTTTTGAGAAAATGGGTAAAATAAAGATGCCTATTAGTCAATATGAGACTTTCTAGGACAGTTGTAGGCAGGGTAATATCTCAAACTTAGCTGCCTCTACAGAGCACATGTTTATAGATGTAGCTTAGTGTTAGCAATCGATATTAAGGCCTACAGATCCTCTTTATGCCATTAGATAAGTAGTATCATTTTTAGTCGTTATGACCCAAAGGTGATGCAAAATGTAATGGGACCACCATAAAAAAGGTAGTTGAATAAGGGTAGTTTCCCACTCGCAATTAGGTTAGGTTAACTTAACCCAATTGGTTATCTCTTAACTTAATGGAAAGTAGGTTGTGATTTCCCATTAAAGTCATTAAGTTAAGACTAACTTAAAGGATTGTGAAGATATGTATTCGCACTATACCAATTGTGGACCACTTAGGTTAAGCTCATGAAATCAACTTAACCTAACCTTTATAATAAGCTTGTACTTCACACTAGTAGTTAAGAAGTTTTGTTAGGTTAGAGATAAATGTGTTCGTTTCTCACTTCAGTTAAGAGATATGGTTAAATGGAGGATATGACGTTTGTTTGTCAAGTTACTATTTTTGTGAATTGTTTGACTACCAGTCAATGAGTTGACTTTTGGTTAACTTAGACACTTTCTCGCCAATCAATTGACTTGTAGTCAACTCTCTCCATTTTAATTCTTTCTAGTCAAGTACTACGTGACTAGTCAATCAATCATAAAATTCTTAAAATCCACCTCCTATTTTAATGTTTTTTATTCAATCTATCAAACTAATAAGACACTTGGTCAACTAGTTGGCATCCTTGTCAAAATTGCGATTTAAGAGTCTAACCTAACTGGAACTATTTCTCACTCGTAGTTAAGTTAGCTTAATGCTTAACCAAAAAGTTAGAAGTTAAGTGGACCTTGCTTAGGTCACTTAACTTTTGCACTAGTTGGTTAAATATTTTTAAATTTGGTTAAAAAATAACTTAACTTTTTCTAGTAAGAAGGATGCTCCGTTAAGTTAATGAACAGTTAAAAATTAACTGGAATTAACTTAATTGATGTTAACTTATAGGTCAGTGGGAAAGCAAGTTCCAGTTGTTTGCCCTATTTAACTTAACTTAATGGCAAGTGGGAAATGACCCTAAGATGCACTATTTATTATGACTGAAATAGTTCAAATAGAAACTTTGGTCCTTTAACTAGAATGTTGAAGAAGATGCACGTTCTTAATTTAGATGCCCTTAAATTTGCTGAATACTATTATTTTTAAAGCCATTTTCAAATTCCATAAGAGCATCTTTTGCTTACGTATTTTTACTTATAGATGCCATGTTGACATTCTTGAGATATTTAAGAATGCATAATTGGCCTTGGCAAGGTAAAGGTAGAAATGTTGGGTCATGTAATGATCTTTAATCTCCATGCTCTGACTTTTTTGTAGGGTACGCTGGCGTCCACGTGTTATGGTTACAAACACTGCTATGCAGTTCAACAGTAAGTTCTAGGTTATACAAAACATAATCCAAGAAGTTTTGCTCCTAACAGCTGTTTCATTTTCCACGAACCCTGTTGTCTCAATAGGCCTGCCTCGCGTCCCTTTTCTCAGCCACAACTTTATATTATGTCATCATTACTTCATATCATTACTTTGTTCTCAAAGTGACGCAATAGGATCTGCTAATTGGAAGTGGTTGGTAAATGTATGATAGTAAGTATTTGTAGGTGAAAAGATGACGTGGCACGTTGTGGATATGGTAGAGTGAAGTTCTTACACTAACATCCCCTCTGAAATTGAACTTGGATATGGTAGAGTGAAGTTCTTACACTAACATCCCCTCTGAAATTGAACTTTACTGAACTTTGTAAATTGAAATTAAGTTCTCTTTTGAATTCTATGTTGTTTTATCTCTTTGAACTTCGTCTAGAGCTTTTCTATCAGCCAACTATTTTGTGGTCGAACAATATTGTAAATCTATCAATGAATGGTCCCACATAAAACATAGTTGAGTATCAAGATGTTTGATCAAAGGATGATGTTTATGATCTCTCACTTGACTTACCATCTCTGCGTAATTACTGTCTTAAATGTGGCAAATGATAATGTACATTTTATTGCACTATGACATGGCAATGTCTTTCATGGTAAAGTAGTTGCTAAACTTCCATTAGGAGTTATTGATTGGTCTTTTGTGAAGCTCCCAGAGTACTCCAAGCCTTGGATATTGAAACTTCCAAGATACAGTCTTTTGGTCATTGGCATATGGAAGCCCCAACATAATGCATACATTAGGCCTGGGTTGAACCATTTCAGAAACACTTGGATGCTTATATGGCAGGACATGCACATCACATTAACAATCTATGTGGTTCGCAATGTCAAGTACTGTGTTTTTCTTGCAGGTTTGTCTGCCAAGGCACTTTTGAGAAAGTCACTATATAGTAGCTTTAAGGCCCAATTTGGAGCTTTTTTGCATCATCTGTATTATCATTTTGACTTTTAAAGTTTAGTTTGGAGCTCTATTGCATCGCAACGAAGTATTATCTGCTTTCCGTTTTTTTCCTTTGTTCGTTGTTCATGTTGTTTTCAAGCATAGAGTTAATGTATAGGACACATTTGAGCAAAGATCCTCGAACTTTTGTTCAGGTTGTTTTGAAACTTATTACTTATTTATAAGGCACTTTTGAGCACAGACCCCCAAATTTTCATTCCCTTCAGGCTTGTGCCCAATTATAACTTCCACTTTGAACTTCTTACAGATCCTTGAGCTTTCATTTCCTCTAGGCATGGCCTAATTAAAATGTTGTATAAAGAACCCAATACAACCGAAAAGCATAGAACATGCAAAATGTCACAATACAATGTCAATATAAGAACATGTATAACGGATCATTGAGCTATAGCTAACTAGGAAAATTGTTCTCCCTAGATGTTGACTTTGTTCCATGGTTCAAACTTTCCAAAAAAAATAGCAATTGTTATTTCAATCATAAGTTCATTGAAATTAAAAATCAACACAAATTAATTGCCAGGCTCGGGCAACACGTCTAGCATTAACATTTTTCCTATATCTATTGTAAACTACATCTACGAGCTCATCGTTTCTTGCAGTACAATCGTACTTAAACCCATCTGGCTGAAAATGTGAGCCACGAAGAGATGGAACAAGGCACATAATGTTTTTAATGATTATCCAAATTGCAACAATAGCATATATTTATGCATCAAGCATGTTGAACTCCTTGCTCAAAATCCACATAAAAAGGAAACAATTCATAAGAATGGCATCTACAAAACCATGGGAGTAATGTGATTGTTTTCTTCTATATGCACAATGGAGATGCAAGCAGGAGAAGGCAATTCATGCCAACTCTGCTTCTTGATTAATAATGTTCGAGTATAGAAAATGTGTGTTCTAATGATTTATCAATTACTATAATACAAAGCATTCCATAGAGACATCATTTTTTGGTTCGAATTCTCTATTGCAGATTTTTAAAGTTTTGCGACAAATGTACAAGTTTTTGAAGGCCTAAAGCTTTATCTACCATGTGCTCTCATCATGCACCTTGAGAACTCCTAGATATAAGAAATGCAATGTTTGCGCTTGAGACATTTTCACAACTGTAGATGCAATGCATATTTTGAAGAAGACTAGACTTGCTTTCAACCAAAATTTCAAAGTTATGTGCTTAAGATCTTCTCACAACTAGGTGCTACGTTGCAGGCATAGTTTGAAGAAGATTAAACTCAGTTAGAGGCGAGTTATATTCAAAGCTATGTTTTGTACTGCTCCATTTTTAAATGTTGTGGTTGTGGTATGTTGTCGTTTTCAGTTTAGTTTTTGATGATGATCATAAATGCATGTTTTGCATATGCCTATTTGAGATTCGTAAATTTTTATTACCAAGACCTATGTTACTTTTCTCTAATAAGTATGACTAAAGTAGTTAGGTTTAGTGTGATAGATATATGGAAAATGGAGTGATAAATATGATGCACATGGTCACAAACTTATTGTGCTAAAACTATTTAGAAATACCTTTGTTATATAATTGTACGATTCATCCATGTTTCCTATCAAAATCCATGCTATATAATTGCCTAATTCACCCATGGTGTAGTGCTTTTCCGTTTCTATTAATATCGCGCTCTCTATTTTTTGAGAATGGTTAGTACTACACTTAGGTCACATCTTACAATGCTACATGATCTATGGCAAAAGCCTAGGCGTTTCTTCCTTATTTGACCATTTGAACCTTCAATTCTTTTGTGAGCATCATGCTTATTTAGCTGTCTATCATTAGCATTTGAAGCCTGGTCATGGATTATATCATGTTTATGCAGGATAACATCCAAAGTTTTGGTACACATGTACCATGTTTATGATTGTGCAATGATTTTGCATCTGATACCATCCAAAGTTTGGGTACACATGTACCATGTTTATGATTGGGCACAAGAAACTGCGCATATTATAAAATTAAGCACAGTTACAAATTAACTATTTTTAATGCATTAAGTACAAAACTTCAATGTTGCACATGCAATAAACACTAGGACTATAACTATTGACGATTGTATTAACATTTCTAGATGAGATTATTTGTCCCTTGGACAAATATTTTTTTGCCAAACCTTAAAAAACTTTTAATCTAGCATCACCTCCCCTTCTCCTATTTCTTTTTTCATTCATTCTCAAACATAGCCATGTATTGTAACTATCTCTACAATTTTAGAATTGCCTACGACAGAATCATATTCATGCCCAGTAATGTCCACAATCAAACAACCACTCCTTCAAATTGTTACTAAAGCCCGGCAACGCCGGGCACCATAACTAGTTGGCATTAGATTTGGATGTATCAAGCCATGGCATCTTAGTTGAGATTGTGTTAACTTCTCCATAGCATGAAATTCAACCTTCCTATACGAAAAGTCCATGACATTTGAAATCCACAAAGCGTCCTTCAAAACTGCAATTCAATGCAATGATTCTCAAGCTCATATGCTAGAGTAATGAAAGTATAATAGTTCAAATACTCTAATAGTTTATTGAAATAGTCTGCCACAATGAAGATTAACTTAATGGGCACAATTTGAGTGGACTAAATGAGAATATCAATTCAATTCCAAACGTGGATAATGTTGCGAGATAATAAACAATAGTTCGATCTGGATATGTTGGAAATGTGAAAATACTTTCATTTTGAGCCAAATTCAGTTAGGTGACAACTAAAAGGCATTGTAAAAACCATATACTTCAAGTCTATCCATGTCACCTGAACTCAAATTATCATGAGAAATTAAAAGCCATGAACTGTCAGTTCTAATGTATGTCACTATATGCTAAAAGTCAAGGTACTACAGATTGTCTGCAACGACATAAGATTGCCAACTTTGAGTAACCTCTATAGTCACTTCAGAATTCTATTTTATCCTTGTACCTTCTCTTCCGTATGGTCCAAACAATCAACAAATATGTGTATACATTCAGAACAAAATTAAAATGTATTGAGTTGCATAGTGGGATGCAGGACTGATAAAAGCACAAATCGGATCACAACACATCCGTCTACTCCAAGTCCAAAAGGTACTTTAGATTAGTGGTAGAATAGGAAGACCTTGAATACCCGTAAGCTTACAGAAACAATCTAAGATGCTAATGTGGGTAAACTACAAAGGCTAGTGGGCTACAATATGCTGCCGCTTAAAGTGACTAATGCTAACTGTAATTTTGTTTCAAGAACTTGGAAGAGACAAATAATGAACTTGTAACAGCCATACCTAATGTTCCCAGTTTGCTTGCAACTAAGAGGCACAGCTAGCAAATTGATATTGCTCAATATAAACTCCAAGTAGGTACAAATTTGGAACTTTTAAAAGACTTAGAGAAAGTGGAGATGTTATAGGTTGTCTTTGCTAAGCCAAGCAATTGCCATTGATGGGTATTATGTTAAAACCAAGAATCAATTTGTCATTGTAAAAGCATAACCTGGAGGAACAAAGATGCATAATACTGTGTGGATATCATTTTTAGCACATATAGAATAGAGGGACAACAACAGGTGAAATGAATTATAAAAAGTGTGTGAATAATAGCAGGGCATTGAATGTTCCTCTTTGTTATTCCTAGCATTCTCCATTTTTTGACCTGAAAAACCGAGGCTGTTGTAATTCCCAATAGGATATAATTCTGCCATAATGATGAGAATCTTTCAAGAATGGCCTCGGAACTTGAGATATGTCCCTAGGATGACCAAATGAACGTGTAAGAATAAACTATCATCCTAGAATAACATATATGTTTTACATCATCCTAAATAGTGTCATATATGTTATTACACTTATTCTTATGCTAAGAAAAACTATCTCTTAGCATCTTGATTTGCATCTGATGCTGTTTACTGTCCAAGTACTATACTAAATAATATATTATGGTACAGCAGCATGAGACACTATAAAATGGAAATGAGTTGCCTCAAGCACCAGGCTCTTTACATTTGCAAAAGGAAACATGACAACACGAATATAAGTGGACATGAATGAGAAGCATGAAATTTGTATGCTGCACATTGACTATAAAAGCATTAGAGAGACAAAGAGTTAGCACAAATTTCGTCAGAAAGAGGAGCAATTAGCACAAATTTGATTTTGGATGGCAAGTAGCAACAGCCCAACATGGAATAATAGTTTTGTGACAATGTCTTGCATTAGCTGGTTTGAGATGGGAAGTAGCAACATCCCAATATGGAATAGCAACTCTGCGGGAATGTGTCACATTAGCTGGGTAAAGAATTTATTCTCACAAAGAGTGCTTAGGAACTCCATAGGCATCACATTCTAATAACTCATCTAATCATAATTATGGCAATGGCACAGTCAGCAAAATTGATAATTGCTGGAAAAAAGCTCACTTGTGAAGGTTATGAGTAGCCGTAGCTCTTTCGCAGCTCTGTTGTTGCATTTATAACTTGTTCGCAGCACAACATTCGATCATATCGCTGCACGGTAGTGAAATTTTGCGATCTAAGCCACATTCTAGTAACCAACACATTACCATTGACATTAATAAACATAACCATTGGATCCAACACATTTAAATTAAAATCCCCCTTAAACCCCCTTTGGTTTGGGTGCATATTCACACGGGGGGTGACTCCGGGCATCGAGAGCTGTTGGATAGGCATATTCGCCCCTTATTCCTTAATCTACACCGTACGTAAAGTTCCTCATATGTGGGGTATGCAAGTACAAGATTTGCTATACTATATAACAAGATTCGCGAAATACTATAAGATTTCAACCGGAATACTATATGGTGTTGATTTCGTACGTGCAAAATACAATTATGAGGGCTCTCGCTTCCCTACGTCACCCCCCATGTGAATATGCACCCAAACCAAAGGGGGTTTAAGGGGGATTTTAATTTAAATGTGTTGGATCCAATGGTTATGTTTATTAATGTCAATGGTAGTTATGTGTTGGTTATTATACTAAAAAAAAATTTACAAAATACTTGCTAGGATCTAATCTAGCAAATAAAATACTCCAAAAACTAAACCTAGTTAGAATTTGAGGCGTAGTGCATACGGTTTACCCAGGCCCAAAACTCAAACTGGCAGAAGGAAATACTTAGGCGAAGTGACCCAAGTACTGCGTATTTGCACCCTTCGGGCCCTAAAATAAAAAGCAGACGTAAGAACATGTAAGACATGCAAAACATGTAGCAATATGTGTTATGTAATATGCAGCATTAAGAATAAAAAGGGAAAATAGTCCTATGAAACTTGAGTAACTATAATATTAAAGCATAATGTAATATATAATTATATATGCTATTAAAGCATTTTATTTAGAAATTTATTGAGTTATTGCAAATAGCAAAGGTATTATAGCAGTTTTGGAGCACTTAAAATGGATAGTGGTTTAAGATACGATACAAATCTTGGTTGATTTGCCTATCAAACAGTCTTGGTTGGTTTATCTCGTACGTGATGCCTTCTGCTTGCATAACTCCCATTAAGTGATGTTGAGCACGAGCCAAATGCGTTTTTCGTGCCATTCGTCTCATTGTAATAGCTACAACTAATATCTACCATTAAAAAAACAACCCAAGGTTAGAAGAATAATAAGAGTAACACAAGCTTGTAATTGTAATTGCATATTAACTTAAGCAATGGTCAGGTTAAAGCAATATGTAGCAATATGGTGGTTTTTGAGAGGAAGGGTTACATTTTTTTTTTCCAGGAATAAAGGATGGTCGTCATTTCAAAGTTGTTAAGAAAATAGATAGGCAAATTTGTTAGGGCAGGGTTAGGGTTCTTGATATGGAAGAAAGGTAGGGGGATTTTTCACGAGGAGGTGCGTTTGCGGGGAGGTAAGCATGGTCGAGTCTGGTGGTTGGAGCAAGCCAGCCGACTATCATGAAGCTGCATCTTGTTAGGGTTTTCGGATTGGCCCTGCCATGCAGGTTTATGCTAGATATTGGAATTGCGTTTGCAGGAGGTAAGCATGCTCGAACCTGGTGGTTGGAGCAAGCCAGCCGACTATCATCAAGCTGTATCTTGTTAAGGTCCCGGTTCTGGCATGCTGATTCTGGCAGGAGTCTCGGTTTGAAGAGTAGAACAATGGACGTAATGCTAGATATAATGCTACATATTGGAGTTTCGGATTCACCCTGCCATGCAGGTTTATGGAAGGGGAAACCTCCGGGAGCAGAGAGTTTCTGGGAGAAACTTGCCTTGGCGGCGCCGCCGAGAGCGGCGGAAGAACCATAGGCCAGAAGATTGGCACCATGATGGAGTGTAAACTGAACCTGCAAGAATGGAAATCAAATCATATACTCTCAAGAAGGATTGGAATGCTAGAGCAAAACAGACAAAGACATTAGCCGAGCCGCATAATCCTTTAACAACAAATCTGTGAAATATTCGAAACCTTTCAGACAAATAGAGAATCGTTCAGAAGTTTTTACATATGTTCTCGCTGGCTATGGCGATGCTTCCAGCCCTCTAATCTTTCCTTTACATCAATCCAACTATTAGGAAGACTAACCGTCATTAAGAAGCCTGGAATACCTCGTTCTTTGGCCATTCAAAAGCTCCCTAGATGCCGAATTTGCATGCACGTACAACCTGTCACAATTCCGATCCATCTCTCGACAGCTGCAGAAGGGCAATCGAATACAAAACCCTTAAGTTTTGTATTCCAAAACCATATCCCATCGAACCCTTAAGTTTTGTTTTTTATTTTTGGTCGATCGGGAAAGTTTGGCAGCGACAAAAAAAACCCCAAACCTTAGGGAAACCAACCTGGGCAAAAAATCCAAAAAGTTTTCGGGACCCCGGAAAAACCAAATTTAAACAATAGGATGAAGGAGAGATCTTATTCTCTTCTCCAGAGGCTTCAGCCAAGATTCGACCATCTCGAGCCATCTCGACCGCATGGACGCTGTCAAAGCACTTGGAGCAAGTCAAGGATCTAGTATGTGATTGATCTGTTATGCAGTGCCAGCTTCCCAATCGGCTTTGCATCCTTTCTTAGCCTTAGAGAATCTCTAAATCCCGGATCTCACCTCTAGCGAATGAACCTAACCATGTATAGAGTAAAATAGATTAGATCTTTACTCTGTTATTTCAGTTCACTAGATGATATTGTATTGCTCTGTGTGCTCCTCTTGTGTAGTGGGAAGGGGGGTAGAGATCCAGAGCCTTCATAGATGATTTTCCTAGATAGCCTTATTAGTACCCAATAAATGCGGCATGTGCATAGGAGCCCTTTGGTACGTGGGTGGTGGGGTTAGGCCAGGGTGACAAAGAAGGCTTGTTAGGCTACAATTGATCCCTCAGTGCGTAGCGGCAATTTGGAGAAGCGTGTTGACACCTTTGTTGAAGAACCAAGGGAAGGACATTCATTGGATATCATGCAAGTGTAGCAAGGAGGATGAGATTCAAGCAAATGAATTTGAGTTTAGAGATTGGAAGACCCCTCAAGATTGAAGTTTGGAAGACCCCGCAAGATTCTTGGTATGTGGCTAGTTCCAAATCATTTTGGCATGAGTTCTATTTCCCAAAGCTATGATCCTACCACCTCAATCCCATCCATGAAACATTATACATGCTTCATAACACATATCTCCATGCCTCATTATCACTTTCCCTAGCCTAAGTTGGCGAAGAGTCTTTTTTCTAGTCAAAACACATCATACATACATCACACACCCATCATACATTCACCACCTTTGAAAAAGCTAAAACTTTTACCAAATTTGGCTATTCCCATGGTCTAAGACCATTTTCTCTCTCTAAAAGCAACACTAGAGAGAGAAAATGCACATTTTCTTCAAACAAGTGTGGAAGAGCAAATTATCCAAATCATTGCATAGAAGATCTAATGGTATGTGCACTAGTGCCAAATTGGGTGCCAAATTGTCCACATCATCCTCAAGAATGCCAAATACCATCCACATCATCACCTAAGCATATCCATGTCATCATACATGTGTCACCTAAGAAAAGTCATTTTGATACCTTAGGTGATATGTCATCTCCCCATGTGCCACATCATCTCCAACTACTTCCACATCATCATACACTTGTCATCCACATCATCTCCAAAGTCATTTTGCCACCTTACTTGACACATCATCGCTTCATAAGGCCATGTCATCACCCATTTCCCACATCACCCCACCAACTTGCCACCTCATCAAATTTCATTCCCATTTTTAGCCAAAAAATCAAATGCTCATTTTTGCAAAGAGATTCTCCCATCTTGTAGAGCATCAAAAAAGATTCCTTGTGGAAAAAAGAATTTTTGAAAAGGACCCCATATTGACCTTCATTTTTCACTTCTTAGGATTTGTGCCGAATTTAAAAGAAATAAAAAAAATCTTATCTACACTCCCCCCTCCCACCCGAAGTCACTCCCCCACCCAATCTCTTCCCGCCACGTTTTGCCTCCGGGCATGTGAGTTGGCAACGGGCCAGGTCTCACGTGGAGGACAACATGTCAAGATTAATAGCTTGCATGGATTGAACCTTTTATACCCGAGCTTCTCTGTTTGAAAATGCATGTGGGATAATTCGCACAGAAAATTCAAGAACCCTAAAAACAAATCGATGCTAAGATTCGGATTCTCACCTCGAGTTAACAACCTAATGATAGCCAAGACATCCCGGATTGATATATTTTTACATCAAAAAACCTTTTTCGAGCAAAAAAGACAGAGATTTGGGCCGGATTTGCCAAGATCGAAGCGGAAACAGGGGATTATAAAGAGGAATTTTTGTTAGATTCTTCGAGGCCTTTGGGCACAAGATTCAACAGTAGACCTTTGAAGGCTGGGATCTCTCACGAATTGCTTGAATTTGCCTTCCTTGTCTCAAAAAACATATGTTTTGAGGCAAATTCTATGAAATTATCTTGATTACCGACATGATCCTGTGCCCTTGACTTGTGAGCTTGGGTTTTGATTGCTGAACTTGTACAATGATGTCTTATTGAATGAAAATCCGAACCTTGGTGAAGATTTTTCCTGTCATTTCTCCACAAATGATTAAGTGAAGTAAGTTTATGAAGAAAAACATGAAGATTACCCTGGTATATCTCTATTTCCCTCTTAAAGATTAAGAATAGCAACTTTGCACTGCGTTGCGCTGAGTTGCATCCTAGAATTGCACTAATCAAATCATATAAAGCTAACAAGAGAGTTAAGTGCGTACATTGATGAACATAGATAAGAATTAACCAGTCTTGAAAATTACATTTAAAGTGCTAGATCTCTGGCATATGCATGGCATTAGAAAGTCATTTTCAAACACAAAAAGGATAAAAGTCTGTCGAATTGCTTTTTACTTCACGGTTCTCACCACTCAACTTCTTTACTTGAGATCATTTTCCCATAGAAAGTCTAACTTTGCTAGCAAAAGAGATATGTGCTACTGCATATATAGACCTCTCAGAATCTTCCTGAAGTGTCATGATTGAGAAAGGATTGAGCCAACTCATTTTGCAAAGAGTTGCTCACTGTTACTTCTAGGGATTCTAAGTTTTCAGCAAAAAAACAATTCTTTAAGAACATTTGAGCATAAGTTCTTCACAACAAGCTGGACATACCTTGTGTGCAGACCTTCAGAATTATCAAGAGTTGACAGAAGCAAAAACAAGTTGCTATAACTCATTCTACCAAAATTTGCTTGCTGTTTTTGCACTGTTGTGATCTTTGTGCAAGAAATCTAAATTTCAGGGCATTCTTGCAAGATTTTTTTTGCTAAAAACTTGTTGATCCTTGCTTCAGAACTTTTCAGAGGTAAAAAAAGATTGCCAGAATTCCATTTGCAAGAAATTGCTTGCTGTTTTTCGCATGGTGACAGTCATTGAGCGAAAAAACTAAATTTCAGGGAATCCTTGCATATTTTTTGGCAAAAAAACTTGTTGAACCTTGTGTACAGATCTTTTAGAGCCAGAACCAAGGGTCAGAAGCAAAAAAGGAGTTGTACTTTTTCATTTGCAAAAATCAGCTTGATGCCAGGGATATTGACCAAGTTTTGACTTGGTCAAAAATGCAAATTTGAGTGGCCTCTGCATATTTTCTTGCATCCGACTTTTAACCATAGATTCTTTGAGTATTAAAGCATATTTTTGAATTGGAATCATGTCAAAACTCGAGTCTATCTGCAAATGGCATCTGTTTTGCTAAAGGTCATTTTTTCTAGTTTTGGGAAAGCAGTTCTAACACAAATTTTGAGCTTTCTTTTTGCAATCTTCTTGATCAGAGTGGCTGCCTGAAGTAACCTGGAGGTTCTAGGCCATTGATATTGAAGGTTTGCCAGGAAAACCTTCAACACAAATAAGACAACAGCTCCAAATGGAGATGTACTAGGCCTAATAAATCATTGTTCCACCAATTCTTCAAGTTGTTCTGCCATTTCTACCACATTAAAATGATAAGGAGGCCACGAAGGTGGTGCAGATCCTAGAAGCAACTCAATATCATAATTCACCTCACAAAAGGGAGGTAATTCTGTCAGCTTATCAGGGAACACATCCTTGAATTCTTCTAATACAACCTAGATAGCTTGAGGAACAATAGTTCCTTTCATCTCCATGACCTTTTATCATTCAGACATACATGATTACTCCTTTGTGCAAATAGCACTTTTCACCTTGCATGATAACATAGAAGGACCGGACATCATAGAGCGGCTACCCAATTAATAGAACCATTTGACAATGTGCAAAGGACAGCCTTTCCTTTACAATCGATGTAAGCACTTACGGCCGTCATCCATGACATTCCCAGAATTAAGTCATACTTACCCAGATCAAGTACTTCAAAGTTGGTACGAAACACTAGCCCACAAAGTTTAAATTGGAGCCGGGGTACAAACCCATTTGACATTTTAATCACACCATCCGTTAATTCTACAGATCTAGGATGCCATGCAATCCCGGACAAACCCATCTGATCAACCAATCTAGGTGAAATAAAGTTGTGCGTACTACCACTGTCAATCGAGAAATGAAAATGTTGCGTTTGAATGCTACCTGGTAGATGGATAACGTTAGTAGCAAGATATTCTGCGGGATCTCTGCCAATGGCATATGCACACATATCTGGTGCTACTATAATTTCTTCCAAGGTAATTGCACGGGCTTGTGCGGGGCCTTTCCTCGATCACGAATAGTCCGAGGTCCACTAACACTTGGCGTACTCGTTGCTTTATTCCAGTTTTCTGGATTCCCACTACTAGCTTGAGGCTGGTTACCTCGGTTCCCATAATTGGTATTTCGATCAAACTCCATAGCTCCAGTAGCCTGTTGTCCTGTATTATTCCTATTTCGCCATCTTCTAGGACAACGATCTACAGTATGTCCAGCTTCTTTGCAAAAGAAATGCAATCTTTTTCGGGAACAACGCCCTTGTTCCTCTTGACGTATCGGGACTGGTGCATTTGGCCGCCTTTCCGGAGTAGGACGTATATTTCCTCTTGTATCTCCAGACGCGGCAAAGGACCACTCCCTCTGCTTATGGGAGTTTTCTCTTGCTGATTTTTAATGTTGGTTTATTTCTTCTTGACTTTTTTAATCTGATCTTGGACTTGTTCCTTAAACTTGGAAACTCGTATAGCTTCTTCCAAGCTAGGATATGTCACTCCCTCGACTAACAAAGTTAAGTCTGGCTTCAACCCACGAATAAAGTTGTCCGCTAACTGTGCCACTGTCATAGTGAGTCCATATGGCTGCAATGCCCTGAATTTATTGGCATATACCTCCATTATATCCCAGATTTTGGAATATGTTCACCTGCTCTAGCTCAAAACCAGCAGGTAAATAATGAAGTTTAAATGCACCCTTGGACGTACTCCATGGGATACGACTCAAAAAAGTTGATTAGCTTTCTTATACACTTTCCACCATATCTTGGCAGGTCTTGTCAATAACACATTGGCAATAATTGCCTTCAACAGCTCTAGGGTTTTCTTAACTTTAAAATAAAATTCAATCCTCTTTAACCAAGCATCAGCATCTGTGGTATCTTTACCACTAAACGTCTCCATTTTACATTGCGTAAGAACCTTGTTGACTTCGTCAAAGTCAGCATCCTTCTTGGCAATTTGTTGTTGCATAGCGGCGAGTTGTTGTTGCATAGTTGCCAAAATTTGCTTTCGGTTATTGCTAGGAGCATTCTTTGCTACCCTCGACTTCAAATTGTTACTCATTTCCAGACATCCTGCTAGTCACCTAGAAAAGAAAAACAATGGTTATTCCTTCACCAAACTATTCTATTTTTCTAAAAGAATTTGTTAAGTTTGTAGCCCCTAATTTCCCACGGCTAGAAGGGTGTCGAACTTCGGGCTCGGTAGCCCCTTGGCACAGGCCATCATATCGATAATAACGGATAACAGAGCAAACACTATACCAGCCAATGATGCTTTCGTGTATAACCCTAGACTAGACAACACATGCTCACGCATATAATATAAACTCAACAAAGTTCTTTTATTCTGTCACACATTTAATATTTACAATCCACTCCTATTAGTAGTCGGACTTGGCCTTGTCCGAGGTCACAGAGGAGGAGTCAGATGAGTTCTCCTACGTGGAGTACTCATCCCAATATCCTTCCTCTGGAGCCTGGATTTGGAGAACCAGATGTTCGAAGTAGAGATGCCAGAACAATGATGTTAGCATTTCGTATACCCTCGTCTTTGAGATCATCTCAGGCTCATCGTGGGTATCCTGGAGCCATCATGTCGTGAACAGGACTATGATAACTTCAAGACGTGCCATCTTGAACTACAAATACACAGTTTAGTCCATAAGAACTAACCGGGGAGGAAGCTTCATGGGAGCATTCAAAACATCAATATCACAATGCATCAATAACACGAACAATGTCTTACCTGCTCCAACACGGCCCCTGCATGGGTTAGAACTAAACGGGTGTAAATTTTTGGAAGGTTTATTTCCTTAGGGTTTTATGGTCTTTTTTGCCTTTTTTTTTGCGAATTCAAGTTAACCAGCAATTTAGCCGCATCATCGTAGCCCCCACAACATTCTGATAACGAGAAAGGTTTAACTAACTTCCACTTCTTGATATCGTCCTCAAACATGTTGATATTTAACTTGATATTAACATCGATATCAAACCTTTCGATTATTAATATCGACGATGTCGATGGTACAAGATAAATTGTACACGATAGAAGGAAAAAAAACTAATGCTACAAGATAAATTGTACACCATGTGATCTACATATTAACTAGGAAATCAAGAGAACATGTTCGCAATATAACAAAAAATAAGTGCATGGCTAGATATGAGGATAAAAATCTTTGCGCCATAAGATCGCGAATAAGGGGCAATGTAGCCATGCACTTATATGATCTGGATGCAACATTTTCTCTTCTGCAATTCCTCAATCATGCGAACGCAACATTGATGCCTACATTTATGCTTACATTGATGCCAACAACCAACATTGATGCTTTCTTCAATAACAATTTGTAAGTAAAGAAAGGGAAAAAAATTATTTGCAAAGAATGTTACAATCGAGATTAAGCTTCGAACATTTGCCTATTGTAAATTTTTTTACTGTAACATAAACCCTGAACTCACCCTAAACCCGGTACTGGTAGTTTCGGCCTGGACCTGCGATCCAGCAAGGCGATCCTTGCTTCCGATTTTGTGCAGATGTGGGAGTTCAAATCACTATCTCTATTTCTGCAGATTCGTAGGGTCGATCACTATCATTATCTCTGGTTTTGATTTCCATTTGCGAATCCCTGTTGCAGGTGCTTGTGAGCTCAAATTTCAGTTGCATTGAACTCAAATTTTCCAGAGCTTTCCAGAGCTCCAGACATCCTGCCATCCTTAAGCCCACCGGATTGAATGTTTGGATCTGAGGTAAGAGTAAATCGTTGTTGCAAATTCGTTGTTGTTTGAAGCTAGATAGCTTGTCCTTTTATGAATGTGAGCTGAAATTTGTGCTTTACTATAAATGAAATATATTGCTGAAAAAACATTGCTTCGTAGAGCAAAAATCAAAATAGAAAGCTTCGTAGAGCAGAAATCAAAATAGATAGCCATAAACCATACTATTATGAACTGAAAAGTTCATATCTAATATGCATCCTTAAACACGGGTCTTCATAGGAGCAAACCTTCCTAACAGCATATTCAAATACTCTTTTGAAAGTACTGGTTGGGTGGGGGAAATGTCATTTCTGGGATCAACTCCTAAGACGTGACAGATGACGTAGAGGAGGTGCTTGCATGGCACGTACTTCTTTTTTTTCTCATGTCCCATATAATCAGCACATGTGCAAGAAGGCATGCGATTGATAGAAACTCTATAAGTTGCAGTAGGTCTTTTAAGATGGAAATCCACATGTTGTGAAGGTATGACCACCTCAATCATCTCCACATCAACTTCCATATGCAAGGCATCATCTAATCTGGCCGCGGATTGCTGACAGGTGATAAAGCATTGTACCATTGTGAACGCTCTGTCATAACATTTGAATTTTTATTGGATATGTTGTGTCCAAAGGAAGGCATTGTGGTTGACCTTCTTGCAGGGACATGATCATTAGCAGAGGCATGTGCTAAATTTGGTTCTCACTACTTTGGTATTGAGAAGGAGGACACACTTGTTGATTTTGTTAAGAACAAAAGACTATCTAGAATTTTCGTGCAGAATGAAAATACAAAAGTACATGCGGAACCGATTAAAAATTCTAGTGGACTCATCTCTACCTTGGGAGCTGAATTGGAAGAACCCGAATAGTAAGGTTGATAGTGTCTATCTAACTTTTATTATATTGGTAATTTGCCTCCATTGCCATCTTGACATAATTTTGTTTTCCTTGTAGTTCATTGCCTATCTATCTTGGGGAGAGTGGCTATAGCAATGGCCTTAGAATCTTCCCCAGAAATGAAGGAATATAGCAAGAGGAAGACTTCTATTTATGTGGATGATGAGTGTGTTGAAGAGTAAACAATACACAACTTACTTTTCTTTATCATTGAAGATAAACTATGCATCCTTCTATTACATATCCACTTCCTAACTTCTTATTAGTAATTTTGAATTCTATTTCATTACATCTTCGTTAAAGTTGTTCTTCATGAATTCCTCTTTTTTTTTTTTTAGAAAGTGTTATTCCTTTTACAAATGTCATCGTTATTTAAATTTACTTTGTTAACAATTGTATGATACGCTAAATTACATCTTCTGTACATTAAAGTAAGTGGCTTCATTCTTTAAAGTAAGTGGCTTAATTTTTTAAATTTACTTTGATAACTATTATAATGCAATACAAGAACTATGAGTATTACACAGTACCTAATTCGAGTGCACCATGCTATCAATGTTAAGTAACTTATTTTTTAACAAAAAACCTAAAAAACCATGAAAAAAAAAAAAAAACCTGGCTTTGAAAATCCCCGAACTAAACTTTGGCCATGCTAATACATTTCTATATGCCTTTTCTTATGCATACAAGCCAAGCATACTCCTTGAGTTGCGACCCCAAGGAGTTATCCTTCCTCTCTCCGTATGTATAGGTACTTTCACAAAAGGGTTGTTCCCTTGCCTCACTCTTCTAGCCATCCGACCACAGATGCAGAGCTACGCGGGCACCCCACCTCTGCAAAGATGGGCCATTCAATCATGATGCCAATGCCACGTAATATTAATATTTACCTTATGATTTTCAGCGGCATACACATATAAACACCCACATCAAATACTATTCTACTTCATCAGACAATAATAGCAAAAGACGGTTAACTACTTTCATAAATTCCAACCTAATCCTATTGTTTAAATTTGGTTTTTCCGGGGATCCAAAACTTTTTTTTTTTTTTTTTTTTAGGTTAATTTCTTAAGGTTCGAAGGGTTTTGTCAGCCTAAAAAACTTCCCGATAGTCCAAAAATTGGAAAAGCATTTTTGCATAAGATTTGGATGGTTTCGATGTTGTCAGATTTAGGGATTTCTTCTTTGGGTAAAGCTTCGATGCACCGTCACTCTGGAAGCATGTAGCACAACATGGAGGCCACGATTCGCGATTTGGACATTCGAGATACATGTTTCTATTTTCTATTCGGAACTATAGCTTGCGGGAGGATTATTGTTTCACATCGATTCTAGAATTGAAGGCAACAAGTCGTTATCAAGAATGATCGGCTTCATGTTGGGCCGACTTCTACCTTATGCTAAATTGACCATCACTATCGCAAATCTCCTAGCGGTTGGTAAGAGTTTTTTTTTTTTTTTTTTTTCATGGCATGGGCTTTGTTGAAAATCCATTCATCGTCTATTCTTCATGCTTCTCTATGTTTGCTAGCCAAAATTCTTACGGTATGAGATGAAGAATCGAGAGCATTTCTTATGTTAAAATTTCATTTTAGGTGTTGCAAAATGCACGGGCTATGTTTTTGATGCTTAGAAAATGGCGGTTCGTTCTCGATACTATCTAGCGTCCTTGACAAAACATTCTCCACAAATTTTATAGGTGAGTCATTTTTGCTTTGTTTTATCTCTATATTTATATGATTCAAACTATATTTGAACGCCGTTGAAATCTTGGCATTCTTAAAAAAGCATGCCTATTACCCCTACAGTGGTGTTTATGATGTTAGCTTTTGACATTATTCATCCGGGGTTGTCCTTCTCACTTACTTGATTGAAGATATATTTGAGAACGATCTTGATACTAGCTTAGTGGAATTTTATCCATGAATGTAAGTTTTACTTTGATCCGCACCAGAGTATTTGAGGAGAGTTAACTTATTTGTTATTCTTGCTATATTTTACTGCCCATGGGAAGTCTATATTCCTCAGTGCTTATTCCTCAATTACCATCATTGCTCCTTCTGTAGAAAAGGAGTGTACCGCCGACAAACATCTCCATGATATATATTCTTATATGCCAATGCAGGAAACGACTCAATTTCCATTCTTTCCACAAGGTAAATTAGCTATATATTGATGAGTCTCAATCACTATTTCTTTGTTCAATCATTATGGTGACAATCTGCAATTTGGGCCATAACGAAGGTATCCACTTGCATTTTGTAACTGACGGAAAAGCTTCAATCTAGAAATTTGATGAGTCGTTTCTTCCATATTTTTGTTACGAAAAGGAGTTTCATTATAGAAGATTAATAAAGCGTGCCATGTCAATGAAGGTATGGTTTTGGTCTTTGGAGGCTTTTTCCACGGCAATGTCTCTTGGTATATTAAAGTCTACATGCAAGAGAACCAAAGCTTCCAACGGCATCTAACATCTTACTTTTTGGTGTCAAATCAAAAGGCTTGGTTAGGGGTTTGCATACGATTCTCCAATCACTTTGTTTTTCCAGGTAAGTCCACTTCTTTTCCATTTAACAAAGCTTCCAATGGCATCCACATCTTATTTTTTAGGGTAAAATCAAAAGTTGATTAGGGATTTGCATACCATTCTTCAATCACTTTTTGTTTTTTCCAGGTAAGTCCAGCATTTTTTCCATTCAATTCACATGCTGCTTAAGTTTCTATGGTTTCTTTGTGTCCCATGTTCATCATTATCCAAAAGAGGCATACACTTTCTTTTATTGGGCTGCCTCTCTTTCTTGATGTGCATGTTGTCTTGCAATTTTACCGTTTGTATTTTTAGGCAAGTCTACTTTTCTTTACATTTGGTACATAAAATAGTTCAAATCCTTCACAGCCACTTATCCCTTTATGATTTCTTTTCTTTTCCTTGCATATGTAAGCCGGAAGGTTATTTCCAAATTATCCAAAACCGTGCATTACTACCTCTCCTTCTTCTTTGTGTCATGTGGGCATCATTTTTATTTTGCAAGTAAGGAATGAAAATTTACCATCACATTCTTGGCCTACGTTGTCATCACAGATAATAGTAAAGCCACAAATCTAAATAATAGGTGTTCACTTCCAGATTTGTGCTCTATCCTAAGACTACAGGATTAATCATGCATCATCAAAGAAGATGCAAAAACTCCTATCGCCTTTGTCCACAACGTATACCTCGTGAAGATACCATTGTGGATATCTATACAAAAATTGAGGGCATAGAGAAGGTGTAGAAGTTTCTCAAGATTTGCCAAGAATGATTCTGATCTCATACGGTAAGGTTTCCCTTTGATTTATTTGTCTTCCCATACCATACCATGATTGCTCATACTCGGCATTCTTCTTAGGTGTTTTGATACATTAGCACATTGACTAGGATGAAGCTAGATTGGCAAGGTAAGTGCCCTCCAGACTTCATCATCCAATCATTATTCTTCTTTCTCTTACAGTATCAGTTTGACACTCGCTGCTTGAAAATCACAAAGATCAATGACAACATTTTGAATAACCTCTTCACAATGGCTGTTGCTTGATACAAAATATGGAGATCCGAAATATCCTTCAAATGGAGCAGAGAGGTCTGTTCTTTGAATAACCTCTAACAGTGATCAACATGGAATTTGCAGGGTGCTCAACTTCTGCTTCCAGCTTTTACCTAGGGTTTGCCTAATAAGCATTTTGAAGAGATCAATGGCTTTTATTGAGCTATTTAAATCTTTTTCGCCAGGCCTAATGCATTTTCTAAGAAGCAGCAATAGTTATTCTCTAGGTAAGTGTTTACAAAGCTAGAATAGATTGCCGCTCCCACAGATCTTGAAGATATGAGTTACTCTTTCAGGGATAAAAGATCTGGAGATGCACAAGGTCGGTCTTGGGATTAAAAATATTATTATCTTTTGGAGAGACTCAAATACTACACTTACCCCTGTTTCTAAGTATATGGCTTAATCTTCCTTCGCAGGTCAAGGCTTAGATTATATGTGGACATACTATTATTTTTATCTTTGTTGTTTCTGAGGAAGTTAATGCGATAAGTTAGTTCATTTGTGTTTTCTCAATCCTTTGCTTCATCCAAATGCTTTTTTTGGAGAGACCCTGCGTGCTTTTGTGTAGATGCTTTTTAGATAGATACTATTTTTCGCAAATGATGTATAAGGAGTTTACTGATGGTGGATATACTCGAATAGTAATAGCTTTTATTTTTGTGTGCCATTTCTACATATGTTCGGGTTAGACGGATAATCCTCAAGGCACCAAATCCAAAAGTTACCTACATGTGGAGCATCGAATTCAATCAAGTACAATGCAACATATTTCGATTTCATATCTTCTGTTTGACGTGAAGACATCATAGCACATCTACTTCCATTTATTCCCAATATTAGATCGGTGAGCTCTACATTTTTTTGTGAAGAGACCTGTTTATTTATTCTTATTTTCTTTTTGTCTCAGGTACATAGTCTGTAATCTTCAAGTACGCCTACATGCTGTTTTATGTTGTGTAATTCATTTCCATACTGTATCTGGATATGACCAAGCTGATATTCTATCTTATTCACATGTCTTATCAGTTCTCTAAGAAATATTATGCATGCATATACGTTCTGCTTCAATAAAAATTAGCAGAGGTGCACATTGCTATTGTATACAGTAATGTCCTATTGAAATGTGTCGTAACTTTTAGCAACCTTAATTAATCTGTTATCTAAAGATTTCTCTTGCAGAGAATATGAGACCAGCATTCAACTCCAATGTTCTCGCGTAAACATTAATCCATTACAAACATTACTCCATTAGAGTTGGCATTAAGTTGAACGCATATCCACCTGACCACAACCGATAGCCACTGTAATTTCTAGCTTTTGTGACCAATTACCAAGTCCATATTTAGTTTTATGGCCGATAATAACTACTGGGTTTATTGAACATCGAAAATACATCCTTGCCATACAATTCTTTCTTAACATGGAAGCACATCTTCACATCGCCGATCTACAAATCATTCAGAATACATATTGCATTACACACAAGAAAAAAAGCAATTGACATTCTCTTTAGCATTCAAAATTACACATTGCACTTTAAGCGTTTCAATTCTCACGTCTCCTATATTAATGCCTATGTTGCATTATCCCATTGCACCACGCTTTCAAGTGCAGCATTCCCAATATTAGTGCTGATATTATCCAATAGGTTCACATCATCAACTTAATCTCTACATGCTAGCATGCCAAAATGTTTAATCCAACTTCACCTTAAATCAACCAACTTATACCACCCACTCCAACAACATAGTCCTTTATAATATACGGCCAGTCAATAACCTTCATGCCATTCGTATCGCCAGGCGAATATCCTAAATAATACCTACCACTCCTCATCCCTAACACACATTACCCCAACGTCATAGATTGCATTACTCTTCAAACTATTCCTCAACCACACATCAACAAATCACATCCTTAGAAAAACACAACAAAATACAGCTATTCGTACATAATCCAACAAAAAACATTCATTGTTCTACCCAGCCATCACACGACCCCGGCAACGCCGGGCACCACAACTATAAATATAAGACCAGACTCTATGGTGGACGGTTCCAATAATAACATAACCTCAAGGACCGTTCTGTGATCCAAAACATCGAGACATGGTTCTATACTTAAAACTCTTACTACCAGCTAGGAACTTGGCTCTATAATTTATACTGCTATGAGAAGTTTAGTGGAAAATTTTGAAGAACAAAGATGACCAACTATAGTTCTAAGGTTATGAATTTAAGTCTAAACTTTCAATGGTATAGGGATACCGGACCTGGTATCCCTTTGGAAAAAAAGACAGTACAGAAGGTCACGATGGCGGCCAACAACGACCATCTTCCTGGACGGCCCGACTGACTTTGAAAGCCACTAAGGGAGGGTGCACACCTACGATTCACCAGTGGGTAAAATGGATCGTTGACGACCCTCCAGGGCTCGGATGGGAGTGAGCATGGTTCATTTGGTGCCTTGAGAAGGGGCTTTCATATGAGCCTAAAATGCCCACTCCGGTGCCCCTAACAAGTGAGTAATGAGGCCCCAAATAAAGGGACCTTTTTGCCCCTGATGGTGCACCAACGTGCCCAAAATAGTGCTAGCAAACATTTGGTCAACCTAGTCAAATGAGACATGTGCGTGGTAATTTTGCCTTTTATAAAAAAAGTTAGATGAGTTTAAAGAAAAGGCAAAAAAAGCAAGAATTTTAAGGATTTTAAATGGATGAATCACAACCGTTGGATTAAACCAAAGTAGGTCCGCCCCATAAGGGACGATATCACCATAAGGGTACCTTCCCTTAAAGGGCTCATTTTCCACAAAGATGCGAAAATAGTTTCGTTGAAGGCGAGATAAGATTGAACTTTGCGGTGTTTGGTGGTTGAATTTCATAGTCGAGGTCGGATTTTGGAGACCCAACATGGCGAACTTCTGGTAGGAGGGGCTAACAAGCGGTTCCAAGCGATGGTTTTACCTTTCACGAGAATCAGAAATAAGCAACCCAAATCTTCACACAAGCGTAATTCCCATCTTTTGAATTTTGAAACTCTTCTTTGCTTCCTTGCTCACTCTTCTTTAGCATTTTTAGTCTTCCACTCCTTCCAATGCCATCCTTTCTGAAGCCATTCTTCATCTCTTATAGTTTTGCATGCTGAAACCCACAAATTGGCAATCTATCCTGCTCGATTACGGACCAACCAAGCCCAAATACTTACCACGTAAAGTACCTCTCAATTCCTACATGCGCCAAAGCTTGGACACAAATCCCTGCTCCTCGCTATTCAGGATGATCCAAAGAAGCTTCCTAGGTTATCCGGTTCTACCTCCTTCTTCCCTTGCCTGGCTTTGCAATGATTCCTTTGCTGCAATGCTTCCAAATACTTGCGCCGATTGTGCCAATGCCTCCCAGCCAAATCTCCTGGATTCTCGATCAAATTCCAAGCATACTTCGCTTCGGATGTTTCCTTTTTTATATCCTTCATTTACACGGTTTTCGAAGCACGCTTTTTGGCTTTAGCATGTTACGATTTTGTAAAGGGCTACATATGCCACGTATTTCAACACTCCCCTTAGCCTTTACAATCCACGACTCTTACTTGACTTTTGGCACTCAACGCCTTGGGTCCGAAAAGGACTTTTGTAAACATATCAGCTTTGTTGCAATTTTGTGGGAATATAAGCCACATTTATTTCCCCTTGTTCTACCTCATCTCATATGAAATTATGGTGTATCTCAATGTGGTTAGTCCGAGAATGATGGATCGGATTCTTGGTCATCGCCGCCTCCACTTTTATTACCACAATATAGAGTGGTAATGCTTGTTAGCCGACATCCCAACTCCTTGAGCATTCTACATAGCCAAATTATTTAAGATGTTGCCTACGATATCGCCACATATTGGTGCTAGATTTGCTACACATTTCGCTTTTTACTGCCCCAAGATATAGCAAAGATCACCTAGCTTGCACATAAAACCGAACTTGATTTTTGTCATCCAAATCTCCTCCCCAGTCTACATCAGCATATCCTATTAAGTTCTTCTTTATACCCACGGTAAAGCAAATACCATGATGCGGCGTGCCCTTCAAATATCTTAACACCCTTTTTTCTTTGCTATCCAATGTTCTTTTCGGATTATTGCAAAACCGGTGAGCGGATTAACGCATAGGAGATATCCGGCCTTTGTACTATTTGCAATATGCAAAAGCGTGCCTATCAACGCATGATATGGCACCCTTTCAATTTCTCTTCGTTTCAAACACATTTTTCGGGCACATCTGATTTTCATACACGGTGCAATAGGCGTTGTCGATATATGCAATCCATCATCCTAAACCGAATCAAAGCTTTCTTAATATTTTGCCCTTGTGTCAAGAAAAGCTCCCCTTTTCTCCTATCTCTCCTAACCTCCATACCCAACAATTTCTTAAGCTCACCCAGATCAGACATTTGAAATCGTCCTTTCAAAGATGCTTTACATCTTTCCAGATCGAATTTGTCATTACTAGCCATTACACAATCATCAACATAAAGTGCCATGATTAAGCACTTGTCTCCTTTCCACATGTATAAATTGCCTTCCGTCTTCAATTTTCTAAACCCAAAAAAAGTTATTCATGCATAGTACCATTGTCTAGATGCTTGTCTTAGGCCTTAAATTGCTTTCGCGCAACCCTCTGCACTCATATCATTTCCTTGCTCATATCCTTCAGGCCGCTCCCTATAAATTTCTTCTTCTAAGTCTCCATTCAAGAATGTTGTCTTCACATCCATGTGCTCTATTTTCATATCATTTTGAGCTGCTACTGCTATCAAGGTTCTCAGACTAGTCACCTTGACTATAGGTGAGAATGTATCTGTATAATCTATTCCTGCTTTCTGCGTATACCCTTTTGCCATTAAACGGGCTTTATATCTTTCTATCGAACCATCAGCATTCCTCTTTATTTTAAATAGCCATTTACTCCCGACCACATTCTTGTACTTAGGACGTGGTACTAGCTCGTACGTTCCTGTTTCTTTAAATGACTTCAACTCGTTTTCCATAGCCTCCTTCCATTTTAGAGAATCTGGTCGCATCATGGCTTGTTCCACTGTCCTGGATATTATCTTTGGCTTTGGACCTCTTTTTGTTCTACCATAAAGTTCTGTATCAAAGGGAAATTCGGCTTTAAGATGCTCTATCTCATTGCGACGTGTATATCTCCCCCTTGCTCCACTTTCAATGTCTTCTTGCATTCTCTGGCGTACATCTTCTTGCACTCCAACTAGCGCACTATCGGCTTCTAAAGCCTCATGCACCTCCTCATCCTCTGTCTCCGGTATATGCGGCGCACTATTGACCTCTATGGTCTCATGCATCTCATCGGTTCATCACCTGTATCAACATCTATTACCACATCTGGTTTCTCTACTATCTTCTCATTTTCCTTCTCCATCATCTTCAAGAAAGCCGTAAGCATCCATACTACTTCTTCTTGCTTTGTCAATGTCTTACTGTCTTTATACAATAATTCTAGACTACGTAAAGAAAGAAAAGGGTCTAATCAACAAGAAAGCTTAGATTCTGATATTGAACAAGTTGAAAAAAAAAAACTGAGGTGTGCCTGGATACTAAACAAATTGAAGAGCAAGTTGCTAAGTCTATCCCTAATTGCAACCTAGCTATTCAAGGGTATAGGAGATTACCTACAATAGAATTATCTTCTTAAGGTAAGGTTATAAGTTTTTTAATCAATTTTCTAACAACTTCAAGTTAGATGATGCTATCTTGAGAGTATGCTCTTCATTGAGGAGAAGAAACATGGTGGACAAGCAAAGAAATGGGGACAATTTTAAAAAAATCACTTTGGCTCTCAATTTCTGAGCTCTACACCGTACGGGATCTCGTAAGGGTACTCAAAATATGGAACTCCGCAACGCGTACTCCATGACCTTTTTGCAATGGACTCAAAAAATTGGAGCAATGTTAGTCACTCCACTCTTCTTCTTTGTGGATCTTACAAATCGTTATAGTTTTCAGTTCTACCACGATACTCCATTCTCGATCGATGTTTCTCCACATGGGCAAGTAATGGCTCTAGCCCACTTGAAAACTTCTTTTGTTGATGTGAAGATGGCAAAGATATTGAAATTTCAATATGCCCCCGCAACATGTGAGTTTCAACTAGAAGCCACACTCACAAGTCGCAGAAAGGATTTGTTACATATCTCACATCTAATGCATTCTTTTAGTTTATTCGATCGCAAGATGATCCTCGATGATTGGCAATGCATGTATGTTCTTGAGGGCACCAATTCCAAGCCTATATCGCCTTTGTTACTTTAGAATTTTACCTCATCTCATCTCAAGACTAGATGGTATTATCAATGCTTTTGATAATAGCGAATGTTGGGGTATCCAAGATAATGTGTGCTCACATTCTCGAGCTCGATATACCCTCAAATTTTCCATATCAATGATTTGTAATAGCAGCAGTGCCTCATCTCTTATGTTCCTATAGTAGCACATAGTTTGAGTCTTCAATCTTCCAAATCTTATGCGACAAGTATAACGGGCCAACCGAAAAAGATGTCACCGCTTTTATATAATCAAAACTAACTTGTTTCCAATGTGATAAAGTTGGGATTGCTAATGTTTGACAACCTTCCACTTTTTTTTCCAACAATGATAGGAGACTTACTTACTGCATAACGCCATCATGATAAGGAATTTTCGTCGAGGTGCTAGGGCATATGTTTTTGACATAAGAATGTACATTTAAAGATCATTGAAGGATGATCTAAACACGCTTGGAAACGTAAATAGATATAAAACGATGCTGAAGACATTTTTTTAAAGGATATACAAAAAGCTACAAAAGATTCACATACAAACAGCTTTTTGGTCGTGGCTGATATATCTTGTAAATATCATGATGCTAATGAATTGCTAATACTCATTTATCTAGTTAAATTCATTTGCGCTAAAGTCTTTTTGTTCATTTTTTTTTTTTTGGAATTTTGTTTCTATAAAGAGCTTACTGTAAGAAAATTGCATGGTTTAGCCTCGTTTGTATGGATTGAAGGACGTGAACTTTTTTGTAATTCGCCATCAAAAATATCAATGAAGTACTAGGTAGTAAGCCAAGATGGAGGACCTTTACATGTTGTGAAGGTTTCTAAATCGGCGCCAATTCTGCGGACGACGAAAGTGGTGAACATTAAGTCTACCCTTTACATGTGAAAGGCCCGATTAAGCTTAAGAATATGTAATGGGCCCATGGTTGGATCGCCCGAAAGTATTCGATCTCTGAATGCTCTCGGTGCGCTTCCGCGACGATCGCATAAATGGGTAGAAGTGGGATCGCCATAAAAGTCCGGAAGATTTTTTGTCCGGGCTTGGTTGATATGTCGGCTAGGAACGCTGGTATCGTAACATGACTTGAGTTTGAGTCTCCATGGGTGCCTGGGCGTATGCACGGGTAATTTGGTAACCACACCGCTGGTATACCGTTAACTTTAAAGTCTTGGATACCGAGGACGAAAGCATAGCTGGAGATTGTAACGTGTCTATAGTTGGACCGCTTGAGTATTCGGGGAGATGCTTGTGGGCTCGCTTCCAAGATTCCGCGATAGATGGGTAGAAACGACCACTCATAAATGTCTAAACGGTTTTGCCTGCTTTTGGTTAAGGGCATGTTGCTTAAGAACATTACATTAACAAGTGTACAAAGGCCGAAGTCTTAAAAGTAACAAGCCTAATGAACAATTAAATTGCTTCTATAACATGATGATCGCTTTGCTCCGTGTTTGGGATGGTCTTACTCGCCTCCAACAAGCCAATGAATTTCATTTTTGCTATTTGCATGTCGAATATCCTCTTATTAAGCAAGAATGCTTACAGTAAGGGATATTGGGATGCCATTCTTCAATGACCCAGACGAGATCGGAGACAAAAATCGTGGAGCCGAACTCTACTTCAAGAATAGTGGGACCAACATCACTCACATCATCATGGATGTATCTACCTCTTTGCACTAGGTCAAATGCAAGAATGCTTTTGCTTGTTTCCATTCTCAGAGGGGAATGAGGGTTATTTTCTCTTTTTGTGCACGGCCCTTTCCAAGCCCGTAAAATGGCCCCTCCAAGCCCTTCTTCAACATGAAGGATCTGCTAGACAACATTCAAATTTTGATCGCGCCAACGCGGACGACATCCGCAATGTGGACCAACAGCCAGAATCCAATTTCGTAATCTCAACCGAAGGATGGAACGTAGACCAGCAACAACGCAAGGGAAATCCACAAGAAGAATACTTAACACGCATCACCCGCCATATTGGCGTAATAAAGCTAAATGTTGTCTAACCATCCTTTACGTATCATTTACATTACATTTCGGGCGTAATGTTGGATAAAATGTATAAATGTCATGTAAAACGTAAATGCAAAATCTACTGACATTGCTTAAAAGAATAATGATAAGTGCCACATGTCAACAGATTATTGGTTTATGTAATGTAAAGTAATGTAATTAATTTTTACGAGAGCCAAGATGGCTAGCTCACCTGCAAGAATAAAAAGTCTAATCGTCTAATTCCATCTGAATCCGAAACATCTGTCATCCGCTCTTTTGTTATATTGAGTCTTTTACGGACATAGATTAGGCCATGCCAGGGCAACAATCTATCAATGACGTAGTAACACGATGATTATCCAGTTTGAACACCAACCTAATAAGCCCCTTTCTCAACTATTCCAACTCACGCACACATGCAGCTTCCTATTTTACAAAAAGATGTGCTACTACTAACTATATCTATTGTGTGTGCAAAACAAAATGGAAGCCTGAGCCAAACAATAGAAATCTTCTACTCCATTTATTTGTGTCACATTTAACTAAACAGATATGCTTTAAAAAAAAAAAATCATGAAAAAGTGAACCATACAGATGCGTCCAAGCATATGAATATCTTTATACAAATGATATGTTTTCATGTATCAATCAATATCATCCGTGAATATGTTCCCATAAACTGAAAACTTCACTTTGACAAATGCACTTGAATCCCTGCTTATCTATTACAAAAGGTTATTAAATTTGCTCTCACCAAAAACAGTTACGTAATTAAATTTATAACTAACGGTGACCTTGTATTTGAAATCATTTCATATCAAAAAAAAAAGAGATGATGGACACAAATAAGCTTCCCCTTCTTGAATTCCCTCAGGATGATTTATCCATGAGCTGTATAGAGTAAGAATGTTTGTCTTGTTTGTTCCCCACAATACAACCATTCATCACAATTTCCTCCAGCATAAAATGTGCCTTCTCCAAATGATACATGATATCGAAGTTCACACTGCAGCCAAAATATACATGGTACATGAAACTTACTTTAAAGATATATGGAAATTGGCCATATTGGCAATTTTTAAAGTTGTTAAGGCCAGAACTGTCAATTACGGTGAGTGCTAGCTGAAGGATTAGATAAACTAAAAATGTACTTTTCCTGAAAGAGATTTTATCTTATAAACGACCATTGGGATCTTTCCATACTAGTTGATGTCCTAGGACAACAATATATGAGCTCACATAACCTCACTGTCATCATTAAGAAAGAAACCTATGATGTAAAGGAACGAGCAGATCATCTCTTTGGCTTCATCAAACCTATGGCTTGAGTTTTGCATGTTTATGGAGAAAAAACTATCCGCTCAAAATAGCAACCTGAATGCACTGAATCCACATACAGAAGCAAGAGTAACAACAAGAAAGAGGCCTTCATATAAAGCACGTTAAATGATAGACGAGGATTGAGATAAAAATCAGTTTTGTTGCACCAGGAATCATGCATTATGTAGATGCAAGTTATCAGATGAGAGTAAGTGGCATGTAAACTAGCATCAGGTGGTGACGGGGCAATGTAGAGGTAAAGCCCATCATACGAAAAAATAAAATTACGAATTGATATAAATCTAAAATTTGTTATGGAACTTAAAAATACCTGAAAAGCTTGAAACAATATATCTACTCTACAAATAATCTAAGTAACAAAGGACTTACAACGCTGCCAAAATAACGATCCATCGCTTTCAACAACGCAGTGAATGAACTCCAATATGGCTAATTCATTCTGATGCAATAAATTCAGTTCCCTTGATTAAAAACAGAGATCAAAGAAAGAGTCGCATAGAAAGTAAAGAAGTCATTAGCCTTTCTATTTGTGCAGACAATGGCATAGCCCACTTGCTGCCGCGACTTCCTATAGCTAACACATGCTTTTCCAACTGCTGACCATACAAAAGTTTTTCTCAATGGTTACGATTGATGACACAAGGATTCCTTGCATAAAGATTGGTTGAAGTTAACTTTCTATATAGCAAGAACTTTCAGCAGGGCATTGAATAGAGTTTGCCATCCCTACATGCCTTGCAATATGAGAAAATTGAACTATATTGTACAGGTGGTTTAGGAGCCTACACCTCATCACCGTCCACACCAACTAGGAAAACAATGATGCATAACGCCTGTAAATAATCTTGTAGTTACGATGCTCTACGAATGAACACTGCCAAAACAAGTAACACAAGAAATGCCAATAAGGAAAAAGCATTTATGAATTGATGAGTGGTCGTTTGATTCAAGAGGACTAATTCTATTTGGAAAACCAGCAGTAGTCATTAGAAATTATCATTGCTGTTGCTTTTGTGAGCGGTTGATCACCTAAATCTACATGAAAAAAAGGCATCATAAAAAGTAGCACATGTCTTGGCATTATTATAAGAGCTACACAAAAGGTATAGTCTTGCAAAGGCTCAGACACAAACTTACAATTCCCATCCTTAGATCCAGAATTTCATGTAAGAGGAGAATAAATTAAAACTAAAACTCCTATCAAAAATTTTGGTCCAGTAAAACTAGCTATTATTCGGCTGGATCAACAAAGTCGCATTGTACGCACAGGAATTTCTTACTTGGTTTTCAGTTCGAGTAAGACATTTGCGCAACCAATCTCCTTCAAGGGCACGACGCTCTTTCGAGGGTGAGGTACTCATAATACTGAGCCAATCTAGTCTGTCCCTGCTTATTGACGAGGAGCACAAACCGGATCGTCATTGCTCCTCGCTTCCTTTAGACCATACCTAATTTATACGTATCGAGGTGCGTATATCAAGCAAAAATATAAAGTGGTGGAACCCTTTGGTACTGGCAATGATGGGGTATCCTTAACACTCCGCCCTCGGGTTTACACGGTTAGATTAAATCTTGACCGTTCCTTGAACAGCTTGTTACCCACTAATAACACGACTCGCCCAAAACTTTTCACAAGGAGCTCGATTGTCCTAGGATGTTACAAGTTGCGCCGATTCTTCTAGTATGCTATGCAAGCATCATAGCCCCGGGACAAGAAAGCTTTGCCCAAAACCCCTAACTCGATCATTTATGCGACAAGATTTCAACTCGCTGGGGCTTGAACTAGCTGAAGATTGAGGCAAACCCCGGACTGGTTGTGCAAATTTCTCGCTAGATCATCATTTTGCGACAAGATTTTTCTCAAAAATCCCTCCACCGATTCAATATCCTTTTCTCGGTTTTCTTCATATTTTCATCCCCAAAATGGCACCTAAAAACACAAAGCTTTTCAAAGAAAAAACACCGCTTTAGCCCTAAAACAAAGCCATCTAAGAAGACTCAACCTTCAAACAGCAAGACCTCGGCAGATCTTCCATAGAAAGTGTAAACACTTGACCAGAGTAGTTATAGAGACGCCGCCCTCTTAGGGTTAGGGTTATAAGCGGGCCATGGTTAAAATGGTTCTGCACGCGCTATGCCAGACACCCTCGCCATTTTGGCCATGCCCACATGGCCCTCGAATTTTTTTCCAACAGAATCTCTCCGCCGCATGCTATCTACACCATAAGGGGCATTGGTAAATTTAATTAGGTATGCGACGTAAAAAATTAGCCAACATCGTGATGGATGGAATCCCACCTCAAAAATTAGCCAACATTCGGGGATGGATGGAATCCCACCTCAAAAGTAGGGCAACACTTTTAGCTGCACATCCACATGTCACCCGCCACACAGATTTTAATACAAAATTGCCATCCATTGTGCCAAAGTGGCAAATACCTTGGCGAGTAGGTGGGTTTGCTGCCAAGGGCCATAGGGCCTGCTACCATGTAGGCCTTGAAATTCTAGCCTTTCCACGTCACAAGTAACATTGAACATTATCCCCGATGATCTTCTATTTTCTAATCTAATGGTTCAAAATTAGAAAACCTCAAGAAATTTCTTTTTGGCTTCTAATGGAAGAAAATCACCAACATTTCAGAAGCCGAAATGTATGCGATGCCGATCGCGCGCGCGATCCTCAAGGGTTTATGAAGCGAGGAAAATTAGAAAATCCTAAAAACTATTCTTGGACATGGTCAAAGCATGGTGAAACTCTTCCTTTGCATTTTCTGTGGTCCCGAGTGACATTTTTGCATGCTCTAGATATTTGTGATGTCGTTTGTTTTGCATGAACATGGCCCAAGCTTTCTCCCCGCATAAAGGGCCATGTCCCTGTTTGTTTTATAACAAGGGCATGCAAGCAAAGTGTATGTTTCCTCTTCCAACTTCTACATCACAAAAATCATCACATTACCTTTTTTTTCACACTAGTTGTTCCGATAATACATGAAGCTCCTCTCTAGTAGGTAAAACTGCTTCATGAGCATCTTTTGACATACAGTTCTTTTTATGCACTTTATTTATTATGTCTCCATCTACAATAGGATTGTAAGAAATTTTAGTGTGTTTTCTAAGCATAAAATCTTGATCGTGCACTCCACCAGAGGGAAAAACTCTATGACGCTCTCTCCCCGAAAATATACGCTTATAAATATGTATATCTCTAGAGACATCACCGCACAAGTCTACTTTTGTAGCCTTGTACACCATAGTAGGTGGAAAGGGAGCATGGCTAAGTTATTCATATGACTTAGCCAACCTTAGGGATAGGGCCATTTCCACGCGGCTCCTCACCCTATTGGGCACCCCCACATAGAAGCACCCCATTGGAGCCACGTGGCGCTGACATGGAACCCTAACCTATAAATTGTCGACCCTAACCCTAGGCCATTTTTCTCGCTCCAACAATCTTGGAACCTTGTTCGCTCAAAACTCGCTTCGAGAACCATCCGTTGTGGCATAGCATAGCATAGCAGCCCCTGAGCATGCGCCAAGACGGTAGAAGAAGGGGAGCTACTGAACCCTTTGAAGGTCGTGGGAGACGCCGTGAGCAGGAGGGATTTTAAAATGGTGTATTTGGGCTAGAGTCCTTGTAGATCATCCGAAGTTAGGATTCCGCATGAGTTAGCATTTCAGATTCTAGTAGAGCCATTCTAGAACCCTCGGCCTAGATTTTGAACCCTAATCAATGAACCCTAACTGTAAGTTAGATGCATGTGATTAGGATTAGATGTTATTCTCATTATTTATCATGTTATGTGGATATGTGACGTTGGTTGATCATGTTTGCTCCTCTTGTATTGGGAAGGGGGGTAGAGACCTAGTAGCCATTATTTAGATGATGCTCCTAGTTTAGACCCCTTAGTTCCACCTGGCTACGGGGGCTATGGAGTGACTTAGCACTATACAACAAGGCTAGAGGCAAAGCGAAAGGGGGCCCCTGCTGAGCGCGGCTACTGGAGACCCATAGTGGGAAAGGCCTATAGTCGGTCATTCCATGTAGGCCGGTAATGGGTCCGACACTTTATGGGTCAATGGTGTCGGCCGAGGCCTCAGGAGTTGCAGGTATTGGCCTGACTCTTGTTTTGTGGAGTTCAGTCGGGTATGAATCGTGTGTCGCCACGATCCTCTAGCCACCCATGGAGCCACTAGACCCCGGGAAGGGGAGATGCAATCCTTTCTACCTCATCGGACTGGGCAGATGCAACTCGGAGTAGTCTCGATGGGTGATACCACGAGACTACGTATCCGGCAGGTTATAGTCACGCCAGAGCCCGATCTAACCCACCTGCAAAGTATGCACAGGAGGGGCGGATGGAGTGGTCAACCTTAGCCATGGTCTCTAGCCAGCTCCGCCATTGCTATATCTCAGTCTGCTCTATCTTGAGGCTCAGCTGTCAGTCTACTTACCTTACGGGTCTGAGCCTGGGTAGGAGCTCATATGTTTTATGGCATAATGATATCTTTGATGTATCGTTAGTAGTATGGATGTGCTACCCTTCGAGGTAGTTGATTGTATTATTTAGTGTTAGTGCCGACGCTATGTTATGCTTCCGCCTATTATAGGAGCCCATAGGGAAGAAAAGGCCAAGGCACTCCGCGGTCCCCTTCCCCGCAGCGGGAGATATCTTGGGTGCGGGATAGATGGAGGGCCCATGCGGCCAGAGGGCCGGATGGGGATTTCCCACGAGATGTACGGCTAGGCATCGTATATTTAGTGGAGAGCGTCGCAAACTCTTCCAGTTTGTAGAAAAAATATTTGTTTACGGTTAGTGATGAAATAACTCTTGCACTTTGAGCCAAGTAAATTTGTTGTCAAGAGTACATAATAAGAATCTTGTTTCTTTTATTGGAAACGTGCCAGTATGGGTAAGAATGTGTGTTGCTATATGAGTACATGTAGAAGGGAACATTACGTGACCATTTGTATCTTAATTATTCATTGGCATGTCTATGGCTTTTGGAAGCCAAATTCTAAGTACAAAAATTGCATGATTAGTAATGCTTTATAAATCCGTGTGTTGCGCATAATAAAATTATAAGCTTGTTCACAAGACGAGGATAGTACTTGATGCAAAGAAAAGTGTTTCGTGTTTGGGGTACTTGCATACCATACCGTACCCTAACATTATTCATCGCGGATGTGAGAATTAGCAACATTTGATAAGTATCGACCTTTGCCGATTTTGGACTTTCAAATCGCGGGCGATGGGTCAAGCTTTGTTTCCACAACAAAGAAAGGGAACCTTTGGTTACCTTGATCTTGAGTACTACTCTATACCTCTCCGTTGGTTCAAGCCATCATAAGCAAGCTTCATTCTGAAATGTTATATGCAAAGAATGATTAATAGAGCAAAGTGATGTATATAGTTTCGAATTGTTCTTTTGAAACAATATCTCAGACGTGATCCTCATTGTTTGGAGCACTTTTGCCAAATAGCAAGCATTGTTACATGGGTAGTAATGTTATCCTCTATGCACTTAATCTCTACCTAACTTTGACCAAGCTATGTTTTTGCGTGCCGGGGACATTGGCGTATCGGCAACATAAACCCAATGGGTTCTCAGATTATTCAAGGAAAGTGAGCCCCACTTCAAAGCTGTTGTATCCACTTCTAATATTATTTATTATCAATAAAATTTTGGAAGGCAAGCTTATAGAGTCACCAAGACAACTTAAAAATCTTCTCAGTCATAAGCATAAGAGAGAATTAGAAGTGCAGTATTAACACTTTTATTATATGTACCTAATTGACATTCATAAGTATAGAGGTGCAGTTTGTCTTATTGGAAGAGAATCTAAGACAATAATCTCTTGTCCTTGGATCAGTAAATCTGAGATAATAATCTCTGTTCCTTAGATTAGTACCAAGGGACTTAGAAGACTAGGCTTAGTTATCATTATGTATGCACCTTATTGGCTTTCTGTCCATCCTTAACAACTTCATGGACATCTATTTTGTCCTGATACAAGAATGCTAGAAATCCTGAAACTTAAAAGTAATTTGTATGATGATGCAATGTTTCTGGAGTGCATACTGGCTATGGAGCGCATAACATGGACAAAATGTATTATGCTTCTTTATAGTTTGGCATCTTGTCAAAGAAGCAACGAGCATGCTCTATGCTTGAACACTTGGCAGGCAAATTGTCCATTACATTTTCAATAAGACTGTCCCTGTGACGTTCCAACATAATATATGGTATGAATATGTATATTATACTGCCACGCCACTAGTACATATCAATCCCAATGACATGTACACGACAATCGTATAGGGTTGTACAGCCTATACGATTGAAATGCTTAATACAGCCAAGGGAGCAAGGACTGAAGTGAGGAGGTTGAAGAAGGAGTTGAGTTGTGTCACTTTCTGTAAGAGCACGCACAATACGAGAAAGTTTATCAGAATCCATGAATAGGAAAGACGTAAAAAAGTTTTGTGCAGATATCATGGAGGCACATTATGCAGGAAAATTTGATGGTAAACCTGGCCTATGGGATTTCCTGACAGATATTGCTCAGAACATCATTCGACCAGGCCATAAAAAGCGCTATAAGAGCACTACAAAAGAATTGTTCGAAACCATAAAAATTTGGGGTGGGAGGCGCATGCATAATTTCTTATCTATTAATTTTGCTGGTCCTAGTATATCGACGACAATGAGATCCACAAGAAAGAACTTTGTTTATAGATTGGGTGTCCATGAAAGTACATTCAAACATCTAGCTAAAACATACAGCAAACATCCTTGAGTGAGGGATGCGACTGTGAATTGTTGCGTAAGATGAAACAAGAATCAAAAGCTGCCGCTCGGGTTGCACGAGATGATTCCCTCATTGGTTTTTATGGCCCAATGCAAGACCATAAATGTGACGCATCTTTTGTAGTTGTTGTCGGATCTAGAGATACAGGTTACAATACGATAACACAAGCATTTGAACAAAATATGCTTGCACATTACGGGCGGGTTTTCATTGTGAACCCTTTACATGCCAGATTACCAAAGCTAGTATTAGCTATTCAACTCACTTGTAACAAGTTCAATGCAGCAGATGTAAGACAACAATGGCAGCTTATACATCATTATTGGAGGCTACATTTAGAGAATGTTATTGGGCCACTTATTGGGCATAGTTCTGATGGGGATGCTCGACGTAGAAAGTGCATGGTTGAAGATTATACAACGCTGAAAGAACAAGGTAAGTGTATGCAATACCATGGAAAGGATGGGTCTTCAATGCAGCCATTCAAGATGGAGGTGTTGTATATGGTCTACATGACCAAGATTTCATTCATAATGGCAAGAAGCCTGTTAATGCATTGGATAATGCATCAAGAAGGAAGGTGCAAGCATGCTTAAGAACTCTTAGGAACGGTGGCAATAACGCGCCGCCGATGAGAACTCTTGGTACTGAAACGTACTTATCAATTGTTTCAAGCTACATTGACATTTTTTTGTCACCTTATATGAGCCTAAGAGCTCGAGTAAAAGCCGCAAAGAATCGCCTCCTTCTTTCTTAGGTTTGTTGTCATCTTTTGTTATGGAAAATGTAATGATAGGAAGATAACAATTGATCGCCTTTGTAGGTTATGGAGGTTATGGATTGTGAAGCATGATACACATTTTTTGAAGACTAATTTTATTAGTCCGAAACTTTCATGGATATTCAACTCTCGTGGTCATTATGTAGTATTGCTAATAATTTATATTTTAGAGACAATCAGAGTAGCCCCGCCGCCGGCCTTTACATTGCACGTGATCGATGCATGTGAAAATTTCTTTCTCAAAGGTTGGTGGTATGGTGCTAAAACGAAAGGGTCATATGATGGGGCAGATTTGTTGAGAGTGCCGGGTGCCCTAAATCGAAAGTGGCACAATTTCAAGCATTGTCTAAATTGTTATTTCCTCGCCGCACATGCTAAGCAAGAAAATATATGGCAACTTATGGAAGCCGGTTCTGTGGGTTCGGGATGTTGTGACTTAGCCGACATATACCTGGATGTCAATAATGGATGACAAAATTGTAGATGCGCTGAAAGAGGGATTCTCATGTGCCAAAGGCATGTGTAAAACAAGAGGTATCACTTGCAATGATAGTAATGAAGGGACGATTGGTGGGAGGAGCCATGGAAGTTCAAGATTTCTTTCATCAAGATTATTACAAACAATTAGAAAGTGCTCATGCGGCTGATGAATCTGATTTAACATTGGAAATTGATGAGGGGACTCAAGTACCATTGAAGCAAGATGAAGATGATGGTGATGTCGCTGCACAACTAGAATTAAGTCACGTGTTTGATGAAATGTTGGATGAGAAAGAGTATGGTGTAGATATAAGAGTTGAAAGACAAATTGAAATCGATGGCAAGCTGATTTGCAAGGCAACATTAGTGAGCCAGCTTAATGCGTGGCTTTCCAAGGATAGATTAAGGAAAGTGAAGTCCAAGGTCTATCCACTAACTTTAGATCAAAAGTTAGATGCCGCAACACTGCTAGGGATTGGATCAGATTGCGCTGTGTACTTTGAGGTTGACAGAGAACAAAGGATGCAAACAAGAAAGCGAAAGTGCAAAGAAGATACGCCACAAAGGAGAGATGCTATAGATTATGTTTGGTACGTAGGTAGAGTGCTCAAAGATGAAGAAGAAAGTCCGGACGGTCATGGAAAGAAAGTAGGGAACCTATTAACTTAGCCTCTAATCGCCTTCATATGATGTGCAAATTAATCTTGCATGGTATAATGCACATGAAGATGGAAAAAAGAGGCATACGTTATTTACTTATGACTTGTCGATAGTCAAGAGATTTCTCTTGACTCAATCATTTCGTTGGCTTTCCCTTACTTATAATGCTCTCTCACATCAATATAGTCTAGATGAAAAGACAAGCTACTATTTGATGGCTTCGTAAGAGATCAAAACTAAAAGGTTAATTTAGTTAGCTTACATGCCTCTTTAAATGTTACATAGGTCGACGTTGCAATGTATGTTGCAGATCAGAAAGGAAAACAAATGGCTCTGTAGAATAACTTCACATGACCAACCAAAAGGTAAACACGTGTGATTTGTATGAGCTTTACATGTTACATAAGCTAACTGATATTTATAGTACAGATAAGAAAGGGAAGAAGGTTGCACAGATTGTGAGATACTTTTTGAGGCTACACAAAGGAATGTTGCTTACACTTGAAGAGATTATCATTCTCGTTTCATGCTTGGAATCCTTTTTTTGAAAGGTTGTTCTCTATTTTGTAGAAGAGATTGAACTCCATAGCATGTGCCTTGCATGAATCTAAACTTTGTAGCATGCAAGGACCTAAGTTCTGCAGCATGCAAGGTATTTTTGTCTGCAGGATTTTTTGTTCTCAAAGTCCATAAACAAGATTTATATATGCTGCAGATTGTGGTCTTGATTATGCTACCAGTGTCTTGTAGTTCATCTTTATTTATGCTGCAGATTATGCTACCAGTGTCTTGTAGTTCATCAGAGCAACCTGGTTAGTTCATGATTGCTTAAAGCTTATTTGGCAATTAAACACATATTGACGAGTAAGGAAACCTTAATATTTCTGAGTAAAACATTTAATGTTTTTGCATTCTGATATGTCTCTGTTGATGAATAGCAATGTCAAAGTGTCTAGCTAGCCTTAAAGATCTTAGCATTAATTTGTAAGCAAAGACAGCTGAAAACTTACAGAGGGAATGCAAAAGAGTAGTAACCAAAGACCACCAGCAAACATTAACTGTAAGCATAAGTTTTACCCCTTCTCAAGCTGTGAAGTTTGCTATTTCCATAATATTGTAGCGTAAAGTTTGATGACTATCGCAAGACAGTTTGAATATTTCCCTTTTATTGCCGCGGGAAATTTTGTGGCAATCGAGATGACGTAATAGTTGTTTATGTATGAATGATGACAATCTTGTGATTATTCATAAAAGAAGGAACAAACCGCAAGAGTGCGTAATGTGTTCTACATGTGCATGTCATATAGCAACAAGGTTGAGCCTAGATGCTAAAGTCCGCCTTGGTCGAAATCGAGATCGAAGTCCGTGAAGTCTTCTTCACTTCCACAAAGACAGATCATAGGGAAGTTAGGCTCTTAGATATTGAAGTTATTTTGTTATCAGATATTTTGAACTTCATGAATAAGGGCATAAGTATATATGAACAAGGCCGCCACCGCTGTAAGTATCGTAAGCCTAATCGGAGCTCCATGTACCGCAAAGATGAAAAATTTGTGATTATCCGATAGCCTAGAGGGAATTTCAGATTGATCCCCGCTTCATTTACCACGAGGTAACTTCGGGCCGCTCGTGATCGACTCGCTCAAACATCTGGGTTTTGCCACTGCCGTGTTAGTTCAGAAATTTAAGGGAGACCATGTTTTTAAAACGATGCAACTTGATATTTTATTTTACGAATTTGTCCCATAGAAATCGAATCTAAAGGTTCTATGCATTAGTTAAAACTCAACTCTAGTTTTTTTGCACTAATACTAAGTGTAGGATTTCATTCGACTTGACCAAACCATCCAAATATGTATGAAAAATCATTCCACGGTTTATTAGGATATTTTAGTAAATTGCAAAACGAAATTAAAGCAACACTCTTGAAGAATCTTAAGATAACCTCCGAGCCAACAAATAAATGATCACCATTTCCCTCGACGATTTCTATACATAATTCTTCACCAAAGTAAAACCCTACCTTGCTCTTCTTATTTTCTAACCCTTCCCCCTAACGTCTCATCGACACTACGTCCTTAGATCTCATCAACATTTATGTCTTGTGACACTACGTCCTTAGATATCATCCGTGTGACATCACTTCTTACCATATGGACTCCTTGAGATTACCTCTACTATCAAAGCTATCAAAAGCATTGTTTACCTTAACATATTTCAGTATTACATAGAATGCCCATGTAGGCTTTTACGTCATTTAAGGGTGAGGTGCAAGGCGAGGTGGTGGACGAGCCGTGGAGGCGACGAGTCCACTCGCCCCTTAAATTGTTAGTAAATATAATTTAAGGGGTGCATTTTTGCGAGAATATGATGATGTAGAAATACTATATGGGGTAATGCTTGTAGAGGAATGAGTAGCACGTATGAAAAGGGGTTTTCACTGTGAACTGTGGTAGATAAGGGGTTTATGCCTGACCCCAGGAACGCAGATGCCATATCAAAAATATATAGAGGTGAATCCCCCGGGGTTGTACCCTGGAGCATGACCAATGGAACTATTATATTGCACATGTCTCCATTAATATGTGCACATAACCCATTGCCACATGGCATAGCCCTAAGTGACATTTAGATTCCAACCTTAAAAATGTCATATTAAAGAGAGCCAGGAACCCTAAAAGTGCCCTTTTCGGATTCCAGTCTCCAGAGCTCGCATTGCCCAAGCGCCAACCCCATTCAGACCTGCCAGAGTCCGTAGACCTACTGTTATTCTTCTTTTTCTTATCTTTTTCATTCCCTTTTGCATAGAGTTTAGGCTCAGAATGACCTGCAAAGAAAGCATTGTGCTCGTCTTCGATAATCCCAGCATCCTTCCTCATCATAATCTCCTAAGTGATTGCACGATTGAGATCCATGTCGGCAATTTGCATGAGATTGCTGCGCAAAGCATGAAAAGAATTGGGTAAGGATCTAAGAAAGAAGAATAATTGTAACTAGTTATGGTGCCCGGCGTTGCCGGGCTTTGGAGTTTTCAAGTTCAATTCGAATTTATTTTGCTAGATATGTAAAAGTAAGAGAGTTGACCCAAGGAAATGTCATTAGGAAAATTCCAAAATGCGGCCCGAAAGGAATGTGGAGCACCTGATCTCATGTATGCCAATAGCATTGCATGCCTATCAAGTTTATTATATTGTGTAAGCTTACTCATACAAAGATGCAAGGTAAGGCAATGATAGTAACCATAATAAAACGTAAATAACTTGCATACAGATACATGGTATGCATGTTATGACTCTGCAAAATGGAACATCTGAAGAAAGCAAAAAGTATAGATTTGTCACTCATTTCTATCAATAAACTTTGGTCTCATACCAGACCAGTAAAAGACTACATTTGCTCTAAATGCTTTGTTTTGCATGCATTTGCATCTCCTTCATTATCAGAACCGAATTTAGATCGTTATCGAGCATAGCAACACTTTATTTACGCTCGACGGTTTATTATGTTGATGAGTAGGGTTCTTGAACATACATGTCTAAGTTGTGTATCTCAAACATGTTGGTCTAGGATATTGTGTAGTTTTTATTGGAAGGGCAAAAATCAATCCGACAAAAAAGGATGATGTCATAATCGATGAGTGCAATGTATAAGGATAGGTTGTTTCGACATAGAATTCAAAAGATTTAGATTTTATGTGCTATTATTATTTTAACTAAATTGATATGTTTTGCATGCTAATAATATCTTTTATATTTCATGCAACATGCTAGAATAGAAAGTATCAATCTTGTTAATTTGACCTCGAAAGAAAGAGAAATACTTCTCGCAGATTGGCTGCAATCAATGAGTCCCCGTGAGTCTACAAAGCTCATCCGCGGATCACATAGAAAAAAGAAAAGGCTGATTGCAATGCTGATGTCTTATCGTTTAAAACCGTTGATGGTAAACTTTGTGTTTAACGTGAGAGCTCTCAAAATCCATTGTGGTTGTTGTTAAAGGTTTACATTGCATTATATAAGACCGTTCTTCGGCGCAATTAGGTATGTAAATCCTTCTCAAATCTTTATATGCTAGCTTTTTCTTGCACATTTTACAAGTAAAATGTTCTGTTAGTTCCAAAATAGTACTGTTGTGGTTGTTCGCTAATCATTTGGTAGTGCATCAAACTCGCACACTCTAAAGTTTATGGAGCAGATATACAAGGGATTTATTAAATGAAATTGACGCTTTGCTAGAAGCAATTAAATCAAAGAAAGATGGAACAATTATGGTTGTTGGAGGGCATATTAGAAACACTGTCCCAGTCTTGACCATTGTGAAGCTGAATATAATAATGATTTACCCGTAACCTCGATGCAAGAAGTCCCATTTCTTTTTAAAGTTAAATAATGCACGATTTGTTAGAAGAGCTATATTCTTGACAGGTAAATTTAGAAAGGTCTCCACTATACTCTGTAATTACCAGATGATCCACGCTTCTAAAAATTTTATAATTCTTTTTCAGCTCGCATAAACAGACATGGTTTGTAAGCTTTGGCGAAGATGCTATATCTAGATTTATGCATGTAATTGTGTTGCCTAAGACTAGTACATGGCCCCAGCTCACAGAAGCCCAATCCTTTGTCCATCTGCCTTCTTGTTCTCCTTTATCCATCTGCCTTTTTGTTGCTAGAATCATCACAAGTGGAAAAGGAGGTCAGTGCAACACTCCATTTCTCTCCCTCCAATTTTGAGAAGCCTTAGGTGGTCGAAACTCCTGAGCTCATGTTTTGAACCTAACATTTGCAAGTTCCAAGTAGTTGATTAGCCTTTTCTTTCCAGGTACTTGATTACTGTTGATTTTTTGTCGTTGTATAATGTAGATCATCAGCTGTAGCATTTTCAAATAACATATATGACTTGATTATGCACAGGAAAACCACTTAGATACATGAGCTTTGCTCTTCTCATAGTTTATGTATATTCGAACTGATAAAGAGACAGAGAAATATGCCCTATAATACAATGCCTCTCAACAAAGATAAATGCACTTTTTGCTTATCTTTTATGTCCTATATTCCTCCGTTGTTTCAACCAAGTAATAGGACGTTCAGTCTTCCCATTTTCTCTATGATTGCCATACTTTCTTTCACAGAGTTTATTCTATATAAATTGCTTTGTAGTTTAGTTTATAAAATTGCTCCATCCTCCTTTTACTTTTTCTTCTAACTACAGAACAGTGGCTACACACCAAGAATAAATGATGACTACACACCAACAATGAGTGAGGCTCCCCAGGAGAATTCAAGTCTGAGTGAGATGGGAAGACGTAAGGTATGTCATTTTAACAGTATTTGCAATTGCCACTTAGCTGAATTTGAAGCTTCCCATTGTAGTTTCTTCATGCATCTCTTTTGAACAATACTTCTATGTCGATATTGGAACTGTTGCTTCTTGCTTCTTTTTAGATATGGTCAAGTTAAAGTTAAAAGCATTGATCGGTTGTTGATCTTAGCTTGATACATGCTCCCATGACATTTTTTCCCTGCTCTAGAAACACATCATGTCTATTTGTTATCTTTTGAGTGAAATTGCGATGAAGATAAGTTAAGATATTTGAAATCAATAAGAATCCACATTCCATCCATTCTAGAGCTATTCTATTTTATTGTTGCCTTTTCCTTCGTGATTTTATGGAGCGAGTTTCATCAAGCGCATGAAGTCCTGCATGGATTTGGTCTATGTCTAACAAGAGATTGTAAAGCCCAATATCTTTTTGGAATCACATGCCATAGGTTGCGAGCCAAATACGGGCGTTTCTTTTATGTTATCGAGCATCGTCTATCATGTGTTCGCTGTAGAAGAATAAGAGACATGTCCAAAGTAGCTATTGAGGTGTCATGTAGCAAAGTATGTTTATCTCACATTTATCTTCCACGTGACTTCCATGGAGATCATCTATGACAACAGGAAAAGTAAAATCTTAATTTAGCACACTTTTTATTTATCATCCCGTTAGATGGGCTTGAAAGACCATTTATAATAGTTCCAGGTTTGCAATTTTATGTGAGTATTGTTGTTACAATGGTATATCTATTCTATTTAGATAGCCCATTGTCCGTTGCTATCTACGATTCCAATGCAGGAAAGATTCAACCTTATATGAATGTGATTGTTATTTACAAGGACAAATGTTGTCATTGTAGCTATTTGTACATGCGCAAGCAAAGAACACCGAGCATGTATGTTAAATTTTCTTCTATTAGATCCGTGGTAAATTCTTTTTCATGCTATTCAAGTTGCAATGGTAGGACATGTTGAAAGAAGTTTTTTTTTTCCGCTGTTTCATCTTTGAGGAAAGTTTGATGTAATTATTGTCACTGTTGTTGCGGTGAGTGATGTAGGAACTCATGCGAAGTTGCCTATTGTATAGGAGCCAGGTAAATGGAACTATTATTATAGTTTTCTAGCTTAAAGTTCCAAATCATGGATGCTTCTAGATCTTAATTTGGAAAGCAATGCATCCACTATAATGTGCAGAAGCATTTGATAAATGACAAAACATATAATGTGCATAGAGGTGATAAAATCTATAATCTGCATATTTGCACATAAGCTTGCAGATTTAAGTGTTGTTTTGGCTCAATGCTTGCCCTTGGTGCAGGAAGTTATTTGCGTATAGGTGGCATGAATTAACCTTATTAGCATCCATCGCCTCGATCGCTAGCAACGGAACTTCTGGATTCTAGAAGGTCGTGGTGCTCTTTTCTCAGAAGGGATACCCTTATCGACATAGTAAGCTCTTGAACAATCCGGGCCTTTTGAATTGTTGCAAAGGAATTTATTCTCCTATGGAAACCTTTTTCTATGGATTGAGAGTAGATGGGAGCGCCGCGAATTGCCGCTGAAGAAGCTTTAGGCTATGTGCCCGCTGCCGCCATGTGTTATTGAAGATGAAAGCCATACTCTTCCTCGAAGTTGCCCCGCTTTTGAGATAGTCCCAAATCATTTTTGACCTTAGCATTCCATTCCACGCTTCCACAACTTCTCGTGAGCACCATCGCAGGCATGGCATTATACATACTTGAGGTTCTAGATAAACGCCTCGCAATTACCGAGCCCTCAAGAGTCATTATCTCTCCTTGTCTAGTATCATCATTACCGCAAAGTTTTTCCCTTTGAAAACCTTTTGAGGCGTGGGTTTTTAATCCTAGTAGTAATGATTGTACTAGCCCATTGTATGGGTCCCATGACCTATTGGTCTCCGTGGACGTTAAAAAAACTATTCTATTCTATTCTATTCTATTCTATTCTATTCTATTCTATTCTATTCTATTCTATTCTATTCTATTCTATTCTATGTTTTGTATGTTTTATAGGGTCACTGCAAAGATTCAAACAGGGTTTATGTAATGAATTAATTCTGCTCGAATTGGACCAGTAATTGTGCAACTTAGCACCAATTGAGCTGGATCTTCTGCCTTTACACCTGGGTAAGTGCTTTTTGCAACACTTTGTTTCAAATTTATTGCTCATCAAATCTGTGCTCTTGGCTGTTGTGTTTTTGAGAAAATGGGTAAAATAAAGATGCCTATTAGTCAATATGAGACTTTCTAGGACAGTTGTAGGCAGGGTAATATCTCAAACTTAGCTGCCTCTACAGAGCACATGTTTATAGATGTAGCTTAGTGTTAGCAATCGATATTAAGGCCTACAGATCCTCTTTATGCCATTAGATAAGTAGTATCATTTTTAGTCGTTATGACCCAAAGGTGATGCAAAATGTAATGGGACCACCATAAAAAAGGTAGTTGAATAAGGGTAGTTTCCCACTCGCAATTAGGTTAGGTTAACTTAACCCAATTGGTTATCTCTTAACTTAATGGAAAGTAGGTTGTGATTTCCCATTAAAGTCATTAAGTTAAGACTAACTTAAAGGATTGTGAAGATATGTATTCAAGACTATACCAATTGTGGACCACTTAGGTTAAGCTCATGAAATCAACTTAACCTAACCTTTATAATAAGCTTGTACTTCACACTAGTAGTTAAGAAGTTTTGTTAGGTTAGAGATAAATGTGTTCGTTTCTCACTTCAGTTAAGAGATATGGTTAAATGGAGGATATGACGTTTGTTTGTCAAGTTACTATTTTTGTGAATTGTTTGACTACCAGTCAATGAGTTGACTTTTGGTTAACTTAGACACTTTCTCGCCAATCAATTGACTTGTAGTCAACTCTCTCCATTTTAATTCTTTCTAGTCAAGTACTACGTGACTAGTCAATCAATCATAAAATTCTTAAAATCCACCTCCTATTTTAATGTTTTTTATTCAATCTATCAAACTAATAAGACACTTGGTCAACTAGTTGGCATCCTTGTCAAAATTGCGATTTAAGAGTCTAACCTAATCGAACTATTTCTCACTCAGAAGTTAAGTTAGCTTTAATGCTTAACCAAAGTTAGAAGTTAAGTGGACCTTGCTTAGGTCACTTAACTTTTGCACTAGTTGGTTAAATATTTTTAAATTTGGTTAAAAAATAACTTAACTTTTTCTAGTAAGAAGGATGCTCCGTTAAGTTAATGAACAGTTAAAAATTAACTGGAATTAACTTAATTGATGTTAACTTATAGGTCAGTGGGAAAGCAAGTTCCAGTTGTTTGCCCTATTTAACTTAACTTAATGGCAAGTGGGAAATGACCCTAAGATGCACTATTTATTATGACTGAAATAGTCCAAATAGAAACTTTGGTCCTTTAACTAGAATGTTGAAGAAGATGCACGTTCTTAATTTAGATGCCCTTAAATTTGCTGAATACTATTATTTTTAAAGCCATTTTCAAATTCCATAAGAGCATCTTTTGCTTACGTATTTTTACTTATAGATGCCATGTTGACATTCTTGAGATATTTAAGAGTGCATAATTGGCCTTGGCAAGGTAAAGGTAGAAATGTTGGGTCATGTAATGATCTTTAATCTCCATGCTCTGACTTTTTTGTAGGGTACGCTGGCGTCCACGTGTTATGGTTACAAACACTGCTATGCAGTTCAACAGTAAGTTCTAGGTTATACAAAACATAATCCAAGAAGTTTTGCTCCTAACAGCTGTTTCATTTTCCATTTAACCCCTCGTTGTCTCAATAGGCCCCGCCAAGGCCTTTTTTCTCAGCCACAACTTTATATTATGTCATCATTACTTCATATCATTACTTTGTTCTCAAAGTGACGCAATAGGATCTGCTAATTGGAAGTGGTTGGTAAATGTATGATAGTAAGTATTTGTAGGTGAAAAGATGACGGGCACGCTAGGATATGGTAGAGTGAAGTTCTTACACTAACATCCCTCCGGAATTGAACTTGATATGGTAGAGTGAAGTTCTTACACTAACATCCCTCCGAAATTGAACTTTACTGAACTTTGTAAATTGAAATTAAGTTCTCTTTTGAATTCTATGTTGTTTTATCTCTTTGAACTTCGTCTAGAGCTTTTCTATCAGCCAACTATTTTGTGGTCGAACAATATTGTAAATCTATCAATGAATGGTCCCACATAAAACATAGTTGAGTATCAAGATGTTTGATCAAAGGATGATGTTTATGATCTCTCACTTGACTTACCATCTCTCAAGAAGAATTATCGCCTTTAAATGTGGCAAATGATAATGTACATTTTATTGCACTATGACATGGCAATGTCTTTCATGGTAAAGTAGTTGCTAAACTTCCATTAGGAGTTATTGATTGGTCTTTTGTGAAGCTCCCAGAGTACTCCAAGCCTTGGATATTGAAACTTCCAAGATACAGTCTTTTGGTCATTGGCATATGGAAGCCCCAACATAATGCATACATTAGGCCCTGGTTGAACCATTTCGTAAACACTTGATGCTTATATGGCGTGACATGCACATCACATTAACAATCTATGTGGTTCGCGAATGTCAAGTAATCGTGGTTTTTTTCTTGTGTTTGTCTCCGCCAAGGCACTTTTGAGAAAGTCACTATATAGTAGCTTTAAGGCCCAATTTGGAGCTTTTTTTGCATCATCTCAGATATCATTTTGACTTTTAAAGTTTAGTTTGAGCTCTATTGCATCGCGAACTAAGCATTATCCGCTTCCGCTTTTTTTCCTTTGTTCGTTGTTCATGTTGTTTTCAAGCATAGAGTTAATGTATAGGACACATTTGAGCAAAGATCCTCGAACTTTTGTTCAGTGTTGTTTTGAAACTTATTACTTATTTATAAGGCACTTTTTTTGAGCATGTGACCCCAAATTTTCATTCCTTCGTGCTTGTGCCCAATTATAACTTCCACTTTGAACTTCTTACAGATCCTTGAGCTTTCATTTCCTCTAGGCATGGCCTAATTAAAATGTTGTATAAAGAACCCAATACAACCGAAAAGCATAGAACATGCAAAATGTCACAATACAATGTCAATATAAGAACATGTATAACGGATCATTGAGCTATAGCTAACTAGGAAAATTGTTCTCCTAGATGTTGACTTTGTTCCATGGTTCAAACTTTCCAAAAAAATAGCAATTGTTATTTCAATCATAAGTTCATTGAAATTAAAAATCAACACAAATTAATTGCCGCTCGGGCAACACGCCTAGCATTAACATTTTTCCTATATCTATTGTAAACTACATCTACGAAGCTCATCGCTTTTTGCAAAGATAATCGCATTCTAAACCCATCCGCTGAAAATGTGAGCCATTAAGAGATGGAACAAGGCACATAATGTTTTTAATGATTATCCAAATTGCAACAATAGCATATATTTATGCATCAAGCATGTTGAACTCCTTGCTCAAAATCCACATAAAAAGGAAACAATTCATAAGAATGGCATCTACAAAACCATGGGAGTAATGTGATTGTTTTCTTCTATATGCACAATGGAGATGCAAGCAGGAGAAGGCAATTCATGCCAACTCGCTTCTTGATTAATAATGTTCGAGTATAGAAAATGTGTGTTCTAATGATTTATCAATTACTATAATACAAAGCATTCCATAGAGACATCATTTTTTGGTTCAATTCTCTATTGCAGATTTTTAAAGTTTTATGACAAATGTACAAGTTTTTGAAGGCCTAAAGCTTTATCTACCATGTGCTCTCATCATGCACCTTGAGAACTCCTAGATATAAGAAATGCAATGTTTGCTTTGAGACATTTTCATAACCCAGATGCAATGCATATTTTGAAGAAGACTAGACTTGCTTTCAACCAAAATTTCAAAGTTATGTGCTTAAGATCTTCTCACAACTAGGTGTTACGCTGTGCATAGTTTGAAGAAGATTAAACTCAGTTAGAGGCGAGTTATATTCAAAGCTATGTTTTGTACTGCTCCATTTTTAAATGTTGTGGTTGTGGTATGTTGTCGTTTTCAGTTTAGTTTTTGATGATGATCATAAATGCATGTTTTGCATATGCCTATTTGAGATTCGTAAATTTTTATTACCAAGACCTATGTTACTTTTCTCTAATAAGTATGACTAAAGTAGTTAGGTTTAGTGTGATAGATATATGGAAAATGGAGTGATAAATATGATGCACATGGTCACAAACTTATTGTGCTAAAACTATTTAGAAATACCTTTGTTATATAATTGTACGATTCATCCATGTTTCCTATCAAAATCCATGCTATATAATTGCCTAATTCACCCATGGTGTAGTGCTTTTCCGTTTCTATTAATATCGCGCTCTCTATTTTTTGAGAATGGTTAGTACTACACTTAGGTCACATCTTACAATGCTACATGATCTATGGCAAAAGCCTAGGCGTTTCTTCCTTATTTGACCATTTGAACCTTCAATTCTTTTGTGAGCATCATGCTTATTTAGCTGTCTATCATTAGCATTTGAAGCCTGGTCATGGATTATATCATGTTTATGCAGGATAACATCCAAAGTTTTGGTACACATGTACCATGTTTATGATTGTGCAATGATTTTGCATCTGATACCATCCAAAGTTTGGGTACACATGTACCATGTTTATGATTGGGCACAAGAAACTGCGCATATTATAAAATTAAGCACAGTTACAAATTAACTATTTTTAATGCATTAAGTACAAAACTTCAATGTTGCACATGCAATAAACACTAGGACTATAACTATTGACGATTGTATTAACATTTCTAGATGAGATTATTTGTCCCTTGGACAAATATTTTTTTGCCAAACCTTAAAAAACTTTTAATCTAGCATCACCTCCCCTTCTCCTATTTCTTTTTTCATTCATTCTCAAACATAGCCATGTATTGTAACTATCTCTACAATTTTAGAATTGCTCTACTTACGTAATCATATTCATGCCCAAGAATGTCCACAATCAAACAACCACTCCTTCAAATTAGCAACCGCAACGCCGCACCATAACTAGTTGGCATTAGATTTGGATGTATCAAGCCATGGCATCTTAGTTGAGATTGTGTTAACTTCTCCATAGCATGAAATTCAACCTTCCTATACGAAAAGTCCATGACATTTGAAATCCACAAAGCGTCCTTCAAAACTGCAATTCAATGCAATGATTCTCAAGCTCATATGCTAGAGTAATGAAAGTATAATAGTTCAAATACTCTAATAGTTTATTGAAATAGTCTGCCACAATGAAGATTAACTTAATGGGCACAATTTGAGTGGACTAAATGAGAATATCAATTCAATTCCAAACGTGGATAATGTTGCGAGATAATAAACAATAGTTCGATCTGGATATGTTGGAAATGTGAAAACAATGTCATTTTGAGCCAAATTCAGTTAGGTGACAACTAAAAGGCATTGTAAAAACCATATACTTCAAGTCTATCCATGTCACCTGAACTCAAATTATCATGAGAAATTAAAAGCCATGAACTGTCAGTTCTAATGTATGTCACTATATGCTAAAAGTCAAGGTACTACAGATTGTCTGCAACGACATAAGATTGCCAACTTTGAGTAACCTCTATAGTCACTTCAGAATTCTATTTTATCCTTGTACCTTCTCTTCCGTATGGTCCAAACAATCAACAAATATGTGTATACATTCAGAACAAAATTAAAATGTATTGAGTTGCATAGTGGGATGCAGGACTGATAAAAGCACAAATCGGATCACAACACATCCGTCTACTCCAAGTCCAAAAGGTACTTTAGATTAGTGGTAGAATAGGAAGACCTTGAATACCCGTGAAGCTTACGTAAAACAATCTAAGATGCTAATGTGGGTAAACTACAAAGGCTAGTGGGCTACAATATGCTGCCGCTTAAAGTGACTAATGCTAACTGTAATTTTGTTTCAAGAACTTGGAAGAGACAAATAATGAACTTGTAACAGCCATACCTAATGTTCCCAGTTTGCTTGCAACTAAGAGGCACAGCTAGCAAATTGATATTGCTCAATATAAACTCCAAGTAGGTACAAATTTGGAACTTTTAAAAGACTTAGAGAAAGTGGAGATGTTATAGGTTGTCTTTGCTAAGCCAAGCAATTGCCATTGATGGGTATTATGTTAAAACCAAGAATCAATTTGTCATTGTAAAAGCATAACCTGGAGGAACAAAGATGCATAATACTGTGTGGATATCATTTTTAGCACATATAGAATAGAGGGAGGGACAACAACAGTGAAATGAATTATAAAAAGTGTGTGAATAATAGCAGGGCATTGAATGTTCCTCTTTGTTATTCCTAGCATTCTCCATTTTTTGACCTGAAAAACCGAGGCTGTTGTAATTCCCAATAGGATATAATTCTGCCATAATGATGAGAATCTTTCAAGAATGGCCTCGGAACTTGAGATATGTCCCTAGGATGACCAAATGAACGTAAGAATAAACTATCATCCTAGAATAACATATATGTTTTACATCATCCTAAATAGTGTCATATATGTTATTACACTTATTCTTATGCTAAGAAAAACTATCTCTTAGCATCTTGATTTGCATCTGATGCTGTTTACTGTCCAAGTACTATACTAAATAATATATTATGGTACAAAGAAAAGATGAGACACTATAAAATGGAAATGAGTTGCCTCAAGCACTGTGCTCTTTACATTTGCAAAAGGAAACATGACAACACTAATATAAGTGGACATGAATGAGAAGCATGAAATTTGTATGCTGCACATTGACTATAAAAGCATTAGAGAGACAAAGAGTTAGCACAAATTTCGTCAGAAAGAGGAGCAATTAGCACAAATTTGATTTTGGATGGCAAGTAGCAACAGCCCAACATGGAATAATAGTTTTGTGACAATGTCTTGCATTAGTTGGTTTGAGATGGGAAGTAGCAACATCCCAATATGGAATAGCAACTCATGCGGGGAATGTGTCACATTAGTCGGGTAAAGAATTTATTCTCACAAAGAGTGCTTAGGAACCCATAGGCATCACATTCTAATAACTCATCTAATCATAATTATGGCAATGGCACAAAGAAAATTGATAATTGCTGGAAAAAGCTCACTTGTGAAGGTTATGAGTAGCCGTAGCTTTTCAAATTGTTGTTGCATTTATAACTTGTTCGGGCAAAGACAACATTCGGATCATATCACGCGTACGGTAGTGAAATTTTGGCGATCTAAGCCATTATTTCTAGTAACCAACATATTATTGATTGACATTAATAACATAACCATTGATCCAACACATTTAAATTAAAATCCCCTTAAACCCCTTTTGGTTTGGGTGCATATTCACACGGGGTGACTCCGCATCGAGAGCCGTTGGATAGGCATATTCGCCCCTTATTCCTTAATCTACACCGTACGTAAAGTTCCTCATATGTGGGGTATGCAAGTACAAGATTTGCTATACTATATAACAAGATTCGCGAAATACTATAAGATTTCAACCGGAATACTATATGGTGTTGATTTCGTACGTGCAAAATACAATTATGAGGGCTCTCGCTTCCCTACGTCACCCCCCATGTGAATATGCACCCAAACCAAAGGGGGTTTAAGGGGGATTTTAATTTAAATGTGTTGGATCCAATGGTTATGTTTATTAATGTCAATGGTAGTTATGTGTTGGTTATTATACTAAAAAAAAATTTACAAAATACTTGCTAGGATCTAATCTAGCAAATAAAATACTCCAAAAACTAAACCTAGTTAGAATTTGAGACGTGGTCTGCCCTGGTTTTACCCAGGCCCAAAACTCAAACTGGCAGAAGGAAATACTTAGGCGAAGTGACCCAAGTACTGCGTATTTGCACCCTTCGGGCCCTAAAATAAAAAGCAGACGTAAGAACATGTAAGACATGCAAAACATGTAGCAATATGTGTTATGTAATATGCAGCATTAAGAATAAAAAGGGAAAATAGTCCTATGAAACTTGAGTAACTATAATATTAAAGCATAATGTAATATATAATTATATATGCTATTAAAGCATTTTATTTAGAAATTTATTGAGTTATTGCAAATAGCAAAGGTATTATAGCAGTTTTGGAGCACTTAAAATGGATAGTGGTTTAAGATACGATACAAATCTTGGTTGATTTGCCTATCAAACAGTCTTGGTTGGTTTATCTCGTACGTGATGCCTTCTGCTTGCATAACTCCCATTCGTGATGTTGAGCCTGAGCCTCGTCTGTTTCGTGCCATTCGTCTCATTGTAATAGCTACAACTAATATCTACCATTAAAAAAACAACACAAGGTTAGAAGAATAATAAGAGTAACACAAGCTTGTAATTGTAATTGCATATTAACTTAAGCAATGGTCAGGTTAAAGCAATATGTAGCAATATGGTGGTTTTTGAGAGGAAGGGTTACATTTTTATTTTCCAGGAATAAAGGATGGTCGTCATTTCAAAGTTGTTAAGAAAATAGATAGGCAAATTTGTTAGGGCAGGGTTAGGGTTCTTGATATGGCTTCTGAGGGCGGGATTTTCCTGAGGAGGTGCGTTTGCAGGAGGTAAGCATGGTCGAGTCTGGTGGTTGGAGCAAGCCAGCCGACTATCATGAAGCTGCATCTTGTTAGGGTTTTCGGATTGGCCCTGCCATGCAGGTTTATGCTAGATATTGGAATTGCGTTTGCAGGAGGTAAGCATGCTCGAACCTGGTGGTTGGAGCAAGCCAGCCGACTATCATCAAGCTGTATCTTGTTAAGGTCCCGGTTCTGGCATGCTGATTCTGGCAGGAGTCTCGGTTTGAAGAGTAGAACAATGGACGTAATGCTAGATATAATGCTACATATTGAGTTTTCGATTCACCCCCGCCATGCGTGTTTATGGAAGGGAAACCTCCCGGGAGCAGAGTTTCGGGAGAAACTTGCTCATGGCGCGAGAGCGCGGCGAAGAACCATAGGCCAGAAGATTGGCACCATGATGGAGTGTAAACTGAACCTGCAAGAATGGAAATCAAATCATATACTCTCAAGAAGGATTGGAATGCTAGAGCAAAACAGACAAAGACATTAGCCGAGCCGCATAATCCTTTAACAACAAATCTGTGAAATATTCGAAACCTTTCAGACAAATAGAGAATCGTTCAGAAGTTTTTACATATGTTCTCGCTGGCTATGGCGATGCTTCCAGCCCTCTAATCTTTCCTTTACATCAATCCAACTATTAGGAAGACTAACCGTCATTAAGAAGCCTGGAATACCTCGTTCTTTGGCCATTCAAAAGCTCCCTAGATGCCGAATTTGCATGCACGTACAACCTGTCACAATTCCGATCCATCTCTCGACAGCTGCAGAAGGGCAATCGAATACAAAACCCTTAAGTTTTGTATTCCAAAACCATATCCCATCGAACCCTTAAGTTTTGTTTTTTATTTTTGGTCGATCGGGAAAGTTTGGCAGCGACAAAAAAAACCCCAAACCTTAGGGAAACCAACCTGGGCAAAAAATCCAAAAAGTTTTCGGGACCCCGGAAAAACCAAATTTAAACAATAGGATGAAGGAGAGATCTTATTCTCTTCTCCAGAGGCTTCAGCCAAGATTCGACCATCTCGAGCCATCTCGACCGCATGGACGCTGTCAAAGCACTTGGAGCAAGTCAAGGATCTAGTATGTGATTGATCTGTTATGCAGTGCCAGCTTCCCAATCGGCTTTGCATCCTTTCTTAGCCTTAGAGAATCTCTAAATCCCCAGATCTCAGCCTCTAACGAATGAACCTAACCATGTATAGAGTAAAATAGATTAGATCTTTACTCTGTTATTTCAGTTCACTAGATGATATTGTATTGCTCTGTGTGCTCCTCTTGTGTAGTGGGAAGGGGGGTAGAGATCCAGAGCCTTCATAGATGATTTTCCTAGATAGCCTTATTAGTACCCAATAAATGCGGCATGTGCATAGGAGCCCGCCTGGCTGTGGGTGGTGGGGTTAGACCGGCTGACAAAGAAGGCTTGTTCGGCTACAATTGATCCCTCTGGTGCGTAGCGACGGCTGGAGAACGTGTTGACACCTTTGTTGAAGAACCAAGGGAAGGACATTCATTGGATATCATGCAAGTGTAGCAAGGAGGATGAGATTCAAGCAAATGAATTTGAGTTTAGAGATTGGAAGACCCCTCAAGATTGAAGTTTGGAAGACCCCGCAAGATTCTTGGTATGTGGCTAGTTCCAAATCATTTTGGCATGAGTTCTATTTCCCAAAGCTATGATCCTACCACCTCAATCCCATCCATGAAACATTATACATGCTTCATAACACATATCTCCATGCCTCATTATCACTTTCCCTAGCCTAAGTTGGCGAAGAGTCTTTTTTCTAGTCAAAACACATCATACATACATCACACACCCATCATACATTCACCACCTTTGAAAAAGCTAAAACTTTTACCAAATTTGGCTATTCCCATGGTCTAAGACCATTTTCTCTCTCTAAAAGCAACACTAGAGAGAGAAAATGCACATTTTCTTCAAACAAGTGTGGAAGAGCAAATTATCCAAATCATTGCATAGAAGATCTAATGGTATGTGCACTAGTGCCAAATTGGGTGCCAAATTGTCCACATCATCCTCAAGAATGCCAAATACCATCCACATCATCACCTAAGCATATCCATGTCATCATACACGTGTCACCTGTGTCACCAATAATTTTGAAAAGTCATTTTGATACCTTAGGTGATATGTCATCTCCCCATGTGCCACATCATCTCCAACTACTTCCACATCATCATACACTTGTCATCCACATCATCTCCAAAGTCATTTTGCCACCTTACTTGACACATCATCGCTTCATAAGGCCATGTCATCACCCATTTCCCACATCACCCCACCAACTTGCCACCTCATCAAATTTCATTCCCATTTTAGCCAAAAATCAAATGCTCATTTTTGCAAAGAGATTCTCCCATCTTGTAGAGCATCAAAAAAGATTCCTTGTGGAAAAAAGAATTTTTGAAAAGGACCCCATATTGACCTTCATTTTTCACTTCTTAGGATTTGTGCCGAATTTAAAAGAAATAAAAAAAATCTTATCTACACTCCCCCCTCCCACCACGGAAGTCACTCCCCCACCCAATCTCTTCCCGCCACGTTTTGCCTCCGGGCATGTGAGTTGGCAACGGGCCAGGTCTCACGTGGAGGACAATATGTCAAGATTAATAGCTTGCATGGATTGAACCTTTTATACCCGAGCTTCTCTGTTTGAAAATGCATGTGGGATAATTCGCACAGAAAATTCAAGAACCCTAAAAACAAATCGATGCTAAGATTCGGATTCTCACCTCGAGTTAACAACCTAATGATAGCCAAGACATCCCGGATTGATATATTTTTACATCAAAAAACCTTTTTCGAGCAAAAAAGACAGAGATTTGGGCCGGATTTGCCAAGATCGAAGCGGAAACAGGGGATTATAAAGAGGAATTTTTGTTAGATTCTTCGAGGCCTTTGGGCACAAGATTCAACGAGTAGACCTTTGAAGACTGCCGGATCTCTCACGAATTGCTTGAATTTGCCTTCCTTGTCTCAAAAAACATATGTTTTGAGGCAAATTCTATGAAATTATCTTGATTACCGACATGATCCTGTGCCCTTGACTTGTGAGCTTGGGTTTTGATTGCTGAACTTGTACAATGATGTCTTATTGAATGAAAATCCGAACCTTGGTGAAGATTTTTCCTGTCATTTCTCCACAAATGATTAAGTGAAGTAAGTTTATGAAGAAAAACATGAAGATTACCCTGGTATATCTCTATTTCCCTCTTAAAGATTAAGAATAGCAGCTTTGCACTGCGTTGCGCTGAGTTGCATCCTAGAATTGCACTAATCAAATCATATAAAGCTAACAAGAGAGTTAAGTGCGTACATTGATGAACATAGATAAGAATTAACCAGTCTTGAAAATTACATTTAAAGTGCTAGATCTCTGGCATATGCATGGCATTAGAAAGTCATTTTCAAACACAAAAAGGATAAAAGTCTGTCGAATTGCTTTTTACTTCCTGGTTCTCACCACTCAACTTACTGCAGATCATTTTCCCATAGAAAGTCTAACTTTGCTAGCAAAAGAGATATGTGCTACTGCATATATAGACCTCTCAGAATCTTCCTGAAGTGTCATGATTGAGAAAGGATTGAGCCAACTCATTTTGCAAAGAGTTGCTCACTGTTACTTCTAGGGATTCTAAGTTTTCAGCAAAAAAACAATTCTTTAAGAACATTTGAGCATAAGTTCTTCACAACAAGCTGGACATACCTTGTGTGCAGACCTTCAGAATTATCAAGAGTTGACAGAAGCAAAAACAAGTTGCTATAACTCATTCTACCAAAATTTGCTTGCTGTTTTTGCACTGTGACAGTCTTTGTGCAAGAAATCTAAATTTCAGGGCATTCTTGCAAGATTTTTTTTGCTAAAAACTTGTTGATCCTTGCTTCAGAACTTTTCAGAGGTAAAAAAAGATTGCCAGAATTCCATTTGCAAGAAATTGCTTGCTGTTTTTCGCATGGTGACAGTCATTGAGCGAAAAAACTAAATTTCAGGGAATCCTTGCATATTTTTTGGCAAAAAAACTTGTTGAACCTTGTGTACAGATCTTTTAGAGCCAGAACCAAGGGTCAGAAGCAAAAAAGGAGTTGTACTTTTTCATTTGCAAAAATCAGCTTGATGTTGGGGATATTGACCAAGTTTTGACTTGGTCAAAATGCAAATTTGAGTGGCCTCTCATGATTTTCTTGCATCCGACTTTTAACCATAGATTCTTTGAGTGTTAAAGCATATTTTTGAATTGGAATCATGTCAAAACTCGAGTCTATCTGCAAATGGCATCTGTTTTGCTAAAGGTCATTTTTTCTAGTTTTGGGAAAGCAGTTCTAACACAAATTTTGAGCTTTCTTTTTGCAATCTTCTTGATCGTGAGTGGTACTTTCAAGTAACCCCGGAGGTTCTAGGCCATTGATATTGAAGGTTTGCCAGGAAAACCTTCAACACAAATAAGACAACAGCTCCAAATGGAGATGTACTAGGCCTAATAAATCATTGTTCCACCAATTCTTCAAGTTGTTCTGCCATTTCTACCACATTAAAATGATAAGGAGGCCACGAAGGTGGTGCAGATCCTAGAAGCAACTCAATATCATAATTCACCTCACAAAAGGGAGGTAATTCTGTCAGCTTATCAGGGAACACATCCTTGAATTCTTCTAATACAACCTAGATAGCTTGAGGAACAATAGTTCCTTTCATCTCCGCAGCCTTTTATCATTCCGACATACATGATTACTCCTTTGTGCAAATAGCACTTTTCCTGCTTGCATGATAACATAGAAGGACCAGACATCATAGAACGGCTACCCAATTAATAGAACCATTTGACAATGTGCAAAGGACAGCCTTTCCTTTACAATCGATGTAAGCACTTACGGCCGTCATCCATGACATTCCCAGAATTAAGTCATACTTACCCAGATCAAGTACTTCAAAGTTGGTACGAAACACTAGCCCACAAAGTTTAAATTGGAGCCGGGGTACAAACCCATTTGACATTTTAATCACACCATCCGTTAATTCTACAGATCTAGGATGCCATGCAATCACAGACAAACCCATCTGATCAACCAATCTAGGTGAAATAAAGTTGTGCGTACTACCACTGTCAATCGAGAAATGAAAATGTTGCGTTTGAATGCTACCTGGTAGATGGATAACGTTAGTAGCAAGATATTTTGCGGGATCTCTGCCAATGGCATATGCACACATATCTGGTGCTACTATAATTTCTTCCAAGGTAATTGCCTGGGCTTGTGCAGGCCTTTCCTCAGTACGAATAGTCCGAGGTCCACTAACACTTGGCGTACTCGTTGCTTTATTCCAGTTTTCTGGATTCCCACTACTAGCTTGAGGCTGGTTACCTCGGTTCCCATAATTGGTATTTCGATCAAACTCCATAGCTCCAGTAGCCTGTTGTCCTGTATTATTCCTATTTCGCCATCTTCTAGGACAACGATCTACAGTATGTCCAGCTTCTTTGCAAAAGAAATGCAATCTTTTTCGGGAACAACGCCCTTGTTCCTCTTGACGTATCGGGACTGGTGCATTTGGCCGCCTTTCCGGAGTAGGACGTATATTTCCTCTTGTATCTCCAGACGGGGCAAAGGACCACTCCCTCTGCTTATGGGAGTTTTCTCTTGCTGATTTTTAATGTTGGTTTATTTCTTCTTGACTTTTTTAATCTGATCTTGGACTTGTTCTTTAAACTTGGAAACTCGTATAGCTTCTTCCAAGCTAGGATATGTCACTCCCTCGACTAACAAAGTTAAGTCTGGCTTCAACCCACGAATAAAGTTGTCCGCTAACTGTGCCACTGTCATAGTGAGTCCATATGGCTGCAATGCCCTGAATTTATTGGCATATACCTCCATTATATCCCAGATTTTGGAATATGTTCACCTGCTCTAGCTCAAAACCAGCAGGTAAATAATGAAGTTTAAATGCACCCTTGGACGTACTCCATGGGATACGACTCAAAAAAGTTGATTAGCTTTCTTATACACTTTCCACCATATCTTGGCAGGTCTTGTCAATAACACATTGGCAATAATTGCCTTCAACAGCTCTAGGGTTTTCTTAACTTTAAAATAAAATTCAATCCTCTTTAACCAAGCATCAGCATCTGTGGTATCTTTACCACTAAACGTCTCCATTTTACATTGCGTAAGAACCTTGTTGACTTCGTCAAAGTCAGCATCCTTCTTGGCAATTTGTTGTTGCATAGCGGCGAGTTGTTGTTGCATAGTTGCCAAAATTTGCTCAGTTGTGCTAGGAGCATTGCTGCTACCCTCAGCTTCCAAATTGTTACTCATTTCCAGACATCCTGCTAGTCACCTAGAAAAGAAAAACAATGGTTATTCCTTCACCAAACTATTCTATTTTTCTAAAAGAATTTGTTAAGTTTGTAGCCCCTAATTTCCACAGCCCGAAGGGTGTCAGAACTCGGGCTCTGGTAGCCCCTTGGCCTGGGCCATCATATCAGATAACGGATACGGAGCAAACACTATACCAGCCAATGATGCTTTCGTGTATAACCCTAGACTAGACAACACATGCTCACGCATATAATATAAACTCAACAAAGTTCTTTTATTCTGTCACACATTTAATATTTACAATCCACTCCTATTAGTAGTCGGACTTGGCCTTGTCCGAGGTCACAGAGGAGGAGTCAGATGAGTTCTCCTACGTGGAGTACTCATCCCAATATCCTTCCTCTGGAGCCTGGATTTGGAGAACCAGATGTTCGAAGTAGAGATGCCAGAACAATGATGTTAGCATTTCGTATACCCTCGTCTTTGAGATCATCTCAGGCTCATCGTGGGTATCCTGGAGCCATCATGTCGTGAACAGGACTATGATAACTTCAAGACGTGCCATCTTGAACTACAAATACACAGTTTAGTCCATAAGAACTAACCGGGGAGGAAGCTTCATGGGAGCATTCAAAACATCAATATCACAATGCATCAATAACACGAACAATGTCTTACCTGCTCCAACACGGCCCCTGCATGGGTTAGAACTAAACGGGTGTAAATTTTTGGAAGGTTTATTTCCTTAGGGTTTTATGGTCTTTTTTGCCTTTTTTTTTGCGAATTCAAGTTAACCAGCAATTTAGCCGCATCATCGTAGCCCCCACAACATTCTGATAACGAGAAAGGTTTAACTAACTTCCACTTCTTGATATCGTCCTCAAACATGTTGATATTTAACTTGATATTAACATCGATATCAAACCTTTCGATTATTAATAATACGATGTCGATGGTACAAGATAAATTGTACACGATAGAAGGAAAAAAAACTAATGCTACAAGATAAATTGTACACCATGTGATCTACATATTAACTAGGAAATCAAGAGAACATGTTCGCAATATAACAAAAAATAAGTGCATGGCTAGATATGAGGATAAAAATCTTTGCGCCATAAGATCGCGAATAAGGGGCAATGTAGCCATGCACTTATATGATCTGGATGCAACATTTTCTCTTCTGCAATTCCTCAATCATGCGAACGCAACATTGATGCCTACATTTATGCTTACATTGATGCCAACAACCAACATTGATGCTTTCTTCAATAACAATTTGTAAGTAAAGAAAGGGAAAAAAATTATTTGCAAAGAATGTTACAATCGAGATTAAGCTTCGAACATTTGCCTATTGTAAATTTTTTTACTGTAACATAAACCCTGAACTCACCCTAAACCCGGTACTGGTAGTTTCGGCCTGGACCTGCGATCCAGCAAGGCGATCCTTGCTTCCGATTTTGTGCAGATGTGGGAGTTCAAATCACTATCTCTATTTCTGCAGATTCGTAGGGTCGATCACTATCATTATCTCTGGTTTTGATTTCCATTTGCGGAATCCTGTCAGAGGTGTTTGTGAGCTCAAATTTCAGTTGCATTGAACTCAAATTTTCCAGAGCTTTCCAGAGCTCCAGACATCCTGCCATCCTTAAGCCCACCGGATTGAATGTTTGGATCTGAGGTAAGAGTAAATCGTTGTTGCAAATTCGTTGTTGTTTGAAGCTAGATAGCTTGTCCTTTTATGAATGTGAGCTGAAATTTGTGCTTTACTATAAATGAAATATATTGCTGAAAAAACATTGCTTCGTAGAGCAAAAATCAAAATAGAAAGCTTCGTAGAGCAGAAATCAAAATAGATAGCCATAAACCATACTATTATGAACTGAAAAGTTCATATCTAATATGCATCCTTAAACACGGGTCTTCATAGGAGCAAACCTTCCTAACAGCATATTCAAATACTCTTTTTGAAAGTCTTGGTTGGGTGGGGAAATGTCATTTCTGGGATCAACTCCTAAGACGTGACGGATGACGTAGAGGAGGTGCTTGCATGGCACGTACTTCTTTTTTTTCTCATGTCCCATATAATCAGCACATGTGCAAGAAGGCATGCGATTGATAGAAACTCTATAAGTTGCAGTAGGTCTTTTAAGATGGAAATCCACATGTTGTGAAGGTATGACCACCTCAATCATCTCCACATCAACTTCCATATGCAAGGCATCATCTAATCTGGCCGCGGATTGCTGACAGGTGATAAAGCATTGTACCATTGTGAACGCTCTGTCATAACATTTGAATTTTTATTGGATATGTTGTGTCCAAAGGAAGGCATTGTGGTTGACCTTCTTGCAGGGACATGATCATTAGCAGAGGCATGTGCTAAATTTGGTTCTCACTACTTTGGTATTGAGAAGGAGGACACACTTGTTGATTTTGTTAAGAACAAAAGACTATCTAGAATTTTCGTGCAGAATGAAAATACAAAAGTACATGCGGAACCGATTAAAAATTCTAGTGGACTCATCTCTACCTTGGGAGCTGAATTGGAAGAACCCGAATAGTAAGGTTGATAGTGTCTATCTAACTTTTATTATATTGGTAATTTGCCTCCATTGCCATCACTGACATAATTTTGTTTTCCTTGTAGTTCATTGCCTATCTATGCGGAGAGAGTGGCTATAGCAATGGCCTTAGAATCTTCCCCAGAAATGAAGGAATATAGCAAGAGGAAGACTTCTATTTATGTGGATGATGAGTGTGTTGAAGAGTAAACAATACACAACTTACTTTTCTTTATCATTGAAGATAAACTATGCATCCTTCTATTACATATCCACTTCCTAACTTCTTATTAGTAATTTTGAATTCTATTTCATTACATCTTCGTTAAAGTTGTTCTTCATGAATTCCTCTTTTTTTTTTTCGAAAGTGTTATTCCTTTTACAAATGTCATCGTTATTTAAATTTACTTTGTTAACAATTGTATTCTGCTAAATTACATCTTCTGTACATTAAAGTAAGTGGCTTCATTCTTTAAAGTAAGTGGCTTAATTTTTTAAATTTACTTTGATAACTATTATAATGCAATACAAGAACTATGAGTATTACACAGTACCTAATTCGAGTGCACCATGCTATCAATGTTAAGTAACTTATTTTTTAACAAAAAACCTAAAAAACCATGAAAAAAAAAAACCTGGCTTTGAAAATCCCCGAACTAAACTTTGGCCATGCTAATACATTTCTATATGCCTTTTCTTATGCATACAAGCCAAGCATACTCCTTGAGTTGCGACCCCAAGGAGTTATCCTTCCTCTCTCCGTATGTATAGGTACTTTCACAAAAGGGTTGTTCCCTTGCCTCACTCGTCTAGCCATCCGACCACAGATGCAGAGCTACGCGGGCACCCCACCTCTGCAAAGATGGGCCATTCAATCATGATGCCAATGCCACGTAATATTAATATTTACCTTATGATTTTCAGCGGCATACACATATAAACACCCACATCAAATACTATTCTACTTCATCAGACAATAATAGCAAAAGACGGTTAACTACTTTCATAAATTCCAACCTAATCCTATTGTTTAAATTTGGTTTTTCCGGGGATCCGAAAACTTTTTGGATTTTTTTTTTAGGTTAATTTCTTAAGGTTCGAAGGGTTTTGTCAGCCGAAAAAACTTCCCGATAGTCCAAAAATTGGAAAAGCATTTTTGCATAAGATTTGGATGGTTTCGATGTTGTCAGATTTAGGGATTTCTTCTTTGGGTAAAGCTTCGATGCACCGTCACTCTGGAAGCATGTAGCACAACATGGAGGCCACGATTCGCGATTTGGACATTCGAGATACATGTTTCTATTTTCTATTCGGAACTATAGCTTGCGGGAGGATTATTGTTTCACATCGATTCTAGAATTGAAGGCAACAAGTCGTTATCAAGAATGATCGGCTTCATGTTGGGCCAGCTTCTACCTTATGCTAAATTGACCATCACTATCTGCAAATCTCCTAGCAGTTGGTAAGAGTTTTCTTTTTTTTCATGGCATGGGCTTTGTTGAAAATCCATTCATCGTCTATTCTTCATGCTTCTCTATGTTTGCTAGCCAAAATTCTTACGGTATGAGATGAAGAATCGAGAGCATTTCTTATGTTAAAATTTCATTTTAGGTGTTGCAAAATGCACAGGCTATGTTTTTGATGCTTAGAAAATGGCCAGTTCGTTCCTGATACTATCTAGCGTCACGCCAGCAAAACATTCTCCACAAATTTTATAGGTGAGTCATTTTTGCTGTTTTTATCTCTATATTTATATGATTCAAACTATATTTGAACGCCGTTGAAATACTGGCATTCTTAAGCTGAAAGCATGCCTATTACCCCTACAGTGGTGTTTTAAATTTGGTTTTTCCGGGGATCCGAAAACTTTTTGGATTTTTTTTTTAGGTTAATTTCTTAAGGTTCGAAGGGTTTTGTCAGCCGAAAAAACTTCCCGATAGTCCAAAAATTGGAAAAGCATTTTTGCATAAGATTTGGATGGTTTCGATGTTGTCAGATTTAGGGATTTCTTCTTTGGGTAAAGCTTCGATGCACCGTCACTCTGGAAGCATGTAGCACAACATGGAGGCCACGATTCGCGATTTGGACATTCGAGATACATGTTTCTATTTTCTATTCGGAACTATAGCTTGCGGGAGGATTATTGTTTCACATCGATTCTAGAATTGAAGGCAACAAGTCGTTATCAAGAATGATCGGCTTCATGTTGGGCCAGCTTCTACCTTATGCTAAATTGACCATCACTATCACGCAAATCTCCTAGCGGTTGGTAAGAGTTTTTTTTTTTTTTTTCATGGCATGGGCTTTGTTGAAAATCCATTCATCGTCTATTCTTCATGCTTCTCTATGTTTGCTAGCCAAAATTCTTACGGTATGAGATGAAGAATCGAGAGCATTTCTTATGTTAAAATTTCATTTTAGGTGTTGCAAAATGCATGGGCTATGTTTTTGATGCTTAGAAAATGGCGATTCGTTCTCGATACTATCTAGCGTCCATGCCAAACAAAACATTCTCCACAAATTTTATAGGTGAGTCATTTTTTCTTTGTTTTTTATCTCTATATTTATATGATTCAAACTATATTTGAACGCCGTTGAAATACTGGCATTCTTAAGCTGAAAGCATGCCTATTACCCCTACAGTGGTGTTTATGATGTTAGCTTTTGACATTATTCATCCGGGGTTGTCCTTCTCACTTACTTGATTGAAGATATATTTGAGAACGATCTTGATACTAGCTTAGTGGAATTTTATCCATGAATGTAAGTTTTACTTTGATCCGCACCAGAGTATTTGAGGAGAGTTAACTTATTTGTTATTCTTGCTATATTTTACTGCCCATGGGAAGTCTATATTCCTCAGTGCTTATTCCTCAATTACCATCATTGCTCCTTCTGTAGAAAAGGAGTGTACCGCCGACAAACATCTCCATGATATATATTCTTATATGCCAATGCAGGAAACGACTCAATTTCCATTCTTTCCACAAGGTAAATTAGCTATATATTGATGAGTCTCAATCACTATTTCTTTGTTCAATCATTATGGTGACAATCTGCAATTTGGGCCATAACGAAGGTATCCACTTGCATTTTGTAACTGACGGAAAAGCTTCAATCTAGAAATTTGATGAGTCGTTTCTTCCATATTTTTGTTACGAAAAGGAGTTTCATTATAGAAGATTAATAAAGCGTGCCATGTCAATGAAGGTATGGTTTTGGTCTTTGGAGGCTTTTTCCACGGCAATGTCTCTTGGTATATTAAAGTCTACATGCAAGAGAACCAAAGCTTCCAACGGCATCTAACATCTTACTTTTTGGTGTCAAATCAAAAGGCTTGGTTAGGGGTTTGCATACGATTCTCCAATCACTTTGTTTTTCCAGGTAAGTCCACTTCTTTTCCATTTAACAAAGCTTCCAATGGCATCCACATCTTATTTTTTAGGGTAAAATCAAAAGTTGATTAGGGATTTGCATACCATTCTTCAATCACTTTTTGTTTTTTCCAGGTAAGTCCAGCATTTTTTCCATTCAATTCACATGCTGCTTAAGTTTCTATGGTTTCTTTGTGTCCCATGTTCATCATTATCCAAAAGAGGCATACACTTTCTTTTATTGGGCTGCCTCTCTTTCTTGATGTGCATGTTGTCTTGCAATTTTACCGTTTGTATTTTTAGGCAAGTCTACTTTTCTTTACATTCAGGTACATAAAATAGTTCAAATCCTTCACAGGCCACTTATCCCTTTATGATTTCTTTTCTTTTCCTTGCATATGTACTAAGCCAGAAGGTTATTTCCAAATTATCCAAAAAACCGTGCATTACTACCTCTCCTTCTTGCTGTGCATGTGGGCATCATTTTTATTTTGCAAGTAAGGAATGAAAATTTACCATCACATTCTTGGCCTACGTTGTCATCACAGATAATAGTAAAGCCACAAATCTAAATAATAGGTGTTCACTTCCAGATTTGTGCTCTATCCTAAGACTACAGGATTAATCATGCATCATCAAAGAAGATGCAAAAACTCCTATCGCCTTTGTCCACAACGTATACCTCAGCGAAGATACCATTGTGGATATCTATACAAAAATTGAGGGCATAGAGAAGGCTGTAGAAGTTTCTCAAGATTTGCCAAGAACAGCTACGATCTCATACGGTAAGGTTTCCCTTTGATTTATTTGTCTTCCCATACCATACCATGATTGCTCATACTCGGCATTCTTCTTAGGTGTTTTGATACATTAGCACATTGACTAGGATGAAGCTAGATTGGCAAGGTAAGTGCCCTCCAGACTTCATCATCCAATCATTATTCTTCTTTCTCTTACAGTATCAGTTTGACACTCGCGAAAATCACAGCATCAATGACAACATTTTGAATAACCTCTTCACAATGGCTGTTGCTTGATACAAAATATGGAGATCCGAAATATCCTTCAAATGGAGCAGAGAGGTCTGTTCTTTGAATAACCTCTAACAGTGATCAACATGGAATTTGCAGGGTGCTCAACTTCTGCTTCCAGCTTTTACCTAGGGTTTGCCTAATAAGCATTTTGAAGAGATCAATGGCTTTTATTGAGCTATTTAAATCTTTTTCGCCAGGCCTAATGCATTTTCTAAGAAGCAGCAATAGTTATTCTCTAGGTAAGTGTTTACAAAGCTAGAATAGATTGCCGCTCCCACAGATCTTGAAGATATGAGTTACTCTTTCAGGATAAAAGATCTCAGAGATGCACAAGGTCAGGTCTTGGGATTAAAAATATTATGCTGTTTTGGAGAGACTCAAATACTACACTTACCCTGTTCTAAGTATATGGCGAATCTTCCTTCGCAGGCTGTCAAAGGCTTCGTTATATGTGGACATACTATTATTTTTATGCTGTTGCTACAGGAAGTTAATGCAGTAAGTTAGTTCTGTTGTGTTTTCTCAATCCTTTGCTTCATCCAAATGCTTTTGGAGAGACCCTGCGTGCTTTGTGTAGATGCTTTTTAGATAGATACTATTTCGCAAATGATGTATAAGGAGTTTACAGTAGTGGATATACTCGAATAGTAATAGCTTTTATTTTGTGCAGGCCATTTCTACATATGTTCAGTTAGACCAGATAATCCTCAAGGCACCAAATCCAAAAGTTACCTACATGTGGAGCATCAGAATTCAATCAAGTACAATGCAACATATTTCTGATTTCATATCTTCTGTTTGACGTGAAGACATCATAGCACATCTACTTCCATTTATTCCCAATATTAGATCGGTGAGCTCTACATTTTTTTGTGAAGAGACCTGTTTATTTATTCTTATTTTCTTTTGTCTCAGGTACATAGTCTGTAATCTTCAAGTACGCCTACATGCTGTTTTATGTTGTGTAATTCATTTCCATACTGTATCTGGATATGACCAAGCTGATATTCTATCTTATTCACATGTCTTATCAGTTCTCTAAGAAATATTATGCATGCATATACGTTCTGCTTCAATAAAAATTAGCAGAGGTGCACATTGCTATTGTATACAGTAATGTCCTATTGAAATGTGTCGTAACTTTTAGCAACCTTAATTAATCTGTTATCTAAAGATTTCTCTTGCAGAGAATATGAGACCAGCATTCAACTCCAATGTTCTCGCGTAAACATTAATCCATTACAAACATTACTCCATTAGAGTTGGCATTAAGTTGAACGCATATCCACCTGACCACAACCGATAGCCACTGTAATTTCTAGCTTTTGTGACCAATTACCAAGTCCATATTTAGTTTTATGGCCGATAATAACTACTGGGTTTATTGAACATCGAAAATACATCCTTGCCATACAGTTCTTTCTTAACATGGAAGCACATCTTCACATCGCCGATCTACAAATCATTCAGAATACATATTGCATTACACACAAGAAAAAAAGCAATTGACATTCTCTTTAGCATTCAAAATTACACATTGCACTTTAAGCGTTTCAATTCTCACGTCTCCTATATTAATGCCTATGTTGCATTATCCCATTGCACCACGCTTTCAAGTGCAGCATTCCCAATATTAGTGCTGATATTATCCAATAGGTTCACATCATCAACTTAATCTCTACATGCTAGCATGCCAAAATGTTTAATCCAACTTCACCTTAAATCAACCAACTTATACCACCCACTCCAACAACATAGTCCTTTATAATATACGGCCAGTCAATAACCTTCATGCCATTCGTATCGCCAGGCGAATATCCTAAATAATACCTACCACTCCTCATCCCTAACACACATTACCCCAACGTCATAGATTGCATTACTCTTCAAACTATTCCTCAACCACACATCAACAAATCACATCCTTAGAAAAACACAACAAAATACAGCTATTCGTACATAATCCAACAAAAAACATTCATTGTTCTACCCAGCCATCACACGACCCCGGCAACGCCGGGCACCACAACTATAAATATAAGACCAGACTCTATGGTGGACGGTTCCAATAATAACATAACCTCAAGGACCGTTCTGTGATCCAAAACATCGAGACATGGTTCTATACTTAAAACTCTTACTACCAGCTAGGAACTTGGCTCTATAATTTATACTGCTATGAGAAGTTTAGTGGAAAATTTTGAAGAACAAAGATGACCAACTATAGTTCTAAGGTTATGAATTTAAGTCTAAACTTTCAATGGTATAGGGATACCGGACCTGGTATCCCTTTGGAAAAAAGACAGATCTGAAGGTCACGATGGCGGCCAACAACGACCATCTTCCTGGACGGCCCGACTGACTTTGAAAGCCACTAAGGGAGGGTGCACACCTACGATTCACCAGTGGGTAAAATGGATCGTTGACGACCCTCCAGGGCTCGGATGGGAGTGAGCATGGTTCATTTGGTGCCTTGAGAAGGGGGCTTTCATATGAGCCTAAAAATGCCCACTCCAGTGCCCTAACAAGTGAGTAATGAGGCCCCAAATAAAGGGACCTTTTTGCCCCTGATGGTGCACCAACGTGCCCAAAATAGTGCTAGCAAACATTTGGTCAACCTAGTCAAATGAGACATGTGCGTGGTAATTTTGCCTTTTATAAAAAAAGTTAGATGAGTTTAAAGAAAAGGCAAAAAAAGCAAGAATTTTAAGGATTTTAAATGGATGAATCACAACCGTTGGATTAAACCAAAGTAGGTCCGCCCCATAAGGGACGTATCACCATAAGGGGTACCTTCCCTTAAAGGGCTCATTTTCCACAAAGATGCGAAAATAGTTTCTGTTGAAGACTGAGATAAGATTGAACTTGCAGTGTTTGGTGGTTGAATTTCATAGTCAGAGGTAGGATTTTGGAGACCCAACATGGCAGACTACAGAGGCAGGCTAACAACTGGTTCCAAGCGATGGTTTTACCTTCACAGTAATCAGAAATAAGCAACCCAAATCTTCACACAAGCAGAATTCCCATCTTTTCAGAATTTTCGAAACTCTTCTTTGCTTCCTTGCTCACTCTTCTTTAGCATTTTTAGTCTTCCACTCCTTCCAATGCCATCCTTTCTGAAGCCATTCTTCATCTCTTATAGTTTTGCATGCTGCCGAAACCCACAGCTGGCAATCTATCCTGTTCGATTCTGGACCAACCAAGCCCAAATACTTACCACAGAAAGTACCTCTGAATTCCTTCTGTCTGCCAAAGCTTAGACACAAATCCCTGCTCTGCTATTCGTGATGATCCAGCAAGCTTCCTAGGTTATCCGGTTCTACCTCCTTCTTCCCTTGCCCTGCTGCAATGATTCCGCTGCTGCAATGCTTCCAGTACTTGCACTTCGATTGTGCCAATGCCTCCAGCCAAATCTCCTGGATTCTGGATCAAATTCCAAGCATACTTCGCTTCCGGATGTTTCCCTTTTTTATATCCTTCTGTTACACGGTTTCCAGAAGCACGTTTTTTGGCTTTAGCATGTTACGTATTTTGTAAAGGGCTACATATGCCACGTATTTCAACACTCCCCCTTAGCCTTTACAATCCACGACTCTTACTTGACTTTTGGCACTCAACAGCTTGGGTCCAGAAAGGACTTTTGTAAACATATCAGCTTGTTGCAATTTTGTGGGAATATAAGCCACATTTATTTCCCCTTGTTCTACCTCATCTCATATGAAATTATGGTGTATCTCAATGTGGTTAGTCCGAGAATGATGGACTGGATTCTTGGTCATCGCCGCTCCACTTTTATTACCACAATATAGAGTGGTAATGCTTGTTAGCTGACATCCCAACTCCTTGAGCATTCTACATAGCCAAATTATTTAAGATGTTGCCTACGATACTGCCACATATTGGTGCTAGATTTGCTACACATTCCTGTTTTTTACAGCCCCAAGATATAGCAGCATCACCTAGCTTGCACATAAAACCCGAACTTGATTTTTTGTCATCCAAATCTCCTCCCCAGTCTACATCAGCATATCCTATTAAGTTCTTCTTTATACTCCTGGTAAAGCAAATACCATGATGCGAAGTGCCCTTCAAATATCTTAACACCCTTTTTGCTGCTATCCAATGTTCTTTTCCCGGATTATTGCAAAACCGACTGAGCAGATTAACTGCATAGGAGATATCCGGCCTTGTACTATTTGCAATATGCAAAAGCGTGCCTATCAACGCATGATATGGCACCCTTTCAATTTCTCTTCGTTCAAACACATTTTTCGGGCACATCTACAGATTTTCATACCTGGTGCAATAGGCGTTGTCGATATATGCAATCCATCATCCTAAACCGAATCAAAGCTTTCTTAATATTTTGCCCTTGTGTCAAGAAAAGCTCCCCTTTTCTCCTATCTCTCCTAACCTCCATACCCAACAATTTCTTAAGCTCACCCAGATCAGACATTTGAAATCGTCCTTTCAAAGATGCTTTACATCTTTCCAGATACGATTTGTCATTACTAGCCATTACACAATCATCAACATAAAGTGCCATGATTAAGCACTTGTCTCCTTTCCACATGTATAAATTGCCTTCCGTCTTCAATTTTCTAAACCCAAAAAAAGTTATTCATGCATAGTACCATTGTCTAGATGCTTGTCTTAGGCCGCAAATTGCTTTTCGCAACCTACAGACCATATCATTTCCTTGCTCATATCCTTCAGGCCGCTCCCTATAAATTTCTTCTTCTAAGTCTCCATTCAAGAATGTTGTCTTCACATCCATGTGCTCTATTTTCATATCATTTTGAGCTGCTACTGCTATCAAGGTTCTCAGACTAGTCACCTTGACTATAGGTGAGAATGTATCTGTATAATCTATTCCTGCTTTCTGCGTATACCCTTTTGCCATTAAACGGGCTTTATATCTTTCTATCGAACCATCAGCATTCCTCTTTATTTTAAATAGCCATTTACTCCCGACCACATTCTTGTACTTAGGACGTGGTACTAGCTCGTACGTTCCTGTTTCTTTAAATGACTTCAACTCGTTTTCCATAGCCTCCTTCCATTTTAGAGAATCTGGTCGCATCATGGCTTGTTCCACTGTCCTGGGCTCCACTACGCAAGATATTATCTTTGGCTTTGGACCTCTTTTTGTTCTACCATAAAGTTCTGTATCAAAGGGAAATTCGGCTTTAAGATGCTCTATCTCATTGCGACGTGTATATCTCCCCCTTGCTCCACTTTCAATGTCTTCTTGCATTCTCTGGCGTACATCTTCTTGCACTCCAACTAGCGCACTATCGGCTTCTAAAGCCTCATGCACCTCCTCATCCTCTGTCTCCGGTATATGCGGCGCACTATTGACCTCTATGGTCTCATGCATCTCATCCAGTTCATCACCTGTATCAACATCTATTACCACATCTGGTTTCTCTACTATCTTCTCATTTTCCTTCTCCGCATCATCTTCAAGAAAGTCTGTCGGCATCCATACTACTTCTTCTTGCTTTGTCAATGTCTTACTGTCTTTATACAATAATTTTTCGTCAAATTCAACGTCTCTGCTAATTATGTAAATTTTGTGTGTCACCGGGTCATACAACCTATAGCCATTCGTTTCCTCGTCATATTCTACTAAGAAAGTGGGGATACTATGATCATTCAGCTTTCCTCGCAGCTCCTCTGGCACCAACATATAGGCTAGACATCCATAAACCCTCAATCGATGTATAGACTGTCTTTTTCCAGACCATATTTCCTCAGGAATAACTCCCTTTAATGCAGCTGTCGGCAACCTATTCTGCACATAGGAAGCAGCGGCTACTGCTAGGTAATCCCGCATGCTTCAGCATGCATCTGGCCGCATCTATAATGGTGCGATTTTTATGCTCTGCCACACCGTTTTGTTGTAATGTATAGCGACACGTGTACTGCCTCTTGATTCTATGCATCTGACAAAATTTTATAAACTCTCCTGACTTGTATTCACCTCCAAGGTCTGACCTTAAAGATTTTACTCGTGAAGATGCCTCACGTTCCACCTCCGCAACATAAAGTCGAAAAGAATCGAACACCTGATCTTTTGAGCGGAGATAATAACACTTGGTGCGTCTGCTAAAATCATAAGTAGCAAAATAGAATTTGCCCCCTCTGTACTTGCATGGGTCCACACACGTCAGACTGTACCAATTCTAGCAACTCAGTCGCTCGTTGTCCTTTATTTTTAAAAGGAAGTCTAGTTTGCTTTCCTAGCAGGCACGCCTCACACACGCCATGCTCTTCATCATCGAACGACAACCCATCTAACAACTTATGTTTTTTGGCAATTTTAATACTGTTATTTAAAAGTATCACACATGAGGAGCTGGCTCACATCTACTACGATTTCAAAGTATCACCCATGTAGAGCTTATATACTAAGGTGCCAAGTATGCAGATCATCCATGACCGAAACTTTGTTAATAGTGTCTACGTTCAATTCAAACAAATTTCTGTTTCTTTGAGCCTCAAAGGTTTTCATACCATCTTTTATAAATTTGCATCCAGTCTTGTGAAATCTCAACTCAAAACCATCATCCACTAAATTGGGGACAGAAACAAGATTGAATAACATACCCGGCACATATAATGCATTTGGCACATTAAATATTGCTTTACCTTCCTTTACTAATTTCAAAGTTCCACGTCCATGAACTTCTTGAAGAACTCCATTCCCCATCTGGACTACTCCAGGTTTTTCGTTATTTCTAACGTTCCGCAACGTCTCAGGTGTGCTTACTACAGAAACCTTAGCTCGAGAATCTATAGTTATTGCTCCAATCGCCCCCAATTTCTCCTTCTCAATTACTAGCTTCTTTTTATTATAACCTGCCGAGCATAATCACGGCTCCACCTATTTTCCCTTACGCACATCAACAATGTGCTTTGCCTACTTGCCATGTTCTAATACTACACAACCACCAAAATCCTCCTACGTGGCTTTGGCTTTGACAAGCACCTCCTATTTTCTCCCTGTGCTCCCTGTATCACAGGTTTCAGTTCCACCCAAAGATGCTCCAGATGCCGAGTCCTGCCAATTCTTCAATTCCGATGGTCTCTTCCAATGCTTGGTGCTCCAACTAATCAATCAGGATGCTGATTGCCTCCATCCTTCAACCTCGCTATGATACCATTGTTCGATTCTGGGCAGTATTCAGACAACCAACCAAGCCCAAAGTACCTCTGAATTCCTTCTGTCAGCCAAAGCTTAGACACAAATCCCTGCTCTGCTATTCGTAATGATCCAGCAAGCTTCCTAGGTTATCCGGATCTACCCACAGCTGGCAATCTATCCTGCTGCTAAGGCATCCCGCCAGATGCCCATCCAACATGCTGGAGGTCCGAATTTAGCAATAGTGTTACTTAATCAGACAGATTCTGGTGCCTGATACAGGCTACGATGTAGCACCCAGGGTGCTAACTAAGTAAAAAAAAATATTAAGGCTATTAATTTACGTCTAAGGTTCTTGGAATGCTCCCCTTCAGAAGATCTCGGAAGTGCGTTATTAAGAAGTTTGTTCTTTACCATGTTTCAGTACAAAATGTTTGACTAGCTTGTGAAGTTCGTTATCCACCTGCGGAGGTCTGCATTTTAATTTTCTCTTCCAAGAATGCCACCAGTTTCAGAGTTCTATGCTTCCTTAGATTTCTACCCATTCTCAGAATTTGTCCTTTCAAATTTTTTCTCAGATTTCTTCTTACGGGCAACTCTTTGTGCGACTGCACCTTATTTGTCTAGGAGGCTTGTCTTTAACTGGCTTGTCTACATGTGTGTCCATGTCAGCATTATTCTTCTTTTAACACTAGTTACGATGCCCAGCGTTGCCGGGCACAGTAACAATCCAGCGAAACTTCTTGTTGGGAGCATGTTCTATGTTTTCAATTGTAAAAGCATATTTTATGTTGGCTTCAATATGTCGAAACTTGTTGGGAGCATGTTCTATGTTTTCAATTGTAAAAGCATATTTTATGTTGGCTTCAATATATGTCCCACGGGAACTTGTTAGGTATGTTGTCTTCAATTTGTGTCCAACTTATTTCTTGAGCTTATTTACAGACATTTTCCACCTAGCTATTTGCATATCATCAACAACATAAACATATTTATGAGTTAGTACTCCAAGTAATTGCACAAAAGATTTAAAGATGTCTTGATGCCCAAGGAAAATACTGAAATGGATACTCCCAGACAATAGATGGTAAAATTGTGAAGTAGTGTAATATCAAGATATTTATATCGGATATGCAATTAATAATGCCTACGCCACTGGATCAACTGCTAATTCAACTGCTAATTCATTTATATTCAATATTGTATTCTTTTGAGCAACTTATAATGTGCTTGGTTTGAAAATATTGGAGTTCGTCCTCTAAGAACAAACCAATGGTAAACATACTTTGGGAAATTGCAAAAGCATAGCTGAAAACTACATGTAGCATTACATGTAGCATGGTATCTTATCTCTACAACATTATTTAGAAAATCCTAGCAGATAGCTATGGATTCCTAATGGAGAAACATTCTCCAAAAGGATGTGCTTGCTCAACTGAAATGTGCAGCATATCCCTAATGAAGACCACAAATAATTGTCTGGTTAGCTGGGATTGGTCCAGAAGGCCAGCTAATGGCAAACTATACTCCCTCATCTATTCCTTTGTACAGTCATGACTCATTATAACCAAAACTGGCCAAAAAGCTAGACTACTCTTGAAGCATGCAATTTAAAAACAATATCCACAAACTTACTCGATTGAGGACTAACAATACCATGAGAAAACACAGGTCAAATGACAAAAGGTGAAGTTTAGAAACACCTGTCTATTCTAGAAGCCTAATGCCTAGCAAATGGATCGAGAAAAGACTTGCAGATTTAGGGCTAAGAAACGTGCAACCTCTGTATAGCTTTGGAAAGGTTAAGAAATCTAAAGAACACTTCTGGGATCAGCTCAGTTAGACGCCCCTTTAGCTTCTGCTGGATTATCTACATGAAGAGATTTCAAAATCGTTGCTCCATCATTTGTGACAGTAACAGTGTGGCCTCTTCATGTGGACTGCAATATCTTGTCCTATAACCAGAAAGAAGAATGTTAAGAAACTCCCGCATGCTCAATAATAAACAACCAATAAATGTATGATATACCATTCCCTTTGGACCTAACGTTGTTTTCACAAAATCTGCAATAGCTATAGCCCCAATGAATGAAGCCTGTAAGACAATTTTCAGTATGCCGAAGACATGAAAGAACTCTAAAAAAATGTCAAAAGAGGTGAAAACTCATCTTGCCATACCATAGCTGGATCTTACATTGCCATACCCCATGCTGCATTCGGATCTTCCAAGCTCGAAATGGGGAATAAGCACAGAAAATACATGGAATAAGCTGCATTCATGGAAGCCGATCCATTCTTGGAACCTCCACGCCATGCTGAGGCCGATACTGCAAGCCCAATCTCTGTCTAAACTGCGTCTACTCTGACAATCCGCAATGTGGCAAAGCCTGTGCATCTGGCAGCTCCAAGAGGACCGCCATAGCCAGAAAAATTCCTCGATACAAAACAAAAGCTGCCTGCCAAACTCACAGCCTTCTTTGTGTTGAATCCCCATCCTTCACCATGCCTGCATCGCCCAACAGAGGATTTGCAGCCTGGCGGCTTCTTTCTGTTCAACAACAGACAGATTAGGGTTGGATAGAAACTGCTGCCGTGAAGGAGAAACCCTAAAGAAAAGTTAGTTGAAAGAAAAGGTGGAGATGATGCCACGTGTCTAAAAAAAATCCAAACCGTCCAATTCAAAGTGTCGTTCAAGACAGACATACATTAAAATTTTATAATAAAAAGAAGAAGATTGAATCATAATATTTCATCAACGGCAATATATTGCAACCTCTAATGATCAGGGTCTGTCCTGTACATATTCCTATTAACTTTTCTTCTTTAGGGCCCATCCCCATTACCGCCTACCTTTACCTCATCACCTTTTTCATATCAACATTTTGAAGGCGCAAAAGGGTAGAGCATTCCCTTTGCCAATTCCTCCGGCTAGAAGACAAAAATGGAGCTAGAAGTATAAGAGAAAGCCCAGTAAAAGGGCTTTACCTTCACGTAGAGGACGGCTGGGCCCAATCCAGCCGTGCCACGTGTCATGCCCAAAAAAAAGAATGCAGGTAAAAAAAACAGAATCAGGGTAAAACGTGCAGATCGGCAGGTAAAATGGCAGAATGCGCAGTAAAAATGGCAGAATGTGCAGTAAAAGTTTTGCACGAAGTTCCAGAGTTTGAAACAGCGACACGTGTCACTGTAGCATTGGATGAGACGACTGGATTGGGCCCAGCCGTCCTTTACGTTAAAATATATGGTTAGTAGTCTCTAACTAAAAGACAAATAAATTTTGCTATGGGACAATCCCAATTCTGAATTGGGAAATTCAAAAGTCCTTGATTTTGAAATAATCTGTCCCATAGAGGACGAAATTGGGTTGGAGCAGAAAGAATAACGCCATAATTCCTTTTTATCCAGGCTTGCCACGAAATAAAGGCAATGCTTCAGAATTATGTAATGTGGATGCGCCCTTATCCAGAGCTTTCCTTTTAGGGCACTATTGACTGAAGCATCAAAGCTTGTATCGTTGATCACTAAACAGTTGTGCCCAATACTCATAATGAGCATTAGAGATAATATGGGGTCTCCAAATGGCCCCCTAAGAAATTATAAATGTTTTATTGTAATTTTCTATAAAATATAATTTGACAGCATTAGTCAATTTTTGCCATTAATATGCCAAATCTAGGAAGTCTTTTCCACCCCCCAGAAAAATCTTTCCTTCCTTTTTATGCTCCTTTGTTGCCACGTGGACTTTTAAAAGTGTGCAATGTTTAAAGACCTTTAAGGGATAACACCTCAAGAGTGTTCAAAGTCGACGGCATATTTAAAAGCTTTCATAGAGCATCTCAGCAGTGCCTCGGGCTGTGTGGTAAATGATTTAATGCTATTAATCAAGTTTTAGGGAAATGAGTTAATGGGAAATTGTGGATACTAGGTCAGAAAAAAAAAAGACGAAACGAAGCAAACGAGGCTATTCTTCTTTTTCTTTTTTTTTTCCCGCCCGGTCTGCCATAGCCAAGTCCGGCTTCTTCTTATGCTTTGTAGATCAGTGTTGGAAAGTTGGCGACTTAACAAATCGATTTGGCTTTGCTTTTCTTTGATATTTATCTATAGAATGTTTTTTTCTAGGCATTTCCATTGCAGCTCTTATTCCTCAATGTGGACAACTGGGTGGCAATGCTATAACTCGCACGGTTTTCCCAAGGATTTCATCTTTGGCGTTGCTTCATCAGCATATCAGGCATAGATGAATTGCAGGCAAACATATAGGGGATTTCAGTTAAAACTTGTTAAAATTGTATCTGCAGATTGAAGGAGCTCTGCAAGAGAGCGGCAAAGGCATCACAATTGTGGATGGATGTATCAAAGGTTAGCTGCAATTGTCCCAATTGAAATATTCTCATACTGCAAATGCTAATTTTGTACCTTAGGGAGCAGAAGCAGTATCAATCCCGAAATAGCAGATGACGGCTATCACCTCTATAAGGTTTATGAAATTTCAATGGTTTTTGGAGGTTGTTCTCTTAGAATTTTCTTGATGCAGGAAGATGTGGATCTCCTAGATGACTTGGGTGTTGATGCTTTTAAGCTTTCCTTATCATGGCTTTTACCAGGTCTGTATCATATCAACTTGATCAGTAAGAATGTTATTTCTGTCTATGAGAATCTTTGCTTTGTGATACGCAATATGGCATGATACTATGCTTGTTATTGGTCATAGGCGTATCAGGGTTCAACTCCCTGGACTTATATAATTCTAACCAGGATTCATCGTTGAACAAATAATTTTGTTGTTCTTGATATGATTAGGCACTTGAACCTTTTGTTCTTATAAAGAGAGATGAAAGGTATATAGTTTTTCTATAAATTGATTAGTGTATAGTAGTGGAACGAAAATAGCTCAGTGGTAGTCATCTTATTATAAATAGGGACACATGACAATACGCTCAGTAGTAACCATATTGTTCATTCTTTGTGCCTGCCTTACTTCGATCCATTGTTTTCTCATGTGGTAAACAATTAAAGTATGGCTATTTTTAGTTGCAGATCATTATCTATGATGCAGGATTCTGATATTCATACAAAGCCAAGTCTTGCTTCTAAATGCTCACAATGTTCACAAGTTTGATGTAATCATCATAATCTGTCATTGCAGCTCATTCCCATGTAGGATACTAAAAGCTTCTACCAGCAGTCTATTAGCAAAGGTGGATCGCAAAGGAAGACATAATCTACATACTTCTATATGTTACATAAATTCATCCTTATAATTCTGCATGTACAAAAGAAAGTATGTGGCACGTTTGACTCAATCAGAACACAATATGCGCAACAATGTGCAATTTGTCATTGCAGCTCATTCCAATGTAGGATACTATGATAAGCTTCTACCAGCAGTCTATCAGCAAAGGTGGATCACAAAGGAAGAACCATAATCTACATACTTCTATATGTTACATAAATTCATCCTTATAATTTTGCATGTACAAAAGAAAGTATGTGGCATGTTTGACACGATCAGAACACATGATACCAACTGCAAATTCAAGCAAGATCAGATCATAGAGGAGGCTGCAGCCCTATAGAATAAATTCTCTCTGCAACTGAAAAATGCCTTTTAAGAGAAAGAATGAAACATTCACATACTCTTCAGGAATTGAACCTGACAAGCCAAGCGTTTTTCTTTTCACAAAATTTAGGTCTTATAGCTTATGGAGTTTAGAATAGAAAAGTGTTAAAGATTGTGGCTTTTCCTTCTTCTGCCATGTTGTATAAGGTACATGAATACGTAGAGCTGGACTTCTTTTCTTGCCAAGCAAACTGGCAGATATCTAACATAAAATAATCCAGCAAGAAAGGCTTTGTACTGATGCAACAAACTGAGGGCAAAATAAACTATAACTTAAGAACCTAAGATACCAAATCGTAATGATTTTACACATTCAAAGGGCTAACATGACATGTACATACCATCCGAAACTTCTTGCAGAGTTCAATATCTTGTGTTGCCAGGAAAAAATGTTCAGGATTGTCTGCACCTGTAAGGCCCTTCAAGCACTCGGAATCTGACTTGAGGGGTTCATGATCACATCTGAAATGCATATAAAAGATATATGTACAGATCCATCCAAAATACTAGCAACAAAACCCAGACATACTTGGCAATGTGATTTCGTCTAGCTTCCAATACAGTTCCCAGAATCAGTTCCCAGAATGACTCACCTAGTTTCTTTAGCTCTGCACCTGCCATTAACCTCAAATTAACCAATGGCCTTATACAATTCAACAAAAGGAAATGAAGAAGGCTAACCGATCTAGTTATAAGAGCTTTGGCAGCTCCACCGATAAGAGCAGGCAAGTTTAGGGTTTCCATCACAAAATGTTTCCAATGCGAAATGTTTCTATCGCATAATACATGGCAAGTTCAAGAACCAGATTGATCCTCTCCGGCTTTTCTCTGTTCATCCGAATCCTAGCAGATGATCAATAGATCTAAAGCAAAAAAAAAACCTCCTAGCATATGAACTCTAAACCAACCCGAGCATATGAGGCTCTTGCTCCATCGAGAACCAACTCGGGCTGATACGAAATCGAGATTGGGAGCTGTGTATTTTCTAATGTAATAACTATTGGATGCATCTGTGTATTTTCTAATGTAATAACTACTGTTTGCTCGATGCATCGAAATGACTTATAATTATTTCCCACCTTAACTAAATAAAATACCTAAATATCTAACGTATCTTCATGAGATTTTTTGCACTATTCTCAAAATATATGGGGCATTCCTTTGCCATGTAGACATGCCATTTGAACAAAGAGCAAGCCCCTTATTGGTTGATAGCAAAATCTGATGTGGAATTTCGAGATTTATTAAAAGGACACTAAGAGACCCCATATTTTCTCTAATGAATGCAAAGCTTTCTTCGTAATCTTAGCGTGATCTAAAATTAGAAAAGAGGAACGATCTAGAATGTCAATCAATCTATGGATTATGCTACTCGAGCCAGGGGAGACCCAAGACTAGTGGTGCGTGCGGGCTAGCAATGAGATTGAAGGAAATGCCCTCGAACAAAAACTGAAGAGGTGTAGTACATCTTGTGATTGCACCAGAAGAAGGGCTGGGATGCTCAACTCTGCTTCTTGGGATGGCGTGCTTAGAAGAAAACGCACTAAGAAAGTAAGCATTTGCACCACTATCAAGTTGCGCCAATGTTCCAACCTCCCAACCCCCGATTTTAATGATATTGGGAGAAAAAAATTCCTTATTGACCTTATCCAATAGAATAAAATCTTTATTAAGGGTAGAAGGAGTATGAGAATTGGCAGCCCTTCGTCGAGATGTTCCTGCTACTTGGACCAGTTACTGGAGTTTTTCGACTAGTTCGGGAGCCTAACAGGCATCTCTGAGCAATATGACCAGCTCCTCTATAGTAGATGCAAACATTAGCCTCTCTCTGATGCTGCTTCTCGAGAGGAGACAAGGGTCTTAAACTGTACAATCAACCTGCATATGTACAAGGCCATTTGTCTTAGAGGTCGTGGGAGATGCAGAAGCTAATGTGACCACTGGTACTTGTGGAATTAGAGAAGTAAGCGAATTCCATATTTCTTGCCTATGCTCACAAACACATCAGAATGAACTGCAAACGTTTCAGCTTCATCCAATGTCCTGGGATCCTCCGTGGTTAGCAACATATCTTTTACATCCCCACAAAGTCCTCTTTGAAAACAATCTCGAAGGTGCATCATCCCCAAACCGTGTCTATGGGAATCTGACAGAACTTTGAAGCATAAACTGAAGCTAGATAAGAACCTTGCCTGAGGTAGCCAAGCTTGGTAACTGTTGTGCAGTGCTGAGTGGTAACTATTGTGCGCTGCCGATCAGTGTCTCCAAAAGATGCCTCAAGTTCAGCAGTAAATGCTCCAAAATTTTGTAACTCAAGAGCCCCCCCTCTCCAGCAACGGGAACAGACCAACTCAAAGCTAGCCCAGAAAGTAGAGAGCCAACTAGTCCTACTTGTTCATGATTCGTGGGTTACCTGTGGGGATGAAGCCGAATAACGAGCCGGATTTGATACAAAAAAACTCAGAGCCTGGATCTAGTGCCATCAAATTTCTCCGGCAAATTAATCTTAGGCTCTAATGGCCTCCTCTCAGAGCTAGAGGCTGATTCATGAGACGCTACTTGTTCTTTGAGCTCATTATTGTCTAGCTACAATTGCTGACATACTTGAACAAGCTATTGCACTTGCTGTATCAAGGATGAAATCATCGAGATAGAAAACAACAAATATGGACAAAGAAATGCTTAGGACCAGCAAGAATCGGTAAGGGACTCCAGTTCAAACGAAGAAAAATAACGCGAGAAATACACAAAAAATACAATGGAAATATGATATGGTTTATGGGAGTATGGGATAAAGCCTAGAAAGTTTGGGGCCCATTGGATAACAATTTTCTTGAAGGATCAGCGCTTTTGGTGTGTTGATTACCACTAGAGGTGCTAGTGCGTAACATTTGGTATCAGAGCCAAGGTTCAATTCCTCATGGCAATATTGGTATGTTCCACATGCCTGAGGGCAAGCATCTCGAAGACGGGGAGGTGATATGGCCTATATATGGGATAAAGCCTAGAAATTTTGGGGCCCATCGTGATAACGATTTCCTTGAAGGATCCGCCCTTTTGGTGTGTTGGTTACCGCTAGAGGTGCTAGTACGTAACATAATACTTGATGATTAGGGCAGAATACAAGGGCTTGAGTTAGATGCCTCAAGATTGGCATTGAACCAGAATGGTTCAACAAGCATGAAACTCCTATATATATACGTAGACCAATGGTTAGGATTGCACCACTCTGATGGATGCGATCGTGCCAAGTGTCGCATATACACCTAGGTTCTAGAATGTTCTAGAATCTCCTAGAAACTGGTACAATAAGATGCAAGGTAATAATCTCAAGGATTATAGACAACTCAGTTGGCAAAGGTATGTGGCTTGCAACTAGAGAGTTGCATGTTCGAACCTAGTCTTGTGCAACTACTTTTTTGTATTCGTGTGATGACCACATTTGTAATGTACCCGTTTGGTCGTCACAATTACTATCAATAAGGTCATCCAAGTACTATCTGCTCTTCATTCCATTGCGTCGTCACAATTACTATCAATAAGGTCATCCATAAGTACTATCTGCTCTTCATTCCATTGCGATGCATTTCATGCAAGCCTCTTTGATCTTATTGGCACCTTAAAATCATGGGTCTTGCAATTTCTCACAATTTGACCATTCCTAACCGTTGGATCAAATATGGGTTCTAGTTTGGAATTTAGAGCCTCCTTGATCTTATTGGCACCTTAAAATCATGGGTCTTGCAATTTATCACAATCTGACCATTCCTAACCGTTGGATCAAATATAGGTTCTAGTTTGGAATTTGGAGTCTAGGAGATTATCACAATAATCTTTGGATCTTTTAGCATTTTAATCTAATTGTTATTATTTGGCAACGTGGCCCATCCTTAATCGACAGGTTTACTCATCCAACAATCCTAAGTATCCATTAGCCTCATGAGAGGGCAGAATCGGTTGAAACAACGCAGCGCTATCCGATATATTTTGCCTGAGATGCTCCGAATCTGTGATAAAACCTTTGACTCTATGATAAACGTCTTCCAAACATGTTGTGATAACTGAGCCGCGGAGCTTCCAAACCTGTAATAATTGAGCTGTGGATATATAGTTTGGGCCTACTAGTTAAAGGGGGTAATCTCTCTTGCTTGCCTGTTATAGCAGATAAATAGGCTTTCGCCCTCTTGGTCTCACCTGTTTATCTGCCCCAGTGGCAGATGAGATCTCCTTTACTCTTCATGCTCATTTTTGGAGGTGTGGATCAACCAGATTTGCTCAAATATGGCATTGTGATGCAATCAGATCTGGCGCTCTGGCTCTTAGCCATGTGTAAAGCCCAGCAAACTGTTTAGTGGGCCACGCTCTATGTCCTCTTCAGTAGATCTGCAGCAGCGGCAAGATCCTTCAGCTAGAATCTGCGGTTCATCTAGAACATGCTAAAGATATCTTCATGTTCCTCAGGCTTGATGATAATGATTTCCAGTCATTTCATCACATCAAGATGGCCTGGAGTGAGTTATGTTGTGATAGGAATTGGGTTGCAAGGACCCTTTTACATAGGCTCCAGCTCTGGCTTCCAAATTTTTGTGGAGAGCTCTACAAAGGGAGACGTCTCCAGCTTTAAGGTTTGCATTCTATTGGCTGAAGCAAGTTAAGTTACAAGGCAAGCCCTCCCTCCCTCTGGATGAACTAGGGGCATTGTATTTTAGAGTTAAATTGGCTCTTGGCACATCTCCAGTGATGAGAAGGATCTTCAGGCATGGATGGAAGTGCAACATTTATTTATCCCAGGGGAGACCTTCCTGCAATGCCTTGTTGAACATGGCGGTTAGTACCGGTGCCATGGTTGGCAGCCCCTACACTACCTTCGCCTCTGTGATTTTCAGCACCGGACCCTGCTAAGGGGGTAATGCTGCCCGTGCATCCTCAGGATTGTAGAGCTGCATTGCCCCCACTGCTTCGGGGTGATGTTCTTGTGGGCGGCACTAGCCTCCTGAGCACTCTTCGCCAGAAGGTCTTGGGATGACGTTCCAGGAAGAACATTTCTTCTTGATGGGCCGCAATGTACCTGGCCTTATAGAGATTATCACGATAAACTTTTGAACATTTTAAGATTCTATCTAAGTGTTATTATTTCGCAACATGGCCCATCCATCATTTGTGTTATTAAATCGTCGTTGCTTACGCATATAAGTAGACTAGAAATGGAGCCCAGCGTTGCTGGGCATAGCTAGGAACTGTAAATAATACACTGGAGAAAATTCTTAAATGTATTCACATTCTTAAAATCACACAATTAAGAGCATTTGACCATATTTCCACTTCCCTTTCTTTTTTTCCTTTTCTTTTTGCCTTTCCATGCTTTTTTTATTTTATTTTTTTATTTTCCCCTTTTCCATTTTTCCATTACCTTTTTTCTTTTTCCCCTATTCCATTTCTACCATCTCCCTTTTTCCTTTTTTGTTTTCCCCTTCATCGTTTTTTTTTTTAATTTCACATTCCCTTTTCTTCCATTTCTATTTGCCCTTTCCTTTCCCCATTTTCGCCCTTTCTCCATCCCTTTTCCTTTTTTTTTCTTTTTTTTTTGCTTCTATTTCTATTTTTCTATTCCTTGCTTTTCCCCTTTTCCTTTTTCTATTTTTATTTTTCCTTTTTGTTCCCCTCCCCTCTCCTTCCTATTTTCCCATTTTACGCGTATTTTTCCTTCATTCCTTTTTTTCTTCTCTACATTTCCCTTCCCCTTTTTCTTTACCTTTTTTTCCCTTTTCCTTTTTTCCCCTCCCCTCTCTTCCCCTCCCCTTCTCTTCGCTTCCCTTTTCCCTTTCAAACGGCTTTTTTCCCTTCTCTTTTCCTTATTTCTCAGCCCTTTCTCTATTTCACTTTTCCCTTCCATTTCCCCCTCCCCTCTCCCGCTACCTTTTCCTTTTCCTTTTCTCTTTTCCTTTTCCCATATCTCTTTTCCCCACCCTTTTTCTTCCCTCTCCTTTTTCCAGTGCCTTTTTTCCCTTTCCTGTATTTTCAAGCCTTTTTTCCATCTCATTCCTCCTTTGTTCTTTTCCCTTTCTTTTTTTTTCATACCTTCCCTTTTCCCCTTTCCTCTTCTTTTTTTCCCTTCTCTTTTCCATCCTTCCCTTTTCCAGTTTTCTCTATGCCCTTTTTCCTTCCCTTCTCCCTTCCCCCCCTCTTTTTCTTTTCCCTTTTCCTTTTCCTTTTTCCCTCCCTTCCCTTTTTCTTTTCCCCTTTTTTCGTGTCCTTTTCCCTTCTCTTTTTCTTCTTTCCCCACCTTTTTTCTCCCTTTCCCTTTCCTAGTGTCCCTTTTCGATCCCTCCTCCTCCCCCTTTCTTTTTCCCTTTTCCCTTCCCCTCTCTATCATTTTCCTCTTCCCCTTTTTCCCTTCCCTTTTACTCGTGTCTCGCCCTTTCTCTCTACCTTTTCCCTCTTCTCCTTTTCATAGTGTTCTTTTTTCTTTCCTTTTCTCCCATTATTTTCGTTCCCTTTTTTCCATGCTCTTTTCCCTTTCCTTTTCCCTCTTCCTTCTTTCCCTTTTACTCGTGTCTTTTTCCCTTTCACTTTTCCCTTTTCTCCTCCCTTTTCCTTTTGCCTTTCCTCTTAAGAGATCAGAGCATGGCCAATCATGGTGTTGGGAAGTCGTGCGATAAATCTCAACCTTCGGATGCAATCAGATGATCTCAACTATCCAAATTAGGGTTTGATTCATGACATACGCTATAACTTTATAATATAAGATGACCTTTCAGACAACGTAAATGCAACTTATGTTGCATTCAGCCCCCTAGGCCTATCGTGTGTTGCCATGTGTCCTATTTCCAGGAAAGTTAACTTAAATTAAATTCTGAATATTTACTTCACATTCTAAGTAGCGTTCTGATATTTCATTCTGTTTTTGCATTCTATATGATATTTCAGTTTTCATTCTGCAAAACCAAGAAAGAATGGTCGATTGGTCGATATTCTATCTGGCATTCCAGTTTTCATTCAGCAAAATCAAGAAAGGATGATCAAAAATCAATAAACTTTGGCATTTGTTAGCATTTTTACAGTGGATTTCAAAATAGTGCTCCTAAATCAGAACATCCATAACTCAAATCCAAAAACTATTTACTGTCCCGGGCTGCACATATATTTTCATTCTTGTTCCATATATTTTCATTCTTGTTCCATGCATAGAAGAACTAGGGAAGAACAAAACATGCACTTGGAATGTGGTTCATTCTTGAAAAACGCAACAGAAGCTAACATGTAGACCTGCACAAATAAATAAGAAAGCAGGCGAAGATTACAAAGCTTTAAAGAAAGAAACAGAAAACATGAGAGCTCTGAAGGAGTAAAACCTACCAGACAAATGACAAAGCAAATCTTCCTGAAAACACAAATGCAAGTAGATAATAGGCTCCAGATTTGACAAAATATGCAAGAAACATCAAGATTTGCAAAAAAGAACATCGGAGGAGCTACCACCTTTGTCATGGTCACAAGATCACTGGTGCCATCGGTGCCATAGCTGGCGCCTGCACAACAAAGTAGCCCATAAACTCTACAAGGAACAAAAAATCAAGCAAGATTGAAGATCGGCAACCTGGCACCACAGCGGAATGGCTCTATCATGGCCAAGGAAAGAGAGGAAGAAATGGTCGATCACGGCCTTGAAATGGATGTGGACACGTGGCACAACCTGATTCGCTGAATGAAACATATCTTGCATCCACGTTAAGAGAATTGCACTTTAGTGCAAATTCCCAGGGAGTCATCCCACCTCCGCGCGTTAGTGCAAATTCCCATGGAGTCATCCCCGCTCCCAAGGAGTCATCCCCGCCTCCGTGTTGACCTGCGTCGGCAGGGATTCCTCCCCGAGAATTTGCACTAAAGTGCAATTCTCTTGTACAACACTTCTCTTATACAGGGTAGTTCTCCCTTGTATAAATTACGAGCACTTTGCATGTGTTGGTGATTTCATATTGAAAAGGTAATGAAAGGCAATTTGAATTTAGCGTCCATTAAAATTTAAAGGCAAAAATTGCAATTTGAATTCAGAACTTGTTATTTGGGATAGAATTCCTAAAATTCTATGTTAGTAGGCCTGGCCACATGACAAAGTTTCTTGGCAGCCACCGTATCCGCCTCCGTAAACAATTCTAATACGAGAGAGGGCTGTTGATCCAATCTTAACGAGGACCCCCGAGATAACAGCAGGTGAGAACCTGCTATTCAATCTTCTTCTTCCTCTCCGCTTCTGTCTTTTAACAAGAGTTAACTAGCCTGTTAACAATGGCAGTCAAGGCACCCAGAAAAAGGGTACACTGAAAATCAGCCTCAGCACAAAAATGGGGCCCTCTACCTCCAAAATAGAGGGTGAGCTCCCCTAAAACGATGCATGTGGCCATCACTAGTGCTTTAAGATCACCAAAACCACTTCTTGATATAGCATTTATTGTGAGTCAGGGAATCGTGCTTCATAGACAAGGGGCGTGTTATCAAACGAGGGACTTAGAATCGTACTCAATCTATGCTTCATTTAGAATCACCGTTAGCAAATTTCATTCTTGATGCTATAGGAGGAATACGTGCAGTGTTTTTTAAGTGTGAGGCAATGCTACAAGAGGGAATACAGGTATCGTTTTCATAGTTGGGCATAATAGCAACACCTGATGAAAGAAATGTGCATGTGTGATTGAGAAAGAAAGGGCTTGCAACGACTACATAGAATGGCAATGGAACTCGAAGTTTAAGACAGCCAAATCAAACCTCTGTCCAACCAACTCTTCATGACTCCTATGGCCACATTATGCTTACAAATGTTCTAAAAGAATTAACCCCTCTCCAATGCCATATAACTTGCAAAGTTCAAAGACCACAATTGGTTTTGAGACAACCCTGGTGCATTAACACCTTCTCTGAGCTGTAACAGTAGCGTATCCATGGTTTACCAAATGATCCACATAGATTTAGGCTATAAACCTGTTTGTTTGCCTCCTAACAACTTTACTGATATGCTATGATCTTTCTATTTGAATCTACTCATTTATTTAATACAGATTTAAAATCCTGCTTATCCTGCAACTGAATAGTATCTGAAACCAAACTATTCATCATCTTCACAAGATAGATGTGGCATAAACCATGGCATTGTCTCACCATTTGAACTTGAATCCACCCTTATGCTTATGTTTATACTTTCCCTCTTTCTTATGCTTACCTTCTTTGTACTTCCCATGTTTATCCACCATTCCATGACTAGGAGCAGAAGGATAACCATGAGCGCCATGCTGCGGATTGTGACTAGGAGCAGAAGGATAACCATGACCGCCATGCTGAGGATTGTGACTTCCAGCAGGAGGATACCCATATTGTGGATTTGGTGGAGGGTATGCATAAGCAGGAGCATAATGACCTGGTGCAGCAGGTGCATAATGACCTGGTGCAGCAGGTGCATAATGACCTGGTGCAGCTGGTTGGAAACCTCCATAAGCAGGATAAGGTGAAGCATGGTGCTTTTCTTTCTCCTCTTTTTCTTTGTGCTTCTCCTTCTCCTTGTCCTTGTCTTTGTGCTTTTCACCCTTTTCTGAACCTCCATGTTTTTCTGGCTTTTCTAAATATCCAGCTGGGGGATATGGGCTACCATAAGCTGCTGCTGAGCTATATTTCTCCTTTTCCTTCTTCTCTGGACCTCCATGCATTTCTGGAATTACAGCAGCTGGTGGTGGATAAGCTGGATAAGCTGCTTGTGGCCCTGGAAGAGGTTCTGGTGACGTCATGCCGTAATAATTAGCAGCAGCAGGGGGATATGCTGCATGATGTGGAGGGTAATGTGCAGATGAATCTCCTGCTGGAGGATAAGGGGCGTTCTCAGAATGGCCTGGAGGTGGGTAAACCCCATACTGCCCAGGTGGGTAGCCAGTACCCTTTTCAGTTCCAAGCGCACTAACATTTGCAGCAATAGGCTGGCCCTGGATAGAAAATGAGATGTCAAAATGATGAGGTTTGTCATAAACCTTACAACCTACAATCTAATCTACCAAATAAATCTCCAGCTCTGTTGCTAATCATCAAATCAGTCTTTAAGCGCACACATCAAAGAATCACAGAATCTCAGCATGACCACAGCAAAGTCTTTAATTTATTCTGAACAAACATGAATGAATTAAATGGGAATAATACGTTCATGTACCACTTGTGCAAGACAATAGAAATGTCATGATACGTAGTAAGTCATTGGCTAACTCAAGCGAGTGCCCTTTTCAATCTGAATTTTTCAGTTCTCATGAACATGATGTCCAGTGTGAAGCCAGTGTTTTGTTGACATCAAGCAATAACTGATTATTACATGTTTTAAATTGTTTTGGTCTAAGGAGACATACCAGGCCTTGCAGCACCTTGTGGGCAATTCCAGGCTAACATAAATGCCTAGCCTAGCAGTTCTGACTGATGGACCAAAAAATTACTCTTTATAGAAACCAGGAAACCCAAGCATAAGTTGGTCTAGAATTCACCTTCGGCACAAAATTGAGTATAACCTTCACTTCTCCTTGAGGCCTACCAGATGGACGAACAACAGGATAAGCAGTTGCCGCAGTCTTACCTTCAGAGAAAGCTTTTGCTAGTGGAATCCTACAACAAGATAATAAGATCAAATTCATGCGTTTTTATTACGGTACAACAGGCAATGATGGGGATTGTGAGAAAAACGCACATGCTAAACCCTATTTCATCATCTTTGAATACATTTTCGTTAAAAATTCTGATACCGATACTTGCTGTACTCTTATCCACGTTGAAATTGAATCTTTGATTCCATGTTGGATGAGACCCTTGATCTACATGTCAAATTGGTACGATCTTACATAATGCAAAATCCACCAAAGCATTTATGGTAAGATCCTAATATTTTACCATCTGCGGTGGTGCTTCTTTTTTGTTGAGCCCCGCATGTAATAACTGCATACGGATCAGATTTACCTGCATTAACGTCGTGAACTTCTTATTCATCTTCCCAGCCAGCTAAAAACCCTAGAATCTTGTCCATAAATTAAATCTAGCATCTCTAATTTATTCCATTAATCATTTTAACTTGAAACTAGTGGACAAAAGATGGCTACACTACGTACTGAAGTATGTGACACACCAGAATTTGTTAAGCCTGGCACAAGTGACAGCCAATATGCAAATTAGATGGACAAGAAAAGTGTCCACAAAGAAAAATAGAAATCCTTAAGAACAAAACAAATAATGCAACTAAGCGTGTCTGTTCAGCTGTTCGCGATCTATAAAATACGCAATCATAAGCAGAAAACCTAACTGAATCGATTTGAGCTGAATGAAAGAAATGGGAATAAAACCTAGTAGCTCAGTATCCTTGAGATTTTGAGCACCAACAAGGATAACTTCTAGCGTCCCTTCCGGCATATTCCCCAAGCTTAAACTTCGAGCGCCTAGCAGTCCTTTTTACATACAGACAAGCTCACGCAGTTGGAAAGTCCTGCCGACACATTTCCTACTTTTCCCCACGCGCCAACATTATTTCGAGCCTTTTTCCTTTTCTGAATTACAATAAATTTATCGCTACGGCTGAACATCTTTGGTTCCAAAAATATCCTTTGCCCACTATATTGTTATTGATCAAATGATTGAAGCAACAAGCAGGGTACAAAGAATAGAACAAGAACAATGATTGCTTGAAACTTGGTATTGATCTTCTGAAGCGTACATCCTTTTATACACCACAATAGAATCTCCCTTTAATAGAGCAGGTAGAGATTCTTTCTAAACTTAGAACATTGATTACAACAAACAAACTGCAGATTCCTAGTATTAAGTGCTTGATTCTCGACCTTTAATTCTCAACACTCCCCCTTAAAAAGGTCAGGGAATCATGCCAATTGTCTTCAGATGAGTCAGCAGCTTTGGAGAATTCAGTGCCTTAGTAAACATGCCTGCAGCTAATTTTTCTGGACTGCAGTATGAGAGTTGTACTCTTCCATCATCTACCATTTGTCTGACCAAATGATATTTAATATCAATATGCTTCATTCGTTGATGCATCACTGGATTGTGTGAAATGGCAATTGCTCCCTGATTATCACTGAAAATCTTCACAAAGTTTTCTGTGATGACTCCAATCTCCATACCAAGGTGCTGTAACCATACTGCCTCGTTACATGTATTAGCTAGTGCAACATACTCAGCCTCTGTGGTGGATTGGGCAATGCATCTCTGTTTAGAACTCTTTCAACTGATGGCCCCCCCTGTCATTACAAATACATAGCCTGAAGTTGAAGTCCTGTCATGATAATTTCCAGCCCAGTCCGAATCTGAAAACCCTATCACTTCCATTCCATCAGCTGATTTGTAAGCTATTCCAAGATTAATAGTCCCTGCTATGTACTTTAAGCATCTCTTGAGTGCCAAGCAATGAGTGTGTCTGGGATTTTCAGAGAATTGGCTTAGCTTGCAAACAGTAAATGACAGATTAGGCCTTGTAGTAAGAGCAGCAAAACTGAGAGATCCAATGAGGCTTCTATATTGTTCATGATAGGCTTGAGTGGATGGGAAACATGGGGGATCAGAGGGCAACAAGACGGTGGCAAATTCCATAGGTGTGGCAACAGTTTTACAGGAGAGCAGACCAAGTCTAGTAACAAGCTCAATAAGATACTTGCTTTGTTTTAAATGCATAAGTCCTTGGGATTGATCATAGTGTATCTCTATTCCTAGAAAATAATGAACTGGCCCTAAATCTTTCATTCTAAAGAGGTTGTTCAATTGTCTTTTAGTCTCAATCATATCTTCTTCTCTCTCAGCTATGATCAAAAGGTCGTCTACATAACATAGGATAAACAATGGCTTTGGCACAAGTTTGATGTATACACTTGAATCAGAAGTGCTTGGCTGAAAGTGAAGACTTACAAGAGTTTGATGCAGTCTCTCATACCATGCTCGAGGTGCCTGCCGAAGTCCATACAGTGCCTTTTGAAGCAAACATACTTCATCTTCTGAATTTCCCTGCTCAAATCCTTGGGGTTGTTCGATATCATTAGGGCGGATTTGGGGTCTGAAAATGGCCCATATCTTGGGTTAAAGATTTCCACGTCAGATTCGCCAGGACCAATCAGGTTTGCGCCTTTTTTACGAAAGTCAGTATTACTTGGCAGGTAGAAGGATGAGCAGGCTTACTTGGCATCCACATGGCGTATTCTCATAGGGGATGCCTGCACTTTTATTGCAACCATTTTAATGGCCCGTATTTTTCGGGAGTCGCTTCGCCGCCCAAAATAATGGTGACTTTGACCGCCTACTGTCAGCGTCACCAACTCCCTTATCAAATTTTGGCGCCAAACTTCTGTACTGTCACTCCGGCGCCTCTACGTGCATCCTCTCCGCCTTCACTCCTCATCACGCAATCCATGTCTCCCTGTAATTTACGTGTTCTTGCTCCATTTACGTAACTCCCAAGGTCAAGAAGTGGGAGGTTTTGTCTCAATAGGTTAGGTGGGTGAGTATCGCCATCAACGAGGGGCGAGCATAGAGTTAGCGACAAAGGCGATCGGGCGTCTGCGGACACATTGGATAGGTAGGATAAAAGAGTTCAAGTTGAATTCTAGCGGTAGGAAAGTGGAAAGTATAACAATACGACATGCATATACCCCTTCCGATATGGCCAAAGAGCTAATCTCCACCAAAAAAGCGGCTTCCCAAAATTGCCCTTAAATGGTAACCACCTTAATCGGATCACCACGACGCGAAGCTATCTGTCGACTACTTAAGCTGCGTAGAGATAGTTTCGTCGTGTGATCTCCTTTATCTTTTCATTTCTTTTCGTTGACACGTGTTTACAAACAAATTTATTGTCCAGGTTTATGTTTATCAGACGTCGTGGATGTCATTCCGGCCGAAAGTATTAGTAGTGTACTTGTCGTGTATCACATAGACATCGGAATTGTCCTTTTCCAAGGTATGGATGCCGTGACCTTGCGGGGTATAGGCATCTGGTTTTACGGACATGATTATAACGTAAAGGTCAGGAAACGAGCTTGAGGCCGGTTGAATTGCCCCCTTTAAGTGAACTTTGTAAGCCACAGACTAATGAGAACAATGTAATTGCAATGAAGAAATGCATGGCTGACGAGGTGCAAGCGGGAATGTCTGAAAACGGAGGCGTGAGGATGAGTTTCAAAATCTTCACACCGTTTGAGGTATTGGCTAACATATTCCAGATGGCGCAGGAAGTTCGAAAAGCTCCAAAGACATATCGTGCTTTCTCCCCCCCGCCGATTTTGTGGATGGCTTATTTTTGGTTCCGACTGGGATGTTGATTCCACGAATCATCCGGTCAACTATGAGAGGTCAGCGTAGTTAAGTCCTCCTTTAAGTTCGAGATACTTTCTTCCAAAACAATATTTATCGTTAATTGTCAACTAGAAGCGAAGGAAACGAGAAAAAAGAGAGGTCGCACAACTTTTGGGAGCCGTTTGAGGACCATAATGAGACACTTTCCGTCGCGGTGGATATTCGAGTATGGAGAGGGAGGAAGTCATTTATACAGCCACCATGGAAAGCGAATGGCCATTATCGAGCTAAGAGTGCTAATGGAGACGAGAGGAGATTTGCGGCGACTTCCATTATTTCATTGATGGCATTAGGGTTGGTTACATGCAAGAGGGAAATGTAAAGTTTAGTGAGTTCGCGATCAACAAGAAATTGTCTATCGCCTAGCGCTTTGAATCTCGGTTATTTATTTGTGTTTTTTGTCCAGATGTTTTTTTAGGGTTCCGTATTTTGTCCGATATTTTTTTAGGGTTCCGTACAATTATTTAAAAACGTTACCATCATATTTTACTTTAACTTCTGTTTTTTACTATTTATCTCTTGCCAGTTGTCTATTTTTGTCAGTGTTCGTAGTATAAAGCGCCATCCGCTGAGAAGCCATGGCAAGAACTAAGCAAACTGCAAGGATCCGGCCCGTGTGGTGTAAGGCCGGTGATTACATTAGTCCGCCTCCTTCATCCGAATCGAAGTCTCGATAGAGATTCTCCTCCTCCCACCATGCCTAATGTACGGAGACCCTAAAAAGAAATCCCATGGCGGGCGGCATGAGAAGCAGCTCCGGAGTAAGTAGGGAGGTGCACTCCGGTTCGGAGACGGAGGATGAAAATGTGAGAGACCGGCGAGCAGAATATGACGCCGGATTAATTATTGGGCAGCCGCCTCTTCTTGCTCTTACTGCTCCTCCTGCTCCTCCTGTGGAGGCGCCAGAACCTTCAAATCAAAGGAGGAGGCCCAACGCCCGAAAGGGGAAGGCGACCAGAAATGTGAGGAGGCGGTAGGAAGAGGGAGGAACAACCCGCAAATCTTTGGGGTGAGGAGGCGGCGGAAGAGTCGGCCCGAGCAAAGCTCCAAAATTTGGGGTGGGTGAGGGTAGTGGTAGGAAGCGGAAGCCGAGCTTGGCATTAAAAGCCCGAGATTAAGAAGTATCGGAAGAGCACCGAGATGGTCATTGGCGTCTCCCATTTGCGGGCTCGTGAAAGAGATTACGCAAGAGTGTGGTGCGATACATCATACCGATTCTGAGAATTCAAGCAAGCGCCTTAAATGCTCTTCAAATGGCCGGAAGGCGGTTGGTGTCGATACGTTCGAGGACTCGCGGCTTGCAGCAATACATGCCAAGCGGGTGATTGTCATGCCCAAGGACATGTGCCTCGTCTTACGCATAAGGGATCCAGTACTATGGTCAAAATTTTATGGCTGAATACAACAAGAAGAAAGACCCCCGAAAAAAAGGCCGGTGAAATGCCTTTGTTTTTTCATATGTATAATATTCTTTAATGTAATGGCTTTATAAGCTTAATTTCTTAGTCCATTTCTTTCTTAGAAGCCTAGCCTCGCATTTTTGTTTTTTTTTTTTTTTAATGTTATCGTGTGGGATCACACGACGCCAAGCAGCAAGCATTGTGCTTTTTGTTGCACATAGTAGTCTTCGGCGTCGTGTGATCCAACCCTAACCCTAACCCTAACCCTAAAATATGCGGACAAATCTCCCCACAACGGTTTGTGTCCCCTTTCATAATCGACAAGCGGCTACTTGAGGAGTTCGAAGTGTGGCGCTTTACCGGGCTCCTAAACATCTTCTTGCTTTCCTCGTGCGCTTCGCCATGGATTGTTATGTGAAGTTCGGAATGGTATGCATCAGCCCCTCATGACAACGAGGAAATTGCGGCCGACCGCGATTTATCCGTTCTATTGCAAGGAGTTGGACATCATGGCAAGCGATGGCGAGCTTGGATGCTATCGCGAGGTTGCCTTAGCTTTCACCCCGGACCGCTTGGTCTCGGCGCCCGTCCTTTGCGGATGTCCCTGGCTCGTGGATTCCAAAACCAGCTCTAGAGGCGGCTTCCCATTTGCAAACAGCGAAGATGTTTTTCAAGAATGCTGCGCAACAGGCTCCTCCTGGCTGCGTCCTTGTACTTAAGAAGGTATCTTATTTCTCTTTGCCGTTTGCATTTGCTAGTTATTGCATTACGCTTTCGTGGCCCGAAGATACACCGGAAACAATGAAATCTTTAAGCCAATGGGGGTCGGGTTATGTGTGATGATGCTGACTATGGCGTAGAAATGGAGATAGATCTACAAGAAGAAGAGCAAGAATGTAGGAGTTTTAGCCGGCCGACGCATTGGCCTTGGGTGAACCGAGGAGGAGGGAAATGATTCTGAAGGTGATGAGGATGGGGATGAGGATGAAAAGAAGTTGTCTGACATAACGCCAATTTTAGTGGAAGGCAAAGAATACCTATTGCTAAGTGATATACTGAGGAACCCGTCTTTGTTACGAATGTGTGCTAGGGAAGACGAGCTTATCAGTACCTTGGCCGAATGGGTAAACCTAGGCCTAGATTTTGAAGAGGATTTGGACAAAGAGATGTTTGAAGTGTCTAATTATACCGGCAATGCTATAAAGCTTAAAGAAGCCTATGAGAGGCTGGAGTCTCGATTTGCTCAAGAGGAGGTGAATCTACCAACGGAAGAAGAATTCCAGCGTCTCCGTGCAAAGCTGCCAACAGGATCTGAGGTTTAAGGGGCCCTTGAGTCAATCGCGGCAGCATAAGCCTCATAGATGAGGATAAATGTGAAGAAGATAAGCTTGAGGGTTCTTATTTGTGGGAAGTAGATGATTTTTCTTGCCGACATGCACGCGGGGGACAGGAAAGATTGAAGGACTCTACATTGTTACGATATATCTCAAGATTCGTTAATAAGTAGATAATCGTCTTCAGCAGAACTTTCAGTCCAAAAGGTGCAGAGTTTGTCTATTACATCCGTGCATTATGCATGTTCGGGAACCATTCCCAATTGGCATCAAACACTGAAAGGGTGATAGCAATTTGAGGATGTTGTGCTACAATATTTTGGCGACCAAGCCGGTCTGCTTGGCGAGCAATATGTTAAATTTTTTAGTCTGGCGGGCTTGACTCACCCAAGGTTGGAAGCCGGGGGTCGATAACATGGAAGTTATTGCCTTGTTGGATCGGTCTGCGGCGGGGGATTGAAAGAGCATGAAATTGACGACGAAGCTTGAAAAATTGGAAGTTATATATTTTCCAACTTGTATCGGTAAAATTATTTATGTACAGATTGTCCTTCTGAAATTCCTAATAAAAATTATTTTATTTGTATTTATTCACATCACGCGAAATACATCAGTCTGATTTTCTGTCATATCTAGGTTTTCGCGTCGTGTGATATTTATCTCGAAGAAATGAAATATTATTGGAAAAAAACAATTAATTTATTTATTCCTCACACGACGGCCGAGAAGCAACTTCGTGTGACTCATGTTATAAATAGAAGACCGATGTCCCTCTCGACCTCGATCGCCGGAAACTACGCTCATCTTCTACTTCCGGCTTCCGCCTTCCACCTTCCGCTCGATGGCATCATCATCTTCCTCTAGCAAGCGACCACGCCAAGATAGCACTCCCGGTGCCTTGAGCTGCCGTGGACATCACCCTTGCAGTGGTGATGAAGAGATTCAAGGAGATCCATGATGAAAACAACCGTCTCGTCGCCGAGAATATGGAGGCGGTCGACAGATTAGCCTTCACGAGGGAGTTGCTGCACGAGCGAGACATTGAGCTCGTGAAAACATTCGCCATGTACCAAGAGGCGACGAGCCGCAGGGCCGAGGCAGTTGAAACTGCTCACAGTATTTCGCAGGCCTTAGAAGATATGGAGAAGAAGCTCCGAGCTGCGAAGGATGAGAACGCAGCCTTACGGCTTCAGCTGCAGGACATGAAAATCAGCTAGAGGATCATGAAGATCCATCTATCTATTTTTTGCTTCAAAGAAAAGTTTTCTCTATTTTTTGCTTCTATCTATCCTCTTGTTCCAATATATGTTCTGTTTTATTAAAAGATCATACGACGCGAAATGCCTTGCTTGCAATTAGGTAGCAATCGATGGATTTCGCATCGTGTGATCTCCATGCCGTTCTATTTTGCTTCAATGAGAAGTTCTATCTTTAGTTATGTATCAGTAAAATTACTTATGTATAGATTGTATCACCGAAATTATCAATAAAATTATCACCACGAGCTTTCTGCGGAAGAAAAGGCGTGAGAAGAAATAACGGTCCTTTTTCCTCACCACGGCCGAGAAGTAGCGGTCCATTTTCGGCCCGACCGGCATCCCGGCGTCGTGTGACTCAACTACTACGAAATCCCTGTTATAAATAGAAGACCTTCTATCTTGCCTTCGACCTCCGATCCTCTTCCGTATACATACGCTCATCTTCTCCGCCTTCCGCCTTCCATATACGCTCGATGGCATCTTCATCCTTCTCCGATAGCGGGCGCCCAGAGCTGCAGCGGACATCACCCTTGCGGTGGTGATGAAGAGATTCAGGAGGTTCACGGCGAAGCGGCCGCCGTCGTCGCCGAGAAGATGGAGGCGGTCGGCAGGTTGGAATTCACGCGAGGCTGCTTTGCATGGCGAGACCTTGAGCTCAGCGGCAACATTAACCGTGTACCGAGAGGCCAATAGCCGTAGAGTCGAGGCGGTTTAAGCGCACACAATATTTCGCAGCGCTAGAAGATATGGAGAAGAAGCTTCGAAAGCGCGAGGAGGATGAGAGCGTAACTTTACGGCTTGACTTCTGAGGATCATGAAGATCCCTAGCCATTGTATATATATTTTTTGTTTCAAAGAAAAGTTTTCTCTATTTCTTGCTTCTATATGTTCTCTTGTTTTGTTTTATTAAAAGATCACACGACGGAAATGCCATGCTTGCAATTAGGTAGCAATCAATGGATTTGGCGTCGTATGATCCACAACGATACACCTCGTTGTATGTATAAATTCTAATTTATTAATGGAAAACTATATGTAACACAAATATCTAGCTAGATTATGTGATAACTTGCGGGTAAATGCGAATTAGTCATATCTAGGATTGGTATGTGGATGACAACGTCTATTCACATACGTGGCATGTGGATGACAACGTCATGCCAAGGGCGTGGCATCATTTGCCACAATAACTGCCTTGTCTTTTGTGCGGCCTGCATACGAGACGGCTAGGATATGACGGATCCCATGATGCGAACATAGGCTACCGTTGCCTAATTGCATGCTATAATTTAAGCCTCGTGAGGATTATTACACAACTTTATTGGTACTTCGAACCGTAGATTCCAACGTATCTCTAGTTTCTATATAAAGCGTCGGAGGCCTTTGTCTTCTCCTATCCGCCATCTCTGTTCTACCACATCCGCCCTCGGCCATCTCTCCTGTTCTCCCATCACTTTCAATGGCCTCCGGCTCGGTTCCATCCCCCTGAGAGATCTTGTCTCAAGTTACGGTCAAGAAAATTAAGAACATTCGTCTTTGAAGCGGAGGAGCGGATCCGCCTTCTAAAAAAAAAGAATGATGAAGGCGTGCCAAAATTTGGTTGCGGCGAGGAGGACAAGGCCGCCTTCTATAGGGAGGTGATTTTTAGTCTTGGCGACAATCGGCGGGCTGCCTTTAGACCGCGAATTGCGGCGCCCACGAGATATAACCTCAAGAGAGGCTTAGGGCCATAATCAGGCGGAGAGGCTGCCCGAGCTCAACTTCGATGGCGGGAAGATAAGGTTGCGGAATATGAGAGCGTGGTTTTGGCGGGGCGGGCATTGGAGGGCGAGAAAAAAATTATCACGCGCCCTCCGGGAAGAGCTTGCCCGGCGATCATAGGCATCGGGCTCCTCCTAGAGGGGCCCGTTTTTTTTTTTAATGTTTGTAATTATTTTATTTCTCAATGGGAAAAGTTTTTGACAAATGTGCGAATATTACGTTTCCTATTTTTTATTTTCAATATCCGTGGTAGAGAGAATGACAAAGGCGGATCACCGCGAAGCGAAACCCTTCATAGGGTTTTAAAGCTCGTGTCTTGATTCCGTGGTGTGATACAATGTAGTTAGAATAGTTATTAATGTGTTCGGTAGGACGGTACCATTAATGTGTTCTAGCTTCGACAAACGAATCTGACGAATGATCATTTGTGTTTAATATGTTCAAGCTAATATGTATAAATTGAGGTCCTTGCATTGTGTTCCTTCCGTGGGTTAGAGTCTTTGCTCCTCACTTCTATAATCTTAACGTCCCTCCCATTTGTCATCTATGGCCTCCACATCCTCAACCAGCTGATAAGGGAAAACACAAGAGGATAGAACTCCCTTCGACATAGTGTTGGATGTTCTAATGAAGAGGTTGAAGGAGTAAGATGATCTTCTAAAGGAAAAAGCGCCGTTACAATTCAAAGAGAAAGAAAGAAGAGAATGAATTCAACCTTCTCATGCTTCGTAGCGGGGAGAGGCAAATCAGGCGGTTGAATAGAAGGCCGAGACGGATGACATGCCCCAACAACTTTACTGCTTGAGGTGGTTATGGCGGCAACGAGGTTGCTAATTCAGGTAGAAGAACACGTTGTGCTATTGGGACGGGAGGCGGGACATGTACAAAGAGATGGTGGATGATTGGAGGAACGTTTGGATAGGGTGATTGCTCGCTTGAGGAGAAGAGATGAAGGCGAAGAGGCGAGGGGGGCGGAGCTGATGATGATGATGAAGATAATGAAGAAGAGCTCGCCTTTGGAGCAACAATGAGTCGTTGTATTTTGTTTTTCAATGTAACATCTTTCACAACTTTAATCAAAAGTAACCTTTTTTATTATTATCTTGTAAAGCTTCACACGACGGCGAAACCACATAAATGCAAGCAATAGCGAACTCCTTTATTGGCGCCAGGTATGATAAAATAAGATCACCTGACCTTGAAGCTACGGTTGTGCAAACAAGGTTGGAGGCAAGTGCCGGCGTCGTGTGAACATGCTACACATTACAAGTATACTTTTACCGATTCTTTGTCTCTTAGATCTCCTTTTGTTGCGATGCTAGTGGGGCCCTAGAATTTTGCCACTTTCCGTTTTCTCTTCAGCATTATGCCAATGGTGTTTACGACTTCTGGGTTGCTCCTTATAGCGACCTTCTTGTAAATATTTAGCCATCGCCCTTCTATAAAACCACTCGTCATCTGTCTTAGAGGGTTGGTTCCCACATTTCCACCCCTCTTTGAGTGTTACGATGAAAGGCTATTTTAGCTTGTTTATCACGACTTCTCCATGCCTTGTGCACTCCACCTTTGCTAGGCTTCCATACTTCCTAAAAACCAAGGTGCATGAGCCCAAAAGATGTGCAAGTAGTGCGTGACTTCACTCTCCCCATGCGTCTATGAAAGCTTTAATAAATTTGTTATTCGCTTGCACGAACATTTCTGCATCTTCTCTTGTAAGGTCCATTCTCTGAATGTATGGCAACAATTCGGACAATGCATCCCATGCTTTTTTTTCCTCAATGCCGAAGCGAAGCGCCATATGTGCGGTCAGCTCTGCATCGACCAGCAATTTTCAAATTCATAGACCTTTTCTCCCATCGGTTTCCGTTCGAGCCTCTCTATGATTCTTTATGAAGCGTCGAGCTTTCACCCCTCAATTGACACCTTCACGAGGCACACTTGTTCTTCTGCCCGTTTCTCATCGAGCTCTAATCTTACATTGCCGCCATGCAAACCACGCTTACGATAGAACATGTTCAACTCTCTGAATTCCTTCCTCTCTTCTCTTCTTGTGCGAAATGTTCCACAATCTGCGACTCAAAAATATCATCTTGTCGATGATTCTCACAAAAGCCGTGCAAAGTGCGGATATGAACCCTCTCTAATGGAATGGGGAAAATGCCATGGAACTTGGGATCTTCTTCTCCTCTATTAGGAGCATTTGCTTGGTTAAGGGACAAGGTTGAAGCAGTCTTCCCGTGCTTGACTTCCTTGCATGATTGCGATCTGAGACAACTTTTGCATGTTCCTTGTCCTCCTCCACTTATGTTGTACATTGCTTTCTCGTTTTTTAAATCGGGCGCCAAGTGAAAAATTACTTTGTAAGATCCATAGTGATCTACTTGCAATTTTCCCCTCCCTCGAATCTAGATATTAGACTCGGGATGTCAGTTTGATTGAACACCCATTTCAATACCTCGTGGGTTTCTTTCTGAACTTTAAAGAGACCTAACCACCGGATGTCATCTTGATTGACATGAGAACCATTTTGACACGCTTCTTCTCCTCGTCCGTCACCTCTACATCTTTTTTATTATTCTTGTTGCTCTTTGATTTAGCATGTGCAATTGCATTCTCAATTGCTCTATTCATGATGACAACGGATACCCTCTCATACTTCTCAAACTTGGTCAGTTCCATTTCATCCAATTTTATGCAAACTTCAATCTCACCATTAGTTTCTGCAACTGTTAAGTCATAATATTTGACAAGGAATTGTAAGAGAGTAACCAGGTCAACCCAAAGATTATTGCGTTCATTCATTCCAACTATATCACAACAATCCTTGCCATTCTTATCTTTTATGGCTATGGCAGGACCAGCACATTCAACGTGGTGCATCTCTCCTAATATGGCATACACCATCTTTGTCCTAGTAACCCTTGTATTCTCGACAATTTGTGGACGTGGAGCGAATACTTATTTTGTGCCCATTCTTTTCAACGCTTCGTGGAATGACTTGAATAGAGAACGGTAACCAAGCCTACTGATGCCTACATCATCACAAACAGTCTGTACATCTGTCGCTTCTAACTTCTTGTAGATCTCTCCTAGTACCATTTCCAATACCATCTTCTTGAGAGAAGAGTTGTAGGGCTGACAAATCATGTCCACTATCTCCCTGTTTGTCGCTAGGTTCTTCACTACGTAACCAAGATTGCTTCTAGTTTCCCCAGATCTTAATTGGCCTTTGCTAGTGTTGTAAACGGACCTTGTGGCCGTGATCCTGCGTCTGAATGCACCTGATCCAAACTTTAGTTCCTCTATCGGTCGATAGTGCTTCTTCCTTTCTCGCAAGCCAAGGGGTGTTTTCTTCAAATTCTTTAACCTACATTGAAGCCCAAAGTTTGCTCTTTCCAGCTCTTGGATCTTTTCTTGCAGCTGCCCTATCACCAACTTGGACTTGTCCACCATTATCTCAAAAAGTTTCCCTCCCCAAATTTGTCATTCCTTTCCTTCATCACGATTGGAGTAATGAAGGCGAGAGAAAAAAAAAGAGCTGCTGGTTTAAGTTATAATTCTCTTGTGACAATCGGGGCGGCTCATCTCAAGGAAGCGTATTCGATTCGAATGCCTTCATCCTCTCTCAATCTCTCACAAAATCCCAAGAGGCCGAGTTACCGTCACCACAAAATCGGACTAAACTTGAAGCGTCCCGAAATAGCGGTTTCTTGCCCTCAACGGATCAATGGATATAAAGCGCCATCGCCCGGATGTCGACACTTTTTGAGCACGCAAGGCGCAACATGTCGAGGTCTAAGTTCTTATTTTTAGACCTCCTTTTTGCGATTGAAGACCGGAGCATATTCGTGAGTCGGGTTGGATCCTTATCCACACATCATTTGGAGCTTCCATGCAGCGTGGATCGCACGGTCGCGAAATGAAGATGTACAATTTGTATGCCCCAAATTAAGCCGTTTGAGCGAGCGTCCGCATTACTAACCTCGTTTTTGAAATTTGCAGCGTGCATATGGAAATCGAAAAGTCCATTCTCCTACAATCCATGCTTTTATACATAAGCAAATTCAAAATTCGAATTGTAGGGGGGGAAGCTTTGTATTGGGATGAAGTAAAGATCCGGTTCACGAACTTTTAAGGCGCAATCGCGGCCTCGAAACAAAAGTCGATACAAAGCTTCAACCTACACATTCAAATTTTGAAATGTAGAAGGCGGGGAAGCTTGTATGGCCATAACCTCTAAATGAAAAATAGCGCAAGACAAGAATCGGTGATGCGCATGCTTGGTATCTGACAAACCAAGAGACACCGTCATGAGTTGCCGGTATGCTATAATGCAAGTGGCTTTTTAGAAGTGCCACGTGTTGCGTCAATCTGTCTGACAACCAACAGAATTAAATACATACGGCGCCATAAATGTGCGATCCTCCTTATTCCGGGAGAATATTCCAAGCAAATCTGACGGGAAAAAAGGAGCGGAAATATGACGTGGAATGGCTGATAGGAGGCCATTTTAGTTCATAAAACATAATATAACTTGGAATGATACATATTTTATATGCAAATGGGAGACTATTGATGAGGGACTTGGTGTTATTATCTATTGACAACAAACAAGAAAGTGGATCACACCATGCGAATTTAGTATATTCCAACCTTTTAGCTTATACAAAATTCGCTTGGTGTGATCTTTTTGGAAAAAGATGACTTCCTATAGTAAAATTACTTTGATTATCTTTTAATAAAAGAAATATATATGTATCTTATTTGAAGTTAAGTGTGGATATGTGACGGGCTCATTTATTGATAAAGTGTTTGCTTTTTGAAAAAGGCTAATAACTTTATGTACTACTAGAGTTGGTAAAGTATTTTAGATGCAAATGGGATGCTTGATGTGATCCTTCTTAAAAAAAGATATGCTCTTTGAAAATGACTAATAACTTTATGCACTTAGGGTGGTAAAGCATTAAATGAGAAGGGGTACTTGTGTTTAATTTTAATTTGACAACAAATAAGAAAGTAAATCACACGATGCGAATTTAGTGTGTTCCATTTTTGTTGCATATGTACTATTCGCTTGGTGTGATCCTTCTTGAAAAATAATATGCTCTTTCAAAAGGGATAATGACTTATGTACTTAAGAGTGGTAACACATGTACAGTAAAAAAACAAGTTAGGTATTCAAATGGAATTAGAAGCAAAAACTTTTTACATTCAAAATTTTTTATGGCCGTATGGCTTTACATCAGAACATCATTTTGTAAATTTAAATGCCCGGAGGCTTCAACTATTCACAACAAAAAAGCCCGGAGGCTTGCAGTCATATGGTAAGAAGCTGGAGGCTAAGAACAAGGAAAAAAAATAAGAGGTGCTCTGCCCTAACAAATTTCATTCATCTGCTTCACCATCTGAAAAAAAAAAAAATAAGAAATAACCGTTAGTTGAATGCTTAAGAAAAGAAAGAAAACATGCATGTACCATGAACTAACGCCATGAGCTCCTCAAGTCGCAATGGATTCATCTTCAACTTCTTCATCTTCTTCATCATCTTCGGCTTCTTCTCCTTCGGTAGACCACTCATTCTCTGAAGAATCTCCTATCCAGCCTTCAAGAACACCTGTGATGAACTCCTGCTCCGAAATTTCCTCTGATTCCTCATTCTCTGATTCCTCGTCAAAGGAATCAGAGGAATCAGAGGCATTCAGAGCAAGAACCGTGGGCAGCGGAGGGAACTGCGGAGGGAACACCTCTTCCAGCCGTAATAGGCGCCTCTTGGAGGACACCTCCGGCTCTTTCGTAGCTGATCTCTTCATGGCGATGGACTAGAAATTGGTAGGAGGATCTAGCGAAGATTGGGAGGAGATTGGGGGAGAATGGGCCAATCTAGGTTGGAATAGATATATCTTTGGATTAGGCGTGAAAATCGTAGGAATGATTCGTATTCCAGTCCTATCAACCATCATTACATGCCATTATGTGCATATCTCGAAATTTGAGCCATATCCAATATCTTCCTTTTTTAACCTTATTCCTAAATATCCAATATCTTCCTTTTTTAACCTTATTCCTAAATATCCAATATCTTCCTTTTTTAACCTTATTCCTAAACCTATATGATTTGAGTTTAACCTGAAAATGAACACCGATATAATTCGAATTTAACATACTATTTAATACCAAGATGCTACGTCACACTATGTCGATAATTGGGATTTAAAAAAAAAAACACTCCAAACCCTCCTCGAGAAAACCACGTAAGTGCCGACCTCACTTGTGTTTAAGTTTAATTTGACAACAAGCAACTTCCATCTTGTGTAGATCGTGACGGTCTTGAAATGAAGGTGTGGTATTTTTATGCCCCAACACAATTAAGCCGTGTGAGCCGAACGTCATTACTAACCGTTTTTGAAATTTGCAACGTGCATATGGAAATTGAAAAGTCCATTCTCCTACAATCCATGCTTTTATACATTAAGCAAATTCAAATTTCGAATTGTAGGGGCGGGAAGCCTGTATTAGGATGAAGTGAAGATCGGTTAAAAAGCACGCGCATGGCGCCTCGAAAATGAAAGTCTGATCTGATACAAAGCTTCAACCTACACATTCAAATTTTGAAATGTAGAAGGCGGTGACGCGCACGCTTGGTATCTGACAAACCAAGAGACACCGTCATGAGTTGCCGGTATGCTATAATGCAAGTGGCATTTTAGAAGCGCCACGTGTTGCATCAGTCCGTCTGACAACCAACAGAATTAAATACATATGGCGCCATGAATGTGCAATCCCCCTTATTCCGGAAGAATATTCCAAGCAAATCTGTAATTATGAGAGTTTGGTATCCTAGGTGGCATGGGAAAAAAGGAGCGGAAATATGACGTGGAATGGCTGATAGGAGGCCATTTTGAGACCCCAAATCCGCCCTAATGATACCTCTTCTTGCAAGTCACCATGCAAGAATGTATTGGTGACATCCATTTGATGCACAAAGTATTTGTTTTGAGTTGCAAATGCCAACAGAGTCCTAATAGAGGTCATCTTAGCAACATGTGCAAAAGTTTGGTCAAAATCAATACCTTAGGTCTGTGTGAATCCTTTGGCAACAAACCGGGCCTTGAATCTCTCCACACATCCATCAGAGTTGTACTTGATCTTGAATACCCAACGAGATCCAACCACTGTGTGATCTGCAGGTCTAGGCACAATTCTCCAAGTTTGAGCTTCTATGATTGACTGATATTCGGCCTTCATAGCATGAACCCATTTGAGTTTTTCTGGACTGCTCATGGCCATCTCATAACTTGAAGGTTCTGCAAACACTTCTATGGTAGAAAATGCATAATCTTTGGCCCAAACAGGAGGCCTTCTCATCCGAATAGGTCTGGAGATGGTCTGAGGCTCATAAGTGCGCATGTTGGTTGTAGGTGCATGTGTAGGAACATCTTGTTCTTGAGGGCCTGGTTCAACAGAGGCATCCACAGTGATATTTGCGAGTTCAGAAGCTTCCTCAATCAGCTCAAATGGTGGACATATTTCTTCAATTGGATCAAAATATGACTCTTGTTCATTGAAGGAGGCATGGGCAGCCACAATTAGACTGTTTCGGTCCACATCAAGAAGTCTATAGGCTTTCCTGTTTGTGCAGTATCCTATAAACATGCAGGGCTTGCTTTTGGGCAGCATTTTGGAATGAAAAGATAACAAACTAAAAGCCTTGCAACCAAAAACTCTCAGATGTTTGAGACTTACAGTTTTTTGAGTCCACAATTCTTCTGGGATTTACTGATCTAGACTGCTATGAGGTGCACGATTTGCCAAGTACACAGCAGTCATGACTGCTTCTCCCCAGTACCGTACTGGAATTATTCCTTGCACTGAGCAAGGTTCGGGCCATCTCAATCACAGTCCTGTTGGCTCGCTCAATTCTTCCATTTTGTTCGGGAGATCGTGCAGCAGTCAGCTGATGCTGTATTCCATTCTTCATACAGTATCCTTCAAAGATCTTGGAGATGAATTCCCCTCCTCCATCACTCCTAAGAGTCACAAGCTGATGGCCTGTAAATCTTTCTGCTACTGTGAAAAATTCAAGAAATTTCTCAAAAGCTTGACTCTTATAGTGAAGCATGTGCACAAACATCTTCCTGAAGAAGTCATCCAGCAGCAACATGAAATACTCTGCTCTCATTACTGTTGGAGGTTGGATTGGTCCACATAGATCAACATGCACAAGCTCAAGAGTTCTTGATGCATGAGAATCTGATGCTGGAAAAACAGCTCTGGTCAGTTTATTCTGCAAGCAATGATTGCATTCAGAACATGAGATATGTGGCAAATATTTCTTCTTGGCAAGAAGCTCTAGCCTAGAGTGGGAAATGTGTCCCATTCTGGAATGCCACAGGGAGCTAGCAGAGAGATGATTCACATGATTTGCTTCCTCCACAATGGCAGCAACTTGGTAAAATTCCCAGCTCGAGCGCCTGAGATCAATATCTTATTGTCTGGTCCCTTCACATGACAATGATCAGCTTCAAAAAGTACCACCAACCCTGCATCAGCCATCTTGCTAACAGATAAAAGACTCTTCTGTAGCCCTGGAACGTGCAAAACATTAGTCACAAGCTTAGATTTACCAGAAGGCAGTTCTATGAGTATTGTCCCTGATCCAATAGCTGACTGTTTATCATTGTCCCCCATCAACACGAGTTTTGGTGTTGAAAACAACTGGTAGAATGTGAAGACCTTGTGTGGAGTCATATGACTCGTTGCACCTGAATCCAGGTACCAGGCCAGATCAGAGATAGTGCTATCAGAGATAACTGTGCACAGAAATTCTACAAGATTGCTTTGCTAAGGTACATCTGCAGACTTTCCTTCCCCTTCTTTCTTGAAAGGAACTGGGGCAGGAGCTCTGCAATTTCTGGTCAGATGCCCTTCCTTTTGGCACCTGAAGCAAGTGAGTTTCTTGTCACTTTTCACTTTCTTCTCACCAGGCTTGAAGTTTCTTGCTTCAGCTACCATTACAGTGTCAGAGGCAGCATAGGTCTTATTCTGACGTAAGGCCTCAATCTTGAGCCTTTCAAAAGCAGTGTCAAAGGTATGATCCCTCAATCTGCCTTCCAAACTTATCACAAGACCTTCAAAGGATTTTGGCAGGCTGTTCAGTAATGTACAGACTTTTTCATCTTCACTAATCTCTTTGCCAGTTGCACAGAGATCATCCATCAAATCCTTCATTTTGCACACATGGGCAACAATGTCTCCTCCTTCCTCCAGTCGAACCTCATTCAACTTCTTGCGCAGGACCAATTGGTTACAAGCTGTGGTGGATTCATAGTGTGAAAGTAGTGCTTTCCACATATCCCTTGCAGTGATTGACCCCTTGATCAATCGAGCAGGAACATCATCGAGACTGGCTACTATGATTAGCCTGGCCTTTCAATTTTTTTCAGCAAAATCCTGTTGGCCAGCAACAGGAGCAAGCTCATCTTCCTCAGCATCTTGATTCATGGCCGGCTCAACGACCCCTTCAAGATGATGGTCAGCATCAGGATTCATTGGAGTAACAACCTCCCATAGGTTTCGATCCTCCAATATCAGTTGCATGCGCCACTTCCACATCTGGAAGTTTTTCCCGGAGAACCGTGGCAGCATCTTCCACTCAGTAGCTGTTAGAGATCCGGTGGCAGCGTCCATCTTTACAAACAAAGAGAACAAGAGCTCACAACAAGTATGCACAAGTACTCAAGAATGTAACTCGTGCAGGAATGACAATGGCTTAGAAGCAGTTGCGTGGGCCCATAACCTGTTATTGATCAAATGATTGAAGCAATAAGCAGGGTACAAAGAATAGAACAAGAACAATGATATGCGAGAACTCAGAATGCTTGAAACTTGGTATTGATCTTCTGAAGCGTACATCCTTTTATACACCACAATAGAATCTCCCTTTAATAGAGCAGGTAGAGATTCTTTCTAAACTTAGAACATTGATTACAACAAACAAACTGCAGATTCCTAGTATTAAGTGCTTGATTCTCGACCTTTAATTCTCAACAATATCAACAACGTTCTATAGTGGGAAGAGGGGTTAATTCCCCTTGCGAGCCTGTTATGGCAAATAAACAGACGAGCCCAATAAACAAACAGAGAAGCTTGGGAGGGCAAGCCTATTTATTTGCCATAACAGGCAAGTAAGGGGGATTAACCCCCTTAACCGGCAGGCAAGCTGCCTCACCCGAAGCTGCACCCACAACTGCATTATTAGCTCCCCATATCAATTATCACAGGTTCGGCATCATCCACACCTAGGTTATCAACTTCCAGCTTGGATTATCAGCATTTGAGGCTGAAACTTGGGCTCAAAGATGCATCCAGGGCTTCGAGATGCATGCTGCTGCCTGTTATGCTCTATCACTGAGCTTGGATCAACGGCAGGGATTTCTTGGATTAGAAAGCCTGGCGGTTAAAGACGCAGATTCAAAACAAAAAATGCTTAGCCTAAGGTCCTCCTTATTGTTATTAACATGTACAATTATAGATGTTGAAACAAATACTTAATGGTGAAATGTCCCCTAGGATTTGAACCTAGACATGTTCACTACTATCCTTGTGAGTGTCCACACCAACATCATGAGCCTAGCTATATCATGGGAGCAACCTGTACAGAAAAAATGCCCCACCTCTTCATTTGACCCGAATAAAAAGGAAAATCAAATATTGAAATTTTAAACTAATTATCAATATGTAGTGCAACCACTATTGTAATGTTAGCAGGCAATCAAATCACATGCTTAGCCTTAGGTCCTCGTTATTATTATTAACATATACTATTATAGATGTTGAAACAAATACTTAATGGTGAGATGACCCCTAGGATTTGAACCTAGACATGTCCTACTATCCTTATGAGTGTCCACACCAACATCAGCAACCCATACAGAAAAAATGTCCTACCTCTTCATTTGACATGAGTAAAAAGGAAAATCAATAAATATTGAAATTTTAAACTAATTATCAATATGCAGCACAACAACTATTGTAATGTTAGCAGGCAATCAAATCACATGCTTGTAGGCATGCATATCTATCTATAGAAAAGCTTCTACTTGGTATATCATCGACTTTTTAAATATTCAGATTAGTAAACAAAGAGAAACTTCAGATATCATGCAACACGTGATGAACATGTATATGTATATGTTTTGTGAGCCATTTGAGTCCTTCATTCTTGGAAAAACTGCATTAAGACTAAGATGTATACAGGCAATAAAATGAAATGGATATATAGCACTAGGCAAGGCCAGAGGCAAGAGAAATGTCCTTTCACATCATCTTTCTGAAGAAGGCACATCCACATATGGCATAAAGGTGATGAAGCTAAATTGCAGAAGCCCTAAACCACTATATGCAAAAACAACAATCTCTTGGTTTCCTGCACAATCACAAATGATTTTCATACATGGACTTGAAAAGAAATTATAAAATGATCTTGTCCATAACCAGCAGATGTGGTATGGTTCAAAGCACAAGAAAAGCTGAAGATATATGGTTTCAGAAATGGATGATGCATCACACTCGTAACACGCAATAACTGTGTGGAAACTATGTCGATACTTTACCAAAATTGTGAATTGACGAAAACCTAGATGAGGTCGAAAAGAAATAATTCCTTGCCCTGGAGCATCTGCATTCCTGGATCTTGTTCATTATTCTTTGCCCTATTTCTTCCCCATTAACTTCATTTACCATATGCCTTCAGAGATGACGGCAAGCTCTGAGCCCCAACGATAGCCAGTAACTACATTGGGCCCTACTGGAGGGGTCGAATGCGACGCGTGGAGGCGGGCTTTTCCCTCCAAATGCAAATAGCTGCATTCTCTGTTGCAAAAATGAAACTTTCAAAGAAATCAGTCTCGGAAGAAGCAGCTTCGAAATCCTCAATACCAGACAAGGAATCAAGAACATCATGGAAAAGAATCTGTTGTTTCCGTTTTGGGTACCATTATGCTACTTGTTGTCTTGAATGTTGAGGATTTTTTTTTTTTAGATTCTACAGAGTATCCAGTCATCCATCTGCAAGAAGCAAAAAATCAAGCAATCATATCAAAATTCAAATAGTTCAAGCCCCCAATATATATCCTTTGCTACATAAACAACTAAACTGCCCATAAAAAAATAGTGAGATTTCTCCACTATACCCAACTAGGAAAAAAACCAATTTCTTCAGATTTGAAGCATAATAGAGCATGAACTGCGGGTTTTTCCTTTCGTAAAGAAATAGAGCTTTCTTTACACCCATCTTGCCCCAAAAGAATGGTATTTCTTGAATCCAAGGGACCAGAAATACCCAAATGGTGCTCGCCCAAATCGTGTTGCTGCATCTAGATTTTGGAAAGCCCACATAAGCTAGAGCAGGCAGATATCCCAGCGAAATTTCATTTACCAGTATCGTTTTTCGCATTTTTTCCTCACCCATCTTCCCAAATCCTGTCGTAGCCGGTGTTGCATGGCGTGAGAGCTGAGGCTGCCACTCTCAGCCAAAAGCATCTCATATGGAGTTTGTAATTTTGCACTTAACTCTGCCAAAGAAATTGTTTTTGCACATTCTACTTTTTTCCATTTATGTCTTGCAAGCCCTGGACCCCAAGTAGGTCAGGTACATAGAACCACGGTCTGTACTACATGGGAAACAAAAGTTCCCTAAGTGACCACTGCCATATTTGGTCTTGATAGCAATAACTCGAGCATTTATAAAGGGCTCCTGGTATTCTTTGTTGTACCCCGGCATTCCATTTGTAGTTACTAGAGAGTTTGACCCCAAGATATTTATGTTCCTTTATTTGCTACAGTCTTTCCCCATCCAGAACCATGTTAATTGTTTCTCGTGCACCAACAACCATTACCTTTGTCTTTGTTTTGTTTACCTTCATCCCTATTAAACAATAGAATTGCTCTAACACCAGCAAGTGTTGTTGAAAACTTTTTGTTGTTCAAGCAACCAACATTACATCATTTGTGTGACACTCCCAGAATTTATGCGATGCTCCCATCGTACAAATACAGGAATTCCCCTCCCGTGGCAACTACATCACCATGGTAGGGCCCTCCGTCATACTTGGGATGGCCAAGTGACCGGGCAAGGAACACGGAGGTGTCATTCGTTTCCCCGGGGGGTTCGCCTAGATTATGGGGTATGAAACATGTGAGTGCACCAAATGGGTTTTTTTATTGCCTCTCTAGTACCGTATACATAAGAAAAATATAAGGTTTTTATAGTTTGAATGCCATATAGATACCAGAGGGAGTGTGGTGGCGCCAATGTTCGATTCGTATTCATACTGTAAGGGTCCGTCGTTTTTGGTGAGCTTCTACTATTGGGGATTCCGTCATCGAGTCTTAGATCAAGGTCTATATTGTATGAATGCCGAGGCTGTATGTTTTAAGTTTCCTTTTGTTAACTTATAAAATATCACTTATAAAATGACTTACGTATTAATACTTATATAATAAGTATTAATACTATGATAATATATAAAGTAATAGATAATATATAAAGTAATAGAGATGTCGCATATGTATGGAAAGGGTTGTCAAGTCAAAGTGTTTTGGGCAAGTAATTATATGGTATGGGCTGCATTCTTTTACAAATAATGTAGTCGTATACAAAGGGTTTTCATATGGAATTGTCGTATACAATGGGTTTTTTGACAACCTAAGGAACGCACATGGCATATATACCTATAATAGAGGTGAATCCCCTGGGTTCGTTTCACGTCCTCTATGGGAATCCTATACAATGGAAGCATGCATACAACAATCATGCTAGAATAATATACCACCACGAAGGGTGGCCCATCCATCATCATCAACACAAAGACAATACAACCCTACTTAGCATGAACAATACACCATGACAAGGGCGCTACCCGGGGCTCAGACTCCATGGAATCAACTGATGGTTAGGGCCTCCAGATATCGACAGATGAAAGTATAACATGGCGTTGGCTAGCATAAGATAATGGCTAGGGTAGTCCACTCCATCCGTCCCTCCTGTGCACACTTTGCAGATAGGCTAAAACATGCTATGGCATGATTGTAGCCTTCCGGAGACGCAATCTCATGGAATCACCCTATGAGACTACTCCGGGTTACATCTCCCCAGTCTGATGAGGCAGGTCAGGGAAGTGTCCCCTCCCCGAACATAATGGATCCCTGGGTGTATTAGAGAATGTGTGCCTCCTTAGCGACCCCTGCATTCGTACCCGACTTGAACCCCCCAAAATCCATGGACCGCTAGGCGCGCCCATCGAGCCCAGGACGTCCATATAGGCATGCTCCCACGACCCAGGAGGTGTCGGAGCCCCACCGCGAGGACCGGCTATAAGCCTAGCACACTGTAGGAGTCTTCTAGCCACGCTAGGCAAGACTCCACTCCCGTTTCACTATTGTGCTCGTTATCCGGTGTCATCCATAGCCAGGTGGGATCTTGTGCACAGGCCGCAATTATTGGGTATTCTAGCTTAGAAACATCTCTAGTTCTAAGAGGCTTTCAGGTCTCTACCCTTCCCTTAATCCCAATACACGGAGGGAGCAGAAAGAAAGAATATAAACACCATCCACGTATAAACACCATCCACGTATCCATCATCGTCATAATAACATATGAAAGAGAATTTAACCATTCCATCTATTCAAAGAAGTGTTAGCGGAAGTAGGAGCTATCTAGGGACTAACCAGTCTCTTGGCTGGAGCCATTATCACGAAAAGCCTCCATTCTTTGGGTCTATTGGCAAGAACTGGTAGCTGCTCCTCCTCTCCTCTTCCGCAATCGATTTTGGGGCAGAAATGGGGTAGGACCCCAATTTCTCCTCTCAAATTGGCAAGTCCCACTTGGCCAATCGATTTGGGCCAGGTGGCGCTCCCCTGTTGGTTCCATTTAAGTAATTATAACCTAATTAGCATAATTAGGTTATTTATCCACTAATTTTATTAGCATAGCTAATAAAATCCCTTTTAAGTGAACCCAGGATACCCACTATTGACTCTTAGGGGTCTAGTTAAATACTGGTGACGTGTCGTAGTATGCATACATATACCATATAAATACCTAGAACATCACATTCTCCCCCCTTGGATTAATGTTGTCCTCAGCATTAGGATTAGTAGACAATGAAATGATGGAAAATAACTCTTATTTACTCAAAGTAACACAAGATTACATATATGTGTCATAGGACTAGAGTTCTTTAACAAAACATAAGAAATTACGATGCTAATAACTTAAGAGTACACTCATAACACAACAAAGGTTTAAATACAAGGGATGGCCCCCAGAGTGAGGCCTAAAATCTTCTGCAGTACGTCAATACGCCCTACTAGCCTGCAGAAGCACAATACATCAGTATTTACAAAATAATTTAAGTTAGTGTGGTTGAAGGGACCACCCCCTTAAAGTAAAAGAAATATGAATGCAAGAATCCTATCGTGCCTAAGGCTTGCATGTCATCCCGGCATAAGGAATGGCCATATTCCCATTATAGCCGTAGATGAATGCGTCCTATCATGAATGCCTATATGCCCAGTTCCCCGCCTAATATGCATGTAACCTCAACCCCTAAAATGATCCATGTTGGATCCCTCTCATATGATCCCTGTCGGATCCCTAAGACAACGCTTACCATGAGGGTTGGAGGCGATCGCATCTTGAATGGTTCGGCCCTAGCATTCTCGCATAAAGTCCGGGTAAATCTTATCCAAATCTGCTTTAAGAACTCATGTCGCGTCTTTTGTGGGTAAGTGCTTCCACTTAACCAAGTATTGCAAGATTTGAGTTCGGCGGGTTTGCTTATATGCGCGATCAAGGAGAGCTTCAGGCACAATTTCCAACTAATCCTCGGTCATCTCCAGAAGTGTTGGTGTATCAAGGATCTCTTCTGGATCAGGATTATGCTTCTTTAGAAGACTTACATGGAAAACTTTATGGATCTTCAAATGTGCGGGTAGATTCAACCGGTAGGCTTGAGAACCTATCCTTTTGGTGATCTCAAAGGGTCCCGCCCATCTAGGTGCAAGTTTCTTACAGTTGCCAATTTTAAGTTTGGCTTGCTTCACCTTAATCTTTAGCCATACAGAGTCACCAAGAGGGAATTCCCATGGTGTGCGCTGGCAGCCGGCAAGGCTCTTTTGTCGAGCTCTCACGACCAACAAATATGCTCGAACTTCTTCCACCAGTGCCTGCGTATCTGTAAGCAATCAGCACTTCCACCTTGGAAACCAGATTATGCCATGTGTCTAGAGTGAGGCACTGATATCCATAATTGATTATGAAAGGAGACATCCTGGAGGACTCATGTCTAGTGCTATTATAGGCAAACTCCACTAAATGAATATAATTCACCCATTGGGATTGCTTGTTCCAGACATAGTTACGTAGCATATCTTCAATTATTTTTTTTTTTTTTTTGAGGGAATGAAGCTTTTTAATCATTAATTATAGAGAATAAGTACAGAAATAGATAATTGCATGACAAAATAGTCAGCAATCCTGAAGACATAGTTTTTGGACTTAGAAAGTCCCAAATGTAAAATAGCAGCAATATGAAGATCAATTAATATGATTGAGAACATAGAAATTCTCATCCTAAGGAGAATGTTGCTGTTGATGGCAGCATCTTTTCCAGTAAAAACAAAATTTTGAAGCATATGCTGATGAAGCCCACTACATTTCGTGTAGATTCCTTAAGCCAACAATCTGCAAAACAGTAGTATATAAAATTGAGGCAGATATCAAAAGTTATAGGTGTCAAGAAAGTGGAAGTGGTCTCGGAATGTGGATGGAGAATTGGTATGAAGTTCTTCCCCCAATCTACAATCTCAATCAGCCTGTTTGAGTTACAAGTGGAATATAAGTGGATGAGAGTACCATAACAATCCGCTCTGCCCCTATGGTAATAGTAGCACTCTCTGTAAAATTCGAATTGTCTATCTGTCATGTCCATGCTATTGGCATACATGAACCACCAGAGCACACACATTAAATGAGTCTCCCTGCTGAATTCTTTAGCCCACTCAATCTCTCTTTTGGGGATCTCTTCTATGTTTTCATATAACTTTCCTCTAACATGCCCTGTCCAGAAACTGTAATCCATCTGAGTTTGCACCTGAGTCTGTATCTCTTGCTGATCAATATATTTTGAGGCTTCAACTTCATCAAACTGTAGATCGAGCTTATATTGCAGTTCCAAAGATATTCTAGGAGAAACAGAATCAGAATTAGTATTATCTCCATGACAATTCAATTTAAATAGATTATAAGATCCAACAAAATGCCCAATAGTATTCCAAAGCTGATCATAATGAGCATCAACATATTTATTTTTTTGTGCTGTTGCAGTTAGCTCTAAGTCATAAATAACCTGCAGTTTAATCCAAAAAATAGATAAATTGTGACCTCCATATAAACATCTGTTCCGATGTTTCCAAATATTCCATAAAGAGATAAAGCAAATAGTATTCACCTCCAACCAGGACCATAAACTATTTAGTTTCGGACAACTGAAAATATGTTCCATAGATTCCACAGTGTGACAACCCAAAGGGCATGAGGGGGAAAGCATTTGTTGAGTACCAGCTCCTAACTGAATATTTTGATGACTCTGATGCTTACAAATATCTTGGAGGTTAGGGACACTTTTATTTGCAATAAGCCAGCTGAAATAAGAGATTTTTGGGGCACAATAAGAATTCCAAATATTTTTGAAAAGGTCCTTTTCAACTTGCTCATTGATATGCCAGTAATTAGCTGCTTTAGATGGCAGATTGGAAGTAGTTAAATAGGCATAGACAGTAGATACTTTATAAAAATTTTTGTTGTTCAAAAGCCAATCATTTGTTGGAACAGGATTAGCATCTATATTTGTATTGGCTACAATTCTGATAATGTGTTTATAAAGCAGCCTATCAGAGCTAGTTCCCCTGATCTTGGCCTTAAGTCTAGTCCAAGAGAACCAGCTACCATTCGTCCAGAGGTCACCTAGCTTACAAACATTGTTGTGCAACCATTTCCTATATATTTTAGGATGAATAATGGCCAAAGGGATGTTGTCTCTTTTTGATAGATTTGGATTCCAGAAAATACTCATGTCATGATGAGCCTGATCAATATTAGAATAGGAAAAAGCTTTTGAAACATAATTCCAGGCCACAAATAAATTTCTCATCAGAGGTGAGGTGTTTGCAGCAGGCTTTATATCACTAAAAACTGAGTGAGGAAGCTGATGGTCAATTGCAGAATGTCCTCTAATAACACTCTTTGAAATCCAGTAGTGAAGAAATTCAGTAGCTGCATTTCTTCTTTGAAAGAGAGATTTCCATATATACTTTCCCACTAGGGCATAAGCTTGGAGCCTAAGGTTTTTACATCCAAGGCCACCAGCAGATTTCTTCTTAGTGACATAGTTCCAGTTAACAAGATGCTTTTTACCCCAGATAAAGTTCCTAATGATCCTCTCTAGCTGCTGATAGATGCATTTGGGTGCAATGAGAGCTGAAGAAAAATAGACATGTGAGCTGGCAATGACAGAATTTGCAATAATGGTTCTGCCAGCTAGAGAGAGGCAACTGCCATAATTATTGAGTTTCCTTTTGATTTTGTCAACAATAGGGCTCCAAAGAGTCTTGATGTTAATATCTAGACCTAAAGGCATGCCTAGCAGCTTAGTGGATTGATTAGCTGCAACACCCTTAATCCCAACAATATCAGAGTAATTTGATGCACCAATAATTACTGATTTTTGAGAGTTTAATTGAATACCAGAGGCCTGACTGAAATTTTGGATGACTCCCAAGAAGAATTCAATGTTATTAACATCATTTTGCAGAAATGAAAAGGAGTCATCTGCATATTGTAACAGAGTCAGCTGATTTAGAGAGTTTGGCATGACTAGACCTTTTATATTTCCCATATTTTGATGATACATTATGGCTCTAGTCAATTGGTCAGCAGCAATGATGAAGAGATAAGGAGCTAATGGACAGCCTTGTCTGACACCTTTTTGTAAGGGGAAGAATTTACTTGGTGAACCATTGATTAAAATAGCAGATTGAGCACGAGAATTCAATCCCATAATTAACTGGATCAACTTTTCAGGGAAGCCACTTTTTTTCAGTGCAAGCTCCAAGAAATCCCATCTGATGGAGTCAAAAGCCTTAGAGAAATCTAACTTGAAAAGAATGCAATTTTGATTAGAATGCTTGGCCCAATGCAATCCTTCCATAGCTGCAATGTAATTATCAAGGATGTATCTGTTAGGCAGAAAGGCAGACTGATTCAAAGAGATAGAATTCTGGAGATAGCCCTTAATTCTATTAGCAATAATTTTAGCACAGACCTTGTACGAGGTATTAGTGAGGGAGATAGGTCTCCAGTCACTGAAATTTTCTGGATTATCAGTCTTAGGCACTAGGGTGATCATGCCTGAAGCAATGGCAGGATGTAAATGATTAGTCCTCCAAAAACCTTGAATCATTTGAATGAAATCATGATTAATAGAATCCCAGAATTTTAGGTAGATTCAGGTGGCAAGCCATCAGAACCTGGACTTTTCCCTTTAGCAAGATGCAAAAGGGTGGATTTAATCTCATTTTCATTTGGGATATCAACAACTGTATCAGAGATTGGAGTAGTGTCATAGCCAGGGAGAGCATTTACAAGATCAATAAATTTTTTGGCTTGAGGTGTATGCCAGCAGATATTCCCATCATTGGAAAAAATTCCAGCATATTTAGAATAGAAGAATTCACTTATATCTTTAGCATCTACCAAACTGACATCATGATCATTTTTGACAGCCTGAATTTGGTTCTTTAAGACTCTATTTTTGGCCACTCTGAAGAAAAACTTCGAGTTATTGCTATCCATATTGGAGAGATATTTAATCTTGCACTTGACAGCTGCACCTTTAGCCTCATATTCCTCTATAGATTTTATAGCTTGCTCAAGATTGGATTCTTGCAGATGAAGATCACTGTTATGAGGGTCTTGCTGAACATGAAGCCTGATATTTATCATGTTTAACAAACATCCTTTTTCTCTTCTTTTCTTATATTGAAGTTATTTTTAGACCATTGCTTGATCCAATTTTTTGAGGCCTTCAGATTAGAATAGAAATCTCTCATAGACTGTGAAGGATTAACTCTTGGGAGATTTGAGTAAAAAGCTTTGAATTGTTCACAGAAGTTGTCATTACTTAGCAGACTGCAATTGAACTTATAAGGACAGTTAGATCCTTTTTTGATGCTAAGAAGATGCTTGGTTTCATGATAGAATCTTCATTGAAAAGGCTGAGAAGAATGAAGAAATTGGAAATTAATGGGAATTCTTCTTTCTGCTTCTAGTATTTTTCTTAGACTGCAGTCTAGTATTTAATGCAGGGGAAGCATAATTCCTATTATTCTGCTTTCTAGACTTGCCTATAGCAGCAGAGTTTTTAGTTATCTCCTCATTGGAAGAAGGATTGGAGAGGAATATGTCATCTTCCCATAATTGTGCAGAGGAAGTATTTTCCTTGTCAGGGAAATCATGCTCAGTGTCATAATCATGAGCACAAGCCCAGAACTTGGTATTGCAGCAAGATTTCTTTGACTCAATCAATTTATCATACATCATAGAATTAGGAGCCAAAGTAATTAGGTCATCATTATTAGGCTTATTGAAATTGATATCATTAATAATGGAAAGAACTTGCCTGGTAGGGGGAGATTCACTTAATCCATTGTCCTTGTTTTGAGCTGTTGAATCTTCAGCAACTGTATCCTTTAAATTCTCCAAAGGTGCAATATTACGTTTCCCTGATTGTGATTGTAGAACAATTTCTCCTGGCTCTGTCCTCTTACTCATGTCATCCTGATCTATTCTATTTTCCTGTGTATCTATCACTGTAATCTGATCCTCCTTAAATTCCACTTGTAACTCTTGCAATAGCATAGCAACAGACTGGTCAACATTGATCAATTGGTTTGAAAGCTGAGGTAGGTGATTATCCCCTGAGTCTGATAGATCAATAAGATCCCCATAGTAGGCATGGGAATCAAAATTATAGGAATTGAGCTCAGGGTTTGGAGGTGGATTAATATGGTTTTCAGGTATCAAACTAGGAGTGGAGGCAACAAGGCTGCATATATGATTGGCTTGTGAAGGAAGGGAGTCTGGAACAATTGATGGCTCAAGAGAATCTGCACAAAACTCGTTAGCAAGATCAGCAAGAACTTTAAATTTATTTTGACAAATTATTCCAGTATTTGTGTCACTGGAATTATTTGCTATGTCTTCATCATGCTTGTGTTGATGTAGAAAATCTTGTGAAGATCTATGCATATCCATAAGAAGAGAGGATTCCCCCTTGTCATATTGTTGATGCTCTTTGCTTTTCTCCTTAGAGGAGATTATGATTTCTGTATCTGCAGAATTGTCCTTATTCTCTATAATTAATAATTCTTTATTCCCTGAATTATCAGCTGTCATGGCTTTGTTGAATGAAGTATACTTGTTTGTCTCAGATGTAGAAGCCTTGGAATTGTTGAGATTGGTTCTATCTGCTGAATATATTTTCAAAGGTCTTGTTTGCTTATCCTTCAGATTTGCCAACTGAGAATTTATGTTGAACTTTAACTGATTTGCAGCAGCTTTCCTTAAAGATCCAACTCTTTTAGAATGGACCATTATTTCTTGTAAGGTGGTTGCAAGATTGATCTGGCCCTGTTCCTGATGATGCTGGTTTTCCTGCAAAGGCTCTTTTCCTTTCAGGCTTCTCCTATTTTGATTGTCCATTCTAGTATAGATTAGATTTTTTCCTTGAGCATTCATCTGCTTGTTTGATAAATCAAGGTCATTTTTGTTGTTCATGAATTCAAACCCTTTGTTCAAAACCTTTACTGAATTATTTCTGTTTGCCAGAGTATCCTTTCCAAATCTTGAGCTGCCAGATAGCTTTAGTTCCAAGTTGGACTGGGTTTGTTTAGCTTCTCTTTTTCTCTGTATTCTTCTCTTACTCCCATTGACTCTTTCCCAGAGAGGAGCTGTTGTCAAACCATGATCATTTGTTGCATTATAATATTGATCTCTGGATATAGAATGGCCATTATGTAAATTGGACTGTTCCAGAAGAAGACTAGTCCCTTCAGAGTTGATTTGAAGATTATGGTCCAATTTTGAAGATATTCTGGAGTCCGTTCCTGCATCTTCACCTTCAAGTGTATTTTTTAGGCCATTTCTAGCATTTTTCTGGCAGATAGTACCAGAGAAATGTCTACAGTCGCATTCATGACAGTAGATTGGTAAACCTATCCAACTTAGTTGCACTTTAATTAGATTGCCATAGAAATCAAGGATAGGCACGGATGTTGGCACAGGCTTGGAGATATTTAGCTGGACATAGCATTTGGGAGGTTTGTAAGGGCAATATTCTGTGCAAATGTATTTTCCAAATGAGTTAAAGATTGCAGAAAAGCATTCTTCATCCCAATAAATTGGGCTAAGATCCATCATGGAGACTGAGGCAATGAAATATTTATCATATTCTGCAATGGGAAGATTAGGGTACTATTTGAGAAAAGATAGCTGGAAGGTGTCAAAGGTAGATCTTCCTAACTTAAGCAGAAAGTTAGCAGACCTGGGATTACCACACTCAACTAAGATATAAGGGTATCTTAGCCAGTAAACAGAATTTATGACAATGGATTTGTTAAGTCTCAGCAGGTGATCCCAAAGTCTATCAATGTTGACCCCAACTTTATCAATAGAGACAATGACAGCAGAAACTGATAAAGCTTTGATTTTCTCTGCTATAATGGAATGATTTAAGGTGAATACCTTTGAAAAGCTGGAGGTCTGGACGAGTTTGATATTGAAGATGATCCAAATTTTCTGCCAGTTGTCAATCAGAAACTCTTTCTTGGATTGGCCGGATATTACCATAGGGAAGAGGTACTCCATTCTCCATTAAGACCAGGATCTTTTGATAGGTTATCCCATTTCGGCACATCTCGGATCATATGATGCATTTCTTTAAGAAACAAATTTGGGTCAGAGAAATCACCAAACTTAATGAAAGCCGAGGGGTTTTTGTGTATAAGACTTAACTGTAAGAGAAGATCGCCTTGACTGGATGGAGGGAGACGCAAGAAATTGTGCAAAAAGACTAAGAAATCTGTGTTTAGGGTTTTTGGTTTTGGCAACATTTTGGTAACAAATTTGAACGAGGTCAGGGGAAAACAACAGAGTAGTGTTGAGACATGGACAGAAGAGAAGGTAAGAGGAGCGAATTTGGCAATTTAATTAAAATGCTACTATGCAGATCGGAAACCAAATTAATACCATGAAATGCATTCAATTTAGAAGAATTTCGATCTATTTGAAGTCAATTTGAAGATCTGCCTCTTCTAATTCACCTGGAAAAGGATCACTGAAGAGCTTGACAGTAATCCTGTTGTTGAAGTCTCGATTGAAAACCTTAAAGATCCCTGTAGCAGCAATGTTTCTTTTGCCAAGAAATTCTTCAAGCCAAGCTTGTGTGATTTCAACTTCGAATTCTTCACAGCTGGTGTATTCTTTTTGGAAGAGGTGTTCAGGAAAGATCTGCTCAATTATCAGTTTGTTCCAAAGAACCGAACTTTCTCCCTTCAAAAATCCACAAGTGAGTCGAGAATTATCTTGAATAATTGCAAAAATTTTGCACTCCATTCAAATTTTATCTGATTGATTACTAATCAGTGCTAGCCCTCTACAGGGCTAGCTGGATTGCCTCTAGATCCTCTTAGATCAATGTTACGAACATAGGTTAGGCCCTAAGTCATATGTTATATGCATATGTTGGTCCCTAGGTCATAGGACCATTAAGCCTAAGGATTAGAGGTTTAAGGGACAAGTGGCATAAGGAGACTCCAAGAGTCCATATGCATGCATGCATACATGTGGCGGCATGCCACAAGAGTAGGTACCCTATATAAGAGATCATGGATCTCAAGAAGAGGAGGCCATGAAGAATCGTTCTGGGAACGATTAGAGAACTGCACGATGTTGCAGTATTGATCCAGGGGATCAACACAAGTTTGGCGTGGGGAGTCCAAGGGACTCGAGGAGTGGGGAATCCAGGGGGTTCATGGTAGCCAAACTTGGCCCGTTCAATGGGTTGTAACATTGGTATCAGAGCCTAAGTTTGATGCTGGGTTCGAGGCTGCGCAACAGTTAAGAGAGCAGAACTTGAGAGCAATCTCTGGAGCATCCATGAAGTGCAAACGTTTGGTTTCTTCAGGTTCCTCCTGAGAAGCCAATATGAAATCGCTGTAGCAGTCTCTGGGCAAGCAGGGCTTGCTAAATCATGTTTGGGGCCTGGAAAAACGGATTTTGCAAAACAGCTCGGTTTGAGCTGAAAATTTACGAGCAGGAGCGTTTGGGGCCGAAATGCTTACCTGCCAAATTTCGTGGCAATCCGAGTACCGAGCAGCCCGGAGTGATCGACCTTGGCTAGCACGGAATCACGACTTCGTGATTCTGAGATTTTCGATTCTGTGATTTTTTTGCTAAAGGGTAACCAGGACCCATTATCAGCCCAATAAAAAAAATCAGGGATTTTGTTCCCCGTTATCAACCATTAAAAATTAAAGGGAAGGTTTTAATGGGTTGTTACTTACCGTAGTTAATATTTACGATTTTAGCTAATGTTGGTACTAGTTGAACTAGTAATGAACAAGGGCCAAGGGCACTTGTTGGTATTACCACCTACTGCATTCTTGCAAACTGGGTTTGCTGAAAGGAAAATAGGTTGTAATATTGGTATAGCACTCCAAGAGTGTTAGGTGGTTTCGTCATGAGGAGTCGGGGCTCGATGGTGGAACATAGACGAACCACATGGAGATGGGCCATACCCTGGAGCATGTGAATATGCTTAATATAAGACCCCTAGAGCTTTGAGTTTTTAAAATTAGTTGATATCCAGGATGGTTCTTTTGAAGAGCGTCTTTACGTTCAAGGAACTAAGAGAAATTATGTTTTAACAAAAAGTGTTATTGCCCTCCAAAGATCCCTTTCAATGAGTGCATCATAGGGTGTCATGATCTGGGATCATGCCCAGTTGACGCACACTACTGGGTAGTGTGGCGTAAGAAGAAACTAGAAATGGAGAATGGAGTCCAATGTTCGAATGTTGTTGCCCGTGATAACCACTTGATCTGGGATCATTGGCTCACTCTACTGGGTAGGGTGGTACGAGGTTGCATGTTCCTTTAACCAATCCTTGTAGGGAATTGGTGACGGATATATTACTATTGACTCAAGGGGTCACTAGTGCACGACCTAGGGTTTGTGCTAGAAGTGCACAATATTTGGGAAATATTGTGGATACTGGTTCTTCATGAATGCTAGGACTTGGTTACTTGGAGGATTTGGGGTCCGTTAAGTGGACATCTTGGAAGCAGAGCTTTTATTAGAACACCGGAAGTCCTAACTAGTTCCTTGGAACATAGTAACACTTGGGAATAACAACACTTGTGGTAAGTGTTGAGAATAAGGTCCTTGAATTCTAGGAAGGAATTTTGAAGGATTTAAAGGTTTTATGCCTTGTATGATATGCTTTCTTATAAGCACCAAGAAGGATCTTGGTTGCATAAAGGAAAGTGGCAATAACTTAACTTAGGTTGAAGTATTCCTTTGAAAAATTCCAAAGGAACATATACAATCTGCGATTGTTGGGTCAAGAAAATAACCTTCATAGATGAACATCTACACATGGAATCTATAGTTTAAAAGTACTATAGCTAGAGATGCTAGCTAACGCATCTAGAGAATACAAGTTGCAGTACTGATAAGGTTGAGAACTTATCAGGTAGAAACTATAAGATAGTAATTGCAAAGCAACTTGTTAGTCATTTTAAGGGGTTCTTCTGGGAAGAGCACTTAAAATAAATAAAGAAGCAAACGGATTCAACTAGGATCATATGGATGCATGCAATAGATTATTGTAGCGTTTGTTAAAGTGATTTCAGAGGGTATCTCTGGAAAGATGCCAAGGATGAATCAAGCTACAATATGATTGATTGGACTGTCTAGTTCCATAAACCCTACCTATGCTCAAACTAAGATACTGAGATTGGTTAGAAAATCTCAATATCTCTTGTTTGGAAACAAGAATGTTAGTAGAGTTATATTCCTACATCTATATGCAACTAGGAGTTGTGAATACATCTTATTGCCCAATATGTTCAAGCGGGGCTTGGGGTAAAACATATGGTCGCAATATATAAGCTGGGCTTGTATAGGTATTATGAGATGTATATTATGCCTTATAGCCATAGATTGGCAAAGCAATGAATATGTGTTAGAACAAGTAGTCAAGGAAATTGACTTTATGGCACATAATTCAAACCAAATAATTGGATCCTATCTATGAATTTCCCATTGATAAGAGTTATTCACTTTCGAAAGAGGATCTCAGTAAGGGGCAAGCCGTATAAGAATAGTTTCACCCTTTAAGAGTGTCTTGAGGTTGAAAATTTTGCTGGCTTGGCTGCCAATGGTTGAAAGTGTATTCTGGAAAATCAAAGCCCCATAAGAATCTTGAATGAAGTTCAAGTATGAATTAGGGGTTAGTACAACGGGAAGCTTTTGATGAGGTCAAGAAGCTGTGGTACTGGTGGACCAATTAAAGTTGCAGTTGACTTTGGTAAGTCATGTGGTGCAACCATAAGGGCTATTGAGCAAAGTCGAGAATGACTTGGGTTAGCTCTAAGCCAAAGCATGAAAAGCAAAGCTAAGCACAACAAGAACCCCTAATGAGAGTTCTCGTATGGAAAACATGGTGGTATCATTTAGGAAGTGGTGGAAACCAAGGTCCATGTAATTCTATATGTTAGAGTTTGCAAGGCCAATTAGTCGTGTTAAACTGAGTTGCTTGATTTTCTTGCATGAACTCTGTATTAACATCAAACACATATGTGTATGAATAGATACTGATTGATGTATGGATGGAGCATAATGGTGCTTCACTTATGATGCAATGGTCCCTAGGAGATCGATGATGCCTATTGAAAAGATCATTTAGAGCTAAGTCTAGTGACTTACGTCAAGTGAGAGAGTAGTTCCGTGATGAGGAATCTACTAGAATCATGATCTTTAAGAGTCAATATGGCATGAGCATCAAAGTACCCCACAAATTAAGCATGTAAGAGACCTGGAAGTGGTCTCTGCCAATGCGTTGGTTGGGCTTGCAAATCAATTTGGAATTGATGATGCATTACTTGGGGTGTTAAGCTATGGAAGCCAACAAAGTTAAGAAGTAAGGTAGTTAGACCCGTTGGCTCTATAGAAAGAGTGTGAGCATAGACTTAAAGGTCTTCTTGCTCAATCTTGCAAGGCAAGGTATTTGGGTTCTAGTGAGGCTTCACTAGGAACGTAATTTAGGGAATAGTCAAAACTCCTATAAGCAAGGCTTAGAGGGTGGCCAAAACTCCTATTAGTATATCATCCAAGCTGAGTAATAGATAAGTTCTATGTCAGGCTGTAAATTGGATGCATATGACTTTAAGAATTCACTTCCAAAAGCAAAGGATTGCTTGATTTTTTTTTTTTTTTTGAAAGGGGGAGGAAAAGGATTTCCTAGCTTATTCTACCCTAAGAAAAGGGGTCACAAACTGGAATGTGAATGTGGAACCCAAAATTGTTGAGGAAAGGGTTCACCTAATAAAGATACGAAGGTTGTTAGACTTAGGAAGAATGTTTTCCTAGAGGAATGGCGTTATGCTGGCAGGGCCAGGCATGCCATGGAGACCTAAAAGGGCAGAGTCTGAACCATCACTACTTGTTATCAAAGTAGTATACATGAATATAAGGATTCTTGAGATGCTTGGCGGAAGAGAATCAACTATGGTCATTACCACTGTATTGCTTATAAGAAGCAGGGTCTTTTGTAGCATAGTATTCTTAGATCTGGGATCAAGAATATTGAATTCACATAGATTAGTGAATTCACATGACTAGCATCAGGTACTTAGTTGCACTAAGTGTCAACTAAGGGATAAAGTGGGCCTCTGTTCTAGTCCAAAAAGTTGGTACATGCATCATAAAGAACCTGGGGTTCTTGGCAGAAGAATAAACGCAAGGTTCCAAATAGGTATTATAATACTAGTAGCAAGGTAAGAACCTTGAGACCATTAGTTATAGATGTCCCAATGTGTTGGACTCAGGAAGGGTCAATGAAGACAGCATATGAGTTGAGTTTGAACTTATGAATGGATTAGGAGTGCGCCCTATTCCGCATAAGTCAACTCAAGAAAGCAATATTGTCCAAAGATTGTGACAGTACTCCTAGCCCTTAGCTCTGAGGTAACTCCTGAGGCGATTCTAGACACTTGCATTCGGAGGCTGTGCAATAAGAGTATTGCAGAGTACTAGATCTTGTGGCGAGATCAGTCACTTCCCAAGGCCACATGGGAAAGTGAAGTGTACATGCAGCCAAATCCTCATCTGACTCAAAATCCCTTGATAACACGGAAGGATTAGTGGAGTCAATATGAGGTCAGTTACCTAAAACTAAAAAATTAGAGACTTGCATCGGGGATGACAAGTGGGGCGTCGCTAAAGAATGAGCTATGAAACCATGATCACGGGGGTGATCGAGGGGGAGCGAGGTTTGGAAGGGACTAGAGGATGAAACCATGATCTGCAGGGGTGATCGGGGAGCAGGTTTACGAAGGGGCGAGACAAAACCATGATCCGAGGTGATTTAGGGGAAAGGGTTTCAAATGGACTAGATGGTGAAACCATGGTCCTAGGGGTGACCAGGGGAATGGGTTTCAAGATACACATACTCCCATGATCCACGGGGACCAAGGATTGGGGTCCATATGCATGCATGCAATGGCCCTAAGTCATGCATGCATGCATGCATATGTTGAGTCCCTTATGCCATGGGTCCCTTAAACCTAAGGATTTAGGTTTAATGGTCCTATGACCTAGGGACCAACATATGCATATAACATATGACTTAGGGCCCAACCATGTTCGTAAATATACCCCCCCTTCCAATCCTTGGTCCCATGGATCATGGGAGTATGTGTATCTTGAAACCCATTCCCTGGGTCACCCGGTGACCATGGTTTCACCATCTAGTCCATTTGAAACCCTTTCCCTAAATCACCTCGTGATCATGGTTTTGTCTTCTCGTCCCTTCAGAAACCCGTTCCCTGGATCACCATGTGATCATGGTTTCATCCTCTAGTCCCTTCCGAAACCCGTTCCCTGGATCACCCTGTGATCATGGTTTCATAGCTCATTCTTTAGCGGACGTCCTACTTGTCATCCCTGATGCAAGTCTCTAATTCTTTAGTTTTAGGTAACTGACCTCATATTGACTCCACTAATCCTTCCGTGTTATCAAGGGATTTTGAGTCAGATGAGGATTTGGCTGCATGTACACTATATAAGAGATCATGGATCTCAAGAGGAGGAGGCCATGAAGAATCGTTCTGGGAACGATTAGAGATGTTGCAGTATTGATCCAGGGGATCAACACAAGTTTGGCATAGGGAGTCCAAGGGACTCGAGGAGTGGGGAATCCAGGGGGTTCATGGTAGCCAAACTTGGCCCGTTTAATGGGTTGTAACATTGGTATCAGAGTTCGTCTCCTCTTGCTTTTTTCCCAAGAAGTGGAAAATAACTGCCTTAACCGAAAGTTCAAGAAAATAGGCGCTCATTTTCTCCTCCTCCTGCAATCTCGCAAGCAGGTTTTATCAATTATGCGATTGGTACACTCAGTTTGATCATCTGTCTGTGGATGATAAATTGTGCTCATGGCAAGCTTAGTTTGAATAGTGCTAAAGAAATCCTTCCAGAATGCACTAACAAACTTAGGATCCCGTTTCGATATAATGATACGGGGCATCTCGTGAAGGCAGAATATCTCCTTTGTAAACAACAAGGCAATATCCAATGCAGTGTCGGCGGCATGACATGGCAAAAAGTGTGCCATTTTAGAAAGCTTGTCGACCACCACCATCACGGCATCAAAGCCCCTTAAGATGCGCGGAAGCCCCACGATAAAATCCATGGTAATAACTTCCCATTTTGCATTGGGGGTTGCAATTCCCCTGGAATACGTAACTGCTCCGCCTTTGTTTGCTGACAGATTTGACATTGCTTAATATACCTGGCAATGTGCTTCTTCATCCCTGGCCAGAAATAGCTGGAGCAGATCTTGAAATAGGTCTTCATAAATCCCGCATGTCCCGCTATAGGACTGTTACGTATATCGTGGAGAATGAGCTTGCGAACTCCTGAGATCTCGGGAACACATAACTTATCCCTGTAATAAAGGAGGTCACCCTTCTTTTTATAATGGCAGAAAGCCTCCCTCTCCTTATCTGTTCTGGCTTCCTTGGACAGGCTTTGCCATATCTCCTGAAATTCTGGATCTATGGGAAGGGCCTGCTGTATCTGTTTACCAAACTCACTGGAGAGCATGGATATGGCATTACAATGCATTCAAGTAACCAATGGATGTCTGAAAAGCGCGTCAGCAACAACACTATGCTTGCCCGGCTTATAGACAACCTCAAAATCATACTCCTCGAGGAATTCTATCCATCGTCGTTGCCTCAAATTAAGGTGGGGTTGTGTAAAAATATATTGAAGGCTTTGGTGATCGGTATCCAACTGGAATCGTCTCCCAAGTAAATAGTGCCTCCAAATGCGCAAGGCACGCACGACAGCAAGCAATTCTTGGTCATGCATGGGGTATCGCTGCTCCCATCATTCATCTTTCTAGAATCATACGCAATAACCCAGCTTTCTTGCATTAATACTCCACCGGTAGCTATTTTACTAACGTCCATGGCAACTCACTTATCCTTCTGAGGGTCTGGCAAGGTAAGAACCAGGGCGATTGTCAACGCACCCTTCAATTAGTGAAATCCCTTTTCTTCCCAATGTGCCATCCAATCCCTAACCTTTTCATGCTTGGTTAGGTCCATCAAGGGTGCGGCGAGCTTAGCAAAGTCTTTCACAAACTTGCGGTAATATCCGGCCAACCCTAGGAAGCTACGAACTTCAGACACATTGGTTGGAATTGGCCAATCCTTTACTGCCTCAATCTTGGCTGGATCTGTGGCTATCCCTTCTGCGGAGACAATATGTCCCAGGTAATCAACTTGGTGGTTGCCAAACGATACTTGGAGAACTTGGCATAAAGTTGGTGGCGTCTCAGTTTCTGTAAAGCCAACCAAAGATGCTGCTCATAGTCCTCTAAGGTCTTAGTGTATATTAGGATATGTATGATGACAAAATCGTCAAGATACCCATCGTTCATCAACCTCATAAAGGTGGCAGGAGCATTAGTTAGGCCAAATGGCATTACTGTAAACTCATAATGCCCATAACGTGTCCGGAAGGCAGACTTATGAATGTCATCCTCTTTAATTCGGATCTGCTGATATCCTGATCAAAGATCAATCTTCGTAGAATACGTGGCTCCCTGTAACTGATCCATCAGATCGCCCGCACGCGGTAATGCATACCGATTCTTACCAGTGTGTTTGTTCAATTGGCGGTAATCAATGCATGCTCAAAGTGTCATCCTTTTTCTTCACAAAGAGTATCAAGGCCCCAAAAGGTGACACACTTGATCGAATGAAGCCCAATTTAAGGAGCTCTTGCAGCTGTTTCTTAAGCTCCGTTAACTCTAGGTACTCATCCGGTAAGGAGCCTTACTGGTAGGCTTAGTGCCTGGTTCCAGGGTAATTTCACATTCCACGCCTCTAAAAGGTGGCAGTCGATGAATTTCATCTCGAAAGAGGTCATGGTATTCCTGCAGAACAGCTGCTATTGCTGGAGGAAGGCTATCAATAACTTCGTCTTGCTTAGACTTGGCTTCGACTGAAGCAAGTCGTATCATGCAAAGAACCTGAGACTTTTTGATAGCTCTATCCAACCAATATAATGAGATACACTGCATAATGAGAATGACTGGTTTACCTGTTATGATAATGCGGGCTCCGTTCGCTGCATTTAAGGTAACCTCTCGCTTTTCACAGTCAATATTTGCCTTTGCAGCAGTCAGAAATTTCATTTCCACAATGAGGTCATAGCGACCAATATCCATGATCTCGGCCCCTAGAGCAACGGGTGCTCTTGGCAGCTGAATGTTCAAATTGATGCGATGGCCTTTTATGTGGCGGACGGCCCCACTAGCCAACGTGACTGGACATGGCTTTGACTTTAAGGGAGTAAGCAGTAAAGCTTCTGCCATTCTATTGGAGGCAAGATTGTGTGTACTATCCATATCCATGAGGATGATAAAGGGTTTACAATCTACTTGGTCCACGGTGGATATGACAGAAGGCTGATTGTCTGCTTGTCCCTGTCGAGAATGGAGCAGGTCCTAATACAAGGTGTCCAATAAAGCACGACCTGTTGCTGCAGACTCTCGGCCCCACTATTTGGCAAAGCCTTTGACTGTCGCAATTGCATCCACTATACCAGTCATGCCTCGACGTCGGCTAAAGGCAGTTGTCCAAGTGTTCTTGCAGCCTTCTTGAAAGTCAGCATCCTTTAAGAATTTTACATTCAAGTGAAAATACGTTCGTTCAGGCCATCACTGCTGCAAAAGCTCATCTGAAAGGAATTGCAGATAGTGGTCTGAAACTGAGTTGTCTTTGAGACAGAACTGGAAGAGAGAAGTGCCAGAACTAGATCTACATTCTGGTAAGTTCTATCTAACAGAGAGCTCGCGCGACCCCCACCAATTTGACCATTGCACCAAGTAAAGGCACCTTCATCATCCACCTCCGAGAGGTTGCAGTCATGGAGTAGACGGAGCCACCGCTGGCGTTCAAAACCAGACACCACTGTAGAGGTAGCCCCCAACCGATCGGACTCCATTTCCACCATATTAAGATCCCCAACAAGAAGCCATGAAATGTGGCAGCCCAAGCTGAGCATCTTCCCTTGCAAGGAAGCTTACAGTGAAACTCTCTGATGGGGCCTGTTGTGGGCATAAACATTAATTAGACCATACTTAACCCCTTGTTCCTGCCATACAATTAGGGCCCAACGAGTAAAACAATATCTTTATAACTGCTTTTCGTGCCTTATAGCTGCATTTCGTGCTCTTAATATGCTCTTAATTCCCGCATTTCTTAATGCATATCTCTTAATCTATATGATCTGGTAAACTGGCTCTGTAAATCCCTAATAGATCTGCATATCAGATATCGATGCCCGGCGTTTTTAAATATACGCATGTTCTTTGCCAGAAGGCCAGGCCTACTCCTTTCAACCATGCGTGCTCTTGATGTATTGATGTTCAACAAGCTGTGATCAGTTACTTCAGTACTTCCTAATCTGCATTTGCTTCTACAAATCGGATGTTGCACCGAGCTTACGTGAATAGTACTTTTTAATCTGCATTTGGAGAGCTTCTGCAACAGCTTACTACCACTAATAACAGATTATATCATGTCAGAAATGAATATTAGAATACCATAAATTTTGAAGCACCATTTTCCCATTCCTGCACATACATCTATTCCTTAGCTTTGTTATTTATTTCTCTTTTGTTATCTTTGCTTAATCTGCCTCATTTTATTTTACTTTGTTTATAGATTATTCCTCTGATGTACCATGAAATCATTCCTCTGGTCCTATTTTTGGCATCTCTAAATCATTCTGACTGGTTACATATCAGCCATTATCAATTCTAACTGGTTGCATTTGAGACTTTAGTCTTTTGAGCTAAAATGGTGACTGATTGCTATAACTAGAATGTTGTTAGCTTCAATTTGATATGATTATTGGTTGCTGCTTCTGCCAGTTTTGATTAGGCTGTGATATTTTCAATATGTATGCAGGCAAAGAAAGGACTGCAACAGAGTGGCCAGCTGCTTACTATTCATCACTTTGTCAAGAAAGAGCTGTATATATTTTGCCATGGTTTCTGGCTATGGCAACAGTAGTTAGTTCTCATGCTGGCGTGTTAGAGAAACCAATACATTAATACATACAAAATGACAGCCGGAACCACATTTAGGCAATTATGTGCAACTTCTTTGTGGTCTACTATACTTATGCAGATTAATGCCCAATATAGGATATTTCATTTGTAGTGTTGTAATACATCATTATTGTTTCTGTAGAGATGTCTGCCATGCAGATTGTGCAATATTGCAATGCTAAATGTTTTGATGGACTGTAGTCGTGTGATTCTATGAAGAATATGAATCCTTTCCCCTTCTTTTTGTAATGCAGACATCACTATACATGCCAACAGACTCAACAATATTACAAAGAGAAATAAATATTATGTGGATAATTGAAGGCTATTCCTCTTTTGTCTTTGGCTATTCCCCTTTTGTCTTAACTTCACAAGATATATATGCGTAGGTCCATTAAAAGACCTATGTACGGAACTACTTTCCACGCCAAACAAGTTGCAATTGTGTTTACAACAATCTAATAACCTACATAAGGACTATTGAGTGACTATTTCACAAAGTCTACTCAATGCGTATCTTCTACTGAAACGTTTACAATACAAGGTCATACGATCTTTGAATAGACAAGCATATCTTCCAAATACCAAAATTGGGCTTTAAAATCTTTGTAACTTATCTAAATGTCAGTTTTCTGCTATGCTTTAGACGCCATTGTGATTTGCCAAGCGTCCATTGCAATTCAAACAATGCTCCATCACACCTAATTACTACCAAAATAATTGCCATGTGTCAATTGTTAAATTTGAATACAATACCATTAATTGTCCTCTAGGACAACTAAATATGCCTAACGTCAAGATTTTTGCTATATGTATGCTAAGTATGTATACAACTTCATCGTTGCCTACAGTATGCCCAGCAATGCCAGTACCTGTTACTAGAAAATATGTCCCTAGCTGTGTCATGTGTCACTACCAGGCTTTTTTGTACTAGAACTAAAATTTGAGACTTCGCATATACCATGTTACTCCAACCTCAAAGAACAAATGCATGCAAATGTGTAGGAACAAATGTATATCTTTATGACTTGACAACCGTGGCGGGGCAATGCGCGGAACATTAGCCCCGCAATGCCGGGCACACGTTTACAATTGACCAATATTGCCTTATGTTTTAGGCACGAATGTTTGGGATGGGTTTAAGGCTTTCATACGTACAAAGATTGGCAACTTATGGAATAATGCTCCAAGAGTAAGACCAAAATCCTCGGCACACAAAATATTTCATTCCATTAGGTGGTCATATAACCTTTAATAGATCAATTTTTCATTGAAGGTCCATACAATTTCAGGCCACTACATATGCGCGTCAACGCCGGGACATTGTTTAGGCGGATGTGCTTTGAGAGGTTGAGTACATGTATCTACCTATTGGGTTAATGTAGTGCTTTGGCTAACCTTCAAATATTTGTCTTTTTGATCAAATGACAAACGACACTGTGCACTAATACATATTGGGTATTGTAGTGTTTTGGCTAACCTTCAATTGTTTTGTCTTTTTTATCAGATGACGAACGACACTGTGCACTGGGAATTGGTGTTTTAGTGGCAAAAGGACTCACCTGTATTGGAATATATGATGGAGCACATTTTAGGGAGCATCCAAAACAGTGGCCTTGGTGATGTGCGCCACGTGAAGATCATGAACTAAAGTACGCTAACGAACCCTCAAAATTTTGTGTTTTGCATTTTTTGTACCTATTTTTTGTTGATGTACTTATCTACTTCTAATGGTGACATTTTGAGCGTAAGGTTTGGAACCGTCTTTCCAGATTTTCGTCCTTAGAGGTAAATGTAATCGCCCCTCACATTCCTCATAAAGCATTGTTTTCCAATTAAAATCCATAAAGGCAAAGTTAATACATTGATGATACTGTCATTAGACAAAAATAATAGTAATAATTGCAAAAGCAAATAATGTTCATTCTTGCCAATATCAACATGTGCTGTTGTCGAAAGTTACACATATAGATGTTAAAGGCTGAGCAAAAACACATACCAGGATATGAGCCCGGCAACGCCGGGCACACGTTTACTAGTACACATTTATGAAAGTAGCAAGCTCTAGCATTTATTCAAGTTATAATGCCCCCAATGCTCCATGGTCATATGCATAATATCTTTACTTCTCAACATGAATGATGCAACTGCCAGATGTGATGTAGAACGGAATGGGGGAAGGCATTCTTGCTTCCCCCTGACCTGCAGAATCTGGGAGCGCCGTGTAGGCGTGACCGGATTCTGCAGGTCAGGGGGAAGCAAGAATGCCTGACCCCATTCCGTTCTACGACAAGGTAAGATGAAAACCGGATTCTACAGGTTTGCTCAAGCCATTTGCCATTCTGCTGAAGAATGATCCAAGAAATAGACGGAAGGCAGACCCACTTACCTTGACGTAACTATAATGTTTCTAGCCCTATAAGTTTCTTAGATTTAGTGACTTCGGTCTTTGAATGTGTAGCATGTTATGTAGTCCTCTTGAGCAAACTTGAATATAGCAAGCAAGGCACATGATGTAACTAAAACAGTATCATGTTACTAACATGTTTAGCAAATACTGGTACTAGCAAGAACAATCTTGCCAATTACCTTTAATGTAGCACATTGGTTAGAATTTATATGTTGATTTTGGTTTTAGTTACCCTTTCCAATTGACCCCTCCAAAATTGTTTACAAGCATGGGCAAGGAACTGGCTATAGGGACGTAGGTGTAAATATGGTAATGCTACCCAAAAAGCACCGTCGGGACAAGTGCTTTGGGTGCTTTGGGTGGTACATGCTCGATAGAGTTCTGCTTCAATGATCGCAGAGTTGTTAAGCTAGAAATAATATATATATTATAGGGAGGCAAGTAGCACTGACATGGATCTCCTGGATGAGCATACCAGTGTGGAGATCAAGTTAAACCACATTTTTTTCCAGTCATAGGTGCTTTAGATGCTATATGCTTTCGCGTTTTTTTGGGTATCATTACCATATTTACACCCACATGCACTCTTTACTTCTCAAATGATATCATCAGCATGTGATGCAGTTAATTTAGCTTGGATGTCTATAGTACCAGCACTGCCCTCACAAATATAGCCTGGCAAAATAACATTCCATAAAACCCTGGCAAAATAACATCTCCCTATAACCCTAGCAAGGTACCCCCAAACAATGCTAGAGAAATGCTCTTCATTGAATTGCCATCTATGGAACCTTTTTTTTTGCTTTGCCATAGATAAGGTTATGTAAGGGTGCATTTGCACTCGCCATTAAGTTAAGTTAAAAAAAAAATAACTAGCTCCTTAAACTTAACTATGAAAATACTATTCGCACATAGACGAGTTAAGTTTCAGTTAAATACCTTAACTTAACTAAGACATGCCAAATTGTTTTCAGACTTGACACAATTAAGTTAACGAATTTAGCAATTTTTAACCTAACAATATAGCATTCAGACATGACTGACTAATTTTGTGTTAACTAAAATGTTAACTGTCACACCTTCGGAGTAACCTCCGGTTAAGTTACCAATTTAACTTAACTAAATTGCTTTCAGATATAACTTCAGTTAAGTTAAAACTTAAGTTAAGTTATCTGAGCTCTCATACATTGGATTTTAAGATAAAAAGCAAGTTCGTGATAAGCTATGTAGTAGGATTGAAAGATTGTAAAAGTGCTTGATGCAGAATAACCCTTTGTTACGCATGGTGCATGATGTCTAATTTTGTCTATTGGGTCAACTACTTTATTCAGACCTAATGAAACAAAACAAACGACATTTCCGATTTGCAGATGACACTAAGGAAGGTGAACTTTGCTTTTCTATTTAGATGTATTGTGCCTTGAAGAACTTGCTTTATTGCCACAATTAGTTGTATAGATGGACTGCATCCTTTGATTGTTGCTGCTTTTCAAACCGCCTGCTTTTATCTGAAATTGTTTATGATCTGCGATGAGGAAAACTCATAATTATTTGTTTAATTATCATTGATGCATTTTAGCTCATGGAAATGTGTTTCAAGTCTGGAATATATGCTTCATATGTACATCATTACACTGACTGGTCCACTGGTTTCTGCATTACCTTAACATTCAAGGTACACATTTTCCATCTCTATATTTATGTGCTTTCAATCAGGTATTTTATTTGTTTAACAAGTTTGCTATGTTGTTTTACACGTTGTTCTTAATCTTTTGTCAGTCTTAAATGCCAAGGTTGTTGAATCTGCAATTTGGCTTGCCTTGGCTTGGTAGTATGGATTTACTTGCTAGAAATAGACACCCGCGCAAAATAACAACTTTTTTTGCTTGAGCTGATGCATTGTACCTCTACGCCTTTTTTGATTTGCAGGGACACGTTTTGTGCAAGGTATATGCCATTGTTAATTATTTTTGGATTTTCTTTCAGGGTTTTATGTTCTGTATACATCAAATGACATGTATATTTTCTCCCATAGCAGCAATTGTTGAAAGTGAAAAAATAATTGCCTCTTCTCAATTGCCCGGCATGCACGCATGATTGGCTTCTTCCCTTTTTCCTGTTTTTTCTGCTACCTTTTTATGCTAATTGATGTATGCTTTTTGTTATGCAGTCTGAGTTTTTGTTATTTAGAATAACCTACTACTTTCGCAGGTCGTATAAATAAGGAGCATTTGTATTGAGGAGGCAAGTTTAAGTTTTCAATGACATCCATTCAAGATGGGGTTGCGAATTCAAGTGAGTCCTCTAGAGTTTTATTGTCAATGCCAGCACTTAGTTTTTGCTTTACTCATTTTGTATTTTACCTATCCTAATTTGGACTTGGTTTTCTACCAGCAATAACTCTGATTGATATACAATTTGCATGTTGTACAATCTGTGAGCATCTATTGTTCTACCTTATCAAAACCTTATTGAAAGAAGAGTTTTGCGAATCTTGGTATACAGAGAATGATACAGGTTATATGCTGTCAGTACATTGCTTTTCAGCTCTTGAATTGAAGAAGGGCCCAATATGGATATCAAGTAAGAGGAAGAAAGTTGCAGGATAAAGATGGATATAAGTTTGATAAGTGCAGAGAAAATCTTTTGTTAGCTGAGTATGTAGGCTCTGCATCACTTAGAATACATTTCAACAAAAATGCAAAACAGAAAGTGTACTGTCATGTTATGTTAAGTTATTTTGAGCATAGACGTTCAGATGTTTGGAAATGCCTTCAAATATTCGGAAGTGCCTGATATGAATGTTATTTCTTTACTGTAACCTTCATAAGATAACCCTAACTGTCCCCAGTGGCGAATACAATATTTTTAACTGTTCTCTGCCCCTGAGATTACTTTTCCTGCATCATTATGATAAGCAGTATAGACATCTCAATGAGGCTTACAAGTTCTTTCTACAAATATCATAGTGCATTGTCCTCTCATAAGACTCTCAATATAAAATGCAGAATATATTCATTAGAATGCCTGATTATATCAAATTATATTGATGAATACAATTTCACCCATAGCATATTGGGCATATGGGACAATAAAAACCATTCAATTCAGTTTTTCTAGATTTCCTCACCTATACACATACAATTTCAAAGAAATGACATGCATGGTTTTGCCTAACTTATGAGTGCTTATTAGAATGTAATCCACTCTAATACTGGCAAAAATGTCTGGCATGTGAGTAGCTCCTATGACTCGATCATGGGAGACATGATGTGCACCATGTGAAGATGCATATTTAGAGTTCCATCATGAATTAAAGTACACCAATGAACCAAGACAAAATTTGGTGTTTTACACTTTTGTACCTGTCTTTCCAACTTTTTGTCCTTGGAGATAAATTTAATTGCCCCCCATATTCCTTATAAAACATTTTTCTCTACTGAAATCTATAAAAGCAAAGTTAATATATCGATGATACTGTCCTTTGACAATTTCAGTACAAAAAATAGGCATATAATGTCATCGATTCGCGTAGCGAATCGGGATTCTTGCACGAGACGAGCATGCATGCATGGCATGCGTCGCATGCATGCATCGCATGCATTTTTAGGCCGTTCATTAGGTTTGGGGATCGCTACTTATTGCAGAGTTCTTCATCGACGTTTCATCGGCGCTTTCTCATCTCTCAGCAGTATCCATGGCTTCTATTCTTTGATCTCATGCAGAGGAGGGGCTTCTTCTTGCATGAGCTACTCTTTCTTGGCCATTCCTATCCTTTCTAACCTCTTCTATCTTTGCCCTTTTGTCCAGCTTAGGACAATCTTCAACCTTTCTCCTCGGATCTTGTATTTGAAGTTCTCTGGTATCGGGATGTTGTTGGTTTCATGCGAGTCGCAGTGCAAGAATGTCATCGATTCGCGTAGCGAATCGGGATTCTTGCACGAGACGAGCATGCATGCATGGCATGCGTCGCATGCATGCATCGCATGCATTTTTAGGCCGTTCATTAGGTTTGGGGATCGCTACTTATTGCAGAGTTCTTCATCGACGTTTCATCGGCGCTTTCTCATCTCTCAGCAGTATCCATGGCTCCCACCCTTTCTTTTTATTAGGATCCACACATTTGCTAGTGCCCAGCGCCCAGGCCATGTTCATGTAACTCCGTACCAGGGCGTTAGCATCAAGATACAGAATCGGATCTGGCTCCGCTCTACTCCGAAGTTACCAGCACAAGCCTCGGGCCAGCAAGGATTTCCATCCACAGCATCGGCCATAGGTACCAGGTTCTGGATTGCTTTGAATTATTTTGGACTGCTTTGTGTCCCAGTATTGCTCTTAGCATCGCGCCCTCACTGCCCTTGCATAGACCCCCTTGATTTGCCCCCTTTTTGGCTTTCTCTCTCTAGGGTTTACGATCTCTCTCTAGACCCAAAACCCCCAAACCCCCAAAAGGTGCTCTGCCCACCTTTCTGAGTCCCCAAATTGGATTCTAAGCACCCTTTAGGCAGGCAGAGACCCCTTAAACTTTGGCACCCCCAAAACCCCATTTGTCTTCCCTCGGCTTGTCTCTGCTTTGCCCTGGTTCCTGGCTCCTTTACCGTTGCCTTGTTCTCAGCATGGCACGTAAGATCAAACGTATGGCGGGGAGACCCGTAAGGAGAAGAATCTCATTCGCCTGCTTTGAGCGATTCTGTCCCGGCCCTATGACCCCCGACGATTAAGCCCTATCTTCGGGCAGCCCCATCATTCGGGCCTCGGCGCCCTATCTTGGCGGAACCGGACACACCCCGGACACACAACCCCGCTCAGAACCATCTTTAGGCTGCGGCCTTGACTAGGATGGATGCTCGATCCATTGTTTGCCTCAGATTTGTTGGTTGGGATCCGCGACGATCCAATCCACGGTCACACTCCACGAGCACATCGGCTCCGGTTGCCCTTGGGAAGCCGGGTCCGGCTTCTAGAGATGTTGCTACGATCGGGAGGCTGATTCGTCGGTAAAGACGTCGATTGCTACACCCGTACCTCCCCAGGGGGTAGCGCTGAGCATGTGGATGCTACGCCCCCGGCCGATGATACCACACTGTGCCCACACGGCCGTCATCAGAGGGTTGTTTGCCTTTACCGCACAGTCCGCTTTTAGCCCTAACCCAGCCCCGCCCAGCGCCCATTAGCCTTGAACCTACGCATTGTGGGTTTAGAGGAAGCAAGCGACACCCCTGGGGCAGTTGAGGTGACCCGTTTCTTTTCGGAGGTGATGCACATACAGGCAGATGGCATTCTCTCGGCTTGTCGAGTTGGAGCAATACGGCCTGACCGTCCCCGTCATTTGCTAGTCAATTTCAGGGATGCTTTATCTAGGCTGCACATCCTCCGCCATGGCAATCACTTGCAAGGGACCTCCTTCTCCGTCCAGGAAGATCTTACCCCAGCACAGCTCTGTCGACGGAAGGATGAATTATGTCGAGTCCGTGAGGCTCGCCCTCGACCGGAAGTGGGCTGTGTATAGAGGCGGCCAGGCTATCATTCGGGATCACTGGCCACTTGATCCATGGGCAGTGTCTGTGTAGCTGATTTGACTTCGAGATCTGCTAGGGCTTAGGCCCTTTTGTTTTGTTTTATTTTAGTATTGTGATTTGCTATGGGGCATAGTCCCCCGAGTTCTCTGTACTGGGGCTAGTCCCCACGTTTGATTTTGGCTTCGGCCTTTTTGGTTTGGTCACGGGGCTTGGTCCCCGAGTTTCAGTCTGGGCTTTTGCCCTCTCTTTTGTATTGGGTCCCATAACCCGATTGGGTTCCGCGGACGTTAAAAATTTCTTCCTTCCTTCCTTCCTTCCCCCCCTTAAAATTGTTATTTGTATGTTCATAATTGTTTTAATTGTCGCGTGGCATGCGTGACCAGCCCCTCGCTTTTTCGAGGTGTAAATATTGTTTTTTGTCGCGTGGCACGCGTGACCAGCCCCTCGCTTTTCGAGGTTTTTTCTCTATTAGTTTTCTGTTAGTGATGTGCAGGTCCAGGGGTGATGCGCGACTTCGGTATTCTCTGTGGAGCGTGGGTTTTTTTTGTGGGAGCGTTTAGCAGCCCTGCGTTGTCCAAGCCCCTTGCCGAGATTTTATCGCTAGGGTTTTTCCTCGAAAACCCGAAAGGGCGGGGTTTTTTAATCCCGACGATAAGCTCTCGGCAGGTACACTAGCCAACATCTGTAGCACACAATTTTATTTGGGGTCCAGGTATTATAACTGGATATTCCCTATGTTTTTCATTTTTTGGGTAGCCTGCGATTGTAGAAAAAACTGCTGAGATGAATGAAAAGCCTATCTAGATAGATAGGCTTCTCATTCATCTCAGCAGATTTTCTACAATGGTGGACAGCGGGTAGCCGCACACATGCGAACTGCCCACGAAAAAATAAAGGGAAAATCCAATTATATCATTTGGACCCCAAGAAAAATACAATGCTAATAGATGAGTGGTTGATGTACCTGCTGAAAGCTTATCACCGGGAGTAAAAAACCCCGCCCTTTCGGGTTTTCGAGGAAAAACCCTAGTGATAGGCCTTCGGCAAGGGGCTTAGACAAACGTAAGGCATAGAATCGCTCCCAAAAAACCCCCGCATGGAGAAGTCGAAACAGATGCCGCTCGCCAACCTGTACCTGCACATCACCAACACAACAAACGAGAAAACATACCAGAGAATAGCATCACCCAGCGGGTGGAAAAACATGATAAACAGTTGTACAAAATATAATAAACAAAGAAGGGGGGGAGGGTGGGTTCAACGAGAATAAGGTACTGCTGAGAGAAGAGGAAGCGCCGATGAGACGTGGATGCAGAAACGCGCCTGAAATAGCGAACTCCCCACCAAAACGGGCATGCGCCGCCCGCATGCATGCATGACATGCATGCTCGTCCCATTCTAGAATGGCGATCCAATGTCTCGGATCGATGCGATTCTAGAATGGGACTCGCAAGAAACCAACAAACCGCCCGACTACCAGAGAACTTCCTTACAAACTAGGATCGAGGACGAAGGTCACAGGACGAGGCCAAAAGCCGGAAAAGGATAGCAGGAAAGAAACGCCAAATTGGCTAAACCAGGCAGGAAGAAGCCCCTCCCCTGCCTGGAAACAAATCAACGAGAATAAGCGTCTCATCGGCGCTTTCTCATCTCTCGCAGTATCCATGGCTTCTATTCTTTGATCTCATGCGGAGGAGGGGCTTCTTCTTGCATGAGCTACTCTTTCTTGGCCATTCATATCCTTTCTAACCTCTTCTATCTTTGCCTTTTTGTCCGGCATAGGACAATCTTCAACCTTTCTCCTCAATCGGGATGTTGTTGGTTTCATGCGAGTCGCAGTGCAAGAATGTCATCGATTCACGTAGCGAATCGGCATTCTTGCACGAGACGAGCATGCATGCATTGCATGCGTCGCATGCATGCATCGCATGCATTTTAGGCCGTTCATCAGGTTGGGGGATCGCTACTTATTGCAGAGTTCTTCATCGACGTTTCATCGGCACTTTCTCATCTTTCAGCAGTATCCATGGCTCCCACCCTTCCCCCCCTTAAAATTGTTATCTATATGTTCATATTTGTTCTAATTGTCGCGTGGCACGCGTGACCAGCCCCTCGCTTTTTCGAGGCGTAAATGTTGTTTTTGTCGGCGTGCACGGCGTGACCCGACCCTCGCTTTTGAGATTTTTTCTCTATTGGTTTTTACGTTGGTGATGTGCGGGTCCGGGGGTGATCGGTCGGGGTGATTCTTGCGCGTTCGGTTATTCTCTGCTCATGGGCGTGGGTTTTTTGTGGGAACGTTTAGCAGCCCTGCGTTGTCCAAGCCCCTTGCCGAGATTTTATCGCTAGGGTTTTTCCTTGAAAACCCGAAAGGGCAGGGTTTTTTAATCCCGGCGATAAGCTCTCGGCAGGTACAGTAGCATACAATTTTATTTGGGGTCCAGGTGTTATAACTGGATATTCCCTATGTATTTCATAGGGATGTTGTTGGTTTCATGCGAGTCGCAGTGCAAGAATGTCCATTTTTGCCAATATCAACGTGCACTGTTGTTGAAAGTTACGTATATAGACGTTAAAGGCCGAGTAAAAACACATACCAGACATTAGCCCAACAACACCGGGCACACGTTTACTAGTGATCATTTAGAATGGAAATGGAACTCGAAGTTAAGACAGCCCATCAAACCTCTGTTCGACCAACTCTTCACAACTCATATGGCAACATTATGCTTACAAATATATCTGAACCAATCTATTCATCATCAAAAGACCAGTTGAACTTGAATCCACCCTTATGCTTATGTTTATACTTTCCCTCTTTCTTATGCTTACCTTCTTTGTACTTCCCATGTTTATCCACCATTCCATGACTAGGAGCAGAAGGATAACCATGACCGCCATGCTGGGGATTGTGACTAGGAGCAGAAGGATAACCATGACTGTCATGCTGAGGATTGTGACTTCCAGCAGGAGGATACCCATATTGTGGATTTGGTGGAGGGTATGCATAAGCAGGAGCATAATGACCTGGTGCAGCTGGTTGGAAACCTCCATAAGCAGGATGAGGTGAAGCATGGTGCTTTTCTTTCTCCTCTTTTTCTTTGTGCTTCTCCTTCTCCTTGTCCTTGTCTTTGTGCTTTTCACCCTTCTCTGAACCTCCATGTTTTTCTGGCTTTTCTAAATATCCAGCTGGGGGGTATGGGCTACCATAAGCTGCTGCTGAGCTATATTTCTCCTTTTCCTTCTTCTCTGGACCTCCATGCAGTTCTGGAATTACAGCAGCTGGTGGTGGATAGGCTGGTGGTGGTGGTGGATAGCTGGTGGTGTGACCTGGTGCAGCAGGTGCATAATGACCTGGTACAGCTGGTTGGAAACCTCCATAAGCAGGATAAGGTGAAGCCTGGTGCTTTTCTTTCTCCCCTTTTTCTTTGTGCTTCTCTTTCTCCTTGTCCTTGTCTTTATGTTTTTCACCTTTCTCCGAACCACCATGTTTCTCTGGTTTCTCTAAATATCCAGCTGGAGGGTACTGGCTACCATAAGCTGCTGCTGAACTATACTTCTCCTTTTCCTTCACACCCTTCTCTGGACCTCCATGCATTTCTGGAATTACAGCAGCCGGTGGTGGATAAGCTGGTTGTGGCCCCGGGGGAGTTTGCACTGATGGCGTCATGCCATAATAATTAGCAGCAGGTGGGGGGTATGCTGATTGATGTGAAGGGTAATGTGCAGATGAATCTCCTGCTGGAAGATAAGGGGCATTCTCAGAATGGCCTGGAGGTGGGTAAACCTCATGCTGCCCAGGTGGGTACCCAGTACCCTTTTTAGTTCCATCTGCACTAACATTCGCAGCAATAGGCCGGCCCTGCATAGAAAATGAGATGTCAAAATGAAAATGATGAGCTTTATCATAAGCCTTTCAATCTACAATTTAATCTACCACATAAATCTCCAGTGATGCTAATCATCAAATCAGTCTTTAAGCACACACATCAACAGAACCATAGAATCTCAGCATGGCCACAGCAGCAAAGTCTTTTAAGTTATTCTTAACAACTACATAATATGAATGAATTGAATGGGAATAATTGATGATACCTAGTAAGTCATTGGCTTACTCAAGTGAATGCCATTTTCAATCTAAATGTTTGTCGTTCTCATGAGAGCATGATGTCCACTGTGAAGCCAATGCTTCGTTGTCATCAAGCTATAATTGATTATTACATGTTTTAAATTGTTTTATTCTCCTTTCATAAGGAGAAATACCAGACCTTGCAGCACCTTGTGGGCAATCCCAAGCTAACGTAAATGCCTACCCTACAAGTTCTGATAGACCAAAAATTTACTCTTAATAGAAACCTGGAATCCCAAGCATAAGTTAGTCTAGAATCACCTTTGGAACGAAATTGAGTACAACCTTCACTTCTCCTTGAGGCCTGCCAGATGGACGAACAACAGGATAAGCTGTTGCCACAGTCCTACCTTCAGAAAAAGCTTTTGCTAGTGGAATCCTACAAGAAAATAATAAGATCAAATTCATGCGCTTTTTGTTACGGTAGGATTGTGAGGGGGTGAGAAAAACGCACATAGCAAACCCTATTTCATCATCTTTGAATACATTTTCATTAAAAATTCTGACACCGATACTTGCTGTATTGTTATCCACGTTGAAATTGAATCTTTGGTTCCATGTTGGATGGGACCCTTGATCTACATGTCAAATTCGTACGGTCTTACATAATGCAAAATCCACAAAACATTATGGTAAGATCCTAATATTTTACCATCTGCAGTGGTGCTTCTCTTTTGTTGAGCCCCACATGTAATAACTGCATACGGATCAGATTTACCTGCATTAACGTCACAAATTTCTTATTCATCTACCCAGCCAGCTAAAAGTCCTAGAATCGTGTAAATCTAGCATTTGCTATCACTTAAACTTGAACCTAGTGTGCAAACGATGGCTACATTAAATATTGAAGAATAACACACAAGTGACAGCCAAGATAGTGTCCACAAAGAAACAGAAATCCTTAAGAACAAACAGTGCAAGTAGCTATTCAATTGTTCCAGATCTATGAAACTACGCATAGATAATGTTTCAAGAGAGACCCTAAACTTGAATTGATTTGAGCTCAATGAAAAGTAATGCGAATAACAACCTAGCAGCTCAGTATCCTTGAGATTTTGAGCACCAATGAGGATAACTTCTAGCGTTCCCTCTGGCATATTCACCAAGCTTAAACTTCGGGCGCCTAGCAGTCCGTGTTTACAGACAAGGATCTTCTCTTACTGCTTGTGCAACGCACTTTTTCAACTCTAAATCGGTTTTCTCAGATTCATTAGTGGCCGTTCAAATGCCAACACATTGGACCAGCACAAAAAATCCAAGCCATACACGTGGCAACCAAGGCAACAAGACCGCCCACGCAACATAGAGGCGGAGTCCAGAAACTAAAACAATTCCAGAAACTTGAAATAAAAAAACTACAATTCAAAGCTCTCATCTCGTCCTCAAGTTTATTCACTCCATTGCTTCTTTGATTCCATTGCTTTCTCTGCATCTTCCTCACACATGGGCTGAGGGCCTTTTCACACCACAGAGATGTCTCATACTCATTTCTAAGAATGGTCCATAAAAGCAAATAAGAAAATTGCGCTTTCACACGGGCTTAATAAAATGGGTCTTAGTTGAGTTCCGTACAGTTATAATGTTTTTTTTTTAGCAGGGTTGCCTAACCCGAGCTGCCCACTTTCCTGCGATTCTAGCTATGCCACGTGTCCTACCACGTCAGCAATATTTCACATAAGCCGTTAGATCTATAATTTTCCATATCTACGGTCCAGAAAAATAGAAAACTCAAAGAAATTCCTCTTCGACCTTCTGCCAAAATACATGCCGATCTTTAGACTCCAGACTATTCCAGCCTACTGCGTCTTGCAGTAGGCTGCGTCTTGCGTCTTGCAGTATTGCAATCAAAAGGATTAGAAGCAAAATCTTGAATCGATTTCTTTTTGCTATCCAGGAATTCATACAAAATTCGAGGAGTATGAGGCTCTTTACCATGCAGATGGCTTCCAACGGATCAATTAGTAAAGGCCGTGGTATTTTTATGCCATGGTAAGCTTGACATTCAACTAAAAATCCTATTTTGATTATTAAGCATGTCGATTTGAAGCTGAATATGGGTCCAATTGTGGCAAATTTGCAGGATATGGAATGGAAACAAGCATCTTCATGAAACGTAAAAGACATAATTTAAGATCAAATCACGATAAATGGAAGAAAAAAGTGGCTAAAAGCTCTGTTTTTTGAAGAACAGGCACCGGAATGAGGCTTGCAAAAGCTGGCTATGCAGTCTATGGCATAAATTATGAAGGACATGGCAAATCCGAGGGGCTGAGATGCTACATTGACAATTTTAGCACCGTAGTAGACGACTGTGCTGATTTTTTTCAAATCTGTTAGACGTATAAAATAAAATATAGATTTGTGGCATAATTGAAGGAAGAATTCCATAAATCTGGCATGCTAAAATAAGAATAAGAATAAGAATAGTTTTTTATCGTCCACTGAGACCAATCGGCCTATGGGACCCAGAAGGAGCGCAGCAAACTTATTACTGTCCGGGTTAAAAAACCCCCGCCCCGAAGGGTTTTCGAGGGAAAAACCGTGGCAGTAATAAGAATGCTGTCAAACTGTACAAGTATACATCATCATGAAATAAATGTGTGTGTACATGTCAAGTGCGTGCCCGAGGACATAGCTGATCTCGCATGTCCATGACCTCCTGAAGGTATGATCCTAGCACCCGTACGGATGCCGTGCTCAATGTCACATGTAGCGGCCGGCGGGCACGATTAACTCGCATAGCGTCCGAATTTGATCATATCTTTGGGCAACTTTGAAGGGTATGAGATTCATCCTCAATGACTCCCATTTGGCAAAGATTGTGAGCACCCGCCCCGACGTGGCTCACCAATCCATCCGTACTGTCTCAATTCGAAGATGATGTGCCCCCGTGCGAATGGAGGCAATGAGTCTCAAGCGTCTTTTCATGGGCAAGTGGGTGCGCGGGTAGCATTGTGGGCCCGTTCCAATGTGGGATTTATGTGGTATTTGGTAGTGTGCCGTCTTGACCTGTTCAAGGGCGCCGGCATCCCAAAGCTTGCCGATGAAGCAAGCGCCAAGATATTGCCTCAAGCTATGGCGATCCGCCTCTGTTTGCACATGTATGCACACGTGCTCCCGCACATTCCATCTAGCCATCCATTGAGCTCTCTTTTCCCTCCAAAGAGGGCTTGAGGCGTTGTGGCCCCATTGCCATGATATAAGCTAGTTTTGGGAGACGAGCATCGTCCATGTTGACCACCTTCCGAAAATAGACAATGTGGCGATCAATGGCTGCCCTCTCAAGAGGCAAGAATCTTTTCCCGCAGTAGAATTTGATATGGGACTGTGGACTTCACCCCTAGTGCTCGTACCAAGAAGGCTTTTTCTACCGCTTTCCAAGTCATTCCAAGTAGCGAGGGATACTCTTGGGCCCCATACTTCAACCCCGTGATAAAAGGACATGCTCCACTAAGACTTTGAACAGTGTGTGACCGATGGGTCCAATCATACAACTCGCTCTATGACTATTGTTTTGCATTGCATATAGTGCTTTCCGTGCCCACCGTAACTTCGTGAGCCGTATGGATGTGTCCCGGTGCATAGTAGACGGAAACTCCACTCCCAAATATTTGTATGTGGATGCTACTTCCACATTACGCCCTCAGAAGCGGAAGGAGGGATCCTCTACCGCCGTCGTGAAGATGATATGAAAACCACCTTAGTCTTGGCCAAGTTGACGCCATATCGATATACCGCTTGACAAAATGTGTCCGTGGCATCGAGATGTTGTTGCATGTCTGCTGGTGTGTAAGCTAGGAGGTCCACATCATCAAGATATATTAACCGCTTGATGATCCGGTGGAGAAGGTGAGCCCCGCCGCCCCCATTATCGCAAGCCCGCTCTCCAATTGATCAATGTAAAGCCCAAACAATGTTGGGGGAGAGGGCATCCCTGGCGAACCCCGATACTACTATCAAATGGTTGGCTTGTCACCGCAACCGACGGGCATCTTTCATAAAGCCTCGCATTAATCGTGATTCTCCGCAAATCTACCGGAACCCCCAAATTGTTTAATCTTGCCCATAGTTTTTCCCGAGGCACGGTGTCAAATGCCTTTGCAAAATCCACGGCAACAATATAGATCCCGACGGGCGGTTCCTCTTTGCCTTCAACCGTGAGCTTCGTGAATGTGAAGATGTGGTCAATGGTTGAGTGTCGGTCCGAATCCCGCCCGATGAGGGCCCGTGATCTCTCACGCCTCTGCCCAGGCCGCCAACTACCGCCGAGAATCCCAAAGAAGCAATTTTGCAAACACCGAATCGACCATGATTGTTCGGTAATTACCGGGCAAAGGCTTGGGTCACCGCCTTATAGATGGGAACAACTCGCTATTGGTTGATCGTGACGGAAGCCTTCCTGTAATGCCTTGTTGAACAAGGCGGTCAAGATCGGTATTATGGACGGCCCCGCCCACTTAAGCAATTCTCGCCGCATGCCATCCCAAAGGGGCTTTCCCATTGGCAAGACGCTATAAGCCTTGTTCCACGTCCGAATCTGGATTTCCAAAGACCGGGCCTTCTTGCGGGGGTAATGCCGCATGTGCACCCCGAGGGTCGATATAGCTGTTGCAAGTATTGCCTCCATCGCCGGGAGTGATGTTCCCCGTGGGCTGCATCGGCTTTCTAAGAACCCTTCGCCAGAAGGTCCGGGGTGACGTTCGGAGATAAAATATTTCCCTTTGATGTCTTTGCAATGTACCGCTTTCTTAGCTTTAAGGAAGACGCTGCATCGCCTCGACCGCATGTGGGCGTAAAGCGTGGTCCGTGGACTTGGCGGAGCCAGCGTTTGTGTTCCTTGCACTCGTGATCAAACCATTGATTACGTGGGAAGGTTGTGTTCCCGGAGGTCCGTGGGGCGGCTTATCCCAAAGCATCTCTCGCCGGGTAGATCCTAAGCACATCGGTCGGCCGCACATGTCATTTGCTCTAGTGTAGGATATTGCAAAATTTCTGCGAGGTCATCTATAAGCATCCGGGCATAAGCCCCCGCGATGTTCATAATCCAATCGCAGCTGAGGCATGTGAGGAGTCAGTGGCCGCGGGGTTCGCACAACCCGCCAAGCCAACTTCAAGTAAAGTGGTAAGTGGTCCGAGTCGATCTCTTCATCCCTATTAGTTGTTCCCACACGGAAGTGCTTGACGACATGCATATCCCCGCCGGGCACCAAAGACATAGTCCACCACACTAGATCCTCCCCCGGTTTTCCCCCGTCTACAAGTGCTTTTGTGGGTGGTGGGCGCCATCGTGCTACCCATTGCAGACACTGTGTCAAAGACACCACGAGCAAAAGCAATTGTCTACCATAGCGTGTGACCTGATTGTCATCGATGTTCGTGGGGTTGCCGCTTCTGCAGACGCGGCTACCGCAATATATCATCGATCAAGGGATCAAATCTCATGGGTTGTTCTACCCCGCGGCGCGCATTGAAGTCTCCAAGGAGTATGATATCGCCTAACCGCTATCTTCGGGCCAGATGTCATCATATAGATCGACATAGGGTCCAGCCTATCCACATCCCGAAAGTGGGTGTGATAGAAGTTGCTTTCGCATGTGGAAAGTAGCGTGCTGCCACAAAGAGGGGTCTCAAGCATCGCAGCTTTTGCACACGCACCCACAAGTACCGGTTGTGCTTTGTCCTGTCTTGAACAAGGAAACCGATTGTGCCAAGGCGATGCTCCCATGTTTCCATAAGGAAGATCAGATCCATATCCGCAAAGAACAGAGTTGAGACTATCTCCCTTCGCCATGGGAAGCCCCGACAATTCCGGGGAGACCATGCGAGGCACAATTCCTATTTGTCGCTAGGGCGGCTAGCTTGGGGATTCAAGGGCGGCAGCCAGTAAGGGGATGGCGTAAGTAGAGGCGTACCGAGATGTGCGAAAGCAAACGTAAGGTGAAGCAACTTGAGCGGGCGGCGGCAGAAAGCGCAGACTAAGAAGTGGCATGGTCGAGCTGCTGGAGGGTTAGCGAGGATTCGCAGCTAAAGATTTGGCGGCTTGAAAATTTGCATCTTACCCCCGAATCGATCCCCCGCAGCTCCTCCCCGCTCCTGCGAATGCTTTTAACTTTGGCCAACTTCGTACTGCGGTCTTCTTATTGGGCTGGGGTCAGGTCTCGGTCAACATACAAGGCAGTTCCCTTCAGCTGCCTACCCTGGCGTAGGATAGCTGCTTTCACTTGCGCATCTCGTACTGTGAACGTATTGTGGATAGTGGAATCTGGGCCTAAATCGGTTTTCTCAGATTCATTAGTGGCCGTTCAAATGCCAACACATTGGACCAGCATAAAAAATCCAAGCCATACACGTGGCGACCAGGGCAACAAGACCGCCCACGCAACATAGAGGCGGAGTCCAGAAACTAAGGCCCAGATTCCACTATCCCGGCGGTAGTTGCAGGGACGAATCGAGATGCCACAAATCAGCAAATGACGCCAGTGTTGCTGTTCCATTGCAGGGTGGAAGATGATGGGTTGGAGTCACAAATCATGAATTTTAGTGACGGGCGACCTTGCCCGGGAGATGCAGGAAAATTCGCCAGCTAGGATAACTAAAGCTTTGATTAGCAAAGCTGCCGATCTATAATGGAATCTCAACTGCGGCAATTAGCCCTGATTTGCCCGCCACTTCTTCTTATCAAGTCTCGAAATAGACGCGTTAGTGGAATCTGGGCCTAAAACAATTCCAGAAACTTTGAAATAAAAAAATTACAATTCAAAGCTCTCATCTCATCCTCAATTCTGTTCACTCCAGTGCTTCTTTGATTCCACTGCTTTCTCTGCATCTTCCTCACACATGGGCTGAGGGCCTTTTCAGTTTTCATTTCTAAGAATGGTCCACAAAAGCAAATAAGAAAATTGCGCTTTTCCACGAGCTTAAATAAAACGGGTTCTAGTTGAGTTCTCTACAGTGATAATGTCTTTTTTTTTCTTCCGGGAAAACCCATGCCACAAAATAAGTCTACAATCCAAGGCCAATCACACCGGATTTCAAGGACTGTTCTAAAACTAGAACAAACAAAAAGTTTTTTTTTCCTTCCGGGAAACCCATGCCACAAAATAAGTCTACAATCCAAGGCCAGTCATAGGATTTCAAGGACTGTTCTAAAACTAGAACTTCCACCAACAAAACAAAAATATCCAAAACCTTCTTTGGAGACCCAAATCGATTATTATGGCAGACTACAGAGGCAGGCTGACAACTGGTTCTAAGCGATGGTTTTACCCTTTCACAGTTTACAGCAATCAGAAATAAGCAACCCAAATCCTCACACAAGCAGAATCCCCACCTTTTCAGAATTTTCGGAACTCTTCTTTGCTTTATTGCTTACTCTTCTTTAGCGCTTCCAGTCTTCTAACTCCTTCCGGTGCCGTCCTTTCTAAAGGAACTCCGTATATATCATCCGGGAAATGGTTTATCCAGACAAATCTCTAGTGGTTTTTCCGAACATGCGGAATCAGCCAACCCCATCCCATCTGATCCCATAGCATGGGGGATCCTCAACCCATGCCCCATTGCGCATCGCTACATCGTATCTGTTGCATGGATCCATCACCCATCCATGCCAACCCTCCATCCATGTCGTACCTGGTTTCCTGCCACATTCCCTTCTTGTTGCCACAAAGGTACATGGAGGTACCTGCCTCACACCACTCGAACCAGCTCCTGATTAGATGCCAACTAACCTGGAAATCTGGTACAATATCTCTAATTAAGTGCACTCCTCTAAATAAATAAGTGGTATAAAAAACAAGGGTAATCTGGATCCATTGTTATTCAGACCCATATATACGCAAATACAAGGTAATCCTTTATGTCCGTAGGATTAATTTGTTGTTAATATGGACATAAGCTAAACTCTACATAGTTAATCTGGACATAGGTTAATCTAAATATGGTTAATCAGGACATTGGCCCTATGTGGTTAATCAGGACATAGGCCCTATGCGGTGAATCAAGACATAGTCCTTTAAGGTTAATCAAGACTTTGGTCTTAAGCCATTAAAAAGAACATAGGCCCTATCTGGTTAATCAGGACATAGTTATAAGTGGTTAACCAACACAGTGGTTAATCAAGACAGTAGTTAATTTAGACATGGTTAATCAGGACATGTGTCCTTTGTGGTTAATCAGGACATAGTCCTTTAAGGTTAATCAAGACATTGTTCCAGTAAGGTTAATCAGGACATAGGCCTATGTGGTTAATCAGGATATTAGTCCTAAGTGGTTAATCAGGACATGGTCCTTTGAGGTTAATCAAGACATTGTTCCTTTATGGTTAATCAGAACATTGGCCTATGTGGTTAATAAGAACATTGGTCCTAAGTGGTTAATCAGGACATGATTAATCAAGACATTGGTCCTTTATAGTTAATCAAGACATTTGTGTTGTATAGTTAATCAGGACATAGGCCCTATGTGGCTAATCAAGACATTGGTCCCAAATGGTTAATCAGGACATAGTCCTAAGTGGTTAATCTAGACATGGTTAATTAGGACATGTGTCCTTTGTGGTTAACCAGGACATAGTCCTTTAAGATTAATCAAGAAATTGATCCTTTATGGTTAATCAGGACAGTGGTTAATCAGGACATAGTCCTTTGTGGTTAATCAGGACATAGTCCTTTAAGGTTAATCAAGACATTGGTCCTTTATGGTTTAATCAGGAGATAGACCTATGTGGTTAATCAGGACATAGGCCTACGTGGTTAATCTGGACATAGTCCTTTAAATTTAATCAAGACATTGGTCCTTTATGGTTAATCAGGACATAGACCTATGTGGTTAATCAGGACATAGGTCCTTTATGGTTAATTATGGTTAATCAGGACATAGGCCTATATGGTTAATCAGGACATAGGACCTATGTGGCTAATCAGGACATTGGTCCCAAATGGTTAATCAGGACATAGGCCCTATGTGGTTAATTAGGACATAGTCAGAAGTGGTTAATCGAGACAGTGGTTAATCTAGACATGGTTAATTAGGACATGTGGCCTATGTGGTTAATCAGAACGTAGGCCTATGTGGTTAATCAGGACATAGTTAATCAAGACATGATTAGTCTGAACATGTAATTAATTTAGACATGGACCCTATGTAATTGATTTGGACATGGTAGGTGGTTAATCAAGACATGGTAACCTGGTGGTTAATTCTGACATGGTTCTTTCAGACCTAAAATTCAAAATCTAGATATTATTGCAATATATACTATGTACAGGTCCTTGAGGTGACTCACACCACTCCTATTCCACCACGTGTCATTACTTGGTAGTGGTGTTTTGTCGAGTGGGTCATTCCTGCGCTATGAAGTTCTTGGCTATGGCGAGCGCCCAGACCAGTTTCAGCGAGCACTCTCCAGAGCAGGGCCCTGAGTCGAATCATTCTCAGGAATCGGGTACGCCTAAAGATGAGGGCCCGTCGTCTCGAGGTTCTGAATCCTCTGAGCTGGAAGAGGAATCTGGAGCTGAATCCTTTGGATCAGAAGAGGAGCCCTATTTGCCATCAGAGGAGGAAGAAGCCGCTGCCCTCAGAGACCTCAAAGAATTCCCAACTCCGAAAAAGGGGCCACAGAAAACCATTTTGCATCCTGCTTCGCCGAGAGAAGTGAGGAAGGCAAGGCGGGCTGGTCCTGGTATAGGGCACCCGATCCCACCAGAGGTTGATGCCTTGCACTCCGAGGAGGACTCGAAAATAGATGATGAGGCTTGGGAGCGGAGGTATTTTTACTCCAAGAAGAGGTGCAAGCATTGCTGCCTGTTCCAGAGTTGTGCTTGGTCCTCAGAAAGGAGAGAGCGACTCCAAAAGCATCTTGCACAGGCCCATGACTTGCATGTTCAGGTGCAGGGCCCGGCCAAGGGGAGGACTTCTAGCACAGACCAAACAGAAGAGAAGACTCGGCCATGATTTGAGTCAGTATATCTGGAAGTATAGGATTGATGCTCAAGACAGGTAGAGGGTCAATCGAACTCAATTTTTGAAGAGGTCAAAGGTAGATGCGGTTTTGATAGGAACTCAATTGGTGGAAAACTTGGCTAACGGGCCAGAAAAAGAGGCTGCCATTCAGAGGTATGCAGAGGAGTATGTTGAGAGAAGAGCCATGGAGTGAGACAGGGACAAGAAAAAGAAGATGGCCCTGTACAAGAAAAATATTAAAGATGCATATAATATTGATTATCCATCCGACAAGAACTGGAATGAACATGAATATGACAAAGAGATAAGAAATTGCATGGAAGAGTTACAGGCCGAGTTGCTGGACTGCACTTCCTTCGACCCGACATCTCCCTTAACTCCAGTGTCCAAACTATCAGAAGATACAAAGAAAATCACCCTGGAAATATCTATTGATGCACCTGTCAAGGCAAAGGAAAAGATCCCTGAGTCTGAAACTGGGGAGCCTAGCTCCCCAATTCGGCAAATCCCTGTCAATCTCGGAGAGTTTGAGGCCCCTGCAAGTGCCAACGGCATTACGAGGATGGCAGTAACTCTAAATTCAGATTTCCTACTGAACTTTGAATTTGTGTAGAAGGTGGAGAATCTAAACACCATGTTCAAGTCTGCCACGAAGAGGAAGGGCAAATCTACCGAAAGGGTCGGGGGTGCACCATAATTTTCTTACAATTGCCAATGGCCCCTCCATATTAGAAGCCCTTTGTGGGCATGGGCAGCAGAGAAGAGAGGGGAATTCGTCATCACGATCAGGGTTGCCCTTAAGGCCAAATTTATCTAAGCATAATTTATAAGGTCGGGCGAATAATAGAGTTGCAAGGTTAGTTATGCTGGCGAATGTTTTCTAGACATGAATGTTTTTTATAGAAATCTAGGCAAATCATGGCCAATATTATTTTGCCAAGATTTAAGTGTCTTTATTTTCCAAGTGCAAATTTTGTGGTGAAATTTTATTCATCAGCATCCACATTTAATCAAGGACACAAACACATTATAACTATAGTTGCGTGATGCAATACCATAACTTATCCTTTGCAAATGAGAACGTGGCTTATCCTTGTACATAAAACATTTCTATTAAAATGGAGGTCTGTAAAAAAATGCTCTCCAGTGCATCCTTAGAAGTATTTGAGACACAATAGCTACAAAAATAACTCTTAAAATTATCATATGTACCTTGATTAATATGGAGAATAGATTAGGTTATGAAGAAAGCATAGAATATCAGGCAATTCTTTAAGAAATCTTCGAGAAGGAGGGTAGAGGATAAGGCAAATCCATAGTTATGACGCTTAGTGAATATGGCGAATTTTCAAGTGGAGTGAGATTTGTTTGTAGAAAAGTTGGCTAATTTTATTTTTTTCATCTATAACAGGCCCTACTAAACCATAGCGTCAAAATTTCTCGATACCCTTAAAAAATAGCCTTTTGGCGAACTTTCGTCCTTAAGGGCTACCCTGATCACGATGGCATATGCTTGTAGTTTTGAGCACTCTGGAACAGACCAGCCAGAGAGGATGTCTGCCTCCTGGGTCAACGAGCAATGTGTTGGCTCTTACATGATGTGAGACCTCTTGTTTAGCTGTAAATGATTTTCGGAAATCTAACAAAGTTAGTACAAGATTCTCTCTCACACAATTCGAATTGAAGAAAGAAAAAAGCATCAATTTTTTCATCCTGGCCTTTTAGGTCTATATGCTAATGGGGCATAGTGTTTTTTAGTGGCTCCGGCGGGCCAGTTGGCCACACATTCACATTTTTCAAAAAATAGTCAGCCACACCAGAGTAGGATGCATTCTCGCCATGAGCAAAGGGTGGTCGCGACCTCATTGATCAAGGGGGGCACCTTGACAAATATTGACATGGCTACCATCTTTACATGTTAGATGGACGGAAGTGGCCAATTCAATTTTTTGAAGATAAAGCAAGTTCCATCGTTTCGCCATTTTAAGTTACACCCCCTTGGTATAACAATGTAAAAAAGGGCCCAAAACTATGCTCGACAAATTATCCAAGGTAACTGGTGGCCATTACTTTATGCCCCATCAAATATGTAGGGAGGTTAAAAAATACCCTGTAATGGGGCACACCCACTATGGAAGAAACTAATCCCTCCAAAGCCAAATGATTACCCTGTATTCTACTGGATCCCTGTATGCATGAGGTAAGTTATTTCTGATTGGCAGCTTAGCTTGTTGTTGCCACTTGCATTTTACATTAGAGCTTTTCTTGCAGTTCTCATTGGAATCTCTTCATTTACTGTGCGAATGAATTAGTCTGCTAGGCTCTAGGAACAGATTGTCCTTCAGTGCTACACTTCGATTCCTTGAGGAACTGGCATGGGAAAGAAACTTGCAGGCAGATTATGGAGTGAGTGTTTGTTACTGATATGTTTTTCTAAATTTCTTCAACTTTTCAATTTCTGTATCAATTGTATGTCTTGCAGATTTCTTGAGCTGGTCCATGCTGAATGGGGCCTCCTTTTGCCAGAGTGATTGATCTCGCCAGTGATGGAGATGCACTGTCCGGAGCAAGACAATGGGTCGGATTGTGGAATTATTACAATCTTGTTTGCAAGGCGGTTTGTTGAAGATTATATCATGAATAGTGCCCTGGACACCCGAGAGGTATGGAATACAAATTTATGGATTTGAATATGCTGGTTGGTTTTTCAGTGCTAGTTGGTTGAATATGCTGGTTGTTTTTTTTTTTGGCAAGTGAATCCTGATAGGTTTAGCAAACTTGATGTTAGTAGTTGCAGGAACACCTACACTAGGGATCAACTTTACAACATTGCCCATCCTTAAATAGGCCTCCAACCCTTCCAATTAAGGGGATCTTCTTAGGAGCCATTATTTATAAGGGCAACAAAAATTTTGCCCTTCACCATAAAAGGGCAAAAAAAGAAGGACCTTTGAAAATAAGAGCATCAATTTGAAAAAGTCTTAATATTTCGTTAAGGAGTCCTCTTGATAAGGACCTTCGCTAAATATAGTTTTATTGTGTTTGTTATATGTACTATCTTATCTACTATTGGGTCCTACAAAGGACTATGTCCTGATTAACCATAAAGGACATATGTCCTAATTAACCACAAAGCACACATGTCCTGAATAACCATATGTCCTGATTAACCATAAAGGACTATATCCTGACTAACCACAAAGGGCACATGTCCTGATTAGCCACAAAGGACACATGTCTTGAATAACCACATGTTCTGATTAACCACAAAGGACACATGTCCTGATTAACCATAAAGGACTATGTCTAGATTAATCACACAAAGGACACATGTCGTGATTAACCACAAACGACTATGTCCTGGTTAACCATAAAGGACACATGTTCTGATTAACCACAAATGACACAAGTCCTGAATAACCACGTCCTGATTAACCACAAAGGACACATGTCCTGATTAACCATAAAGAACTATGTCTAGATTAACCACAAAGGACACATGTCCTAATTAACCACAAAGGACTATGTCCTGATTAACCATAAAGGACCTTGTCCTGACTAACCACAAAAGACTATGTCCTGGTTAACCATAAAGGACACATGTCCTGATTAACCACAAAGGACATATGTCCTGATTAACCACAAATCTCATATGTCCTGATTAACCACAAAGGACACATGTTCTGATTAACCACAAAGGACACATGTCCAGAATAACCACAAAGGAGACATATCCGATTAACCACAAAGGACACATGTCCACCACAAAGGACACATGTCCTGATTAGCGATAAAGGACTATGCCCTCATTAACCATAAAGGACTATGTCCTGATTAACCATAAAGGACTATGTCCTGACTAACCACAAAGGGCACATATCCTGATTAACCATAAAGGACTATGTCCTGATTAACCACAAAGGACTATGTCCTAATTAACTCTTTACAAATCCATGTCACTCTTGAATGTGGCTTTCACATTCACGTGAGAACACACTAACACCAACAGTCTTCTTCCTTTTCGTGATACCCTCCACAAAGGGAACTGGTCTAGCCAATGTTTTGCTATTGAAGTCCTGTACCACTTGTAGACTTGGGGTAGATTCCATGGTTAGCGTGCTACTCATTAATCTCTCCAACTTCAAACTAACTTCACGTAGCAGGATGTCAGCCTGCAATGCCAGTTGAGGGCTAGTAGATATGGTGGAGGCAATATGAGAAATAGTGGCATGGATGCTAGCTTGCAAGTTCGAATTTGCTGACTTGGGAACGCTTTCCTCCTCACCAATATCATCAGCCACCAATGTGTCACCCCCAATGTCATCCTTACTAGCAAAGGCAATGGTATCAATAGGATCATCAACATATGCCTCTCCAAAAGACCTCAAGTTCTCCAAACCGCCAGCTTGAGAGCCATATAGAGTTCCACACACTCTTAGAATATCCTCCTCCTTATAATTGGCCATCATTTGAATTTCTTTCACTTGGTGCTTGCACATGTTGCCTTTCATGCCCCATGGACAATCACAAGAAGACCAATGCTCGTGGGCAACATCCACTAGATAAGGCACAGCTTCTCTATCCTCGACCCATGCATCCATATTTTGACTCCATATTTTTGCCCTACCAGCCTTGAAGTCCAACCATCTCACAGCCTCGTCTGGAATGACTCTTGCACCTATGATTGCTGTTTCAACAATGTGCTCTTGTTTCCTATTCACTTTGAACCCTTCATCTTTCTTGAACCTATCGTATAATAAATGTGTCTCCAATCTACAAATCAACATGTATATCAAGCAATAATTCTCCTTCCTCTTAAAGCATGCTTTGACAAACCTAGCCTTCTCTTCATCTAGTTATGATATAGTATTGCAGCATTTGTCTTCTGCTTGGCATGAGGATACATCCTTGTGGCAATGATCCAATGGGTGATATTGTTGGTCCAAACCCTATTCATGTACTTGATCAACCTCTTCCAACTTTTGTACTTAACCTTGAATTCATCTAGAAGCCTTAATGCCTCTCTTCTACATTCTTCCATGTATTCCTTACCAAATCTTCCATCTCCATCCACATGTATGCCATACATGATATAGCTGAGATCTTTAAACATTTCACCCCAGATCTTCTTGTTCTTCACACGCCTAAAAAGGAATTTCATCCAGTTTCTTCGGACATGCCAAATGCACAGTTGTATTCTAGCTTCTGGCTAAACCTCTTCCAATGAGTTGATTTCAGCCTTAGCATCATCAACAATGAAACAAGAGGGCTTCCAAGTTGGGTCTACATGATGGATGTGCTCTTTCATAGCAAGAAGCTATGGTTTGATATCCTCCTCGAAGTGACTAGAAAAGAGAATCCAACAAATGGGGACACCATTGCCATGGCTATCATAAACAAGCAATGGTCATTTGTCTTGAAAGTAGAGTCCATGGCCACATCATTCTCTCTCCCATGCTCCAACAAAAAATTTCTTTGGAAAGGAGTAATGATACCTAAGACAAAAGGAACTACTTCCTGGTAGATAAAAACACTATCCGCGTGTAGCTCCACCCACATCCTTATACTTAGAGCAACATCTTCATGGAGCATCCAACTCCTGCGTGAAAGATCTATCTAACTTGAAATCTGTTTTTGTATTTAAGGACCTGGTTCGATTGGTGTGAGGCAGGTACCTCCATGTACCTTTGTGGCAGCAAGGAGGGAATGTGACAGGAAACCAGGTACGGCATGGATGGAGGGTTGGCATGGATGGGTGATGGATCCATGCGGGGGATGCGATGTAGCAATGCGCAATGGGGCATGGGTTGAGGATCCTGCACGCCATGGGATCGGATGGGATGGGGTGGCTGATTTCGGATGTCCGGAAAAACCACTGGAGATTTGTCCGGACAAACCACTTCCCGGATGATATATACGGAGTTCCCTTTCTGAAGCCATTCTTCTTCTCTTATAGTTTTGTATGCTGTCGATACCCACATCTGGCAATCTATATTGTCGTCACGACATCCCGCCAGATGCCCATCCTGTATGCTGGAGGTCCGGATTTAGCAATAGCATTCCTTAATCGGCCAGATTCTTGTGCCTGATACAAGATACGATTTTGTAGCACCCGTTTAAGGGTGCTCACTAAGTAAAAAAAAATATTAAGGACATTGATTTACTTCTTAGGTTCTTGGAATGCTAAAATAACACAAGGTCGCTAGGTTCATTACATTCTCACCTTGTAGAATTTAACTCATGTCCTCATAAGTTACGTGAAAGTACAGGTATAACTACTTGAACTTGTTAGCATCTTCCCATGTCGCGTCCTCTTGAGGATACCTTGCCCATTGTACTAGGTATTTTTCAATGGCCCTGTTTCTTAATACCCTAGTATCAACTCGCAAAATTGTCTGAGGCTTTACTGTGAGGATTTCTTCCATGGCAAGTAAATTATCTTGTGGCAGTACATGGGATGGATCATTTAGATACTCGCGTAAATTGCTAATATGGAATACATTATGGACCTTGAACTCAGCAGGCAATTCCAAATGGTAAGCAACGTCTTTGATTCTCTGGGTGATCTTAAAAGATCCTGCATTTCTAGATGCTAGCTTTCTCGCTTTCTTAAACTTCAAGGCACCCTGCTTAGGATTAATCTTCAGGAAGACAATATCATCTTTTCGGAATTCTAAAGGTCGTCTCCTCTTATTGGCGTACTGTTTTTGTCGGTTCCCTTCTATGCTTTGGCAATATTTTGCCTAATAATTCGGAGGTGTGTCCCAATGTTTTCTCACATGCTCTTGACCAAATCAACTTTACATTGGGGACTACACCAAGTAAGAGGATATCGGCATTCTTGGCTATATACCACTTCAAATGGGCTCATCTTTCTTGATATGTAGTGTTGTAGGCAAACTCCACTAAGTATAGATAAGACTCCCAAGAGTGTAGATGTTCTGGCACAGACATACGAAGCATGTAATCCACAACCTGATTAACCCTTTCTACTTGACCATCCATCTGAGGATGATATGTTGTGCTCATCTACAATTGGGATGCAACTCCTTGGAACAAGGCTTGCCATGCCAACAAAATGCCTGTCTCTATCAGATACAATAACTTTAGGCATTTACATCTTTGATGAAAATCTTAGCAATATCTGCAACAGTAGCCATAACTTTGATTGACATAAAATGAGCTTGTTTGGTGAGACGATCCATTACCACATAAATAGAATCATATCAGGATCGTGTCTTAGGAATCCCATAATAAAATACATACCAATACTTTCCCATTTTGCATCGGAAATATCCAAAGGTTGCAGCTCCACCGCAATCTTCTGGTGAGAAGCTTTCACTTTCTGATATGGTAGACATCTGGCCACATAACTTAGGATCTCCTTCTTCATGCCAACTCTAAAGAATTGCTTGCGAACCTTGCGAAGAGTTTCTGAATTCCAGGGTGACTTGATACTGGACTAGTTTCCTTTATAATTTGCTGCTTAAGCTCTGTATTATCTGATATATTGTGGTAGAACAACTTCGAGGATTCCATCTTATAAGGATTCTTGCTTACATCTTGCTCTAGTGCTGCTAATATGGGCCGGTAATAAGGATCCTCTTGGATCAACTGGCCTAGTTTGCTATCCCATTGCGTAATAGCAATACTAACTACAACACAATATGATCATTGGGAAAATGCATCTGCAATGACATTATCCTTGCCAGGCTGATACATTATGGGAAATCATACTCTTGCAACAGTTGCATCCATCACTTTTGACGATTGTTTAGCTGAGGCTGCATCATAAACTACTTAAGACTTTGATGATCAGTCTTGAGGAGAAATTTCTTACCCAAAATGTTGTACCTAATAAATTCATATATGTTTCCTGCAACGAAAATAATTCGCCATACAGATATTCAAGGGCTACTGTAAAAGGCTCTTTTGCTTTTAAAATGAGAGATTAGTAAGAATAGATCAAATAAATTCATGAAAAGAAATCATTTGGATTCTCGGGATAAGGATATCTATTCTAGTTTGCAATCACCAGCACCAACTAAATGACTTGGAAACTTCAAGAATAGCCAGAGTTGCAATCTCCAACACCAACTGAATGACTTGCAGATGTCAAGAATAGCCACGCTCTGATTTTGTCATGGATCACACCTATGAACCATACCTTTTATATCTCTGAACCTTTTTGCAAGACTTCTTCAGATAATTTATAGTCTCGCAATTTGTAATCCATCCAGTATTGCTACATAATCCACAATCAAACTATTAGCAATGACAAAAGGATCTCTATTTGAAATAAGATGTTAAAGAAACACTGAATGCGAGTTACACAAATAATATAGATTGGTCAAGCTCTAGTTCACCAAAACTAGAGCTAGGTTCAGATACAATAACCAACCTATGGTAGTTCACCACTCAAACGGGTCATTTAGTGCTAAGAACTAACAGAATTATGGCAAGGCCTGACAATCAGCTTCCATTGGTAGCTCCTACTTCGAGCTAGCAGTCTGCAACATAAAACACCATGAGTTAGGCTCGGGGATAGTAATAGATTATTAAACAAGAACAGCAGAAGCTCTAAGAAAAAGTAACGACTTTCTTAGAATCAGATTCAAGTTCAAGAGCAAAGGATTAGAGCAGTCTTCTTTGACCCCCTGTCCCTCTTTCGGCCATATCTCTCTCATTCGAAGGAACTAGATGAGGTCTGCCTCAATTCGGAAACTAGACTCTGAGACAATTCCAAAGAAGTAAAAAGCACCCAAATTCGATCTCTAGTTGCAGACTTATGTGTAATTGAGTTCAACTTCTAATTATAGACCTCTACTGCAACTTTAGCCCTTTTTTTTATTTAGCAAGCCTTTTTAGCATTATAATTAAACTAGAAAAAGTGCCCAGCGTTGCTGGGCTTTTGTCGGGATTAAATTTAAAAATTAAAACACTATGGTTGACAATGTCTAGTTGGGGGCATTAACTAAATTTGAGTATTATTCTATTATGCTACAGTCTATTGGCAACAAAAACAACTATGGTTCAAGCACAAATCTTGGGCGATTGAAATTATAAGTATAAGTTTGTCAATATATTCTTCAAGCAATGATGTCCCTGCGTTTTAGCTCAATCATAGTCGCACACTCCATGTGTCAATATAAAAGTAAAGCAAAGATATCCTTGATTTTAAATCAACCATATATACTCACATCCAACATCCTTGTATAAGGTCAGAATTGCCATATTTATTCTTTCTTTATGTTGAACCATATGAATATGAAAGCCTCGAAGGGGTAACAAAAAATTTAGACAACACAAACCATTACATTCGATACTTTTAATTAAATCCCCCCCTGAAACCCTCTTTTGTTTGGTTCCATGCTGCTCTACGCCATCCCTTGTATAAATATGCACCAAAATGAAAGGGGATTTCATGTAAAAGTAGAGGATGTAATGGGTTATGTTGTCTAAAAGGGCCCTCATTGCCCTACGTCGCTCCTTGCATGAATATGCACACAAACAAAAGGGGTCGGGGGGATTTAATTGAAAGTATAAGATATAGTGCTTGTGTTGTCATCCCTTAAGTAAGTCCTTCAAAAATGGAGATGCTCCAGGATAAGCTTTTAGCTCATAAAATAAAGCCCATGGTAAATCGCATCGATCCGAGACATCGGATCGACATTCTAGGATGGGACGAGCATGCATGTCTTGCATGCATGCATGCGGCGCATGCCCTCTCTAGTTAGGGTTTCGCTATTTAGGCGCGGTTCTGCATCAACGTCTCATCGGCGCTTCCTCTTCTCTCAGCAGTACCTTATTTCTCTTTGATTTGTTTCCAGGCAGGGGAGGGGCTTCTTCCTGCCTGGTTTGGCCCATTTGGCTTTTCTGTCATGCTGTGGCATGCCTTTTCTCGGCCTCGGCCCTTCTTTAGCCTTCGTCCTGTGACCTTCGTCCTCGATTCTAGTTTGATAAGGAAGTTCTCTGGTATTCGGGCGGTTTGTTGGTTTCATGCGAGCCCCATTCTAGAATCGCATCGATCCGAGACATCGGATCGACATTCTAGGATGGGACGAGCATGCATGTCTTGCATGCATGCATGCGGCGCATGCCCTCTCTAGTTAGGGTTTCGCTATTTTAGGCGCGGTTCTGCATCAACGTCTCATCGGCGCTTCCTCTTCTCTCAGCAGTACCTTATTTCTCTTTGAACCCACCCTCCCCCCCTTCTGTGTTTATTGTATTGTGCACAAGTTTCTATTTATCATGTTTTTCTTCCACCCGCTGGGTGATGCTTTTTTTCCACCCCCTGGGTGATGCTATTCTCTGGTATGTTTGTGTTGTCTCGTTTGTTGTGTTGGTGATGTGCAGGTACAGGTTGGCGAGCGGCATCTGCTTCGACTTCTCCATGCGGGGATTTTTGGGAGCGATTTCTATGCCTTACGTTTGTCCAAGCCCCTTGCCGAAGGCTTATCACTAGGGTTTTTCCTCGAAAACCCGAAAGGGCGGGGTTTTTTAATCCCGGTGATAAGCTTTCGGCAGGTACATCAGCCACTCATCTATTAGCATTGTATTTTTTTTTGGGGTCCAAATGTTATAATTGGATTTTCCCTTTATTTTTCGTGGGTAGTTCGCATGTGTGCGGCTACCCACTGTCCACCATTGTAGAAAATCTGCTGAGATGAATGAGAAGCCTATCTATGGCGGTTTGTTGGTTTCATGCGAGCCCCATTCTAGAATTTACTCCAAAAGATGCCTTACCACAAAAGAGCAACCATCGGACAAGAAGTTCGAGTCCTGGAGAGAGGACTTATAGAGTAGCACCTTGCAATGAAGATCAATGTCTTCCATCCCGAAGCCATACGCTTCCTCCATGCTATTTTCATATATGCATATACCTCATTACCTTCTCAATCAAAATCCCGAATCAGATTAGACAATTATTTTGTCTTGGTTAGAAGGGCCAGTATCATACACGTGTGCTGCAGAGTACGAAGCTGCCATCCCTGCCATAGATAACATAGCTAGTTTCCACCTCATTCCCTTAAAAGAGGATATGTTCACACATAATAGAACGTCAAAAAGTTCAGAAGATCCCACAGACAAAACTTTCCACGGAAAGCGAGATAGGAAAGGGGGAGCTTCCTCATCCAACGGCCATGAAGCCGCTCCTTTATTCCACTTTAGCATGCACCCTGATGCACATGGGAAAGTATACAACATCTCCTTCTCATATTGCACAAATTCTCATAGGAATTCTCTAAGAACATAAACATATCGTCTACATACTGATTGCAAATCTACCGAGTTCCATTATGCATGACAAGTCCTAGAATAACCGTATCATCCCTGTAGATAGAAGAAGCCTCAACTAGCCCTCCGCCAACATCTTGAAGAGAAAGGAGCCAATGAGCAGCCTTGTTTGATCCCTCTCTCTATTGGAATGCTTGAAGACCACTCATCCAAAACACATGCCTATATCCCTGCAGAGTATAGCAACTTCATTACTGGCGTAGTAAACTCACAGCCACACCAAAGGCCGGAAGCATCTTTCTTAAGAAGGACCAGCTAACTGAATCGTAGGCCTTACAAAAATCCAGAGCGGTTTCAAGGACCTTGTTATATCCAAAATCAGTTCCGGGATCACTCAGTGTCAGAAGGAGCTGCTAGATAAGCTATTGTCTTTGCAATGAGTTTTTTCAGAGAAATTGAGAATGACTTAGAGAATATGTGTTTGACACTTATAAAGACCTTTATGAATGCGGATGCATCAGATGTGAGACTCAATACATAATGCATTTCCTAAGGTTAAAGATCCTCAAACAATAAATGATTGAAGACCTATCATGTTACTATCATCTTTCTATAAGATTATTGCCAAAGCGTATGCTAAAAAACGTAAACCCAGTGTGATGGAACATATATTTCGATATACAGTCTGGCTTTTTTCCCAAAGGAAGTATTCTTGATAATGTTAAAGTAGCTTACAAAGGTTTATATTGGGCTCGAAGAATCCATCAAAAAGAATTTGTGTAGTTTTACTATTTATTTTCCAACACATTAGTTGTATTATCACAATATTAATGCAAATCTTAAACAGAATTTAAAACATAAGTTAAATCAAAGTATGAGCTTGAGGAAGTGAGCCCATAGCAGCAATTGTGCATGTCATATAAGCTTTTGCGTGACTCCTACATGAAACAATCAACTGTATAGATGACGTCAAGAAACTGGGTATATGTTCTTGCATTATAGGATAGGTACTTGGTGTGCACTTTTGCAAGTAACCGAAAGACATAGGTATAAAAAAAAGGATGTGTTTTCTTGACGATATTGAATGGAATGGAGGATGTCATTTAGTGGCCTGGAGAATGCATTCTCGAATTCTCCAGGCTGTTGAGGCAACAAGATTGGTTGACCCCATTCCTTTCCATTCCATATGTGCAGGAAAGATTCCAGCTTCAGAATATCTTATACAATGTTTATATAAGAATCTTGAAAAGAAAATTCAACTTTGTAGCATTTAAGTATTTTCTTAGCATTTACATGCATCTGACTTGTACAAAAGTGCTCTTGCTAATGAGCTTGATGCTCATGCATATTTTGATTTTCTTTATGTAAGGTTATGACAGACACAAACTTTAATTCCATAGAAACATTATGCAATTATTCCCATAGTAGATGGCACAAAATAATTTTGCTCTATATGCTAAGTCATGGAATCATGCAGTAACTGCGCAGTCAAAATGACTGCGCCTGTCCCTTTAAGAGATTTCGCCCACATTTTTTAGTGGAGGTTTCTTCTTCGATTTAGCTCCAAATTGTTTTTTACCATTTTCACGATTGATTGGAATGAGAAGTGCTAATTGCAATAATCCGGAAACTAGATCCAGCAAAGGGTTGGAAATTGAAGGGCTATCCTTACTTTTTTTGAAGGCCACTCTATAAAGTGGACTTTCAAATTGCATGGCATAATTAAGATTAGACTTTTGCATGGCATAATTAAGATTAGACTTTCACTTGCATTGTTAGCATAAAAGTAACAACCCCCCAACAAAAAAATAATAATAATAAAATACTTAAAAGTGACAATGCATGCACAATATTTATCAAATAAAGATTCTACAAACATCACTAAATTTCAGCAAATCATTTAATTTACAAGAGTTTAAAACATGAGAGTTAAATATATAGAAATGATATGAACATCATCAACACTTAGGAAATAAGTAAAGCATTAATGCTCATCGAGCATTCTTCGATTTTTCTTCTCGTGCCAAAGATTAAAAGCGCCATCAATATCAAGCTTCTCTTCTGCCGGTCCCGTCAATGATAAAAACATGAGCTCATCCAACATCTTCAAGTCAAGACGAGAGCGATCATCTTCTTTTATGTAGTTTTGCTCTGAAATCCCTCTTTCACAAATGGCCGTACTACTAGGAAGCACTAGTACAATTTGCCACACCTTGGCCAATTTTGGGTGGGCTACAAACCACATATCTTCATCACAACATCATTCCCAAGAATCAATCATTTTCCATTTTTGACACACCTTCTCCATTTTGACAATAAAATTCACTAACTCTCCTTTGCAACCAAGTGCATCAACCAAGGGAGTTAGACCACATCCAAATTTGTTTACCAAGTGATGTAACCATTGGGATGCTTTAGCATTAAGGGACTTTACATCACGAGGATAATCCCTTGAACTAAAAAACTTTGCACCCTCAAAAATATCCATATCATCAAATCTCTTCTTCAATGAGTCAATCATAAGCTTCACATATCTCTTCCGCAATGCAATGCAAGCTTCCTTAGAATTCAGCATACAATGTGTGTCCTTTTTATGCATGAGACCAAAATGTAAGGTATGAACATGTATCATACCTTGGTTGTCCGAATTAGTCCATGCTCTTTCATACTTGCAAGAACGATGTTATATGTGGTGCACCTTGTCCAAATTCTTCCACCAAATATTGCATTTGGAAAGCATCAATGACCGTACTTATCACGTTCCCAATTGAAGTAATATCAACGTGATCAAATTGAAAGAAGAACATCTGCAAGCATACGAAAGAAAAATTGCACCGCATGGTGTGTGAAGTAACCATAAATTTCCTTCTCTTCTAGTCTCCACTTCCAAAATTGGACCCATGAGCCTCACAACTATTTTCATGACATCTCCTCTAGAAAGCCAACGCACTTCATGCATCTGAAGCAAATTCAATTTCTTCTTCTGAAAACACTTGATACTATCTTGAAGAAAAGAATGCCTTTTAGATGATCTTTCCACCCAATTTGTAGCTTTTCTAGCCAACTTATCCAATGTCTTAAATTCGGGAATAGATTCATATGCATCAGATAGCTAAAGCCTCTCTATGTGCCATGAACACTTAGAAGATGTGATATTTCCATTTTAAATCTCGTTGCTACTCCAGTTTGTGAGCCAACCATGGCACTTTCCCCATCGAATCCAAAACCAACCATCTTTGCATATCAAAACTTAGTCCTTCCAAAAGACACTTCAATGCAACATACATATCATTTGCACCTCCACTACTCACATTCAACAACTTCAAAAATTTAGTAACGGGCAAATCCCTTACCTCCGTCTTTCAAGAATGTAACGTACATGATAAGATGTTGATCTAAAGAAATATCCGTGCTCTTATCAATTAGAATAGAATAATATGGACTTTTAAGCACATCCTGTCGAAGAGCTTCAAAGTAAATAGAATAGAAAGCATCCAAGAACTCAGGACCAGATTTGGGATTTGTATAGGAGGAGTAATCATCACTAATAGGCATACCTGGTGTTTCCAAGAAGCGATGATGGGCACATAATGTTGGTGTTCATAGACAAGTCATTCTTAGCTGTAAAATACATAATTCTCATCACAGATTTCACCCTTTCTACCTCTGTGATCAACATGCACTTCTAGTGGAACAACTTTCTTCCTCTCCTTACTAACGGCAAGTCTATGATCTTGTGACATTGCATGCACATCCAATGCTTTTAATTGAATGTTAGTGCTTCCTTGTTTAGAAAAGGCATTAACTTGCAAATGCTTAATGTATAGAGAGTGATACATCCTTTGACGACCATCATCAAGAATCTTTCTAAAAACCCATGGATGCTTAATAAGCCATTCATCTCTTAATTCTCTCACACTTGTGACCTTCCTTTTTTTATTCTCTGCTCCCAAACTATTCCCTTCCTCTCCCTCTATTGGAGAATTCAAATTTGGCACCACAGCCTTTTTAAAAATTGAAATTAGAAGAGCTGCAGATTCGAGCGCCTCCAGATTAGATGAGTTTCAATCGAGCGAATGTTTGCCCCCAAAATGTGCAGTAACTGACTTACTGCGCAGTCACAATGAGTGATTCCGTGGAAGGGAAATCTTGGGCTATAATTCCGTAGTCCTGACTATATACCCTCGCGAAGGTATCAACACATTCAGGATAAGCTTATTTTGAACCATTGTGGCTTAGGCCATTTTACTACAAAAACGGAGGCAGGACTAGATGAAAATACAAAATGATGTCTAGCTTGGTTTTAGTTATGGAGTAATGTATTTGAACTCTTAGAATACGAAGGAAACTTGATTGATTTGACATGCCAAAAAGCATCAAACATGCAAAAGATATGGTTCCTTATAGCAACTCACTTGTGCATCATAACCCTCTTTGATTTGTATGTTTTATCTTCTCTTTAAAAGTGCTTGAATGCATCCTTTCTTTTCCATTTTCCTCTATCTTTGCTTGGACATGTTCTAAGTAATGTATCATTAGACCTTTGCTGGTGATCTTTACAATATCATAGACAAGGATAGGATAGATGCCGAAAGGCAACAAACCTATGAAATAAGCCAAGAAACCTATGAAAGTATTATCTATCTATCTATCTCTCTTTTGGAGCACTAAGCCTTTGTGATGTAATAGGCTTTTTGAACACATCATCATTAGATGGGAATATTTTTGTGGAAGGAGCACAAGCATCCTTGCAGTGGAAGCCTAAGAAAAACCCTATACGAGTCATAGGGTCAGTGTAAAGTGGCCCCACAACAAACACCACAAGAAGCAGTAGAATTAAACTAGCAACCTTTATGAGTATCGGCAATGAAGGAGAGGAGCGTTGGGGGTGCAGTAGTTGACAAGACTTTTGAGAAAGCAAGATGCATAGATTGTCTATCGAGTTTTTGCAAAGCTTGAAGGAAGAATTTGAGAAATGGGCCTCATCTTGGTTGCATGTGGCTCTACAGAAGCCAGAGCTGAGAGGCACCAGAGGTACAAGAGCTTCTTGTTTTCCAAAGCACGCGACGCGAGAGGTGGGGTATGTGGCCAATCCACAAATGAGAGTTTTAGAAGCACTCAAGACAGAGAAGTGGATATGCCTAGGGATGGAAGACTCCAACGTGTTATAAGAATGATCAAACAAACAATGTAACTCTCCATCCACAGTGTCCAACCCACAAACAAATCCATCACCACTCACCAGGCTCCTTAACAAGCTTTCATTCTTCACAATTAAACCCCAGCATCTCACTTGGTGCTTCATCCCTAGCATTTTAGAAGTAACCAGAAAACACACATGCTTTTCTCCCCCCGAAATAGAACTCAAATTCATTCCCTCCACATCCTCATATTTTATATCAAACGTATAATCACCCCAACATGTAATATTACTTCTCTTGCCATGCACTGCACATATGAAACCACCTCCTACTGTCACTTCATCAACCATAAGTTCTTCCTCTGCAAGCTGCACTTTCCCAGAAATATTCCAACACTCCATATGCCTTGTATGATCCACAATGCCACATGCCATGGATCTGCCTGCAGCTATTGATGCATATGAAGTTAGATTAAATATCGGAAATTTGGCCCCTTGTACTGTCCAGCAAATTGGGTGCCTGGAATTTTGATCCAAAGCACAGAAAAAATCTTCACCTGCTACGATGCCAAAAAATGATCCTTGTGGAGGTTTAGCGGTATCGTCCCCGCAAATTAACCTCTGGGTTCCATCTCCCATTATGCCACAGATTTCTCCTCCTGAAGAAATGGCTATGGTGTTGATGGCAGAAAATGCCTCTGTGGGGAACAAATAAAGGACCTCCAGAAGTGCCAAGAGGGCCAAATTTGCATAGTATTTTAGCATCGCTCCCAACAATAACATGCCCTGCTCATGTTAGGAAATATAAGGACATGCTACTCATCATTTTTTCATGCTATTTTGAAATGATGGTTCGGATAAGAGCCACAGTGTGTAGTTTGCTGCCTGGGTATATTCCAGATCTTACGTGAGAGAAAGAGATGTCCAGGTTCAATGTAATCTTCTGTTGCCAGTGGAAGAATAAGTCGTGAAAATGGCAGTCCTTAAAAGTAGTGTGGGACCATTAAGTCATCATAGGCTTCACATATCCAAATTCATTGTATGAGCATGTTGAAGAAGTTGTTTGACTCTGTAAAGTTGCTATCTTTTCCATTCATAAATCTCATTTGCTTCAAACCAACTTTGCCAGTATGTTGGATTTACCACAACTTTTATTTCTCTTGCTTTTGGTTGAAAACATTGACAAATTGTGTAAATAGGATACTTACGAGCACCTTTGTTTCGCGTTATGTGAAGAATGTTATGGATTTCAGATAAACTGAAGTTTATCTATTCATGAAAACCAAAGAATCCATAGCAAGTCCTTTTCAGGTTATCACATAGAATCTGGTAAGCTGGGACAAATTCAGGACAATACTTAACAGACAGATTATTAGAGCGAGGGATTGGCAAAAAGCATCAAATCTGATGGAAAAATTAATACGAGCAAAGCAGTAGATTATTGGCAAATTTCAAGTATTACGAGCATCCAAATTGTACAATGGTGAATATATACATGGTTGAAATCCCATGGAGCTCAACTCCTCAAAAGTTTCTGATATCCTAAATTCATGTAGGCATATCAGGTAAAGGCTAGCATTTTCATATTGTATATTGGGGAAAAATGGATAACTTCCAAAAAACAAATTCAAAATATTGAACATGTGCATCAACTTCAAACGTACTTCCTAAGCAAATTTTTTGTAGTTGGTCTATTAATTTACTCGTACTACTCCAGTGTGACTCCATCAGATTTGGTTCTAAGTTCTTGTGAATCTTGGAAAGCTGGATTTTCAAAGCCTCTACGTGTGTTATTTGAACTTTTGCCTCGATTGGCTTTGACATTCTTCTTGGCTACTTTGTGCCAATCCCTCATCCTTCTAGTGATTCGTTTGTTAAATATTGCCCTCCTATAATTGGATCCCATCTGCATAAACACTTAAAACTTCAGATTACGTGGAATGCATAACATCCTTGATGCTTTACCTGTGTAACAAGCACATACAACGGGAGTGTACTGTAGCTGCAGATAAACTGAACACCTATCCTGCATGTGCTTTTGATTTTGTGAGGCCACAAAATAAGAAATTCTGATTACATTACACAAGTTGAAGATGCTCACCCAACAATGAGACGAACGATAATAAAAATGCGATTTTCCAGGAAACAAGTATCTGGCCCAAAACTAGTCTGCAAAACAGAGAAACCTCTGGAATTTTCCTGAAGCTGTACTAATCCCTTGACAAAGTAGACAGATCAAGCTTACCAATATCCAAAAAAAGAAGGCAAGCTCAAAAGCATTCTGTAAGATTGCAAAAAATGTTGTGTCATTAAGCTTCCAAAGCAAAAACATCTTCTGAAGTGTGCCAAAGTTCTAATAAGGTTATTAATTCCAAGATCGAGTTAAGCTTATGAACACTAACAAAAATATGTTAAAAGCTGACAGTCAAACTTGGTGTTTCAGTTAGCCGCAAGCATTTAAAAATATAGTCCCCCATTTGCTAAAAATTGCTTATCCTTCCTAGAGGCATAGAGTTTTAGTTGTGACAATTAACAACTACGTTGTTTATATTACTCATACAATCCGTTATTTTTGTTGGTATAAGCCTCCATGATCTTACTGACAAGTATTTGCTATAAGTTGAAATTTGAAATGGAATAAACACAAGGAAATTTTGTCATGAAATAAGATAGTAGACAAGAAAACTTACCTGAAAAAGTGTGAAGTGGATCAAATGAAGAACAAGGTATGGACGATTAAACCAAAAAAGTTCATCCCTTGGTTGAACTACCACTTCCTTTCCATGTTCATCTTCCAATGCTGCAATTTCTAAGGCCAATTCGGTGACAATACCTTGTAACTTACTCCCAACAATAAGGATCAACTGAAGGAAACATGTTATATATAGCTTGGTTGGTTAGTGACCTCATGATAATGCAGACTTAGTTATCAGAACTCTATGTTCCTACAAATCTCATGCAACAATTTAAATCTGAACTATGGCGAAACCAAGCTAATCTTACAATCAAAGGTACGAAGGCCATCCAGAAATATGTATGCCATCCTGTGAATACCGAATAGACATAAGCTGATGAAAGACAAACAACAGACAAGGACTCTTCTTCAAATTACGGTTACCCTCACCATGAACATTCATAAGGAGAAAGCTGACAACAAATGCCCATAAGTAACCACTGCAATGTTAAAATTATGGACTTAAGTTACAGATAAAGATTCAAAAATATCAAAGGCAAGTTTTGCTGTAAGCTGCCAACCTGATTCCAACCACCATTTTGAAATCATCCTCCAACACTCGAGTTATGTATTTGTGGAAGTCGAAATCCCTCTTGATATTATACTTCTGCACAATGAACAAAAAAAGGCTTATAAAGAGACTGTATCTTGATTATTACAGCAGATGCTTTAAGAAAACACAACTTGCCCTAAGAAAGCCTGTCCTGAGGGTCAAATAGTCAGCTCTTGTGACAGGCCTACAAGATAGATGCCTCAGAAATGCAACCTGCACATTCAAAACATAGCTCAAAGGTTATTTATAATCGAAAAAAAGTTGTAGAAGATATAATTCTGATGGCACAGATCACATCACCATATAGTTATCACGTTCAAAAGCTATGTTAAAAATGAAGATGGCGATAAACAAGCAGATGAACAGAAACTGGAACCTAAAACAGGGAAGCAGATTCACAGAAGCAGATAATCTGGTCAAGGGAAGCATTCAAACCAGGATGAGAAAAAGGTAAAAGAGGAATGATCGACGTGAGTATGGATTATTTTAATTAGTTATAATCAGATCTTGCTATTACACTTACAGTAACTAAGTTCATACAGACTACAAGTTCAGAACTTACAATCCAGTTAAGAAGGCTCGATGCACTCCATGGCCGTTTCGCATGGTCCCGAATAAATGTGCGTTGCCGAAGTTTACTGAAGGTCATATTCAGCACTGCAATTTAAAAGCTACCTTTCTTTAGAACGGATGATTCATCTTCTGAGCTTTAAAAACTAACCTATATTTGTAGTAACATGATCAACATTTAGGATTTCTAGTTCCCAGCTCCTCCACCAGTGTATCTAGAAAGAAAGTGTTAGTACATAATCAAAAGCACAACCAACTGTTTTGTATTTGGATTGCCCATAGAACATACCTTAGTCCTACCTAGAAGCATGGTCAAACAACTATAGCAAAGATGCACAATTGCCATAACAAAGATAAAAATGTGTAATTGATGTAGTCCTTCACTAGATATGAACGCTACCTTCCCCTGCCAACAAAACCATAAAATTTTTATGAGCATAAAACTCATTTCCGTGATATAACATCATCTGTATGTTGGAAATTACCTGCTGTGTACATTTATCAGATCCTGGAGTGGAAAGAAGATTGCGCATCATTCTCGAAAGTAACTTGCGATTATGACCCACAAAAGTTTTAGCTGTATAGCTTCCATGTGCTTCACTTGGCAGATTCACCACATGTAATCTGCAAGGTAACATATGGTCGAGAAATCCTTGTGGCATACATATTTCAGATACAATTGGTTGGAATACTGAAAGTAGAAGCGAAATGAATCCCATCAACATGAGCTCTGCACGAAGTTAACAAGGTCACTGTTATCAGATACTACTGCAGCAAATTCTCATTCCTAGCAGCATGGACAAAAAAGTGAGAGCATTATTGATTGAACTTATAGTACGGTACACACAAACCTTCTCTCATTTTATCAAGTGCCTTGCTGAGTGGTTTCTCATTGCGTTTTTTTAACAACTGGAACAAAACAGTTAGCGAGAACAGCCTCAAATGCAGCAAATTGGGAAAAGAAAAAGAAATACCATGCCAATACAATTGATTCCCCGCTCCACCACCAGAGATATGACTACAAACACTGAACAAACAGCAGCCACTGCCCATGTAGGTGTGCGCTCTAAAGAACCGTGCTCTTCACCCATCACAGCCACACTCTGTTGGATCATCCTCATTCACCAACTTTAATGAAGGCGCCTTCCTTTTGACCATCATGGTACGTTGATCCTCGCTCGTTTGGGAATCCAAACAAACTGGAATGCTTCCAAGGCATTGCATTATGCAACTTTCGTAACTCTTCAAGAATCGACAATAATCCATTTTGCAAAGCTTCCAGCTCAAAAATTCAGACGTTCAAGATATGAAGGTATCTGCAGTACCATGATGACAGCCGCGCTTGCGCTTGTGTTATGGTCGAATTCTGGGCCAGATCAATTTTGGATTTTAATAAAATATATCCTTCAACAGACTTTTTTACTTTTTTTTGCCATTATGTCCCAAGCCTTGTGTTTAGGCGTGTATTATTGAGGTAGCTGAGTTTTTAACCATGGAAGCCATAATAATGGCCGATGCAGGATGAGCATATTGATTTTTAATTTTATCAGTTTGTTGTTGGTGTTTTCTATTTTATGTAGGGCAATGATGGTTTCAAGCACCCAAGTTAGAGTCATCTTTGGAGTCATCTTTGCTCTTGAGAAGTTTTCTGAATTGGAGTTAGACCTTTTTTTTGTTTGAATAGATTTCTATCTATATTATACTATATATTCCTAACGAGGTGTGCCTTGGACTATCTCGGTTGTCGAGCCGTCTATCCTACAGCCCAGATTGTATGTTGGGACCTCTGGGCGTCTCTCATCATTTGGACTACCTCGGCCATCAAAGCCGTCCATCCTATGGCCTAGATCGTATGTTGAGGCCTCTGGGCACCTCTCGTTTCGATTATGATCATTTATGATTGGGGCGCCTATAATTTTGAGGATGTTAACCTCCACTTTGAGTGGGTTATGCCAAATAACCCTCGAGGCCGGGTGCCGAGAGGGTTATTTGGCATGACCCACGAGAAGGGGAGGTTGACCTCCCTTAATCCGAGCCCGAGCAGGTTCCTTACAAACAGAAGAGAGCTACGGTGAGAATAGAAGAGAGCTATGGCGAAAACAGAGTTTCACTGATGGCTATGGCTTCTGCTATGGCTTTATTCCATCAAATGCTTCAATATTGGTCTTACTGCGTCAAAGTTACATACAAGATTTTGGGATTTGGGTTTTTAGAATGCATCTGCCGGTTGAGGGTTTTTGTTCTGGTACAGGTGGGAGCACAGGTGGGAGCTCATCCATCGCAACCAAAAACATGCTGGGAAGATATAAATTAATGGCAGCCTCTGATCCACGACGCTTCAATACCAAGGCAAAAGCAGCTACTGCCAATTCTGGCACATTAGAAAATGCCTTAGCTCTTAGGACGGCCGTGTAAAAGGGATTTGGAAGCCTATTCCAGTTTGAGATTTGCTTCGATCTGATTGTTGGCTTTGTCCTAAAGATGCTTGAGTTTAATTGTTTGAGACTTGCCCATTCTACAACCGGAATGCTTTTTCCCATTCCTTGCAGCTTGCATCGAAGTAAGTTATCTCAGATTTATAGGCTTCAAATTTTTACCCTGTTTGAGGCAAATGCAGAGCATGCACACAAAAAGATCCTGAAGAAAACATCAAAATGTGGCTTCTTATGGAGAGCTCAAGATTGCCAGAAGGAGAGCTTAAGATCATCGGAATGGATGTTTCTAGGAATGAATATTCAGTAGATTATTATAGTAATCCTCCGAATATCCTACAAAAATGAATATTCCACAAATTATGCAATATAATCTAATTTGATCCGATGATACACAACGGTCAGATCAAAGGAACCTGCAAGGGCCTAGGGTTAAGGAATATGAAATACAGGTTCTTCTAAGGTTCTGGAACATGAAATACAGGAACTCATCTCTATACTGGTTCGTTTAAGGTTTTAAAATATGAAATATGCAGGCTCGAAACCTCTACCGAAATAATTCAAAATCATAGTAAGAATGCTTTAGGGTATTGCATGCGACTTTTTTTTTTGGGGAGGGATGGGAGGAAGAGGTCATTTTAATGTTGGCGACATTGGGAGGGTTCTTTACTTTTAGGAGGTTCACTTTTGCCCTTCAAGAACATAGCTATGACATATTCTTTTGAGCTGGGGTAAACTTGCTTCCAGAGACTCTAAAAATAGAAGTTTATTGAGCCATGTCATCAATCCGGCTAGGGAGTGATGATCTCTTGCTTTTCAGTAGTATGGAAAATAGACTAACAATACAACATATGATGCCTCAAAATGCAATAGAAAAAACACAATAGCCTAGAAAGCATGAAATGCCCTCAATATCGATTTTGCAAATCTCAACTATATCCAGAAGATGAACAAACTTGACATATCAGATGTAGCTGCAAAATGGTGAAGAAGGTCAAAACCTTATTGAAAAGCATACAAGAACACACGAGAAGCCCCATGTTATTATGCTAGCTATTCAAGAATTAGTAACGATTTTCGTATTTTGGCGTAGAATGATCAACTTTGAAACGCTGCCGCCCTTATTAAGGTCATTTTTTGGTTGCCTGAAGAAGGGGCAAACTCTTGTTTAGTGGTGGAGGTGGGAATATACCTTTGATAGAATCAAGCTTGGGCAAACAAACCAAAACGAAGAAGTTTACTTTTTTTAACAACTGAAGACTTTGGATCCTTCTTGTGCAACTATCATTGTTTTCCATCTCAGCATCATTGTTTATAGGATGCATACATTATGATTGTTTTATAAAATGCATTTGTAGTATATGGGAAGAATGTAAAGCCCTGATTTCACGTGTGCTAAAGGGATAAAACACACGAAGATGATGCCTTGGGTTCCATTTTGGCATTTTAGCCTTCTATATGTGAAATATGCCACCATATCTTGTATTGGGCTTAAAGGGCCCTAAAATTTTATTCAAAGTAAAACTTTATGTTTGTCTGCAGTACCTCCAAGGCCTCGAAGGGGCCAACAATTTTTTTAGTTATGCTCTATCGTAGCATTTGCAATATTACAAAGTTGTCCTTTCTGTACATATGCCTATGACCCACTTTGTGTCTCAGCCATTGTTGCACATTGCATGCACAGGTTTTCGCCAATTTGTGTACGCATGGTACCTCTCAAAGAGATCAACTTGTCCTTCTTGTGAGATCGGATGCCTCATAATTGGATTCAGTCCATTGGACTTCCATGTAGATCTGCAATGGAATGTGCTCCCAATTATAGTGCGATGCAATCAGTGAAAGAGTCGAGATCCATCATTAAGCACACTGCTTGACTTGGAGGAGCCTGACCATAATTATGCAATCCATTGAAGATTGCCTTTGTTATCTTCCACAAGCCCAAACAGAGGAGAGACAATCTTTGAACAAAATAATAGTTGTAAAAGGTAGAAAGTAGTTATTCTTGTGAAGTATAACTACTTTATTTGATAATTTGAATGATGCGAGGGCTCAAGTTTGGATATTTCAAACTCTATAGTTGACATTTCTAACGAAATTGAAGACAATGTTGTGCAAGTAATAGATGAAGAATGTGGCCAGTGTTGAAGAATATAGATGATTATGTTTCAAATTTGGACAAGCGTCTTGATATTGTGGAGAAGACAATCACGGAGGAAAAGCGATTTGGCATCAGTTGGAGAATCTCCTTCAAGAATAATTCCAAAGCAGCGAGTTTCCTCCAATAAAGCGAGCTCCATCCAAATCAATAACTAGAAACTAAAATTGATTCTAGTATGTTTCTTTACACTTTGTTGTCTTGATATAATTTCTCTAATAGTTGTCATTGCCACAGTGCTAGTGTTGTTGTGAGAAGCTTTTGGTTATTGAGCGGATTTCTGTACAAGGTTTTAAAAGGCTAAGCGGTACACGATGTGGTGGAAGGTGTCCAACTTCTTCCATCAGAAAGAGGTTCTTGTTGTCGGGCGAGCGGTCGCGATTCCATGCATTTAAATCATAGAACATTTCTTTGTTGGTATGCTGGTCTTCCGATCACTTTCGATGATTAAACCCCGCACAGTCTTTCATTCCTCGGTCCTTAGTGGATAAGTTTCTTTCAAATGGATGGTGCATCCTTTGAAAAATGAATGGAGGAACTTCTTGCATCAAAAACTCACCAAAAGTTCATGAGAAATGTCCAGAATTTAGCATGAGAACAACTTTCTTGATTGATCCTTACGAATGCGTGAATTTTAAGAATACACCAAGGTCCTTCATGCGACATAAATGGCGGTGATTACACATTGAAGACTATGGTACCTTACTTGCAGGCTATACTTGATGAGCGTAATTGCTTATGTCACCGGAGGAGTGCATGCATTTTGAAGTAGGTCTGATGAAAAAAGCACAAAAGTGTTGGAGGTACTAAGACCATGGACTTGTCTAAGCTGTTGTATATTTTTTTAATATTAGATCCCTTTTGTATTGTAATTTGGTGTACATCAACACCACAAGCGTTTAAGAACTTTACTGCAATTCTCACGGTATGCGATTCCGGAACCTAATGGAAATAAATATCCATACTTTGTACAAAATATTATATGATCAAAGAGCAACCCAAAATTAGCACAAACCCTAACACAAAGTTAGCAATATCCCACATGCATATATTACAAAATTCGTGCATGTATAAATAGTTTTCTTTGCTTCATTGAAAAGTGTGGATAGAGATTAGATGAAAGGCTATGGCTCCTGCGGCTTGTAATCGCCGATTCACGAGCCGAGTAGCCATGACCTTTCAAAATGTAATCCTAAATCCACACTTTTAATAATGGGCTCAAATATCCCATGCATTTTACCGTCAACAATTGCCAAATCAACAAAATACCAAATGAATGGATTATGTTAAGGCATGTGTGTACAAAATGTTGGTAAAGCGTAGTCAACAAAATTCAAATCAACAAGTGTAGATACTAAGCAAAAGTTTGACCTAAGCATTTGAGTAAGCGTAAATCCAACAACGACCTATGCTATTGAATGGATTATGTTAAGGCATATTGTGTACAACATGTTTAGTAGCGTAGTCAACAATTTTGACCTGTACTATTCTATGCATTATGTTAAGGCATATTGTGTAAGTCAACAATTTTCAAGTCAACAAGTGTGAATCACCCCTGAACAAATGTTGCTTTTATTGATAACCAACATGTTTTGAGTAGCGTAAGTCAACAATTTTAAGTCAACAAGTATACGAGTATGAATCACACCTAAGCTAAAAGTTTGACTTTCATTGACCAACATGTTTGGTAAGCGTAGTCCAACAATTTTCAATCAACAAGTGTGAATCACCCCCAAGCATTTGGTAGCGTAAGTCAACAATTTTTGACCCTATGCTGTCTATGCATTATGTTAAGGCATATTGTGGCAAGTCAACAACTTTCAAGTCAAAGAAGTGTGAGTCACCCAAGCGAATGTTTGGCTTTTATTGGCCAGAAGCGTATTTGGTAAAGCGTAGAGTCAACAATTTTCAGAGGTAACAAGTATGAATCACCCACAAGCTAAAGTTTGACTTTCATTGACCATCATATATTTGGTAAAAGCGTGAGTCAACAATTTTCAAGTCAACAAGTGTGTAAGAATCACCCCGAGCATTTGGTAAGTAAGTCAACAATTGTGACCCTATGCTGTTCTATACATTATAATAAGGCATATTGTGTGAAGACAACAATTTTCAAGTCACAGGTGTGAATCACCCCCAAGCAAATGTTGGACTTTCATTGACCAACATGTCTGCAGGTAAAGCGTAAGTCAACAATTTGAAGTCAACAAGCAATTACACTAACTAATTTACAATTACAATTCACTAAACAGGTTTCCAAGTACTTTTAAGATGATTGGTGTCCAAAAAAAGAATGGCCATTTCAGGATAGATATTTTTTTTTTTAATGTTTTAGAAAATAAAATTATGGTCATTTCAAGGTAATTACATTTCACTTCGTATCCTACTAAATCATTACGATTAAGATACTAATAGTACGAAAATCCTAAAATCGTAGCCTACGAAATTTATTTCACGCCAGCCTTTATATGGTCGTGAGGGCCCGTTAGCCAACATTGAACACTCTTGCATTTTGCCATTAGCCCATCCTTACGTTTTTAAAAAATATTAGGTCTTTTGTTTTCCTTTCTTTTTTCATGTCCATTTCCACAAAATCCTTTCGCATCCATTTACGTCGTTTCTTCGGCCACTATTTTCTATATTTGAACCATTGGCATTGGCACTGGCCCATAATTGCCTTACACCACATGGTAAAATAACGAGGGCATTGTTATATTTGCATGCTAAGGATGGAGCGATATTTTAGGAAAGGAAGTCGGTGGAGGGAAGTCAGCAAATGGTGGAGATTAATTCTCTTTTTTCGGCAAAGGACCAAGATAGAATCTTGAGCAAAGCATCGATGCAAAGCCAGTATAAAGGCAAAATTTGCAAACAGAAGGAGCAGGCCGTGCGCAAGCAATTGCATATAGCTTTGTCGAGGAAGTTATTGTTCCTTTGATATTTTCTGTAAGTTGAAACTGACTGTTGGCAATTGATGTTCTTGAGCATAAAAAATCTATCTTTAGTCATTGTCCATTCCTTTTGAGATCGTGCATTTCACTGTAATTGTCCTTGGTGTTACATAGCTTCTGTGAGATTAGTGTTTATGCATTGATCCATTGATTTAAAATTGCCAAATCCATAGCGATATGATGAAATGCCCAATGTAATTCTAAATCCATTTTAAATTAGTGTCGAGAATATCATATTTGTCACGATTATTTACCTTCTTGGAAAGCTTCTATCAAATTTCAAAATTCATTTTCACATTTGCCAATACAAGTCCCAATAATTTTTATGCGTATACATGCCTACCTTGAAGCTTCACATGGTTTAGTACAACAGCTTTAAAGTACTACTAGACTATGCTTTTGTAGAGCAAAGGCTTGGTACGTATCAACATTTCTGGAGGTCAGACCACAAGTATTTCGTCCGGTTGTTGATGAGGTGCAAATCTTGGATCAACATTATGGAGAATCCTTAGGGATGATCTTTTGGTAGCTTATTCTTGGTCGGTTTATGCATAGATTGTGGAGCGCCAAAAGACAAAAAGGAGGCGTACAGAAAAGCAATAGAAGGTCCTATGTATGAGTTTTGTGTAGGTGAAGGGTGTCTGGTATATAGGGAGTGATGCAGAATATTGCAATCTAACAGACCCATACCATCAAGCATTGCCATGTTATTAGATTCCACAACATGGAATATATTACTGATCCAAGGGTAATCATCGTCTTCAATGTCCCACTTGCACCAGAAATTTCCAATACCGGCTCAAAATAATCCTCCTAATGTTCATGGCGGAAGCTGTAAGGCTCGGCCAAGAGGAACAAGTTGTTGTGAGCATAGAGGATACCTGATTGGAACAAAGAAAAGTTTGACTTTGTGGGTTGGATCGACTCTATGACAAGATATCCATGTTGCTTATGTGGGTTTCTGATTAATTGATTTAGAGCAGCATGTTGCGGTTGGACGAGAGGAAAATCTTTGTCACAAAGAGAGGTTAAGTTACAAGAACATTCCCAATTTGCATTTTGTGGGGTTTTACGAGACTTGATTGACTTGGAGAAGGCTGACATCATGGGCGAGTTGGGCACGAGGAAAATCTTTGTCTCAAAGAGACATTCAATTACAAGAACATTCCCCAATAATTTGCATTTGCGGGGTTTACATAGTTAATTGATGAGGAAAACTGACATCATGGAACGAATTGAGCCACGGGGAAATCCTTATCTCAAAGAAGAGGTCTGATCACAGACCATTCTCATTTTGCTTTTATCGGGTTCTGAAGTTGGTTGACTTGGGCGGCATGGAGAAGTTTTTTTTTTTTTGAAGGACGACAAGCTTTATTCATAGCTAAAACGAGAATAACGTAAAATGCAAAGCGAGTTATAACTTGATGGAACCAAAGCCAAGTCAAGCGGGCAACCACACCGCCTATGCAAAGAATGGTCTGAAGGTGAGTGGTATGCCGGATCGGTACTTTCTTCTCCAGTCAAGGAAGAACAATTTATAACCATAACAATTTTATTTTACTTGAGAACAATCTCATCTGCGGTATCTATATACCCTTGAGACAAACAACCTCCTCCTCTTCGGATTGACCATAAAGCCCGACCACATGCGAGATGAAAAGCCTCGTTTAGTAGTTGGGCCAAGCATTAGGATGAATGTAAACAAAATTTGCGGCTAGATCTAGGCGATACCAAATAGGGTCAACAACCAAGACCATACTGGAAGCTAAAACCACACAAGAAAAAACAATGCTCAATACTCTCAGCCCTTGACACCAAAGGTTGCTTTCTGAAATCAGGGTGTCATTTTATGGACTAACATTGACTACGAGGCATCTATGGATCACTTGCCACCACCGAACTACTTTGGGATGGCTTATCCCATACCCATGTCAAACACTTTTCTATTGTGGGTGGGGACACAGAAGTGCCACTATTAGATAGATGAGGTTGGAATACAAACAATTTATACACGAAGGAATGCAACCGCCACAGGCGGATATCACGATGGCAACCCCATCGACTACCTCAATCATGGACCCGAGAATCATGTGGCAACAATGCGGCAATGGGATTCCAAATTACTTTATCCCATCGCTTTAGCAAGAACTTTGTTCCTAAATGCTTCCCATGACATGAGATGACCAGGACTCACTTACCAAAAATTTGCCAATGAGTGTTGATACCGGGTATCGTCGTTGAGTCTTTCGGATGAACGACTGCCAGAAGCACATTCTACGGGTATCCTGCCAGAATCACAGGCATGGAGGCGGACAAGCGAAGACATACTCGATTAACGGAAAAAGAGACGTGATTGTCTGGCGACAAACAACCCCTTTAAAGGAGAAGCCATTAGGATAGGATGCATATGATAAAGCAAAGAAGCCCAAGGAAGGAGGGCTTGATATGAAATGGGGAATAATGCTTAATCATGCCAACAACCTCGGGCGGAGAATCATCCTTACAGTAGTCTCAGTGAACTGGTAATAATACCTTGCTTTGGAGGTGAAATCATTATAGAATACAGTACCCTTGTTCGTGTTTCGCCCAAACTACCTTGACCCACCGCTCTAACTCATTTCCACCCCAAATAGGAATTACAATGATACTTTTAATCTCCTCCATCTTACCTGCGGAGCTAATAGGCCGAGATGCCATGTAGACATAGGTATTACTAAAGAACACATTCTTCCGCAGTGTTCTAGGGCATGGAGCCAGTTTAGCTGTATTCCACCAAAACAAGTGCTTTTGCAACCACCTATTGATTTCATCCCAAGCATGAAGCAAGTCATTGAATTCCAAGCTGGGATGCAAGCAACTTTGCTGGTATTGCCATCAAATCTTCCATGGATAGTCAAAAATCTCCACGAGGAGGGATAGGGCATCCAACGTCCTGAAAAATTTGTACATTTTGCCACCCTACAAGAACTTACGATGCTAAGGAGGGTAATCTAATAATAGCTTAGCATTACGAAGATTCTCGACCTCGGCAATGAGAACAAAAAGTATCATCGGCATATTGGTTACATACCTCTGCCAGAACCATCGTCCATTAGGAGGCCTTGAATAATGCCAACTTAGGTATAGGAGAAGAGCTGGGATAATGCTTGCCACAATTGTGAAAAACAAGGGGTGCTAAAGAGACCTTGCTTACTGAATTACTCTACCCACTACAAAAATATCAGTGGTTCGCCACAGGAAAAGAGACGATGGTCGGCCCGTGTATGGAGCTTCATGATATTTCCTTGTGAATGACTCCCCAAACCAAGTGGAAGACACTTCTCAAAGCTTCAATCAACACTATGTGGCTTTAGCAAAATCAAGCTTAAGATACCTTGCTCTATAATATAGCGGGGCCCAGCCATGACTTCCTTCGCCCAGCCAGCAGCCTCGTTGTTGAGAATACAGCAACCCGAGGAGAAAGCAGTTGTGTTGACGAGGATAGCATCAGCCAAGATATCTCGGACTCTACCAATGTCTTAGCAAAGATCTTGCTGAGAGAAAGCAATACAATAATTCCTTGGTGAGAAATAGTCTCTTGGGTTCCTTGCTCTTTGGGTGAGAGAGATACAACTTTGTATTCAAAATCTTATCGAGCTCCTAAATCTGAAACTCATAAAGGCATGTATATATCATCCTCCAACTTGGTCAGCCTTCTGAAAGAAAAATTTCAATGGAGAGAAGCCATCAAGACCAGGGGCATTTGTCCACTTTTCAAGAACCCGCAGTACTTTTAAGTCACCCTCCTTTCATGATATTAGACTTCGAGAAGCAACCTCTTGCTCTTCACTTTAAGCAATCACGGCGCACCTTAGTCCAACCACGCATTGATTGCATGTCCTTAAGAAAGGGCAGTAGCCGTACAAAGAATGAAGAAAAGTGATGATGATGAAGATCTTGCTTAAGATTCACCCGTTCGGAGATGGGCGCCATCGGTAACAACAAAGAATGTATAGAAGTGGCGAGTTCCTTCAGCTACTTCGGCGCAAAAGGCAAAGTACATCTATCCTCGGAGTCCTTGAACCCACTTTGCAACCTGCCCCTTCACTTTTGGCTTGATGCTTTTCGATTTCTATAGCCTTGATGCGAGATAATAACTCCCTTTTCTCGACTCCACTAGTATGGCCACATGTGGTACTTCTAATTCCTGGTACAATGCGGTCCAATAGTCCTCTGGCTGACCAGCTCACGGCTCTCCATATTATTCTTTTGCAGTGACTGCTATGAGACAGCGGCTGCCTTAACCCCGGACATGCCCCTACTAGGTGAGAAGGCCGAGAGACTAGGCTTGGAGCTACGACCAAGTTTGAACTCATCATCCTCCAAATACTTGCGAGAATTAAGCTTAAAGTAGGTCTGGTAGGTCGGAGTGACAATTAATACATCATTAGTTAGAAGTTGTGGATTATGATGGTCCGGACAGACTATCGAGAAGATTTGGTGACAATCAGCTAGTCGGCGGTACCCACGGTATTAAAGTATCCTCTATCATGTCTTGCATAAGCTCTGCCGATTCTGTCCGGCCATTACCACGTAAATGGTGATCACCATCAATCCTCTATAAAGTGACCATCATGTAAAAGGTGTAGCCCTTGTTCGCTCGAATCCTTGCCACTTGAGCCGCGACCACTTCTATCTCTTTCAACTCGACCATATTGAAGTAGCCAGGCAACCATGCAACATTACATAGCTGAAACTTTACTCCTCGAGTTTCCCAAAGCACCACGCTACTTGGTCTATTATGAGCATATACATTTATCAAACTGACCCACTCTTGGCCCTTATCTTTCCATTTGATTATTATCCTTTGCCCAGAACCTATACATTTGAGTAAAGTATCCACAGATGACTTCCATGCGATACAGCACACCAGCCTTAGATGCATCAATGAGACACCAAGACATTATAGTCGAGTCAAATACATTAGCCACTTTATGTGCATCACGCAGCAGCGGCATTTATGCTCTTGGAGGCAACAAAAGGTCGTAAAACTTAGGCGAGGTGAAGACAACACAACTTCTTTACTTGGGAAGAAGCCCTCCTCACATTCCAAGACAACAGGTTCATGTGGCCAAAATATTATGTTCCACCTCCATACCAATAGAGCGGCCTCAACCATGTCCATCTACTTGGTTCTAAAGGAGAGTCAACCCACCTCGTCACAGAAATTTGGCAAGGGGAACCTCCTCTCTGTTCCACCCTTCCATTGTTTTTGTTAGGCACTTGGTGAGGGAGAGCCTCCTCTCTGCTCTACCCCCCATTATTTTTGTTGGGTAAGCCCCAGCGAGGGAGAGCCTCCTCTCACTGCTCCCACCCTTCCATGCAAATTATCGAGAATCGCTCATGACATGAGACACATGATGACTAGCCTTATTAAATGAAGCTCTTTTCCAGTGCGTTGTGTCCATCCTCTTGGGCATTCTCATGATGCTCTTGAACATTTTTCATGCCGCTCTTGCAATTCACGGATCATACGTAACTTAGCCTAGTATCCTCTTCAAAGCGGGAATATGCACAATCATACGTGGGATGAGTGGTTTTAGCGGATGGAGTAGCAACAGGTGGCGGTAGCATTGGCGGAAGCCTTGAGGAGGGGTAAAGGGGACACACAGCAATTAGGCGGCATAGAGGAAGAGGACCACAAGGGACCATTGCATGGAGAAGTTGGGCGGAGAAAAACGTTTTTTCTCGAAGAAGAGGTTCCCTTGTCTCATTCTACAAAAGAACATGGCATCGAGAGGAATGCCAAGAAGGTTTATACCTTATCTCCATGCAGTGTAAGTATAAAGATGAAACCATAAAGATTTAGAGCTTGCACAAAGAAGATATGAAGTAGAGATTGGCAGGATTTTACGATAAGCTTTGACATTTACAGAGTCTGTTTAATGGTCCAAGCAGAAACAAAAAGGGTCTACAAGACCACATTTCTATGGACACACTGGCTAAGTTTCAAACTAAAGGTGGTGGAGTTAATTCTCTTTTTTGACAAAAGGACCAAGATGGAATCTTGAGCAAAAACATCGATGCAAATCAAGTATGAGGCAAAATTTTTGCAAACAAGAAGAGCGAATTGCGTCTGCAAACATTGCATATAGCTTTATCAAAATTATTGTTCTTTGATATTTTCTATGAAAGTTGAAACTATTTCATTGGCAATTGATGTTCTTGAAGCATAAAATCTATCATAGTCATTGTCCATTTCCTTCCACGAGATCGTGCATTTCCACATAATTGTCATGGTGTTATAAGCTTCTACCGGCCAAGATTGAGTGTTTGTCATTCGATCCTGTTGATTTAATTTGCAAATCACAGCAGTACTGATGAATACCCAATGTAATTCCATTAGGAAAATCCATTTTAGAATTAGTGTCGAGGAATGTCATATTATTTATGCGATTGTTACCTTATTGGGCTTCTATCAGGTTCAAATTCATTTTTCCACGTTTGCGATACAAGTCCCAATAATTTTCGTTTATTGCCTATACCTACACTGCCAAGAAGCTTCACATAGTTTACAACAGCTTTAAAGTACTACAGGACTATATACTTTTGTGTAGAGAGCGAGGCTTGAAATTGTATATATAAAGCGACTCTTGGAGGTCCGGACCACAAGTGTTTAGATCAGGGTGTTGATCAAGGTGCAAATCTTGGATCAGCGAAGCATCCAATTCTCCCAGCGAGGAATGTCGAGCGTTAGCTCGCTCTGCTTCCCACATACAGCCCTTCCAAGCAAAGTGATTTCCCTACCTTTGCCCGGAGTCTTCTCGAGGTTATGGTGTTATATAGGTTCTTAGGTAGTCCGGTTGAAGAAGCGTAAATAAGACCTTGAATTTTTGAAACCAATTTTGTAGAAAGCCCGAGCCTTACGAAGATGCACACTATGATTCCGGCTGCGATTACACTTCTTCACGAGCTTTCTTGGGGTGATTCTTGAGGTGGATTCTTTCGGGGTGGATTCTTCAGGATGCGGCATTTGATTGAGAAGATGAGGTGGGCGAATCGTGGGGAACCGGCGAAGAAGACCAAGACTGGAAGAAGAAGAGATTTTTGAATTTCAAAATTGGCTAGAGAGTAAGTCGTATGCTTTTCATTTTTGCTTTCTTTCACATGGAGCTTTCTAACTTTCTGAATTTTTCTTACGGATGAGGCCTAAAGATCTGAAGACCTTTTTTTTTTTTGTTTATAACTGCTTTCTTTTGATCAAGTTCGCCTTTTGGCCCTTTGTAATTTAGGCCTTAGTGCCTTTCATTGTAATGGCTTTATCACAGAGCCCATACATGAAAGCGAGTCTTAGTGCCTTTGATTGTAATGCATTTGTCACCGTCATACATGTCTGAGGCCTTGAGTGCCTACTTTAACTAGATGATGGCCTTGTGCCTTTACCGTAAATTTATGGTTTTGTTACATGTTTTAATCAATTGGTTTTGTTATATACTTTTGTAATACCTTTGTACACCTTGTGCCTTCGGTTTAATCCGGGCCTTGTGCCTTTTATTTTAATCAGGGCTTTTAGTGCCTTTTAATTATGTGACCTTGTGCCGACTCTAATCCCAGGCCTTGTACCTTACGTAATCCAGGCCTTGAGTGCCTTTTAATATGGATGATGGCCTTGTGCCTTTACACGTAAATTGTGGTTTGTTATACCTTGTGTCTTGTGTAAACTTATTGCCTTGTGTCTTTTCTGGTCTGTTGTACTTACATGTTTACCTTGTATGAAACAACAACAATTGAAATTGATTGAAATTTGGAATTCATTCAATATTCGAGTACAAAGTGCATATTTGAAGCATCAAAAATGAGAGGAATGCCGTCTGAAACTTCTTTATATTCATAAAAGTATAATCTACAGGTACCCTTTACACAATTGCTCTTTCCACTATTCCAACAACGTAGGGAAGCCTCTCTAGAATATCTTGTTCTTCTTTGGCATGAGTGTAAACCACTCCCACTTAACAAGCGTGTTTTGTGAACCAACGACTTTGTTCTTTTGCAACTTGAGTGGCATAAACAATTGCTTTATTTAGTCTACAAAACTTGTAGTTGGTTTACAATTCACCAACTTCTCATAGTGTTTTGCTTGAACCAACGACTTTGTTCTTTGCAACTTAATTAGCATGAAAACAATTGCTATTTAAATCTACAAAACTTGTAGTTGGATTTACAATTCACCAACCTCATAGTATGTCCATATATCATCCCCTTTACAAACACGCCCTTGCATATCTACAAAGTCGCTTTGGTGCATAGGATAAGGAGTAGGAATTTCACATTCTGGGTGTGTTATTTGGAATACCTTGCTGAGACACATCACTATAGATGCCCATGCTACATAAGTCGGCTGACGCCAATATAGCCACTTCTTCTCGTCATCATGTACTTCTTCTTCAATAATAGCTTTGATGGGTTGTACCACAACTAGTTCAAACTTCTTATTATATGATGCATTGGGGCAAGGTTCCCCAATTCAAATCTAAACAATGCATGCGAAAGCAAAGAGGTTTCTGACACCTTAAATGTGTCATGTGATTTGAACACCCACGAAACCAACGAAGGTCTAGATCTTCAATAGGGCGTGCTTACAGTTTTTACGTCACTTGCTATTTCAACCTCCCAAAAAGTTCTACTTCTGATTGAATCTTCTTTTTATATATTTGTGGAGTCTTCTTTGTTGACATGTCACACTTTAGCCATTCCACCACCTCGTGTGCATTGGTCATCTTCTTTGCCCTTCAAACATGTTGCTCTCAAAGCCCTCTTTATTATTGCTCTGCACCATCATATTCTCCCTTCCCATGGCGGAGGCACCCAAAGTTCCACATCATGTCTAAACTGTTAAAGATTTGAATCTAGCATCAAAGTAAAATGATTTTTTACCTTTGAATTGTGGTACACCATCGAGAAGACATAATGCTTCTTCAATTCTATATATTCTATTCTTCAAAAGTGATTTCCTTCTCTTGCATCCAATGATTGTGTAAGAAGCAATGCTACTGATAAAGAATCATGTTTTACGTCGCCAGATATATATAAAAATGTTCTTCCTTCCAGTCATTTTACGTGTGTCTCGGATCCCGCTCTATATGTGAGTTGCATAAGAATGATGATACTGCTCATTATGCCAATGTACTTGGACTCGACTTCATTACACTCCTTGAAAGAGTAATTCTCTTGCCAAAGTCAACCAACGATACCATAGTATCATCAACAAACTGTTCATTAGTTGTCTAAACATGGCTTCTTGCCATTTATACACAGAGTGTGTGTCTGACTCCTTTGCTTTAGATCTGATTTCCATCAAAACATTGGGTGAAGTACAATAGTATTGATGCTCAATTCTTTTTTGGGTTTTGCCATTTTTATCTTACCAATTTCAGTATAGTCTATGTAATGTTCTCCCAAGTGATTTTTGAGGTACTATCCTTTGTTTCTTCTTTTGGACACCTTTCCATTTTTGTCCACACCACATTTCTTTGCGGAGTTCACGACAAGCTGCTTCGTGTACCCTCCTCTTATGTAGGGCTTTGGAGCCAAACCATGCTTCTCCACATGTCAACATTAGGTACATATGACATGTCTTCTTTGCATTGCACCCTACTTGGCTTGCCAGGTGTGGTCACATGTCTGCACTCCACGGTGCAATCTGCCAAGTACACCATGGACTTTTTTTCTCATGTTTCTTCACCTTCCCTCGGCATTGACATCCTCTCATGATAGGGCGCATAGCTTGATTATTGAATTGGATAGCTTTACAACAAGTAAGGCTTTAATTTCTCGACTCTGCAGCAATTTGAACATACGGATTGTCTTGCTTGAAACTAGTGAAGATAATATACCTTCGAGAATAAGAATGAAACTGCTTAGTAAGTGCTAATGCTAATGCCACTAGAAAACAAGCTGCTAATGAATAGCAACTTGAGCTAATTCACGGTTTCATTAGCATTACAACATAACCCTTAGCAAACCAAACCACTAACCCGGTGCTAGGACGATGGAATGAAAGCATTGCCCTACAATACGTGGTAGGTGGTGCTTCACTAACTAAGTTAAGTTTTAGTGCTAACATTGACAAAAGGTACTAACGGTGGAACAACATTAGCAGAAATTAGTAATGACCAGCAGCATCATTTACAAAATCACTAGCAGTGGCACTAACATCGCTGGTGCTAAGCGTGGCACCAACATTATAAAGGTGAAACCTCAAAAATGATCCATTATCAACCATCAATGGCACTAAAACTTGCTACCACAAGAAGAGCGTGCGATTAATTCCATTAGTAGATCACATTAGAATCAATACTTCAAACTTATAAAATATTAGTATTAGTAAGCGTGAAAAAGACTTAGTAAAAAACTGATCTCGGATAGTACACAGCTCATAAGGTAATGTATTTGGATACTTAGGATGTTTTTCCTCTACCGAATCGGCGTCCTTGAAGTTAGAAGCGAGGAAACTACGGTGTAGTTTGTCCAATAATCCACAACTTTTCAATCACTTCTTGGCTCGAGGGAATCCTTTCTCTTCTTTCTTCCCCAAGAGCCTACAATGCGTTTTTACTAATTGCAACACAGTTGCTTCTGGCTGGAACAATTCAACTTGGATGAATTCCTAAAGAGCCTTGGCTGACTAATCTTTTGCTACCATGCGGCTCTTCCAAGTGCTGACTAATGCTGCTCTTTCTACTATAATTTGTCATTGGACTCCACTCCTTTCACATCTTTGTGGTTTCTTCTTGGATGCTACCGAAAATTTCACTTTGTGAACAATCTTTTCATGTATCGAACCTGCAACTGTATAGCACATTTGTTCTCCACTAGATGCCATACTTCTTTCTTACAGTGCAGCAGACAGCCGGACTGTCAAATCCAAAAAATATTTTGTGATTATGGGCCAATCTAATTTTCATTTGACGTTGTTGCCTCTCATCTTGCTTGCTCTTTGCCATTGCTTCTGCAAACGCCATTTCCGCCTCCTGTCTTCGTCATTAGTCATTGGATCACAAGAAGCCTGAACAAAAAATGGATGGAAAGAAAGAAACGAGATCTCTCTCCCCCTCAAGAAAGGGGGAATCAACCACCCGCCGATATTCTCATTAATTTTGAATTTCCCTCTTCCCATAATACTAAAAAATAGTGCTAATTTGGGTGGACAAAAGGATGCTAATTTGGGCGAAAACAAAACAATATTAGGGATGCGAAGACCCTGGAGTTCTATTCTTTTAGTCTTATTAGTTCGTGTTGTTTCATTTTTTCCTTACTCATGATCTATTGCTCCCTTTTTGGCCTTTGGTTTACCTTTTCTATTAGTCATTGTTGGTCTCGCTTTCATGCAGTTCGTTGGTTGACTATCGTTTATTCCTTATGGTTCCTATATTTTGAGTTTGATAGGTTCATCTTTTTAGAACTCCAATTTGCTTGATTTCTCATGAGAGCTATAATTTATAGTAGACATGCACCAAGTTATGCGCATTAGGCATGATGTCTGGCGTGGGGTTATACATGCGCATTGTTTATAGGATGACAAATGTATTATATCAAACATGTTATGATGTTTGATGGATAATTGTGACCTTATTGTGTTTCATGTTGCATCAGTATCTGTTATACGAGTGTGACGTACTTGGTTCATATGCATTGATGTTACACTTTAGGAACATTGTAAGCGTGTGACTGCTGGCTGGACAACACTCTATGCAATGTAAAACAATTAATTTCAAGCAGAAATTCATGATTAGTCACGGAAAGCCCACTTGTTTCAGCTTTAGTAGAACCTGTTTTAGTGTATGGTTCTGAAGTATGGGTGGAAAAGTCCTTTCTCACTTATAGTCCAAGAGTCAAAACTACAATGCTCTATGCTATTCTTTTACAAGAGATAGGTTTTTGGCCTCTTCAATATTCTGCCATGAAGTGCCATCTCCACTATATCAGCAAGGTGCGTCAAATGGAGGATGATAGATACCCTCTTCTCGCGCTTGCCATGGTTGGATCTCCCCAACGTTTGAAACGATGTTGGAAAGCGAATTGTAATGCATGGTTTGTCCGCTGGTCAGTGCAATCGGAACACTGCATGGTGCTTGTTAGTTCTGATCTTGAGCTTTTTCAACAATATCTCGATGGTTGTTTTTCTCTGAAGATGTGGGATGCAGTTACCTTAGCCCAAGTTAAAACTACTCATTATCATGCACATATAAATTTCACTTTGGCACCAGGACCATAAGCTTATTTGCTTGCTTCCTTGTCCAGAAAAAGCTTGTAGCTATTGCATTAGTTTCTCACAGACTCCCACAAGCTATAGATTGAGACAGATAGATGGGAGCGACCGCAATTGCCACGAGAAGCGAGATTGTGTGCATGTTGCCAGTTACAGGTTATTGAAGATGAAAGCCATACTCTGCTAAGATATCCTACTTTTGAGATAGTCTGGAATCCTTATTTGACTTTAACATTCCATTCCACGCTTCCACAATTTCTCAGAGCCCCATCTATGCATGACTTGGCATTATACGTACTTGAGGTTCTAGATGAGCGTCTTCGATTATTGACCCTCAATAGTCATCATTGCCTACTTTGTCTAGTATCATCATTAGTGCAAAGGATTTTCCCTTGAAAACGTTTCGAGGCAGGAGTTTTTTAATCCTAGTAGTAATGGTTGTACTATGCCATTGTATGGGTCCCGTGGCCTCTTGGTCTTCGTGGACATTAAAAAATCTATTCTATTCTTATACATTCAGATAGAACCATGGACTTTAACCATACAATTCAACACTATGACAACATTGGCATATGGTTAAGAAAAGGTGCTTCTTGCAAGAAACCATACTTTATTCAAATAGGTCTACCTTTATCTCCTATGTGGGTATAGAAGTTTAGCTTTCAATTATTAGCTACATATTGTGACAAATACATTTGGGTTACGGTTAGAGAGGAGCACCTTATATAAAAACCCAAAATGCTGTATTAAAAGTAGAACTTCTAATCCCCTATTTTGACACAGGATTCGATTCATAACAAACAATGGACATTACGAACTCGACTATGAAGGTTTTTAGTTGCCCCCAAAAGTTAACCCGCAATTATAACTAGCATAAAAATCAGTATGAGTGTGGTTTCCCATACAACAATTTATAATATCAAGACAAACCATGTGTTCTTCAAACCGTTACTAGTCCATATCATGTTATTTGAACTAATTCTATATCTTATAGTCGTCTCTTCAAAGCATCATTCGTTTGAAGATGGTTTTTAAGCATACATAAGTTTTGTAAAGTCGTTGCTAGTTCATCTCATATTTAGTCATACTAATTCTATATCTTATAATAGTTCTTTAAAATTATCACTAGTTTTAAAAATCACGATACAAATCATTCATTCTTTCTTTCTTTATTATTATTATAATGTAGGATGCCTTTCCATGCTAGTATCACTCCATTTTTTTTTCTTAGAGAAAGATTATAACAAATATTATAACAAATATTATAACAAATAATGATCCCTCGTGGATCAAAATAAAAATTAAGTACAAAGATCTCACATGAATCAGATGCCATAACTGAAGCTTTCGTACTTATAAGTCTCTATCAACCTCTTCTTCTACCTAGCTTGTACTACAGGATCCAAATCAACATCTTCCAAACTAGGGAGAGTACTACAGGAGTCAAGTACCTATTTTCCAAAAGCTGCAGATGTATCTTGAATGCTCAAAATCCTCTTGCAAGAATAGAGATGATGAGAAGAAAAACAGGAGTAACATGAGAAATCTGCCACATTCCTCAAAAAAGCTACCACTGCCCCTAAATTTTGATCAAAACTGCAAATTAGTCAGCCAGAATATGAAACCAAAGGAGATGCTGCATTCTGCATATAGCTTCTAGTGCAATTTTTATGCTACCAAGTTTTTGTACTTAGCAAACCATATGTTTGTTTCCCCCCCCTCGGAAGGATAAAACTTTGTTCATAATCACTTATAATACAACAAGCACAACTTAGAAGAACACCCGTCCAGACACCAGTTGGGCGCTAACTTCCATGTCATATGTAAGGTTGCTAACTAATGGCTAAAGGTGCGCAAAGGCAAGTTAGTTGACCCATGTACCTTATACAAGATCTGCCTCACGAGCGATGTTTGAACACATCCGACTCATTTTTTGATAATGATACAACTTATATTTGAGATGGACCAGAAGGTAGGAGGGGTATTGCTTAGCATTGTGGAATACCATTAGACGCCTTCTCTTCTAGACAAGACATAGTAATCAGGCCTTAAAAAGGGGGAAATCAAGCTTCTTGGTGCTGACCGCCTAAGTGACTACACCCAATTCCTCAGCTTTGCCTCCTAGCTAGCATAGGCCTTGCATTATATGTAGAAAAAAATTTCAATTACTGTTTGTCAACAATACAAGTCAGCGTATCTTGTGTTTATAAGTTCGTATGACCTCTGGGATCACATGCAACAATGTTAATCAACAACACCGTTAGCATATCTCATGTTTATAAGTTCATCTCGCACGCATCAATGTTAGTCAACAATACAAAGTAGCACATCCCATGTTTATAAGTTCGGCTGACCTCCGCGATCACATGCAATTCCTCACTTGCCTTACATAAGTAAAATAAAATTTGGCAAACATTTAACAAGTGAATTCCTATTATGCTGATTCTATTACCAATTATATAAAATGAGGGTTCTTATTGTTGAATAAGATGAGAAAGGATGTAATTGCAATATAAATAAGGTAGAATATAAAGTAGGTTTGGCATGAGAAATGTCATATGGCCAATAACTCTCTTTCACAAACGTTCTTTATAGTCAAAGAATCCTAGAACATGAGGGAATTTTGGGGAGGTTTTTTTGGACTTCTTTTTTTTTTTGCGTACATGCCTTTGTCCACGTTTCGTCTCAAAGTGTCCATCTAACAGTTCACACCAGTGCCAAGATTTCCAGCATCCGGTGCCAGCAACCGTGCATGAGCTCACATGCGAGTGCCCTTGTGTGAGCTCTCCCTCATTAACCTAATACCCTACCCTGAACCCTCGTGATTTGCCGCCAAACTTCTACTCCTTTTTCTCACAGAAATGCTGGATTTCTTGAAGGAGCATCAATGGAAAAATTCATCACGTGCCATAATCTTACCTATGCTCATATGAAGGGATTCGAATTCAAATTGTATGGGAAGAAATTTGAATTCAAATTATGGGAGGGAATTTCTTGTCTACATTGCCTTCTCTCTATCCTCCTCTCTGTTCTATCCTGCAATATTGCAGTATTGAAACTCTCCCAAAGCTTTCAAATACTCATCTTTGCTTGAGATTGAAGCCATGGTCACCACAAGATTAGGAGTATCTTTGAGCATTGGCAATCCAACCACAAGTAAGGTGCACCCAGCTAGTAATAGAGTAAGAGCTCCTACCTCTATGAGAAAATTCAAGAGAACAAAGAGGAGCAATGCATCTACAACAACTCAGTGTCAAAGAGGAACATGGAGCGAAGATCAAATGATGGAGGTGTTGGACATGATAGGTGAGAATCTAATTTCAATTCGTGAAGCAAGTAGGAGATATGGTATTGCTGCATCTACCATTAGAGATTGGCATTATGGCAGGGCTTCTTATAAACAACAAAGGCATCCAAAATTACTAACAAAACATGAGGAAGAAGAGCTTGTTGAATGGGCTTTGAAGAGGGCTGACACTGGAATGGAGTGACATTAGATGTCACGAGGCAGAAAGCTGGAGAATTTTGCAGATCTAGGGCCACAAATTGCAAGGATGGACTACCGGGATATAAATGGTGGCGCTTGTTTAAGGGCAGGCATCCTGAGGTGGCATTAAGGAGTTGTGAGACATTGGACATATCTCGTGCAAAAGCTCTTAACTCCGTGAATTTGTCAAACTTCTATGCTGGTTTGGGAGCAGTCTATGAGTAGTACCAATTCCCACCAAGTAGGATATAGAATGCAGATGAGACCGGCATTCAAGCTGGAAAAGTAAGTGGAATGAAGATTATTGCAAGGAAGGGACAACATAATGTGCATGAAATTGTCATGAAGAATCGAGAATGGGTGACCATACTTGCTTGTGTAAATGCAGAGGGTATAGGCTACCAAACCTTTACATTTTCAAGTCCAGTAGATTATATATCAGGGTGTGAAGAAGGTGCAATACAAGCAGTGTAACCACAAGCTTGGATGACAACAGAATGTTTCTTATCATGGCTCCAACATTTTAGAGCAAGAGTGCCTGATGAAGTTAGCCCTGATTGCTCTCACCTTCTTATCATTGATGGACATGGAAGCCATGTAGAATGTGATGTTATCTTAACTGCGAGAGATATGGGAATCCATCTTGTTATATTGCCTGCCCATACATCACATAAATTGCAGCCTTTGGACGTGGCCTGCTTTGGTCCATTCAAACAAGCATTCAAGAAAGCCCGAGCAAAGTATATGGAGGTCAAAGGAAATGTGGAGCCTAAGAAGGAAGACATTGCATCATTGATATGTGATGCAATTCAAGTGTCTTTGATTCCAAGTAATATTATTTCTGGATTTAGAGCTACAGGCATATGGCCTTTCAAACCCATGCCAGTGAAGCCTCATGAACTTCCTGATGGGATTGCAGCTAGTCCACATGTTCCAAACAATGAGCAAGAGAATGATGATAATCCAGAGAATGATGGAGGTCTACAAGATGGAGGTCTATAAGATGTCAATATGTCCATGCATGAACATGAATATGAGGAATGGGACAATGATTATCATGAAGAAGGCTGTGAGGTTGCAGGTGTATCTCTTTAGAATTTGCTTATGTTGCCCCCTTAGTCTCATTTCTTTTGTTAATCGGTAGTATTTCTGTTAGCATATTTCAGTTCATTTATTGTGGTTGCACACTAATGCTTTGTAGTGTTTTGGATAGGTGTTGGGTTTGTAGAAGATTCCTTAATTGTTGAAGATGAAGCTCAAATATCGTTACATGATGTGGCTCCCATCCAAAATGTATTTACTGCAAGAATAGACCAGCCTCTTGTTGACCCCCAACCTGGCTTAGAGAGTCAAACACAAGAAGCCAACTTGAGCTTTCACTCAAGTTGGGGTTAGAACCTCCAGATCACTTAAGGTGATCAATCTACACAAGAATTTTCCAAAGAAAAAGCTCGATTCTGAGTTTGCATACCTTTCCCAATTCTGGAATTTGGACCCCTTACTCAAATCGATGCAGATCTCATAGACAGATTGATTTCCAAGGTCAGATGGCTGTGACTTGTTCAGAAAAGTTGTAGGCAAGCAACGGTAAAGATCTTGACCAAGTCTGAGTTTTAATTTGTAAGATATTCGATCTCAAAGTTGGGTCAAATTTTGGTCAATATCAGTCAAAACTAAAAACAGAGCTCAGGGTTTTGTAACTTGAGTTTTAGGATGAAATTTGAAGAAATTCCAAAACTAAGATGCAATATAGACTTCAAAGGTAAGGTGCATCTTTGTCAAATCATGATTTGAATCACTAAAACTATTTTTTTGGCACTATTTTGTGGATATCGGTCTAAATTTGTATCGCACGCAGAATGCAAAAATGGTAACTTGAGTTTGGAATGAGATTTTTTCGAATTTTTTGTGCACAGTGCAAATAAGATGGGAGATGAAGTGCGGATGGTCATATGCAGGGAAAAAAAAAATAAAGGAATTCTTTCTGTAAAAATGTTTGTGATGCAAAAATACTAAAGGATCATGACATCGACTTTTTGAATACTTGGCAATCAATTCTCATTGATATGAAGGTAATACAAGGTGAATAAGAATCTTAGGAACATAGATCAATCATCAAAATAGCTTAGAAGGTCAATAAATAGTATCAAATCAATAATATCAGTCGAATCTTCTTCAGATTAGGCGTGGAACACTCGAGACTTCAAGAACGTCTTCGAGGATCATGCTCAGTATGTATCAATGTCGAGGTTTGATCGTGCAGGGCCTTCAAAAACTTCTGTCAATGATCCCCGTGTATATAAGTTTAGATTTAATGATTCCTGCATCTTAGTGCTTAGATTTAGGCTTAATATGATGCTTGAGCGGGGAGTCCGAGGATTAGGCGGTTTTAAAGCTTAAGAATTCGATTCACGTGATTTGAGCTCATTTCAGATTTAGGTTAGAAGCATTTGTATTTTTCGAGAATTAGCGATATGGTGGCCGTATTTCTTGAGGTATAAACCAAGAATATGCAGTATTTTATAATTTTAAAAAACACGCCATGGTTTTAAAAGGTCCTCATGAGATAATTGAAGAATTGGGTCACCTAGGCGATAGTAACCCTAATGTTTTTGGGGAATATGCCAAGTTTGGGCATCATAGTGAGGAATATTCCATAGGGTAGACATACAACATGGCTTCTTATGGCACAATGGTAGATGAGCATAGGGGTATAAAAGGTTGCAAGAAGAATTAGGCTAAGAGAATGTGGCATAGGAAGTAGAAAGGAAAAAAAGGGGTAAAAGATATGGAGGGCAATGGTGAGAATAACTTATGGAGGGACGAAGATGCATTAAAAAAGAAGGAATTAGGCAAAGTATGGTAGGGTATGCAAGGGTGAGCAAAAGGGAAATAAGTTTAGGGAAAAATGGCTAGAAGATTTCAAAAGGATGGGAATAGAGTGTAAAAATGGGTAAAAATGGCCTAGGGGTGGAATCAAGTACCATGGGGTCTTCCAAACTCTAACTTCCAATCTTCAAAAAGCATCTTCCAATCTTCTTTAACCCAGCACCTCTTTGGCTAGTTTTGACCTCAAATGAAGTATTCCTTATGGGAGTTGACCTTGAAGATAAATATTCTTTGACCTTCATACCAATATTGACTACCAAGTTTTCCTTTGGCTTAGCCTTCCTAACTTTAACAAATAGACCAATCAATTAGTATGTTGCCCTTTGGGGGCAACATCTCGCCAAAACAAGAAAATGGCTGGTCCCCTCAGCCATAAGGGGTCTTCAATTTTGTCCCAAAGTGTCTAAGTGAGAATTATGGAAGAAAGAGGGTATAAAGTGCAAGTGTTGATGAAATAGTGGTGAATATGGTAGTGAGTGGATGTGAGTGAATGACAAAGGTGAGAATGAGTTGTGAATATAGTAAGATGGTGATCGAAATGGAGTGTATGAGATGAAATGAGTGTGTAAATGTGGGAATCTCGCCAAAACAAGAAAATGTGTGAAAAGAAAAGGTAAGAATGAGTGTGAATATGGTAAGATGGTGATGGAAATGGGGTATGAGAGGATGAAGTGAATGTACAAAAGTTGAGATCTCGCCAAAACAAGAAAATGTGTGCCTCCCTGATCCTTAAAAATGCAACTCTGCTATGATGGTGAAGTTGAATTGCAGAGTGCTTTCTTTTGGGAATGAGAACAAGAGTAAGGAGTTTAAATGGATAGCAGGACCACTTATGGCAGATGAATAAAGATGGAGAAAGGGTGCACCTGTCATGGAAACATACAAAGAAGTTAAACTTGATCCTTGCAACTCTGCTATGATGGTGAAGCTGAATTTGCAGAGTGCACATTTGGGGAGATAAAATGAAAGAGCATGGCTGAATGGAGGGCAGGACCACAATGAGACAGATGAATGAAAATGGAAAAAGGGTGCTCCTGCAAATCAGGGAAAAAATTAAGGAACTTTTATATTCAAAGTGGTGAAATGAACTTGGCTAAAGTATGACAAAAGTTGAGGTGAAAGCTTCTAATGTTTAGCTAAACTTTATAAATTTTGCCACCTGCACTTTCTTATGTTTGGCTAAACTTTTATATTTAAAAAAAAAAATCTTCTATCTTTTGACTATTTTGCACTAATACAAGACTTAAATATTAACTGACAGTAATAAATATAAAGGCTATAGGATAATTTGGCTAGAGTACGCTAAAATTTGACATAAAAGCTTCTAAGTTTTGGCTAAACTTTCCAAATTTTGGCAGTTACACTTTCTTGCGATTAGCTAAAGTCAGACGAAATGGTGGTGGGGCGTGAAATAGACTTGGCTAAAATTTTATTTTTTTTAGCCCAAAAAGGGCCATAGTTTAGCCAATTTTTTTCGAAAGAAGGCCAAAATTTCGCCATTTAGCTCAGTTTAGCCACTAATTTTTTCCATGCTGCAAATGACACTTGACAATTAATAAAAATCCCTGTTTTGAAGCTATTTGATGGCTCATCCTTCAGACTGGCTAATCTGCAAATATAAACTTAATGAAAGCATTAGTTCTAATGTTTAAGACAAGTGAAATCTAATCCAACCTATCCAACCTATTCTAACTTTAATTCTAACTTGTCTAAGTTCTAGAACATAAAAAGAGACAAACATATATGCTGATCCCAGTACCTTTTCAGGTGAATAGTGTTGATAGGATTTGGAAGTGGCATCCCTGAAGTTAATTCCTTCAACCAATAAGAATTGGTGCCTGCAGGTTCCAACACCTCATAGGGGCCCTCCCAAATATTTTCAAACTTACTAGCCGAATCTTCCCTTGATTTATTCCATTTCAGAACTAATTCTCCAGTCTTGAAAGTCCCTTGTATTTTATGAGCAGCCTTGAAAGCAGCCAAATCCTTGGCTTTTTTAAGCAAATTAGCATTCTCAGCTTCCATTCTATATTCTTCTAAATGCAAAAGGGTATCCAGTCTTTCCTGCAAAGCATACTCAAAAGGCAAACACAACTTATGAGCTAACCTCAGAGATGGAAGCTCAAGCTCTACTGGAAGCACAGCTTCAATGCCATAAACTAAGTTAAAAGGGGTATGAGTGGTTGCTGCTTTAATGGTGACTCTATAAGCCCATAGGGCATCCACCAGTTTGACATGCCAATCCTTTTGATTATCATCCACTGTTTTCTGCAAAATGCCCTTCAAAACTTTATTAGTAGCTTCTGCTTGACCATTACCTTGGGGATAGTAGGAGGAACTCTTGGTATGTTTGACTTTAAGAATGGTCAATAAATTAGCGATTCAATAAATTAGCAATAACTTCATTCACAAAAGGGGTACCTCTATCAGAATGTAATTGTAGAGGAATACCAAACCGTGCACAAATATACTCATGTAAGAACTTTGCTGTTGTAATGGCATTAGCTTTGTCTTAAAGGAATTGCCCTGCCCATTTGGTAAAATAATCTGTAGCTACAATAATGTGCTGATGTTGCCCCCTGAAGGGGGTTAATAGGGCCAATATAATCTAATCCCCATATTTGAAAAGGTATTGGAGAAATTATGGGGTTTAGTGCACCGGGAGAAGGATCCTCTTGCCAAATATATCGGCACTTGTGGCAAGATTTTATGGCGAGATAACAATCTTTAAATATTGTAGGCCAATAATAACGACCGAGAATTTTCTTGGCGTAGTATCTCCAGCAAAATGGCCTCCACATACTCCTTCATGCATTTCTCTAATGATCAAAGCGATTCCTCTTCATTGACACACCTCGGTAATAGTCCATCCCTGTTGACTTTACATAAAACATCATTAATCATTTTAAATTGCCTCGCGACTTTTCTTTAAATCTCCTTTTTGGCTCGAGGTCATCGAAGGCATTTCCTTGAATTGTAAGAAATTCTTTATAGGTAGCCGCCAATCTTGTTGATTCTCGCTCTTCATCATCTCACCGTAAATAGGCTAAGGCATCCACAAAGTCAACAACTTCTACTACTTCCTCATGATCAAAGAAAATGTAAGGTAAATAAAGACGGGACTCTTCACCGATGTAACTCTTTTATGGAAATATCAAAGGTTTGTAGCTTGCAAGCCCACCTTTGAATTTTTGGTTTAGAGGTAGCTTTACCAAATAACAAACCTGTTGGATTTTGCTTCATATAAACTTGAACTGAACTTTTCAATAGTAAATGACCTTGTCTGTCAATGAGGAACATGAGAGCAGCAGCACTCTTCTCCATTCTGGTGTATTTCTCTTCAGTTGAACTCCATTGTTTGCTAGCAAAAGCTATAGTGTGCTTGTCCTGCAGAATAGCTAGGCCTATGGCCTTTTTAGTAATAGTAATGTAGACCTCAAATGGCTTGTCCAAATCAGGTTTTTTAAGAAGAGTTGCTTCACAAATGGACTTTATAAGCAACTCAAAAGACTCTTGGCAATCTGATGACCATGTGACAGGAACATACTTGCTCTCAGATTTGGAAATCCTGCCTATTCTTGTCAGCTTAGAAATAGGACTTATAATGTGAGCAAAATTAGGAATATACATCCTAAGAAAACTAGTCATGCCAATAAAACTTTTCACCTACTTCAAGGGGGCACCAGTTTTTTGAGGGCTTCAACTTTTTCTTGTGCCACTTGTATGCCATTGTTGGATACCTCATGTCCCAAAAGTTGACCTTTGGATGCAAAGAAAATACATTTCTTTGGGTTAAGGTTGACTCCAGATTCCCTGCACAAAGAACATATTTTTGCCAGTAATTCCAAATGATTAGTAGGGTGAGATCCTAAACAAAGGTCATCCAAATAAACTCTGAATTCTTGAGGAGACATGGGCCTAAAAATAACATCCATAGCCCTCTGGAAAGTAGCAGGTGCATTCATTAGTCCAAAAGGCATTCTTTTCATTGCATAAGTTCCCCAAGGGGTAATAAAAGAGGTCTTGGGTTGGTCTTCTTCCTTAATGCTAATTTGATTAAACCCTGAAAATCCATCTAGAAATGAGTATACCTCTCTCCCTGCTACAGCATATAAGATTTCTTCTAGAAAAGGCAAGGGATAGCAGTCCTTGATGGTGGCTTTGTTGAGGTCTCGATAATCAATACAGATCCTTAAGGCACCACTTTTTTCTCTACGAATGTACAATGCAAGACACCCATTCGGATTAATAATTTCAATAATAACTTTTGCATCTAGCATTTTATCCAACTCATCTTTAATCAGTCCCATCAATGAAGCATTAATTCTTCTCGGTTTTGAAAACAGGTTTACACCCTTCCTTAATCTTGATTTCAAATTGGCATACCTCGCTTTAATTCCAAAGTAAGCTCGGAATAATCCCAAGCAAACACATCCTTCCTTTCTTCAAAGAACATTTGTATATTCTCCCTATTTTGGTATTCAATTAGATCTCCAACAAAGCGGGGTTCTAATTTTACCATTTTTGTAATGGTAATCTCTTGGTATCCTTTTCTTCGATGCATTAATGGTTAAAATAGGACAAAGAGCTTTTACCTCACTAGCATCAAGGTCTTCCTCCGGAATAGCTCCTTCAGTTAGGTGTGCCATGAGAGTTTCCAAGCATAAGGTATCGACTTCCACATTTTCTTCCCTTGGTATGTGAGTAATCTCCCATGAAGCAAAAACTCGAAAGCACTCCCATTACTTGGTTTTTAAGAGCTCCATGTCTGCATTTTTGTTTGGTAATCTCCACGAAACTTGTCTACAAATTAATTGTGAGTCACCAAAAATGTGAATGTTGGCAATATCCATAGCTTTGGCTTCCTCAAGTCCCGCAATCAAAGCCTTATATTACGCTACATTAGAGGTAATTTGGGGGAAGATCCTCCCTACTTTAGCTAAAAGTTTATGAGAGGAATCTTTTAGGATAGCAGCAGATGATGCAATATTTAGTTTTTTAGAAATACCTCCATCAAACCATAAGAATCCCGATGGCCCTTGTTTGCTGGGAAGTGCACATTCCATGATGAGAGGAACTGTTTCATATTTCCTTGGCCTTGCATTTTGTATTCTGTAAAATCCCAAAGGTTCTTCAATTAGCATTTCCTTAATAAAATTTACCTCCTCATTGGAACCATAGGAGCCATCTTGATTATAGATTGTAGCAGTCTGAGAGCCATTGGAGATGGTACATCTCCCTTGAGACCAAATTGGTCTAGCATCCACAGTAGCTAACCACCTCCTTCCGAAAAGTAAATCATAGATATCAGACTCATCCCCTATGTCTTCAAAAGCCACCACAATAAAGTTGGCAGCTACAATTATGCCCTCTGTATTAACAGGCACTTTAGTTACCACACCAATGGGGGTGATCTTAGCATTATAAAAGGATCTCAATAGTATAGAAGCTTTCTTGTCCACCTCGAAACCACATTTCTTCATAACATGATATGGCATAATATTTAGGGGAGATCCCCCATCAAGTAACACATTTGAGAAGGTATAACCTCCTAAAGTAGCTGAACATATGAATGCACCAGGGTCTTCTTCATTCTGTGCTAAAACAAGGTTAGTGGCATCAGTAAAATTCACACAAGCATTTAATACCTCATCATTAGTTTGTTGAAGTACCCTTTTTCTGTAGCTAGGTGCAATCTTTAATAAGGTAAAAAGATCCACACTCACCTTGGAATTTTTAAGCAAAACATCAACCTCATCAAAGTCTTGATCTTTCTTACCATATTTTTGCTGAGGGGGTGGAGTTATGGCTGGAGCAGGTGATTCCACTACAGGTGGTGAAGGCACGGCAAGAGAATGCCTACTTGGTTCAGATGTACTTGAGCTTCATTCATGCTTCTAGTTTGCACCACCATAACTTCTTTGATTTAGGAACTTCGTAGCTTGAATAAATCTTATAGAGGTGCTTGGTTCAAACCAAATCTCACGGGGGTTTAGACTCGGTCTCTTCTCTTTTCCCCTGCTTAGCAAAATATTCCTTAACAAACACACCTAGCATCAAGATGGCCAACCTCTTTACAAAAGAACAAACAGGACATGCCTTTCCAAAGTGGCCTTTTCTATTACATTTGGGGCACACTTGCCAATAGCAAATTTCTGATGGGTGAGAATTCCTATTGCAATGAATACATTCAGGGTAAGTTTTACCTGTCCTTGCAGCCTTGAATTCAACCAATTGTTTGGTTATTTACGCTAGAGCTTGATAACTTTTTGATAAATCGACTTTACCCTCGCAACCCGAGAACTTGCTTCCTCATCTTTAGATTTCTTCTTTTCTTTCTATATGGCATAAATTGGAATAGAAGGGTGGTGATCATAATGTGCATCAGTAGCATCAGGATAAAACGGGTCATGATTGTGGTGAGGAAGATAATGCTTGTCAGGCAAGGTAGAGAGCATCTGAGTTAAATCAGTGGTTTTGGCAAAGACTTTGTATATGGAATCAAACCCTTCAGCAGCTTGAATCTTGAGCAACTTCCTTTGGATATCTGGTCTTCTTTCCAAACCATTAATAAAAGCAGTGACTAAAAACAGAGTTGGGATGGTGACTTGTACTCTTTGACACCTGCTCATAAATGTACTAAACCTCTCCTTGTACTGATTCACACTCTCTCCTGCATGTATGGAGAAACCTTGCAATTCATTAACCAAATCTTTTGGAGCAGCTAACTTACCAAATCTATCCAGAAACTTCTTGACAAGTTCATCCCATGAAGTGGTGCCCATTAACTTTTCATAAGTTAAACAAGCACCAGCCTCACTTTCTTCTTTGAAACATTTTTCAAACTCTGAGAGCTTGCAGCCCTTCTTGAAGCCATAGTCTCTGTAATAATCCTCAAATATTCTCAAGAAGTTGTTAGCACTCATACTGGAATCAAAAGCAGGCAAAGGAACAGGGACATTCAATTCAAATTGATATGGCATATTCTGAAGCAGGCTACTTGAGAAACTTGAATGCAATGGCCTTTCTCTGCAATGATCTGATGCATCAATTTCTTCTACTGGTTCTTGTTCTGCTGGAAATTTTTGTTTTGGAGCCATGACTTCTAAGATCCAGGAAGATCTCGGTAGAACCTCCAAGATGTTGACCCCCAACCTGGCTTAGAGAGTCAAACACAAGAAGCCAACTTGAGCTTTCACTCAAGTTGGGGTTAGAACCTCCAGATCACTTAAGGTGATCAATCTACACAAGAATTTTCCAAAGAAAAAGCTCAGTTACAGAGTTTGCATACCTTTCCCAATTCTGGAATTTGGACCCCTTACTCAAATCGATGCAGATCTCATAGACAGATTGATTTCCAAGGTCAGATGGCTGTGACTTGTTCAGAAAAGTTGTAGGCAAGCAAGGGTAAAGATCTTGACCAAGTCTGAGTTTTAATTTGTAAGATATTCGATCTCAAAGTTGGGTCAAATTTTGGTCAATATCAGTCAAAACTAAAAACAGAGCTCAGGGTTTTGTAACTTGAGTTGTAGGATGAAATTTGAAGAAATTCCAAAAACTAAGATGCAATATAGACTTCAAAGGTAAGGTGCATGCTGTCAAATCATGATTTGAATCACTAAAACTATTTTTTTGGCACTATTTTGTGGATATCAGTCTAAATTTGTATCAGACAGAATGCAAAAAATGGTAACTTGAGTTTGGAATGAGATTTTTTCGAAATTTTTGTGCACACAGGTGCAAATAAGATGGGAGATGAAGTGCAGATGGTCATATGCAGGAAAAAATAAAGGAATTCTTTACTGTAAAAATGTTTGTGATGCAAAAATACTAAAGGATCATGACAGTCGACTTTTTGAATACTTGGCAATCAATTCTCATTGATATGAAGGTAATACAAGGTGAATAAGAATCTTAGGAACATAGATCAATCATCAAAATAGCTTAGAAGGTCAATAAATAGTATCAAATCAATAATATCAGTCCAATCTTCTCAGGACTGTGGAACACTCAGAGACTTCAAGAACGTCTTCAGATCATGCTCAGCATGTATCAATGTCGAGGTTTGATGCGTCTGGGCCTTCAAAAACTTACATCAATGATCCCCGTGTATATAAGTTTAGATTTAATGATTCCGGCATCTTAGTGCTTAGATTTAGGCTTAATATGATGCTTGAGAGCGGGAGTCCGTGATTAAAGTTTTTTAAAGCTTAAGAATTGATTCCGTGATTTGAGCTCATTTCCAGATTTAGGTTAGAAGCATTTGTATTTTCTCGAGAATTACGCATATCACGGTGGACCGTATTTCTTGAGGTATAAACCAGGAATATGCCGTATTTTATAATTTTAAAAAACCTGGCCATGGTTTTAAAAGGTCACTCATGAGATAATTGAAGAATTGGGTCACCTAGGCGATAGTAACCCTAATGTTTTTGGGAATATGCCAAGTTTGGGCATCATAGTGAGGAATATTCCATAGGGTAGACATACAACATGGCTTCTTATGGCACAATGGTAGATGAGCATAGGGGTATAAAAGGTTGCAAGAAGAATTAGGCTAAGAGAATTTACAAAATTGTGGCATAGGAAGTAGAAAGGAAAAAAAGGGGTAAAAGATATGGAGGGCAATGGTGAGAATAACTTATGGAGGGACAAAGATGCATTAAAAAAGAAGGAATTAGGCAAAGTATGGTAGGGTATGCAAGGGTGAGCAAAAGGGAAATAAGTTTAGGGAAAAATGGCTAGAAGATTTCAAAAGGATGGGAATAGAGTGTAAAAATGGGTAAAAATGGCCTAGGGGTGGAATCAAGTACCATGGGGTCTTCCAAACTCTAACTTCCAATCTTCAAAAAGCATCTTCCAATCTTCTTTAACCCAGCACCTCTTTGGCTAGTTTTGAGTTGACCTTGAAGATAAATATCCTTTGACCTTCATACCAATGTTGACTACCAAGTTTTCCTTTGGCTTAGCCTTCCTAACTTTAACAAATAGACCAATCAATTAGTATGTTGCCCTTTGGGGGCAACACCTCTACATAATATGGCTCCCATACACAATCTGATTACTGCAAGAACACAACTCCCTCTATGTAATGAGCTAGTACCTCTAGAGTTTTGGGCTCCTGCTCAAACTATGGTCACTGCAAGAAGAACTCAACTGCCACTGCCTGATCATGCACGTGTGGCAGCCCCAATTCAGGAGGAAACTCGATCAAAAGGAAAAAGCAAGCAGATTATATCGGATTTGGCTGGCAGATGTCATGTCACATCTAGGGAGTTTTGCCAAGCACTATTGGAGGCAAAAGCAAGGAGAGCAGAGGCTAAGCAACGGGAGGAGCAAGTAGCCATTAAGAAGCTTCAGCAGCAAAGGAAGAAAGTAGAGAAGGAGCTGCTGCTATGAGAACTCGTCCAAGGAGGGAAGAGAGAGAGTCAAGGAAGAGAGCTGAAGAGGATTTTGAGGCCAACACTCGTAAGCTGAGACTCTTTCTTTATCCACAAGGCAGATCTAGAGTTGCTGAAATTTTTAGAGAGCAGAGACCTCTTTATGTTGCTGCTAGACATAGGAGATTGGCTGTGAAGAATATACTGAGATCTAGGCAAGGTCTTCCACCACTTGCTCTTCTGAATGATAATTGTAATGAAGTTGCAATGCATGCATGTGCTGCAAAAGACCCTACCTCTCAATTTATACCTGATTTTCTTGGAGAGCATGTTGTAGACGAGCAAGAAGATGAGACACCAAATATGTTTCAGGATAGTCAAATCCCAAAGGATCATTCTTTGTTGCATGGGTCACCTTATATTGGTTGCAATCATGAGGATACACACCTATGCTCTGAAGATCATGATGCATATAGAGTGTCGATTGATGGATACATTTCTGTTTGTAGACCAATGCCTAGCAGACCTATAGAAATCACATCGCCGTTACAACGATGGAATTTGCATGGACAAGACGGCAACGAACATGTTAATGTGGGCAGTCAACTAAGAATGGATATTCAGGGATGGGTTAGATATGCAGATATGCATACAGGGCCAACAGGTAATGAAGTTCAAGGTATACATAAGGCAAGGATAATTAGGGACATGGCTGAATTTGAGCTAGATCTTGATGTAATGGAAAAAGTAAAGGCTATGAGAGAGGATGCAGCTAGGAGATGGAGAGAAGAAATGGATAAGGCAAGTTATAGTTGCTATTGAAAGTTGTAAATTCCTTGAGTTGTCACAGACTTTGTGAATTCCTTATGTGTCACTAATTTTGGATCTGTTTATATGCAGGAAGATGTAAATTCTGATTCTGAGACACAGGATTGCTCAAGTGTGTAGACATGTAAGAATCCGTAAGAGTGCATATTTATGTCAATAAGAGTACAAATTTTTGTATGTAAGAGGCCTAAGAGTATATATTTACGTCATGGTCCATTTTGGGAGTCCTAGGACCAATCCTTTTGGCAATGTAATTTGTAGTTTGAGAGGAGCAATCTTTTTAGCAATGCGATTTTCAGTTTGCGGCTATGAGAGGCTATGTTTTTAGTGAAGTTATATCCAATTTTTAGCTTGTAATTACCTTTAAAAGAAATTCTCAAAACAAAATGCTTGTCTCATGATCATGCAAAGCAAGGAGCAGCTTTCACTTATTCATGTGTTGTATTGTTGGTCTGGTAGGATTCGTAGTAGTACATTTTGAATTAGATAGAAACATGGTACTAGCTGTGCATGTACAGGTTTACAGGTCTACATATTTGCATGTGTGCATAGATTGTTTGTGGTGAGTGCATCGACTGTTTGTGGTAATTATCTATTATGTGCAGATTGCATGGAAGTACACTCAAATCGTAAGAAGGAAGACAATTTGATCTCTCTGTTTGATACATTACTGTCATAAATTCAAACATTACTGTCATAAATTGAAACCACAAGGACAGTTTAATCTCCCTGTGTGATACACTACTGTCATAAATTACTTCTGTCCAGCATGCAATTTCATGTGATAAGTTCTCTGTTACACCTTTTGCAACTCCATATCATAAAAATCGAACTCCATATTTGACTCTCATGTAAGATACATCAAATTGGAGCCCTGCTCTCCAGCTTCGCGTTGGTATCGGTAAGTAGTAGTTTTAGTGGCAGGAAGCTGCTTCCAAATGCTTTCACCCCTTAAGTGCACGGAATGCGGGCACCCCCCCTTCACTATTTTCGAATTAACACAAAAATTCGCTACGATGATTTTAGAAAAGAGAAATGTTTGCGGCAGCGATAAATTTCTTATTTGGTGTTAAACGTAAACACACATTTGCAATGGCCTGCTCCAAAAAAATGGGGGTTTAGGGTTTTGGAATGGTATGAAAGCGCGGCTGTTAAATTTTGATGTAGTGGAGATGGCCGAAGGCGAGGATGGGAAACGGAAGAAGAGGAGGAAGCGTATGGACGTGGAGATGGAGTACGTTCCCCCTGCGGAGGGCGTTTCAAAACCCTACATGGCCTACTTTTCCACTGGATTCAACCCTCGTAAGGAGGAAAGGGAGGAACATGTGCAAGTGGAGATTTATGAGAATGAGCAACCTAGGAAGCAATTTCAGCAGCAGATGGTTGTTCGGACAGGTTCTGCAGTTGATTTTGTAGGCAGCACTTATTCTGGTGAAGCGGCTGCTTGGCAGTCTTGTGGATATGCCCTTGGGGTTTTTGATAAGGATGTTGGTACGTTGAAGGTTCTACCTGTCGTTGGTGATAAGGTATTTGAAAACACAAGCATAATGACGTTTCGTAATTGCGATTTGAGCAAAAGTATACTGGCGTTATGATTTGCAATTTATTAGATCTTCATCTCAACTTATCGTATTAATATTCGTTTTCTGCCAGTGTTGTATTTTTTTGGAAGTAGTTCTTCCCAGTGTTGATATACGTGCATACATGCCTCTTCGTAGAGGCACACGTTTCTAATTATAATAGATTGATTTATATCTTGTATTCTTAGGTCCTCAGGTTGGAGCCTCGAGTTAGAGGGACAGCTTATCACATGAGTGAAGTGAAGGAGACCAACGAAGATGAGCTCACTCCTGACATGAGAAGTCAGAAAACTAGATTATTGTTATCAAGATTTGGAACAAAGAAATCTCAAAGAATGGTAATGACCTTTTAAATTGGATTTGGACAACTTTTCTGTTCTAACTCTGCTGCTTATTTGCAGTTTGACAAGAGGGGTAAAAGTATATTAAAGGACAGCGCATTAGCAGATTCTGGAGATGTTAAAGAGTTCTTGCAAGATGCAGTGCAAAAAGCTGATATCCAGACACAGGATGAGATTATGGAGCAGGTTAATGCTGCTTTAACAAGAAATTTACCTCCGTTTGATACAAAAGCTACTACCCCAGATGGTGCTTATCCAGTAGAGAAGATCATTCCATCAGAGGAATGGGATACTCTTGATATAAGTGAGCTTCTGGAAGCTGCAAAGGATCCAAATCTATGTGCAGGCCTTCGCGAATCAGGTGTATATCCAGGTTTCGTTGTTAATCGACTTCAAAGATTGACGGTGCAGGTAATAGTATGGTCTATAATGTATGTATTCTTAGATTGTGGTGAAATCTTGTTCCATCAGTGCACAGATTTCAATATTGAATGAGGTTATTTGCAGGGTGATCAAGATGGTAACATAAGGCGTGCAAACATTCTCTTGTACATCAAGCACCTGCTAAAATTTTATCATGCCTCAAAACAAGAAGTTGGTTCTGCAGCTGATCCATTGAGACCAAGTGGATTTAAAAGCATTGATCTTTGCAAAAAATTTAAGATTCCGCCTGTTGTGATGTCAAAGTTCCTGAACTTATTTACCACGAGCATAAAAGAAAAAGGGAACCGTGAATGGCGACACCGTACTAATGAGCATATCAGTAGACTTATCTGTTACATTATTGTACTGGGATTGAAGATCGATGACTTCAATACTGATCCTTATGACATGGCAGTAGAGCTGAAAATGGAAATGAAGGAAATAAAATTACACTATGAGCAGATTGGTGGGAAATTTAAGACGGTGAATGCCTCGAGAGCAGAAAAGAATGAGATGGGGGCCAAAGGAAAGTTTAGAGTTACACTTCCAGTGCCTCTGCAATTTGCTGTGCTAAGAATGCGGAAAGGGAAAAGAAAATAAGGGTACAAGGAATGATTGTGTGAGAATTAAGGTGGTAAATGTCCCAAAAGGAAGTTCAAGGCGGGAACAAAACAGAAGTTAAAGAAGCTGCATACTATAAATCAGCAGGTTCATTGATAAAAATTGATGCATGATAAGCAGCTTTCTCAAGTTCTCTGCCCACATAGGATTATTGATTGCCTTTTCTTGTTCTTTTTGTAACTGAACAATGTGCACAGGTTGGTTGGTGTAGTTCCTTCTGCACTGGCGCGGTGGGAGCTAAGCTATAGTTGCGAAGAGTGGACTAGTTGTTCCTTACACCACATAAATAGCAAGTAAGCTGGCTGGTAGTTGTGTAGTTGTCTTTGCCAAATATTTCAAGGGCAACCTAGAGTACATTAGCAAATTGTTGTCTTTCATTTCTAGTTAGTTAGAACATTATATCTGGTACTCCTTAATTGGTGCTGGTGTTGGGGTACTACGAAAATATAATTGCAGTATTTTGTTGTGTTCGAAGGGCCTACATGTGTGATTGTTATTAATGCCTAGAAGAATAATTGAGAATATATTGGTTTTAAGTCACCACGTGCTTGGAACAACAATCCGAAAATCAAAATACAAATTGTACAAAATATTTGCAAAAACCTTAAATGAAATCCGCTTGAATATGAAACTATCCGCTTGAATATAAAACTATCAAATATGCTCCTCAGGAATTGAACCCAAGTATTACCATTGAGCATAAAATAATACCTAGTTAACATTTTGCTTGTTGAGCTCGAGTGCTTGTCATCTGACTCCAAAACTTAAAACTGGCACAAATGCACAAAGGAGAACACAAGTGCTTGCCAACCAACTTCAAAAAGGAGGAGGAGGAGGAGGAGGAGCTTCTATGTCATGTCACATCACAATATTCGATTGGACGTATGATGCATACACCACACCAACATGGCTTTGTTGGGTCTTGCACTAACAACCTTACGAAAATATAATTGCAGTATTTTGTTGTGTTCGAAGGGCCTACATGTGTGATTGTTATTAATGCCTAGAAGAATAATTGAGAATATATTGGTTTTAAGTCACCACGTGCTTGGAACAACAATCCGAAAATCAAAATACAAATTGTACAAAATATTTGCAAAAACCTTAAATGAAATCCGCTTGAATATGAAACTATCCGCTTGAATATAAAACTATCAAATATGCTCCTCAGGAATTGAACCCAAGTACATTTTGCTTGTTGAGCTCGAGTGCTTGTCATCTGACTCCAAAACTTAAAACTGGCACAAATGCACAAAGGAGAACACAAGTGCTTGCCAACCAACTTCAAAAAGGAGGAGGAGGAGGAGGAGGAGCTTCTATGTCATGTCACATCACAATATTCGATTGGACGTATGATGCATACACCACACCAACATGGCTTTGTTGGGTCTTGCACTAACAACCTTACCTTGAATGTAACTCCACGTCACCTCCAACTTGTGAGATATATATTTGTTCTAAGACTAATGTATTACCCCATATACACAGGCGCTAAACCAAAATTGCAAATACTCATGTTTATTGCATCCCATCTCTATATCCAAAACCACCAAACAACAAAGTATGTGATGGTGTCATAATCTCACTAGCACCAAGCAGCTAGAACAACTTAACTACCAAATAACTGCTTAAAGCTGTCATAGTACTAATAGGTTGTGAAGTTGTAGGTTTGTGCCAGCCTGCATCCATATACAAGTCAGCTAAAGGTCTAAGTACCAAATAACAATTGCTTTGCTTGAAACTGTCGTAGTAATAATAGGTTGTGAAGTTGTAGGTTTGTGCCAGCCTGCATCCATATACAAGTCAGCTAAAGGTCTATGCAATAGTTAATGTTACCCATAGTGTCACAAAGCTGCCCCACAAAAGTAGACAACCATCCTAAAAACCATTAGTGCAATGGTAGCAGATAGCATTCCGGTTGCTAGTAGCAGATTGTGGAAGCACGGGAAGCATCAGTAACATAAAAAATAAAAGGTGTGGATTTCAATGAAAAAGAGAGAGAGAATGAGTGGTTATTATGGAATTCTTGTGTTCTTATACTCTCAAGCACGATTAATGGAATTCTACGATTTGCCAAATGATTATTGTGTGCGCAAGTTCTTTTGCCATTCATTTATGATTGTTCATGAATTCTTTTGCCACAATGAAATGCCAAATTGATTTTATGTTGATTCCTTTGAGCAATATTGTGATATTGTATCCTTGACCTAGAAGCCCCACTTCTATTCTGCATTAAGCTTGAGCAATCATAGGAGAAGGATGGCTTTGGATGCTTTGGATTCCATGGATGATGCTTATGAATGGCTAGATAATTCTGACATAAGTTCCAACTTTGTTGTATTTTGGATAATTCTAGTTGTTTCTATTACCTATGATTATGAGTGTGAGAGGCTCTAAAGCAATTATTCTGTGTGTAAATGCTTTTGTCAGACTTTAGAGTCTGTATTGTACATGTTTTCTACAGTCCTAACATTGGAACAAAATTTATCTTGCCATAAAAGATAATTGCATAACTCCAACCATTCAACCTGAAGATTTGTGATGGTTTCTTTACATCATTTTTTGTACTCATTAGGGCGGATTTGGGGTCTCAAAATGGCCTCCTATCAGCCATTCCATGTCATATTTCCGCTCCTTTTTTCCCATGCCACCTAGGATACCAAACTCTCATCATTACAGATTTACTTGGAATATTCCCCCGGAATAAGGGGGATCGCACATTCATGGCACCATATGTATTTAATTCTGTTGGTTGTCAGACAGACTGATGCAACACGTGGCGCTTCTAAAAAGCCACTTGCATTATAGCATACTGGCAACTCATGATGGTGTCTCTTGGTTTGTCAGATACCAAGCGTGCGCGTCACCGATTCTTGTCTTGCGCTATTTTCATTTAGAGGCCATGGCCATACAAGCTTCCCGCTTTCTACATTTCAAAATTTGAATGTGTAGGTTGAAGCTTTGTATCAGACTTTCATTTCGAGGCGCTGCGGCTGCGCCTTAACCGGGATCTTTACTTCCCAATACAGGCTTCCCGCCCCCTACAATTCGAAATTTGAATTTGCTTAATGGATAAAAGTATGGATTGTAGGAGAATGGACTTTTCGATTTCCATATGCACGTTGCAAATTTCAAAAACGAGGTTAGTACGGACGTTCGGCTCACATGAAGCGAATTGTGCTGGGGCATACAAATTGTACACCTTCATTTCGCGCCGTGCGATCCACGCAGTATGGAAGCTCCAAATGATGTGTGGATAAGGATCCAACTGACTCACGAATATGCTCCAGTCTTCAATCGCAAAAAAGGAGGTCTAAAAAATAAGAACTTAGACCTCGACATGTTGCGTCTTGCAGGCTCAAAAAGTGTCGACATCTGGGCGGATGGCAGTTTATATCCATTGGATCCGTTGAATGGCAAGAAACCGTCATTTCGGGACGTTTCAAGTTTAGTCCGATTTTGTGGTGACGGTAACTCTGGCCTCCTGGGATATTGTGAGAGATTGAGAGAGGATGAAGGCATTCGGAATCGAATACAGTTCCTTGAAATGAGCTGCTTCAGATTGTCATAAGAGAATTATAACTTAAACCAGTAGCTCTTTTTTCTCTCGCTTCATTACTCAACTGTAATGAAGGAAAGGAATGACGGCTTGGGGAGGGAAACTTCTTTGAGATACGAAGTGGACAAGTCCAAATTGGCGATAGGGCAGCTGCAAGAAAAGATCCAAGAGCTCGAAAGAGCAAACTTTGGGCTTCAATGTAGGTTAAAGAATTTGAAGAAAACACCCCTTGGCTTGCGAGAAAGGAAGAAGCACTTTCGACCGATAGAGGAACTGAAGTTTGGATCAGGTGCATTCAGACGCAGGGTCACGGCCACAAGGTCCGTTTACAACACTAGCAAAGGCCAATCAAGATCTGGGAAAACTAGAAGCAATCTTGGTTACGTAGTGAAGAACCTAGCGACAAACAGGGAGATAGTGGACATGATTTGTCAGCCCTACAACTCTTCTCTCAAGAAGATGGTATTGGAAATGGTACTAGGAGAGATCTACAAGAAGCTAGACGCGACAGATGTACAGACTGTTTGTGACGATGTAGGCATCAGTAGGCTTGGTTACCGTTCTCTATTCAAGCCATTCCACGAAGCGTTGAAAAGAATGGGCACAAAAAAAGTATTCGCTCCACGTCCACAAATTGTCGAGAATACAAGGGTCACTAGGACAAAGATGGTGTATGCCATATTAGGAGAGATGCACCACGTTGAATGTGCTGGTCCTGCCATAGCCATAAAAGATAATAATGGCAAGGATTGTTGTGATATAGTTGGAATGAATGAACGCAATAATCTTTGGGTTGACCTGTTACTCTCTTACAATTCCTTGTCAAACATTATGACTTAACAGTTGCAGAAACTAATGGTGAGATTGAAGTTTGCATAAAATTGGATGAAATGGAACTGACCAAGTTTGAGAAGTATGAGAGGGTATCCGTTGTCATCATGAATAGAGCAATTGAGAATGCAATTGCACATGCTAAATCAAAGAGCAACAAGAATAATAAAAAAGATGTAGAGGTGACGGACGAGGAGAAGAAGCGTGTCAAAAAATGGTTCTCATGTCAATCTGAAGATGACACCTGGTGGTTAGGTCTCTTTAAAGTTCAAAAAGAAACCCACGAGGTATTGAAATGGGTGTTCAATCAAACTGATATCCCGAGTCTAATATCTAGATTCGAGGGAAGGGAAAAATTGCAAGTAGATCACTATGGATCTTACAAAGTAATTTTTCACTTGGCGTCTGATTTAAAAACTGAGAAAGTAATGTACAACATAAGTGGAGGAGGACAAGGAACATGCAAAAGTTGTCTGTACTGCAATCATGCAAGGAAGTCAAGTACTGGGAAGACTGTTTCAATCTTGTCCCTTAACCAAGCAAATGCTCCTAATAGAGGAGAAGAAGATCCCAAGTTCCATGGCATTTTTCCCATTCCATTAGAGAGGGTTCATATCTGCACTTTGCACGGCTTTGTGAGAATCATTGACAAGATGATATTTTTGAGCTACAGATTCGTGTGGAACATTTCAGACAAGAAGAGAAGAGAGGAAGGAATTCGTAGAGTTGAACATGTTCTATCAGAAGCAGGTTTGCATGGTGGCAATGTAAGATTAGAGCTCGATGAGAAACGGGCAGGAAGAACAAGTGTGCCTCGTAAGGTGTCAATTGGAGGGGTGAAAGCTCGACGCTTCATAAAGAATCATAGAGAGGCTCGGAACGGAAACCAGATGGGAGAAAAGGTCTATGAATTTGGAAAATTGCTGGTTGATGCGGAGCAGGACCGCACAAATGGCGTTCGTTCGGCATTGAGGAAAAAAAAAGCATGGGATGCATTGTCTAAATTGTTCCCATACATTCAGAGAATGGACCTCACAAGAGAAGATGCAGAAATGTTCGTGCAAGCGAATAACAAATTTATTAGAGATTTCATAGACGCATGGGGAGAGAGTGAAGTCACGCACTACTTGCACATCTTTTGGGCTCATGCACCTTGGTTTTTTAGGAAGTATGGAAGCCTGCACAAGGCATGGAGAAGTCGCATAAACAAGCTAAAATAGCCTTTCATCGTAACACTCAAAGAGGGGGTGGAAATATAGGAACCAACCCTCTAAGACAGATGACAGAGTGGTTTTATAGAAGGGCGATGGCTAAATACGACAAGAAGGTCGCTTTAAGGAGCAATCCAGAAGTCGTAAACACCATTGGCATAATGCTGAAGAGAAAACGGAAAGTTGCTTGGCAAAATTCTAGGGCCCCACTAGCATCGCAACAGTGGAGATCTAAGAGACAAAGAATCGGTAAAGTATACTTGTAATGTGTAGCATGTTCACACGACGCGAAGTACTTGCCTCCAACCTTGTTTGCACAACTGTAGCTTCGCGTCGTGTGATCTTATTTGTATCATACGGCGCGAACAGTGGAGTTCGCTATTGCTTGCATTTATGTGGCTTCGCGTCGTGTGAAGCTTTACAAGATAATAATAAAAAAAGGTTACTTTTGATTAAAGTTGTGAAAAATGTTACATTGAAAAAAAAAACGACGACTCATTGTTGCTGCAGTGCGAGCTCTTCTTCATTATCTTCATCATTCGTCTTCGTCTTCTCTCTTCTCCTCAAGCCAGCAATCACCCTATCCAAACGTTCCTCCAATCTGTCCACCATCTCTTTGTACATGTCCCGCTCCTGTCCCAATACCACAACATGTTCTTCTGCCTGAATTACACCTCAGTGCAGTTGTTGAGGCATAACCTTCCCCTCCTGTCCAGCCTTCTATTCAACCGCCTGATTTGCCTCTCCTGGCTACGAAGCATGAGAAGGTTAAATTCATTCTCTTCTTCTTTCTGCTGAATTGTAACGGCATTTTCCTTTAGAAGATCATCTTGCTCCTTTAACCTCTTCATTAGAACACCCAACACTATGTCAGAAGGGAGTTCTATCCTCTGGCGTTTTTCCTTATCACCGGTTGAGGATGTGGAGGCCATAGATGACAAGTGGGAGGGACATTAAGATTATAGAAGTGAAGGGATCAAAGACTCTAAACGGTGGAAGGAGCACAATGCAAGGACCTCAATTTATACATATTCGCGCTTGAACATACTAAACACAATCGGCTGCTGTCGCACGTGCGAGCGGATTCTGTCTGCGGTCCGCTAGAACCCATTAATGGTACTGTCCACTGGAACACATTAATAACTATTCTAACTACATTGTATCACACCATGCGAAATCTGCACACGCGCTTTAAAACCCTATGAAGGGTTTCGCTTCATGTGATCTGTCTTGTCATTCTCTCTACCACGGATATTGAAAATTAAAAATAGGAAACGTAATATGGCACATTTTTCAAAAAAAATTTCCATTGCGAAACAAGATAATTACAAACATTAAAAAAAAAAACGGGCCCCTCTAGGAGGAGCCCGATGCCTATGATCGCCGGGCAAGCTCTTCCTAGAGGGCAGTGATAATTTTTTTCTGCTCCTCCAACATGATTGCCTGCCCCGCAACCACGTTCTCATACTCTGCAACCTTATCTTCCCGCTCATCGAGTTGAGCTTGGGCAGCCTCGCCCGCTTCGATTGCGGACCTAAGTCTCTCTTGGAGGTTAGATCTCGTGGCGCGCAATTCGCGGTCTATGGTAGCCCGCTGATTGTCGCGCACTAAAATCACCTCCCTATAGAAGGCGGCCTTGTCCTCTGCCGCAACCAGCTTGGCGACGTCTTCACCATTCTTTTCTTTCAGAAGGCGGATCCGTTCCTCCGCTTCAGCACGAATGTTCTTAATTTCCTTGACCCGAACTTGAGACAAGATCTCGGCAGGGATGGAACTGGAGCTGGAGGCCATTGAAAGTGATGGGAGAACAGGAGAGATGGCTGAGGGCGGATGTGGTAGAACAGGAGATGGCGGATAGGAGAAGACAAAGGCCTCCGATGTTTTATATAGAAACTAGAGATACGTTGGAATCTATGGTTGCGAGTACCGATAAAGTTGTGTAATTATCCTACGAGGCGAAATTATAGCATGCAATTAGGCAACGGTAGCCTATATTCGCATCATGGGATCCGTCATATCCTAGCCGTACTGTATGCAGGCCGTACAAAAGACAGTGTTATTGTGGCAGCGCATGCCACGTCCTTGGCATGACGTTGTCAAACGCATGCCACGTATGTGAGTAGACGTTGTCATCCACATGCCACGTGCTTTGAGTGCTGGCGCTTGCCAAACCTAGATATGACTAATTCGCATTTACCTGCAAGATATCACATAATCTAGCTAGATATTTGTGTTACATATAGTTTTCTATTAATAAATTAGGAATTTGTACATACAACGAGGTGTACGTTATAGAGATCATACGACGCGAAATCCATTATTTGCTACCTAATTGCAAGCATCACATTTCGCGTCGTGTGATCTTTCAATAAAATAAAACAAGAGAACAGATAGAAGCAAAAAATAGAGAAAACTTTTCTTTGAAACAAAAAATATATAGATACAATGGCTAGGGATCTTCATGATCCTCTAGCTGATTTTGATGATCCTGTAGCTGAAGCCTAAAGCTGCATTCTCATTCTCCGCAGCTCGGAGCTTCTTCTCCATATCTTCTAATGCCTGCGAAATATTGTGGGCAGTTAAAACTGCCTCGGCCCTACGGCTATTGGCCTCTCAGTACATGGTGAATATTGTCGCGAGCTCAATGTCTCGCTCATGCAGCAGCCCCCTCGTGAATTCTAATCTGTCGACCGCCTCGATCTTCTCGGCGACGAGACGGCTGCTTTCGTCGTGAATCTCCTTGAATCTCTTCATCACCACTGCAAGGGTGATGTCCACGGGCAGCTCTGGGCGCGGTCGCTTGCTAGAGGAAGATGAAGATGCCATCGGAGCAGAAGGCGGAAGGTGGAAGTAGAAGATGAGCAGAAGGCGGAAGGCGGAAGAGGATCGGAGGTCGAAGGCAAGATAGAAGGTCTTCTATTTATAACATAGATTTCGTAGTAGCTTGAGTCACACGACGCGAAGGATGCCATCGGTCAGGAAAATGGACCGTTACTTCTCGCGTCATGTGAGGAAAAAGGACCGTTACTTCTTCTCGCATCTTTTCTTCCAGAGAAATATCACACGACGCGAAAGCTCGTGTTCGTTAGAAAATCAGACTGATGTATTTCGCGTGGTGTGAATAAATACAAATAAAATAATTTTTATTGATACTTTCTGTGATACAATCTATACATGAGTAATTTTACTGATACATAAGTAAAGATAGAACTTCTCATTGAAGCAAAGATAGAACGGCATGGAGATCACACGACGCGAAATCCATTGATTGCTACCTAATTGCATGCAAGGCATTTTGCGTCGTGTGATCTTTTAACAAAACAGAACATACATTTGAACAAGAGAATAGATAGAAGCAAAAAATAGAGAAAACTTTTCTTTGAAGCAAAAAATAGATAGATACAACGGCTAGGGATCTTCATGATCCTCTAGCTGATTTTCATCATCGTCTAGCTGATTTTCATCATCGTCTAGCTGATTTTCATGGTCCTATAGCTGAAGCCGTAAGGCTGCGTTCTCATCCTCCGCAGCTCGGAGCTTCTTCTCCATATCTTCTAAGGCCTGCGAAATCGTGGGCGTTTCAAGCTGCCTCCGCCCTCATGACTGGTAAGCCTCTTGATACATGGCGAATGTTTAGTGAGCTCAATGTCGCATCATGCTCATGCGGCGCCCTCGTGAAGGCCAATCACGCCGACCGCCTCCATATTTCGGCGACGAGGCGGCTGTTTTCATCGTGGATCTCCTTGAATCTCTTCATCACCACCGCAAGGGTGATGTCCCACGCGATTCGGGCTGGGGAGTGCTATCTTGGCGTGGTCGCTTGCTAGAGGAAGATGAAGATGCCATCGAGCGGTAGAAGGCGGAAGGCTTAAAGCCGGAAGTAGAAGATGAGCGAAAGCGGGAAGGCGAAAGGCGTCGGAGGTCGGCCAAGATAGGTCTTCTATTTATAACATAGATTTCGTAGTAGCTTGAGTCACACGGCCTTGAAGGATGCCGTAGGTCGGGGAAAATGGGCGTTGCTTTCGGCGTCGTGTGAGGAATAAATAAATTAATTGTTTTTTTCCAATAATATTTCATTTCTCCGAGAGAAATATCACACGACGCGAAAACCTAGATATGACAGAAAATCAGACTGATGTATTTCGCGTGGTGTGAATAAACACAAATAAAATAATTTTTATTAATAATTTCGGTAATACAATCTATACATAAATAATTTTACCGATACAAGTTGGAAAATATATAACTTCCAATTTTTCAAGCTTCGTCGTCAATTTCATGCTCTTTCAATCCTCTGCCACACTGATCCAACAAGGCAATGACTTCCATGTTATCGACGCCAGCTTCCAACCTTGGGTGAGTCAAGCCACCAACTAAAAAATTTAACATATTGCTCGCCCGCAGACCAGCTTGGTCGTCAAAATATTGTAACACAACATCCCGCCGAATTGCTATCAATCTTTCAGTGTTTGATGCCAATTGGGAATGGTTCCCGAACATGCATAATGCACGGATGTAATAGACAAACTCTGCACCTTTTGGACTGAAAGTTCTGCTGAAGACGATTATCTCCCCATTAACGAATCTTGAGATATATTGTAACAATGTGGAGTCCTTCAATCTTTCATGTCCCCCGCGCGCATGTCGGCAAGAAAAATCATCTACTTCCCACAAATAAGAACCCTCAAGCTTATCTTCTTCACATTTCTCCTCATCCATGAGGCTTATGCTGCCTCGATTGACTGAAGGGCCTGCCAAACCTGTGGATCCTGTTGGCAGCTTTGCAGGAGACGCTGGAATTCTTTTTCCGTTGGCAGATTCGCCTCCTCTTGAGCAAATCGAGACTCCAGCCTCTCATAGGCTTCTTTAAGCTTTATAGCATTGCCGGTATAAGAAGACACTTCAAACATCTCTTTGTCCAATTCCTCTTCAAAATCTAGGCCTAGGTTTACCCATTCGGCCAAGGTACTGATAAGCTCGTCTTCCCTAGCACACATTTGTAACAAAGACGGGTTCCTCAGTATATCACTTAGCAATAAGTATTCTTTGCCTTCCACCAAAATTGGCGTTATGTCCGACAACGTCTTTTCATCCTCATCCTCATCCTCATCCTCATCCTCATCACCTTCAGAATCATCTTCCTCCTCTGGTTCACCCAAGGCCAGTGCGTCGATGCCAAAACTCCTACATTCTTGCTCTTCTTGTTGTAGATCTATCTCCATTTCTATGTCATAGTCAGCATCATCACACATAACTGACCCCCCTTGGCTTAAAGATTTCATTGTTTCCAGTGTATCTTCGGTTTGGCCGAGCAGAATGCAATAACTAGCGAATGCAAATGGCAAAGAGAAATAACTTACCTTCTTAAGTACAAGGACGCAGCCAGGAGGAGCCTGCTGCGCAGCATTCTTGAAAAATGTCTTCGCTGCTTGCAAATGGGAAGCCGCTTCCTAATCCACGAGCCAGGGACATCTGCAAAGGACGTGCGCTGAGACCAAGCAGTCCGGCTGAAAGCTAAAGCAACCTCGCGATAGCATCCAAGCTCGCTACTGTTTGCCATAATGTCCAACTCCTTGCAATAGAACGGATAAATCGCAGTCAGCGCAACTTCCTCGTTGTTATGTGGGGCAGATGCATACCATTCCAGGAACATCACATAACAATCCATGGCGAAGCAGACGACGAAACCAAGAAGATGTTTAGGAGCGGTAAGGCGCTGTCACTTCTGAACTCAAGTAGCCGTTGTCGATTGTGAAAGGGGACACAGCCGTTGTGGGGAGATTTGTCCGTACATTTTAGGATTAGGGTTAGGGTTGGATCACACGACGCGAAAACTACTATGTGCAAAAAAAAAGCACAATGCTTGCTGCACGTCGTGTGATCCTCACGTATAACATTAAAAAAAAAATACAAAGTGCGAACCTAGGATTCTAAGAAAGAAATGGACTAAGAGATTAAGCTTATAAAGCCATTACATTAAAGAATATTATACATATGAAAAAAACACAAAGGCACTTCAAGGCCTTTTTTGGTCTTTCTTCTTGTTGTATTCAGCCATAAACTTTTGACCATAGTACTCGGGATCCCTTATGCGTAAGACCAGACGCATGTCCTTGGGCATGACAATCACCCGCTTGGCATGTATTGCTGCAAACTGCGAGTCCTCGAACAGACCGACACCAACTGCTTTCGAAGCCATTTGAAGAGCATTTAAGGCAGTTGCTTGAATTCTGTAACTGGTATGATGTATCGCACCACACTCTTACAGAATCTCTTTCACGAGCCTGGCAAATGGGAGACGCGGAATGACCATCTCAGTGCTCTTCTGATACTTCTTAATCTCGCGAAGCGCTTTAATGCCAGGCTTCGTCTTCCGCTTCCGGCCACTACCTGCACCCACCCCAGCATTTGCAGGCTGTTGCTCGGCCGACTCTTCCGGCCGTCTCCTCACATTTCTGGTCGCCTTCCCCTTTCTGGCGTTGGGCCTCCTCCTTTGATTTGAAAGTCCTGGCGCATCCACAGGAGGAGCAGGAGGAGCAGGAAGAGCAAGAGGCCGCTGCCCAATAATTAATCCGGCGTCATATTCTGCTCGCCGATCTCTCACATTTTCATCCTCCGTCTCCGAACCGGAGTGCACCTCCCTACTTACTCCCGAGCTGCTTCTCCCACCGTCTGTCATGCGGATATCTTTTCCGGGTCTTCTGTTAGGCATGGTCGGAGGAGGAGAATCTCTATCAGAGACTTCAGATTCAGATGTGGATGAAGGAGGCGGACTAATGTAATCACCTGGCCTTACACCACCTGGATGGATCCTTGCGGTTTGCTTAGTTCTTGCCATGGCTTCTCAGCGGATGACGCTTTATACTACGAACACTGACAAAAATAGACAACTGGCAAGAGATAAATAGTAAAAAATAGAAGTTAAAGTTAAATATGATGGTAACTTTTTTAAATACTTGTACGGAACCCTAAAAAAATATCGGACAAAATACGGAACCCTAAAAAAACATCGGACAAAAACACAAATAAAAAACCGAGATTCAAAGTGCTAGGTGATAGACAATTTCTTGTTGATCGCGAACTCACTAAACTTTACATTTCCCTCTTGCCTGTAACCAACCCTAATGCCATCAATGAAATAATGGAAGTCGTTAGCAATCTCCTGTGTCTCCATTAGCACTCTTAGCTCTGATAATGGCCATTCGATTTCCATGGTGGCTGTATAAATGACTTCCTCCCCTCGCCATACTCGAATATCTACCGCGACGGAATTATGCATTATGGTCTTCAAGCGGCTCCCAAAAAGTTTATGCGACCTCTCTTTTTTGTTTCCTTCGTTCTAGTTGACAATTAGCATTATAAATATTGTTTTGGAAGAAAGTATCGAACTTAAAGGAGGACTTAACTTCACATAACACTCTGTTAGTTGATTTGGATGATTCGTGGAATCGAACATCCCAGTCGGAACCAAAAATAAGCCATCCACAAAATCGGCCGGGGGAGAAAGCACATTATATGTCTTGGAGCTTTTGAACTTCTGCGCCATCTAGAATATGTTAGCAAATACCTCAAACGGTGTGAATATTTTGAAACTCATCCTCACGCCTCCGTTTTCAGACATTCCCGCTTGCACCTCGTCAGCCAGGCATTTCTTCATTGCAATTACATTGTTCTCATTAGTGCGTAGCTTACAAAGTTCACTTAAAGGGGACAATTCAACCGGCCTCAAGCTCGGTTTCGACCTTTACGTTGTAATCATGTCAAAGTAAAAACCGGATGCCTATGCCCCACAAGGTCACCGCATCCATACCTTAGAAAAGGACAATTCCGATGTCTATGTGATACCACGACAAGTACACTACTAATGCTTTTCGGTAGGAACGACATCCACGACGTCGATAAACATAAACCCGCACAATAAATTTGTTTGTAAACGCGTGTCAACGAAAAGAAATGAAAAGATAAGGAGATCCACGACGCCAAACCGTCTCTACGCTGATTAAGTAGGCGGACAGCGGCTTGGCGTCGTGTGATCGATTAAGGTGGTTACCATTTGCGGGCAATTTTGGGAATTTGTTTTTTGGTGGAGATTAGCTCTTTGGCCATATCGGAAGGGGTATATGCATGTCGTATTGTTATACTTTCCACTTTCCGGCCGCTAGAATTCAACTTGAACTCTTTTATCCTACCTATCCAATGTGTCCGCACGTCTGATCGCCTTCGTTGCTTAACTCTATGCTTGCCCCTCGTTGATGGCAGCATACTCACCCACGAACCTATTGACACAAAACCTCCCACTTCTTCACCTTGGGAGTTCTGTAAATGAGGCAAGAACACAGAAATTATAGGAGACATGGATTGCAGATGAGGAGTGAAGGCGGAGAGGATGCACGTAGTGGCGCCGGAGTGATAGTACAGAAGTTTGGCGCCAAAATTTGACAGGGGAGTTGGTGACGCTGACAGTAGGCGGTCAAAGTCACCATTATTTTGGGCGGCGAAGCGACTCCCAAAAAATACGGGCCATTAAAATGGTTGCAACAAAAGCGCAGGCATCCCCTATGAAAATACGCCATGTGGATGCCAAGTAAGCCTGCTCATCCTTCTACCTGGCAACTAATACTGACTTTCGTAAAAAAGGCGCAAACCTGATTGGTCGTGGCGAATCTGACGTGGAAATCTTTAACCCTTGCAAGATATGAGCCATTTTGAGACCCCAAATCCGCCCTAATGCTTCTCAGGCTTGCGGTAGGGGTTGAATCGTATATAGGCTAACACATGCATGCATCTATGAGGATAGTAGTTTGTTGAGCTCTTTGAGGTAAAGGTAGGCAATTATTTCTATAAAAGCTATGTTCGATATGCTTACAGTGCAAAGTAGTATTTGAGAAGTTGTACTACATGTGCAAGTTCTAAAGATCATATTGTGCCATGCAATTTGCATCTAATGGGACGCTACATACGACGTTCAATAGCCAGTGTCAAATGTACTTATTTATCTGTTTGATTGCTAATAAATATTCTAGGCCGCCGCTTCGACTTCTGAAGCTTGATGCTGGTCATGTGAGGCAGATTTTCCAAAGGATTTGGTTAGAAACACAACTTATACATCGAATGCGGCGTCGATGGCACCACACTATTTAAAATACAAGTGGCTTTTTGAAAAACCTGAAAATATCAATTGGAAAAATTAGAACAAAAACAAAACCCTTAAAACTTTTAAGAACCCTTTGACCCAATGCAACCGTCACCAAAACAAACAAAACTACAAAACACTAAAGATGGACTTCCCAAAAGAGCAATTTTCCATAAAAACATCCATAAACTTTCTAATCATGTGCTCACGATGTGGAAGATCTAGTCAAATTTGTAACATAAGGGAACTCGAAAACCTCTCACTGCCTAGCCAAGCCACGTGGAAATCAAATTGATCAGGTCATTTAAATTGGATAATCACATAATGTGGAAGAGCAAGAAGGAGATGATTCTTGGCTTGGTGGTGTTCGTAGTTGTTGATGGTAGCCAGTTCTCCTGCCATGCCAAGAATCATCGACTTCTTGATCTTCCATGACGTGATGTAATTCTGCAGGTCAGGGGGAAGCAAGAATGGCTTCCCCAATGCCGTTCTATGACGTCAAGGTAAGGTGCTTACCTGATTTTACAAGTTTGTTGAAGCAATTTGTCATTCTGCTTAAGAATGAATCAAGAAAAGGGCGGAATGCTCATCCACTTACCTTGACCTTATGTAGAATGGCATGGGGGCAGCAAGAATGGCTGACCCCATGCCATTCTACTACGTCAAGGTAAGGGAGACCGGATTCTACAGGTTTTGGAGGGGCGATTTGTCATTCTTGACAAGAATGATTCAAGAAGATGCAAGAATGCAGCCCCACTTACCTTGACATCAAGAAAGGAGAAAATGGTGCGCGATTGAATGCATATCGAATGCAACAGGTCGAAGCAAGTACGAAGAGCTTGTTTCCATTCTTGCTTAGAATGATCGCTACATGGCAAGCCTGGCATTGGATAAGAAACAAGAATGAAGATCCATTTTGCTTGACATGATGTGGAACGGGAGGGGGTCAAAGGAATTCTTGCCAGCCCCTTCATGTTCAACAACATCAAGGTAAGATTACTTGATTCTACAGAGGCTATTTGCCATTCTGGGTAAGAGTGACCTAAGATTTTGCAAGAACACATACCTTCTTACCTTGACATATTGTACCTCGAATTTGCTTGCATGTTTTTCAATTTTTTTTTTTCCCCCTTGGTGGGGTGGGGACGATATTCAGGCCTGATGCATCTGTTTTACCAATCAATTTCTTACAGATCCAAGAGTCTCACAAGACTCCTCAAAATAGGTCACTAGCTTGCACTACACAATATGTCACAACAGACTCCTGGGTTACACACACTAGGACCAAAGAAAAACCATCTCATATAAACACGACAATCGTCATCTAGAATCTCTGCATTGCCATCTAGGATCTGCATGAGTCAAAATTTGCTCAACATTCTAGATTATGTCTATGAAAGAAGATATCAATTGCTTCAACTAATTTGCAATGATATTAAAATAGTTGCTCATTCTTGTATATGATTATTGATATACATGCACGTGCATCTCTCTTCTGTGAAGATTAACTCGACTGCACAATAGCTATGCCAAAAATGTCTCCATATCTCGTGACTAGCGGCATCATGTTGGAAGTGCCCTTAAGGTGTGAAGCGCTAACTGCCAGCTGGGCACTTCTGCTCTAACTAGTCTTTCAAAAACTGGTACAGCTTTGGCTGCCAGAATTGCGGGATGGTTATCCTCATCCATAGCCAAACTGTGCAATATTGAGATAGCCGCTTCCCTTGCTGCAGGACTTCCTACATCCAGTACTTTAACCAAAGGAGAAATCCCACCAGATTTTGCAACTGCAGTGGCATATGCAGGAATTCCTTTGGATACGAGATCACGTAAATCTAGGACAGCTCTTTCTTGCACATCTGCAGTACTTTCAAGCGATTCTACGAGCCTAGGAATGATATCATACACAGTAACTTCAAGATTAATGGGAGCATCCAGAACTGCTGAAAGGTCTGTAACACTTGCCATATTTATCAAACAAGCTGAAACCCAGTCCTTCACACTGAGGGAGGTCTTTGACACCAAAGCCCTATAAAGAAGAATGGCATACTGTTTACAATCAAGAACTTTTCTTGCCTTTGGAAACTGCAAAAGCTTTATCAGCAGTCGAGATGCTGCACAAATAACTGCTGAATTATATATTCCATCATCTGCAATAACTAGGCAAGAAGTTAGTAACTAGCAAAAGCTCTATGTTTTTAGAGAAGCAAAGTTGAGTCAAGCATGTATAAAATTCCTTCACCATTTATATCTTCATCGACCTCGAGCTCAAAAATGCACTTTAAAGCATCACCAATGCCCGACTCTATCATTGCAAATGCATGTGCCTCTTTTGTGGCTAGGTTTTCAAGAACTAAGATAGCCTTTTCCTTTTGGGAACGTGATCCATTTGAGAGCATCTCAAGAAGAGGTGGTATACCTCCTCCAGCCACAATTTTATCCCTGTTCTCAAATTTATTAGTTGGGAAGATTCATCTAGAGAGCAGGCAACAGCAGTGAAGGTATTTGAAGACCTTGGTTCAGCTTTAAGAAACGATATCTCTTGGAGAATGTCCTCAGCTTCAGATTTCGCTTCTGATGTTGCAGTTTTTGATGACAGTATTTGTATAAGCCCGGGGATTGCCTCAGCTTTTACCTGTTCAGGTACAGAGTTACAGGCTCCGCCACTGTTCCTCTAGAGGCGAAATAGATATTTTCTTGCTACAGCCTACATGTCACGCCATTAAATATACAGGTAAGGGAGAAAATAAACACACCATAGTTTCGGCCCTGTTCCCATTTTGTGACAAGCGTAACAAAGCTGCAACAACCTGCAAGAAGTATTTGTTTACTTAAATAGAGTAAACTACACATCAATGATGATCAAAAGAAAATAATCAAAGGTACTCGTCTTTACAACATGAATTTGCAATACCAACAAATATTTATGCCAGACCAGTCAAACGTGTCCTCACAAATATGAGATAAATGATTGTCCTTATCATATTTAATTTTTCATACTTTCAGTTACCATGGAACAATTACGTACACCATTTTTTAAGGACAAGTTAGCAGCTTTATAACTTCACAAATTTGTAAGTTCCATTGTAAAAACAGATCAATGGCCTTGTTCGTATAATCTTATGCATCTGCCCAAAGCTGGTAAAGCGTTATCCAAGCAGATAATCTCAACCAACCAGCATGAGGCAACACTGGTGAGAATGCGAAAACATTCCATGTGGAAACGCCGCCATGCGATTCCAGTTCTTCGATCTCATATACAACATAAAGCCACTTCTTTGATAACGCCAAGTTCGCTTCACTTCTTCAATGTACCTCCAAGGGATCTCCAATCTCTATGATCAAGTAGACGCCTATCTTTCTGACGATTGGGCTCATTCACCCTGCACTACCAGTCACATTCATCCTCCTCCCAGTTACTATATTGTAGAGGAAACTGTCTGATCGCAGGGCCCCTCCCCTTGTCAAAACTATGTTTCTCTACATGTCATATGCTGATTAACTTCTTCAGCAGAAAGGTAACCCAAATGCCATACTTGGGTGCAACATAACATATCGCATGCATTTCAACCATGAGGGTTGCACTTGTACAAAATACAATAGGATTGGAGAATTTAATGAGGTTAAACATGATAGGCTTATAAATATGAATTTGTGAAATCTCCTGTCTTGCATGCATTTCCCCTTCGACTCAAAAACATAGAGAAAATGTTCCCAAATTCAGACTACTCATTGAAATTCTTATCATAAGAACAGTAATTTAACCAATTAGAACTACGACACCCAAACACGTGAATTGATGATCATCTATAGTCACACCCTATACAGAAAGAACCATACCTTTTCCTGTACAGAGGCTGGAACTTCTGGGGCTTTCAGTATGGCAACCAGTGCAGGTACTGCGCCATGTGCATCAATACTTTTCCGCACATCATTGCTAATCATCCCATTGCAAAAGGCTAAAGTCAATATGAATTAATAATAAATCTAGAAATATACTTCTAAAACCAAACATAGAGCTCATGTGAATTCACCTCATGGCTAGCTTCTCAATTGCATAAGCTGCTCCTTCCGTCGCATCTTCATCACCAGAACCTAATAAGCTAACAAGATGGGGTATCCCACCGGCCTTTGCTACTGCCATCCTATTTTCTTCACTAAAAGCTATTTCGGCAATTGATTCAGCCGCCAGTTTTGACTTTGCAAAATCCCCTAAACCAAGAATGAGCACCAATCTAGGAATGGCATCCCACCAAGGCATTATTGTTACACTTCTTGTAACAGTACTTGTTTGCTTATCCTTGAATGAGGCTTCATTCTCTACTGCACCTAACCTAGCTAGGAACTGTTGGCGCGTGCGGCCTTCAATTGCAAGCTGCGTTTTACTATCCAGCTCACTCGCATCTTTCCCAACGTTAAGACCCAACAAGAGGTCACGTGCACCAAATGGGGATTCTTTGGACCCCCATTGTTCGACTTTAACATTTTCGGGAATTGGTGGAGGAGAGTGGAGTAATGGCTTAAAGGATCTATATGCACTTGCTCCAATCAGAGGAACAAATACCAACCCTTCCTCTATAATTGTTACTCTTGCATCATCATTCTTGGAAAGCTCTAATAGCGCATTTCTTGCTTCCTGCCTAGCTGTTTTGGACTCCTTCAGTCCCTCCTTCAACAGCTTGACCTGCAAAGTTATATGCGAAAAGTGTAACCAAAACTATTGTGCTAGCTGCAATGGTAAAAAAACACCCTACCAGTTTGGAGATAGCCCCTGACTTGATTAAAGTTTCATGGTTGATCTCAGATAGAGCTATATTGGCCAAAATACCAGCTGCAGCATCTTTCTCCCCTTGATGAGATGACTCTAGCATACTGACCAGTGTGGGCAGCAAATCCAGTTTAAGGATTTTTTTTCTGTAACTTTCTTCAGTCGACAAATTCCATATTAGACAAGTTGCTTGTTCTCTCACCTGCAAAATCCTTGATTTGATGAATGACAAGTTTGAGATGGTCTTAGCAAACATTTCTGGCTGTTACACCCCTCAAATTTCAAAAATAGTTTCAAAAGTTACCTGGTGTGGAGCTGAAAATCGTGTTAGGAGACCTGCAGCTTCTTCTAATGCACCAGCGTCCGCCACAAGCGATCTGTAAGCATTGATTGCAGAGACATTGCGAAGAAGGCCAGCTGCGCCTTCTGCAGCATCGGGCCTGTCTGACATGATGAGGCTTACCACAAGGTTGAGACAACCAGGAAATTGAACAATCTCATCTACACATTCTTTCCCGCCTTCAGAATGTCTCCAAAGTGCCTGCACTGCGTCTTCTCTTTCCTCTATTGGTTTATCAAGCCCAAGCAAGCGAACAAACAGACCAACATACCCTTCTTCTAAACTGGTGCATTGCTCCAATTCCTTATTTTCATGCACTTGGCTCTTTATTCGAGCAACGTTTCCATTGCCTTCTAATGCAAAAATCTTCATTGAGGGCCTTATAAACTGGGTATTAAGACAAAATGCGAGCAAAAACAAATATGTGAGAAAGGTATTTGATCTATCATAGCCATCTTCCAATTTTTCTAAATTGCCATATGCTACATCGTTCCGTGAAAAAGCGATACTACAAAAACTAATATCACATATTTCAACTAGGGGGGAAAGAAGGAAACGTACTGAGTGGCTTTGTCGACCATGAGCATTAAATTGTAAGAAAAATTGTTTTTCAAGGGATTGTATGCGAATGGAAGAATCAACTGTAATGGGTTTGCGAAATAAGGTGGTTGAAGGCATGGGAAGGCCCATGGCTGCCATAGCTGGCCCCTGCTGGAGCTCCTTGCGTATCTACGCTTTGTTAAACGCGCATATTTTTCTATAGAAAAAAAGTATCTACGGGTGCCCTACAGACCATTTCATGTGTATTATTTCTAATACACTATTATATGTATTTTCAATTATTTGATAGCGCGAGAGGGCCTTTGAGCATAGTTGGGATTATGATTTCTGGTACGTATTGTATGAAAAACTGTATATTTGGGCGCTTTCATTTTTCCTTTTTGAGGTTTTTTTGGTCTTTTTTGGGCATGGTATGGAAATAGAAGGGGACAAAGCCAGATTTGGGAATTTTTGCACAACAGACACGACGTAGTTGCTGCCTCTTCCCATGCCGAAACTGTCGCCATGGTTTTGGCTCCGTGGTTTTGATGCCAACTTAGATGACAACGGTCTTTGGGGCTCTAGGTTTGCAGTATGGAAGCTATTGGGGGCTTTGGGTTCGCAGGATGGAAGCCCTTGTAGGTCTTCTTGAAGCCGGCTTGTGCTGTGGAGGAGTCTGTGGCCCTTGTGGCTTGGGCTGCAGTTGAATGAGCGAAAGATCTTGCATCATTTTCCCCTGGGCAATCTGTAGCTTTGCTTTGGTGTGAAGGAGAAGCGCTTGTTCTCATTTCTCTGTTTCATCTAAGGCAACATCTACTTACCACTGGCTCAGCCTCTAAATTCCTTTTCTGTGCAGACAGAATACGAGCCAGAAACTCAAGAACATTGAGGTTTCCTTCATCTGCATGTCGGCCTGGAGATGCAAAACAGATGCCAAGGAAAATTTTTACTTGTCTGTTTGATTCAAAAAGTTCTTGCCTCCTCAAATGCTCCAAATAAGCTTTAATGTAATTATCTTTAGGACCCAAAATGCGAGCTGGTTGATAAGTAAAACTTGAGTAAGACATTGCGGCTGCGCTCAAATTGGTCTTTTCGGCAAGAGCCAGCATCATATTTACATATGCATCTCTCAATTGAAGATTCTAATTGGTCTGGCTGGGATTCTTTCTGGCAGTTTGCGGTGCTTGATGCCGAGCTTTGCTACCATTGGGTTTCCATATTTTTTTGCCTTCAATTTATTTCAATGGTGGATAGACCACTGTGCACTTTTGCACCATTGAAAGTTGCACAGGGAACTCCAGTGAAAAAATCGAGGGTCGTTGATCTGGCACAATGGAGGGCATATTCGAAAAATCAATAGTCCACAAACAATATAAAAAACATCCCATTAGGTTGGAATAAATCATCAAAGCATATCGCTAAGCCTTTCACATGCGCCATCAAGAGGCATGAAGTCATGAAAATGGCTCATCATTTTTTGGGCATCGTCATGCCTTGCTTAATTTACACAAGGTAAAACAGGGCACCATCGAAGGTGCCGATGCATGTGAATCCATCCTAAGAACTAAGAACTGGTCTCCGTGCGTATGGATTGTCCCTTCACTTCCAAGTCATGGAGCCATCTTTCTAGTTCCCATGCAGCGAGAGACTCGACTTCGCTGTCTAAGTAGCCCAAAAACTACTCTTGCCTTCCAAAACATGGAGAGGGGGGGGAAGGGGGGGGAGAAGGGGGTACCTTCTGGGCACACCTAGCCAGGATGTTGCCGATGAAATGAGCCTATTCTGGTTCTCTGTGAATTTGATTATTGAACAAAGTTGCTTGGACATTGTCGGTTATATCAACAAGGTCAGGCAACCTGCCTCATGGAAACAAACCGTTGAAAATGCCATGACTTGGGCGCACATGGTTGGGTCAGGTCGGGTCCAAGAATGCCTCATGAAAACATGTCCTAAGAGGTCGTTCCCATGATCATTAGGGGCATCCATATAATGCCAGAACAAGATACTTAGTTGATTGTGTCCTTTTGGAGTATCTGGAGACTCGTTTGAGGTATTTTTTCTTTTTTTCCTTTTTTTTTGTGTGGTTTCGTATGGTTTTAAATGGTTAGAATAGAATAGAATAGAATATGATTTTATCGTCCACGGAGACCAACTGGCCTATGGGACCTAAGTACCAAAAAAAAAAAAAAAAAAAAAAAGAATGAAGAAGAAAAAAAAGGGAAAATTTTAAATATGCCCTTATATTTTTTCATAATTGTTAAAATGCCGTTTTTTGGCCTTCGATATTTAGTCTAGAGTAGAGAAAACTAGAAAAGAGATATGAAGAAAGATCTGCCGGATTTGGATTAGGTCTGCCGGAATCCACAGGTAATGGAGCTGTGTTCAAAGGTAATGGCTCGCCATAGCCACGTCAAATGCTGTATTTCCAACAAATTTATATGAAGGCCCTGTCCATTCTGCTGTTCCTTTCTCCAGCGGATTCAAGTTTTTGTGGGTGGTCTTTCAGATACCATCGCTTTTGAAGAAATCTGGAGCAGAGTATAATTTGGGAGCAGAACATCTAAGCTGCTACGAAATCTGGAAGCGATTCGAATTTGGGTTTCGTGTCTTCATCCAACTGCAGGTTTCGCAGTGATTTGCCTTCTGCAGATAGAAGCTAGAATCTGATGCCACTGATAATTGCCTTGTATAGTCATAAGCTAGAAGCGGGTGATTCGGCAGTGAGTTGATTTGTATAGATAGAAGCCAGAAACTGTTATTCCTTTGAAGCTTAAGACCTAGAGGTTTGTGACAGTGTTGGAGCGGGAACTAGAGTTTTTTTGAATTCAATTTTTTTGAGTTCAACTTCGAATCCCTAGACCTTGAATAATCATCAGTTTTCAGAGAAATTTTGGGCTGATACCTCCTGCACCAAGCTGTTCAGATTCTGTATGCTCCACTTTCTTCGCTATCATTTGATTGCCTAGCGTTCACCCAAAACACCGTTGTAGCTCCATATTCAACCGATCACAGAAAATTCGATACAAAAAATTACGTTTCGAAACTTTAGTTGCATGAATCTGATCATCCAGCTCCACCATAGTTGAAGTTGGCCCATAGAAGAGGGAATAGTAGCGATGGAAAAATACATGGCATATATTTTTAGAATTTGCCCCAAAAAAAATAGCTTTTACAAAATTCCACATCGGTGTTTATATGCTTCTATGTTCTTTTTTGTGTTACCAGAAGGTCCAATTATAACGAGGTCAATAAGTCTATGTACCCAAAATACTCTTTCACATGAATATAGAGCTTCTGTTACACTTTGAGGATTGGAATCTGATGGCCTTCTTAGAACATAGCAAGATCTGTCCTTTTTTATAGCATAAATTGGTATGCGACTAGGCCCCATGTATTCCTGCTCATAATCTGGAAAGAAAGGATCATCAGGAGAGTGTACATCATCAGGGAGATAAGAAAGCGTATCAACAATTTCAGTAGCTTTAATAAAGGCGTTATAAACGAGATTCTGCAGATCTGATCACAAACTCCATGGGAGATAAGTTTCTGGAAATGAACACAATCTGCAACATGAAGATCATTGTTGGCGGATTTTTCCCACAATCCCCAACAGGTGGCCTCAAAGGCAGAAATCAGGACCACTTCGATGCTGCAATATGAAATCAAAGGCTTGCAATATGAAATCAGTGTAGAATAAGAGATTTGAAGAAAAACTTGGAATGGAATATCTTTGGGCCCAAAAGAAAATTCATATAAACACAAGACTTCAAATACAAGAGGGTCCCTCCATGTCTCTGAACCATGGAGGGGCCATTGATCGATTCAAGGAGGGCTGCCACCATCCCAAGAACTTGGAGCAAAGGCAAGAGGAGGAGCTCGTGCTCCTCAAAATTGTTTTATAAACAACACTTTTCATCTTGACCTTTAATTTTTTGCCTCTTAATCTCCACCTTTGATCCATGCCTCTTCATCTCAACCTTTAACTTGACCCTTCATCTCCACCCTTGATCTTGCCTCTTTATCTCAACCTTTAATTTTTGCCTTTTTTTAATCTCCACCTTTGATCTTGCCTCTTCATCTTAGCCTTAGATAATGTACCCCTCTTCAACCATTAAAGAATCTTAGAAGCCCTTAAATTTAAACAACTAGATCTAGGCCTTTTTTTTTTTTTTGTTTTTTAGACCTTTACAACATTTGGGCTTTTATAATCGACCCCCCCTCCAATGGTTCTTTCTTTTCTCTTTTTTTCATGTTGGTAGGGTGCAAAAACCCGGTCAACATCTCAACAAACAAAAAAATGGGCGGTCCCCGGCCCTCTTACTTCAAAGTTTTTCATATATTTTTAGTACAATAGTTGGTCCCTTAGACTCAACAAGGAACACAACCGAAGTTTTGATATCCGAGACTTCGAACTCGAAATGATGATAATAATAATTTGGAGGTTTTAGAGTGTACTCCAACACCATAGAATAATAATAATATTTGGAGGTTTTAGGGTGTACTCCAACACCATAATAATTGAAGTTTTGATATGATAAAATGATGATAATAATTTGGTGATAATAACCGAGACTTCGAACTTGATAGAATGATGATAATAATAATGAGTGCCATGATAATAGAAAATCAATGGTAATTTCGGGCTTTAGGGAGAGACACATGTAATGCTTGGGGCAAGATGGCTATATTTTTTGGAAAAATGGTATAAGAAAGGAGGGCGGCGCCCAAACAAAAAATTGTGGCAATGGTGTAATAATGAGGGCAAAAATAATGATGTTTGAGGCAATAAGGATGGACCATAGTTTTTAGACAAGGAAAAAAATGGTAAAGAAACATTGTTGCAAAATGAAAGCAATAGTTAAGAACTAGAATAAAAGAGTGAGAAAATATTGGAATTTGGAAGCAAATGTTTAGAAAATGAATGAAAGGGAAAAACATGGAAAGCAAAGGTTAGAAATGTGCGATGAAAGGCAAAAATAAAAAACATGAAAAGCAAGGTTAGAACATGAGATGAAAGGAAAAAATAAAAAACATGAAAAGCAAAGGTTAAAAGAAAGCAAAGGTTAGAAAAAGAAATGAAAGGAGAAAATAAAAAATGGGCTAAGGTGTGACCAAGGCATAAAAAGAGGAAAAATAACAAGTGGTAAAAGGGCAACGTGATTGGGCATTAAAAAAGAATCAAAAGGTGGGTGGGCTATAAAAAGCAAGAAGAATAAGAAGTGGGAAAAAGCAACGTAAGGGCAAATGGAAAAAAATTGCAAAAATAGGAGATGTGGTAAAAAAAAAGGTAGACGTGGCAATAGTTCCAAATAGTTCCAAAAAGGGCAAACAAAAATTTTTTCTTCTGTACTTTTTGTGCACGGGGGGTGAACAGGAGGCTATGGCGGGCGGCTGAGGCAGGTAAGGCGGCAGACAGTTCGACTTTCCCTCCTTTCCTTCTCTTCCTCCTCTTCTGCTGCAGATGGCAAGCAAATAGGTATGGCGGATGGAGCAGATGGCAAGCAAATGGGTCGAGGATGGAGCAGGCGGCCTCTGTAGTTGGATCTGCATTAGTTTCACAGACCGGTTTCTTGTTTCTCTCTTTGCTTTTCTCTTTTCTTGCAGGTGCAGCCAGCTTCAGGAACAGGTGGATTCCAGCAACAGGTCTGTTATGGATTCGGCAGATAGCATCATCCTCTTCTATTCTCTCTTTTGCTTCTGGAGGGTTGGCTTCTTGCTTTCTTGCTGGCTCTCCATAAATAATCTGAAGCAGAACACCCGCCTTCTTTGTTGATTCTTCTCTTTTTGCATTTTGATATTTCTGCAGGAATGAACACTAGAAAAAAAACCATCAAGGATTTGTAGCAGCACTTCGGAAAGGTAGAGCATGACAGGAGCAGCGCGGATATGGCAGAGCACAGCAAATCAGTGAAAATTTTTTCTTCTCACATCTTCTGAAAAACTCGCAGATATGGCAGAGCACAGCAAATCAGTGAAAATTTTTTCTTCTCACATCTTCTGAAAAACTATGGATGCAGCCGCTTCTTGTGTTGCTGAAACCATAGTGATATTTTCTTCAAGTCATTTGCTTCAAGCACATGTAATAGCAGAATGGGCAGTGGCAGAAAAGAGTGACAGAGGACAAAACAATAGAAAAAGGCAAATGGTAGGCTAATGGCAAAAATAAAGGACCAGAAAGAAGCAACACCAAGAATGATCCTGGGGAAGATTAATATCTCGGTAGGACCTCCATTCTGTTGGCGGATTTTTCCCACAATCCCCAACAGGTGGCCTCAAAGGCAGAAATCAGGACCACTTCGATGCTGCAATATGAAATCAAAGGCTTGCAATATGAAATCAGTGTAGAATAAGAGATTTGAAGAAAAACTTGGAATGGAATATCTTTGGGCCCAAAAGAAAATTCATATAAACACAAGACTTCAAATACAAGAGGGTCCCTCCATGTCTCTGAACCATGGAGGGGCCATTGATCCAGTTCAAGGAGGAGCTGCCACCATCCCAAGAACTTGGAGCAAGGCAAGAGGAGGAGCTCGTGCTCCTCAAAATTGTTTTATAAACAACACTTTTCATCTTGACCTTTAATTTTTTGCCTCTTAATCTCCACCTTTGATCCTGCCTCTTCATCTCAACCTTTAACTTCGACCCCTTCATCTCCACCCTTGATCTTGCCTCTTTATCTCAACCTTTAATTTTTGCCTTTTTTTAATCTCCACCTTTGATCTTGCCTCTTCATCTTAGCCTTAGATAATGTACCCCTCTTCAACCATTAAAGAATCTTAGAAGCCCTTAAATTTAAACAACTAGATCTAGGCCCTTTTTTATTTTTTGGCGCCTTAGACCTTTACAACATTTGGGCTTTTATAATCGACCCCCTCAATGGTTCTTTCTTTTCTCTTTTTTCATGTTGACCGGGTGCCAAAAACCCGGTCAACAATCATGAATGGCACCAGCTTGTTCACTCAATCTGGGGGATATACATGCTCGAACCATGCAGGGTCCAGTGTTATAGATTTCCTGTTGACAAGCAACCATAACTGCATCCAGGACTTTTACATTGGAGAAAAACTTCTCGAATCAGATCATGCTCCATTATTTGTAGACCTGCAGGTATGGTGTAAACCAAAAAGCACAATTTCCAACTTCCATCCTCGGATAAAGGTTAGTCATCAGTTACATAAAGTATACAAGAGTAAGATAGAGGAATTACTTGCTCAAGCTTACTGGAGCCATGAACTTGTGGAAGATGCCACGCGGTTTACTGGACTGGTGATTCAAGCAGCAAAACATACCTTTGGTTGCACTAAAAAACCTGCACAAGGGAGACCAAACAATGCATGGTGGGACTCAGAATGTCAGAAGGCAAGAGACTTACTGCCTGCAGGATGTATACACAAACCAAAATGGTACAAACGCTTAATAAGAGAGAAAAAGCGTGATTATGGCAAAAAAAGGCAATGGGAATTGGGCCAACAATTTAAAGCCTACCCAAGAACCTTTTGGAGAGCGCTTCGAGGGAAACCCTCGGCGCCAAATTTAGACCCAGATGACCTACTAGATTTAGTAAAAGGTATTTATGAAATCAATGATACACAAGGGATGTGTTTTGCTGTGCCACATGCACCTCTATTTACAGAGTCGATCGGATGTTAAGGATGCACTCTCAGCCATGGATAATAATAATAAGGCCCACGATATAGAAGGGATCTGTGTCGAACTTTTCAAATGGGGAGGCCAGATCACTGTATCTGTTCTGACACGCCTGCTAAACCAAAGCCTTCAAGGTGGACTCCCAGACAACTGGAAGGTAAATCGAGTGCATCCCATCCACAAGGCAGGGGACAAAAAGATTGCAGGGAATTATAGGACTATCCTAATAGGTTCTACTTTCACCAAACTCTTGGGAACTCTACTAGAGAGCAAATTGAGCACATGGGTAGAGGAAAATGCAAAAAGATCCCACTATCAGGCGGGTTTTCGGAAGGATCACAATACGTTAGACCATGCTTTAGCCCTCCTTGTGATAATAGAGAAGGCAAAGAATCCGAACACAGCCTTGTATGTGGCATTCGTGGACTTTTCCAAAGCATTCGATAATGTCTCAAGAAAGGAACTAGGCAAGAGGATGGTGCAGTTAAAAGTTCCCGATGAGCTCAAGGAAGCTCTCAATTGTATGAGGAAGTACTGGTGACGATGACTTGGGACCTCAATGCAATGATCAGAAACAATGTAGGCGTCCGCCAAGGCTGTCCCTTGTCGCCCACTTTGTTCGGGCTGTTCATAGATGAACTGGATGATTGGCTGCGTTCCAAATCACTATATGGCACACAGTTAGGCATCTACCTAGTTCAACTGCTACTATACGCAGACGACATAGTGATGCTTGCAAATAAGAAATCTGTTTTACAAAAGCATTTGAATGAACTGGAAGAATTCTGCCAGGCCAAAAAGATGAAAGTAAATGTTGCAAAGACCAAAATCATGGTTTTCGGGACCAGAGACAGACCAAATTTTGTCTATCAAGGCTAGGTGATCGAGGTTGTAGAAAACTTCAAATATTTAGGCATTGACTTCACCTCCAATTACAAATGGAAAGAATGTATAAAGCGGCGCGTCACATGAGGTAAATCTGCTCTCAATGCAATGCTGGCCAAGTGCTCAAGTTTATCTCTGAATGACTGGATGCTCAGAAAGACGTTGTTTAAGACATTGGTCAGAACAGTAGTTTTGTACGGCTCACCTATATGGGGACCTGGTACATCTGCAAAATTGTGGGGGCAGATAGAATCAGTTCAGAAATTATACATCTGTGGAGAGCTAGGCATCAAGAGCACGATCCCTTACTCTATCATGCTAGCCGAGACGGGGATGTTTCCCCTAGAAATGGATGCTTTATATCACACTATCAATTATGTAAACAGACTAAAGAGACAGTCACATGAAAGATTACCTTGTCAAGCCATGGAAATTTCAGCCAACCAGGGATGGTATCACGAGGTTCTGGCATGGGCCGCAAGATGGGGCATCACAGAAACAAATTGGCCACAAGAGAAAAATGAAGCCCGGTTGATACTAGAGCAGCAAGCAATCCATCTGTTATGGGAGAAACAGGGGAGCCGGATGGTCCACTACAGAATGAAAATCAATTCCATGGAGCGTTACACGGATCAGGGGTACCTAGTAGCAGCCATTTCGAAGAGGCTGAAACAAATAACTGCCAGGTATCGGGTGAGTTCACATAGATTAGAATATGAGACAGGTCGATGGGCAAAAATACCAGCTGAAAATCGCACATGCAAACTTTGTGATTCGGACACAATAGAAGATGAAGATCATGTATTTACAGGTTGTCCAGCATACAGAGGTATCAGGGAAAATTTCGGCATTCATGCACCCAAGTTTTGCTCTTTATTTAAGTTAGATACATTAAACACATGTTTATACATAAAAACGGTTGATGATCACCGTTTTTTCTTGCTGAAAATTAAGGATACGTGAACTATTGTAATCAGGCTCTATGGCCTTTAAGGCCCCAAAGGGCTCAGAAATATTATTATTATTATTATTATTATATATGGTATCAAACTCCTCTTGCTTTTGTATCTTAAGCAGTTTCATGTGCACCCTTGGTATGCTGCTCAATCCTCTAATAAAAGAGGCTACAAGATGCAAAGTATGGTTAGGTACCTTGTTTACTTGACATTTGACAAGGTATAAGTTGAATCTTGGTCTGCAGCTCAAAAATCAGATCTTGAGGTTCAAGAAGCTTACCAAACCTTGCCAAGAACTTCTTCACAATCCCATCCCAAGGGTTAGCACCTATGCTAATCACATACTCAAACCATGCTCTCACTTCATCATTCTTGAAGCACTTTTTGAATTCTGAGAATTTGCATCCTTTCTTGTATCCATATTCCTGGTAACAAAAGTCTTCAAAAAGTTATTAGTATTGATGCTTGGATCAAAAGTAGGAGGAAAAATTGGAACATGGAGCTCAAAATAGTGACAAGGCATACCTGAGTTTCCTTGAATGTTTACTCCTTGAGGTACATCAAAAGTTTCATGGTTTTCTTGTGTCTCTACATGATCAGCAAATTTATTTTTTCTCCTTGGAGCCATGAGTTCTCAAGATCCAGGTAGGATCTTGGTAGGACCTCCAAAATGTTGAAGGTATTCCTGGCAAACCTTCAACCTCAATGGTTTAGAACCTCCAGATTGCTTCAGGCAACCACTCTGAGCAAAAATATTGCAAAGAAAAAGCTCAAAGTTTGACTTAGAAGTACTTTTCCAATTCAAGAAAAAAGGGACCTCAGCAAAACTTATTTCATTTGCTATCTTATTCAAGTTTCAATATGTAGCATTATAACAGGGGGTTTTTCTTTCTGTTTTTGTACTGTTTTCTCTAAGGTTTTCATATGATTTGGTGGCCGTATTCATCCAGGTGTACTAAATAGTATTTCTAGGGTGCACCCTTTTGTCAGCCGTTGATTTTAGAAAAGGGGGCAAATCCTGTGGTTGAGGCTTCTTTATTTTTGGTTCTTCCATTATTTTTAGGGTTTGTAGCAAACACAAGGAAAACATGGAACCCGGGTAACATTTAGGGCTAGGCCTTCTGGAGCCGAGGTTGCTGCCATTCATCCTTCTGGAGCCGAGGTTGTTGCCGTTCATCCTTTTGCACAGTTTGTTTGGTGGGTTTTTTTTTCCCCTCCTCTTTGATGCCGGATTCATCCACGAAGCTTCTGCTGCACAGAATCACGTTATCTCCATCTTGTGCCGCCCGCCTCGCCTTTGTTTCAAAGATGATTTTCACGAGTTCTCCCTCGGTGCTTTTTTTAGAGCCTACTTATACCCTTCCTCGGTGCGCCGGTTGAAGGTATGCTTATGAAAGCAATGGCGGAAGCTATCAACAATGGAGCAATTCTTGCTTGCATCCTTGTCACGGCAGAATATCTAGGTTGTAGAAGCGTGGATCTGTAGAACCTTGCGAAATGGGCACTTGGAAAGGGAAAAACATCCGGCCGTCATTGGTCATGATCGTTTTTTGTCCAAGCTGCGTTAATGACGAGGTAAGGATTGATAATAAGGTTGTTTTGCATACCTGTGAAAGCTTGATTGAAGCCAATCAAGTATTTTGCAAGGTTACAAGACCAAGTGAGTATACTTGGAATGCAATTATTGATGCCCATGCCAAGCTTGGGGAACTGGATTTGGCCTTTCAGTTTTATGATAAAATCGAGATCAGACGCATCGAGCGGATAAGTTTACATTCTTAAGCATGTTGAAGGGTTGCAGCATCACAAGCCACTATTTCAATTTCATTCAGCCTGTTCTTACATATCTCAGGAATTCCATGTTGTATTGCTCTTTATATTTTATGTCTGACGGCATTCTCCCTCACCATTTGAGATGAAGCAAGGATCTGCAGCAGCATAGACACCCACAACTGGGTATGTATTTGGTTCTGTAAATTAAATTCTTGCTTTCATTCCAAACTAGAAAAAGTGCCCAGCGTTGCTGGGCTTTTTGTCATGATTGAATTTAAAGACTAATTAAGATATGGTTGAGAATGCCTAGTTGGGCATATATGGTCGTTCATATAAATTGAAGTTTAAAATTATCCTTTAAGAGCCCTATATCATCTTACATTCATTATGCCGGCGTATCTATGTCTCAACTTTGCATGTTATCTTGCAAGGCTACCATACCATTAGCTCTCATCGGCACTTTTTCAAAGTGATTTCTTTGTTGGAGTCTAGAGGATATCATGGAACGTTTGCATAATGTATATTTCTCTTTGCGACAATGAATGTTAATATTTGTCGATAATTTCTTGTAGATTGGCATCCTTGTTGGTCGAGGACCTATATGGGTGCATAGTCTATTAAACGTTCGGCAAATGGTATTTGTAGAAGTTAATGCTTTCATATGCTACTTACCACTGGTGAGTTGTTGTTGTGTATGTTGTTTTGTGTATATGTTCCTCAATAACCACATCTTCCTGCAAATGGGGAGGTTAATGCTTTTAGATGTATTGTTATTGAGTTATGTTGCAAAACCAAGAAATTGTTTGCAAAACCATATGTCCCTGGAAATGGAATTTTTGAAGGCTAATGCTTGTAGATCAGTTGTTTCTATGATTAGGTGTTTATTGATTGTGTGTTGTTGTTTGTTTGTTGTCTTTGATGTTGTAATTGTCGACATCATGTACATGGGTTCCTCGACAATCACATCTTCCTGCAAATGGGATTTGTAAAGATGCGTGCATTTATTTGACTTGTTATTTAGTTATAATTTAGTGCTTACCAATGTCGAGTCATTGGATGATTTGGAAGTGATTGTTCTTTAAAGGTTCATGCATCATTTTCTACATATTTTTTACATGTTGATTGTAAAACATTTCATAATGAGTTTACATCCACATTTTTTTTTTAATAATAGAACTATATATGGAATTGTTCTTTTATTTTGTGGTAAAAGAAATAAATAGATGTGATAATTTGTTTATGCACATTATCGCGAGGCAACTCGTGGGCTATAAGGCAGTTTTTGTGAGGCGACTGATGGGTAATAAGGCAAACAGCCATTGCTCTGTTGTTTCTGTACTATATTAGGGGATGGTCGTGCCTAATATGGATGTTATCACTTAAAGCAAAAAATAGATATTGTTCATGCCAAAGAACAAACCCAAGGACATAATCAAAAGACAATGCAATGGAAGCAAAAGTACGAGGAATGCCTAAATTGCTTGTGGATGGGACCTACAAAGCAAAATAATGTGTTCTCAACTTACATTCCTTTTGCATTTATTTAGTGTTGTAAGGCACAATAATGGTGGCTATATAATCCACTATTCTAATGGTTTCACAATTTATGATGCAAACAAAAATAGAGGTGTGTAATACACGAACTCATAAGTTTCGAACTCTTAAGTTTCAGATACGTGAAAGTGGCCTTATTATTTTTTGTGGCCATAGATAGTGGTGTATAACATTTGAAAGTTTAACATATAACTTAAATCTCTGCTGAGAATATTACTTTTAAAAGAATAGAGAACTTAATATGGTAAACAGAATAAAAGAATAAAGAATTTATCAACCAACAATTACACTTGAGGTTTCCTGAGCCTCTGAGCAAGCTGGTCCAAGAAGAGTGCCAGCACAGTCCTCAAGCAGCCTTACAACTCCCTTGGATGGAATAACTGGAGGTCCTTGCGATACCATGGGGCATGCACTGATTCCCTTAATATGGAAGATCATTTTGACACTGGTGACCTAAAATAGGGTTTGCACCTTTAAAACCATATTTCTTGCCTCATGCTTGGCAGGAACACACCACTCAATCTTGGCATAAACATGTCTGATATTGCATAGTATTCTCAGTTTGCGTATATTGCACAGTATCTCCAATCTTTGTATGATCTTGTCATGGCTTTCAAGATTACCACATAGAACTAACATACTTGCTATATATCCCTATTGTGTATCCTCTTAGTATGAATCCCTGAATCAATTTCAAAACATACGTCCTTGTAGTGCCTACAAATTGTGGAGGCAAGTGCAACAAAATCAAGAAGAAGAAGATGGCGCTCCTGCAAATTGATGCCTTGGAAAGACCTCCGTAATTATATAAAAAAATGTGACCTCATTTGAACTGAGTCTCACCATCATCAGAGTTATACCATAGAAGTTTTTCTGGCCTTAAAGAGGATTACCTAATATTCAGTAAGTTCCCATGCAGGCCTGTCAATTTGCATCCATTTCTTTCTTGAATAAGCATATAGAAGTTCTTGACATGTGGAGTATGTTGTTATTTCGTTAAAATGTTGCGCATAAAATACACTAAGAAATATTCAGGAATATGCAACGAAGTATCTCTACGAAAGAAAAGCTTCTTGCTGCAGACATTAAGTTCTTATAGCTGTCATTTAGAAAGAAGAGGGGCCTTAGACTCAATAGAGCTAGACAGTCGTTCTACACATCAGACAGTTTTACCGAGTTTCTCAGACTTGTATGACACATCTCAGCCTGTATGTAAAATTATAAAATTGGAAAGAGCAAAAATACTAAATAGTCTAAAACTTATCTGTCATTGCTTGAACTCATCCGTGCAAAGGAATAAAAACCTTAGAAGACCTGCGTTAGTATTCACATAGGTGGAAAATTAAAGAAATTCTGCTTTATCAAGGTAGAGATCTTATTTGTCGTGCATTGTAATCTTACCATTGCGAAGAATAACATTACACCTAAAATACATGACAATAGGATGCAGAACATGTATAGGAAAACAAAGAAGAGCTAGCATGCTTTAAATCTCTTGAGGTAGCTACCGGCAGCAGATATCTCCTTTTGGATTAGATACGAATATGCATTATTAAAAAGATATTAGGTGAATTTAGAATCTGTTCAAACCTTCTCCAAAATATATGCAGAAGAAATAGTCAAACTCTGCTTAAGGCAGATCCATCGTTTCCTCTTAGAAGGAAACAACTTTGCATGAAGAAAGGGCATTGTCGAAATTCGTTCGTATTACAGGACATCTATATTCTAAACATAAGATGATCAATACACAAATGGCATAAACGTATATCCATACCCCAGAAACTCGCTTCCATAGTCGCCTTCCTATGAGTTCCCCGTTTGCCAATGACATACTTTTCTGCTACCTGCTATCGTTGGGAAAAAGACATACTCTATTGTGGCCTTCATTGCGAATCGCTGCATCCGTATAACATTTGCTCAGAGCCATGCCAATGCTCTGCTGAAGACACCATCATTTCTAGGTCAATGTATGTCTACAGGAACTGTGTAAAATGGCCACTAACGGCCTATTTGTAAATTAACTCTCCAGCTAAGGCACTGGCTGTCATGTCTTCCATTTGTGAAAACGTTGGAGCCCTTTTAGTGCAACAACAAAACATCTTGGCTTTTGATTCTTAATGTTGGGTCAAGAGGTTTCGATACAAGCTGAAATGAACCATCCAGTATTAGTAGGTATTGCAAATTCTTCAGCTTCTAGGTTCTGAAGCATCAACCCACACGATGCCCTTCAAGCAAGTCTGTAGAAACTGATGGAGTTATTATACTTGTTGAACTTTACAAGGAAGGCCGAGTGACGGATGCAGTTAAGATCTTTTGCAGAATGCCATGTGTTGGCTCTAGCATCCCAATCCAAATAAATGACAACAGAAAGAGAAATACTTCTCAAGATGTGATTGAATCAAATCTGTGGGGCTTCCATGGGATAATGTTCTAGAAAATCTCTAGCAATTGGATCTGTTCAGTTGCATTAAGAGTTCCAAGCTGAATTCACCTGAATATAGCATAATCAATAGAAGCCAATCCTTGGATAAAATTATAAATGCGATGATTGTTACAAATCGTGAGTAAATTTGCTTACCAGCAGGCAATTTCTTGAGGTTAATAGCTGCATATATTAACCTGCATGAAGGGAAAACATAATGAATGTGCCGAAGGCTGTTGGAATCGCTCTCAAACTTATATGGTGCGGCCGAAACGAAGAACCCACCTAGGATTTACTGAAATATCCTCAAGTTTAGAAGCATAAATCGCACAAGACTGTCTAGCAGGGCAACATCTTGATGCATCAAGGATGTCTAGCAAGATAACATCTTCATGCATCTGCCAAAGAATTTCAAGTGCTCGAATTTTTTTTATTATATGCAGCCTTGGTTTTTGCTGTAACATGCTTACCTGGAACCATTCTGTTGCATGTTGTACCTATGAGATTATGGATGGTGCCCAATTTCTTCTCAGAGCATGCATCCAGCAGTTCGGTTTCGCACCAATGTCTTTCTGCCAAAGGCAAATCTTTTAAGAAAGCTTGCTCAAGTCATATACTATTGATATCTGGACTGCATAGCATAAATTTGTGTTATCTGGGCTGTGCAAGTTCATAAGTTCTGGAAAATCTCTAGCAACTGGATCTGTTCATTTGCATTAAGAGTTCCAAGCTGAATTCACCTGAATATAGCATAATCAATAGCAGCCAATCCCTGAGTAAAATTATGAATGCGATGATGCATTCAATTGCCTTTACAAATCATGAGTAAATTTCTGCTTACCAGCAGGCCACTTCTTGTGGCTAATACCTGCATATATTGACCTGTATGAAGAGAAAACATAATGAATGCGGCAAAGCCTGTTGGAATCGCCCTCAAACTTATAAGGGGGAGTCCAAAATGAAGAACCCACCTAGGATGTAGTGAGATCCTCGAGTTTAGAAGCATAAATCGCACAAGACTGTCTAGAAAATTAACATCTTGATGCATCAAGGCTATCTAGCAAGATAACATCTTGACGTGTCTACAAAAGAATTTCAAGTGCCTTGGTTTTCTTGATCATATGCAACAACCCACCTAGGATGTAGTGAGATATCCTCGAGTTTGGAAGCATAGACCACACAAGACTGTCTAGCAAGATAACATCTTGATGTATCTGCTAAAGAATTTCAAGTGCCTTGGTTTTGTTGATCATGTGCAGCAACCTGGCATTCCATGATCCTATATCAGGCAGCAGAACAAAAGCTTTAAGTTGTAGAATATATAGAAGACGAATACAATTTGGATGTATTTTTGAGAGGAGCAAAAAGCATAAATTCCCCTGTAACCAAATTTTTATTAAAAGGCAAAGAGAGTGATAGGTCACACATGTGGTTCAAATGCTATTCCAAAAAGGATATTTGATGTCTTAATATCTCTGTGAGTTATCCGTCTTTAGCACTTCTTGTGAAGATAATGAAGACCACGTGCCACTCCTGCTGCCACCTTAAATCTGAGATGCCAATTGAATAGCTGTGCATTAGGACCTGGAATAGTATGTTAAAGCTATGCCCAGAAAATATACAATTACAAATTACCAGCTGCAGCTGCGCACCGTGAAGAAGACCGGCCATATTCAATGCAAAAACCAAGTAGAGCAGTGGTATTTGGATGAGAAATATGCCCAAGAATTCCAAGCTCTGTCAAAAAGTCTCTTTCCCCTTGTTCTTCACTATCGCCTTTGCTTTACTGCAATTAACTGGCCATCTGGAAGAGAACCCTTGTAAACTTTTGAATAGCCTTTCTTTCCTACCAGGTTATCTGCAATAAGACAAGTAATTGTTATGCTTCACATAAGGATCTCAACATTTGAAGCAAGTACCTTCCCAATCAACCCACAGGGCACTGAAGCCTGCTTCTGATAGTCTTGAACACGGCTTTTGCTTGGCCTTAGATCTACTGCCAGACATGATGAAGAAATGAGATATTGAAGGGAAACTCTTGGCACATTAAGCAAACTGTTGGAGCAACGACCTTCTGATGAAAGACGGTTCATTCAAATCGGTGGAAGCACGTAACAAAAAAAAAATGATTTGCAAGAAATGGTCTGCTCTGAACAAAGTAGCAATATAGCCACCGAATGACCTACACTATGCAGTCGGCACAAAACAACACGAAGAACTGAGAGGACTTTGGTCGACAGGATAAGTGCCGAGATGAATGAGAGGAATGAATACTCTGCTCGCAGTATGAACCGCTCCATGAACCCGAACCCGGGTGCAGCGCTTTCAAACCGCTTTTACCATCGAACATCGAACGGTGTACAACAAAAATTGTAAAGTCTACAGCAGATAAATCGAAGGGATAAAAATAATTAAAAAAAATTCAACGCGCAAGATTGCTCAAAAAATAATTAAAAAAATTCAACGGGCAAGATCGCGCACAAACTATCCTAAAACGCCTTTATTATTATATATAGATAGATGCTAAGAGGATTGCTTTTTCTAAAAACGGAATCCATTTTTTGTCTCCCAGGATTAAGAAGAAGAAGCTATACGGTAAGCTTAATCTGGAGTAGTTGGTTTAATTTGAAAGTTAAAACCAATGGATCCAATTAGTTTGAAAGGTTTTTGAGCTGTTATTATGCTACATATTTGAGCTGTTCTTAGATATTGGACTACAGAACATATGTCAGTATCCAGGTTCAGTATCCAGGTTCAGACAGAGCCAAGATACATTTGAAGCTTCAGGTCGCATGGGTCCAAGATACATTTGCTTCTTGACTTTTCGGGCCTTCTCTATTCCATGTTATTTGATAATCATACTTATATTGAAGCTACTTCTAAGACCTTGAAAAAGGCCGGTATCTCTATGCCCAATTCCAACGATTCACAATCTTATATCCATGGTATTGGATGTTGGCAAGTAGCTATGCTGGAAATGCAACATAACAGATGGATATGGGATGATCCTTGTCTGTCTGTGAAAATGCGTTCTTTATTCTTGGGCAATGCCATCACTGTATCTTCCATCCAATATAATCATTTTCAGGTTGTTTTGAAGCATTAGTATAGCAGCTGCAAACATGCACATTACATGTAGCAAAATGTAGAGTTGTGTGGTTTTCTTTATTGGTTTTTATTATTCTATCATAGTGTAGATCATTTCTCTAGGCTATAACTACCATACAAGCTAGTAAGCCTGGGATGATGCCTCTGTTTTGCGGACTTGGTTAGAGTTGGAACATAAACTATTATGGATTTTTGCCACAGGGATTTTCAAATAGGTCTTCCAAGAGATTTTAATATTCTCACAGCTCCAATGACAAGGATGATGCTCTCAAGAGATTTTGATGAATATGGCCCACCAATATTATGGGCAGCATGCCTATTAGCGTTTTCACTATTGCATCAATCAATATTATCACAATCTTACATTGCTACAATATTCAAGTATCATGGTTTTTATTTCTTTTTGTTATTTTAAATTCCTAAATAAATAGGTATCAATAAAATGTTTCTAATTGTGTCAATAGTATCATTACAAATGTTTTTTACTTCGTTCATCAATTCTTAAGGCCCCGAAGGGGCCAAAATTTTTTTGGGTTAACACACAAACCATTACATTAATCACTCTAAAATTAAATCCCCCTTGAAACCCCCTGTGGTTTGGGTGCATATTCACACGGGGGTTTACGTAGGGCAGCGAGAGCCCCAAAACAATTACAATACATGTACAAAATTAACACCATTATGTACATTCTCTCAAACTTTATAGTATTTTGCAAACCTTAATATACAGTATACAAAAACTTGTACATGCATACCCCACAAACGAGGATCGCTATGTACGGTCCAGATCTTGGAATAAAGGGCAAATATGCCCATCCAACAGCTCTCGTTGCCCGAAGTAACCCCCCGTGTGAATATGCACCCAAACCACAGGGGGTTTCAAGGGGGATTTAATTTTAGAGTGATTAATGTAATGGTTTGTGTGTTAACCCAAAAAAATTTTGGCCCCTTCGGGGCCTTAAGAATTGATGAACGAAGTAAAAAACATTTGTAATGATACTATTGACACAATTAGAAACATTTTATTGATACCTATTTATTTAGGAATTTAAAATAACAAAAAGAAATAAAAACCATGATACTTGAATATTGTAGCAATGTAAGATTGTGATAATATTGATTGATGCAATAGTGAAAACGCTAATAGGCATGCTGCCCATAATATTGGTGGGCCATATTCATCAAAATCTCTTGAGAGCATCATCCTTGTCATTGGAGCTGTGAGAATATTAAAATCTCTTGGAAGACCTATTTGAAAATCCCTGTGGCAAAAATCCATAATAGTTTATGTTCCAACTCTAACCAAGTCCGCAAAACAGAGGCATCATCCCAGGCTTACTAGCTTGTATGGTAGTTATAGCCTAGAGAAATGATCTACACTATGATAGAATAATAAAAACCAATAAAGAAAACCACACAACTCTACATTTTGCTGCATGTAATGTGCATGTTTGCAGCTGCTATACTAATGCTTCAAAACAACCTGAAAATGATTATATTGGATGGAAGATACAGTGAATGTGATTCCGATTCAAAAAGATGCTTTAACATCCAAAGAATCTATGTTCAGAAGTCAGACGCAAGAAAATATACAGAAGACCTCCAAATTTGCAATCCTAACCAAATCAAAACTTGGTCAATATCCCTGGCAGCAAGCTAAAATTTGCAGATGAAAAAATACACAACCTTTTTTCACTTTTGACATTGTGTATAACTCTAACAGGCCTGAAAACAATGTGCATCAACTTTTTTGACAAAAATTCATGCTCAGATGGTCAGAAACCTTGTTTTTTTTTAGCAAAAAGACTGTTTTGATGCAAGAACTAACAAGAAAATTTTTGCAGAACATGCAAATGATGTCTTTTTTTAGTTTTGATACTTCCTATGATCTCTGACAGGCCTGACATGAAGTGCATCCAGTGTTTTTTCAAAAAATGTTAACTTGCCCTCGGAGATTAATTTTTCACATGAATGCTATCATGAATGATAAAACAGATTGAATTCCATGTTCTGTGTTCATTTTTGAAGTAATTTTGAGTTTTTTTAATAGAGTACTAGGCAAACTATCTGTTAATAAGTGCACAACTGTGAGATGACCAATTTTCAATGCTCATTCTTGTTTCTAAACTGATCCAATGATTGTGCTAAATTCTCTAATGCTTCCTTTTTTTTTTGCTTTTTTCTGATACTATGCTTCTTAAATACTTAAATGTGGTTATGCAGACTTCTGAAAGGAAACTGCTGTAGCTGGCAAGGTAGCCACAGAATGTTGCCTTGGATTTATGATGTTATACCACTGCAATCATAAAAGTTAATATTATATCATTTTGTAACGTAGTCCATGTAACGTTTGCTGCGCTCTGCAGTCTACTACATTTGGCCCACCCTGCATTTTAAATGTTAAACTTGTTTTAGGATAATAGTCATGCCGGAGCTAAGGGGAGCTTATGGAACGGGGGCGAGAACTTGATATAGGTATATTTGTTACTATTGCCATATTGTTTGCCTTCAAGAATGTTTTGTACAAAGCCAATGCTCAAGGATTCTTCTTCCCTCTATGCACTCTTTTATCATAACAAAATTCATCTGAGAAGGGTTTCTCAAGAGAAACATATGTGATGCATTATTGTGATAAATTGAAATTGCTAATATCCATACATCTGGAGGAAATGAATCTGAATCTTTTTCATCTTTAGCTGAAGGATTATGTAAGAAATTGGAAAATAGAAAATGGTAGCAATTCTAATTGTCCTTATTTACGCTGCTTGGTCCATAAATTATGGTATGTGGCTAATTGCTATACCATACTGTATAAAAGAAATTTTATTCTGACTAAATAGAAATTTGGATTGTTACATGAACACCATTCGTTGTGTTGACATCCATTGCTAGATTGTTGTTGATTTAAATCCCTTTGAGGGAACACAGAGGTTTAGGGATAAATGGAGCCAAATGGGTACTCAAGTATAAGAGATTCCAGAAACAAGTGGAGAAATGGCCAGATGATATTGAAGTGTTTCTGGCTATTGTTTTGTTTGATTTACAAGTTCATCTTTACTTTTTAAATGATGTTGATAGTTCTATAGTGGTGTTCTTTTTGTTTTTGTTTTGTTGTTTCAATTTTGTGAGTGTTTTATGTGAGATAATGATTTCATTTTGTTGTAGATTTTGGATAATGTCGAGGCATTAATAAACAACATGCTACAAAGGAGAGAAACTACATTGTTTGATTAGGGACTTCATTTACTGAGGTATGCAAAATCAACCCTTTTAATTTGAGATTATTCGGTATGGCCGAAAACGTTTTTGGAATTTTTTAAGATTGATTTTCTAAGGTATAAGGATTTTTCGCAGCCGGAAATAATTCCCGATATTCCAAAAATCGAAGAACTTTTGCCCGTATCATTTTTTTGATTTTGGATTTCGTTTGGCACCGCCCTTATATCCAGTCGAGAGGTTATAGTACTATATGGATGCCATGCAAAATTCACATGCATCTGGGCTTCACGGTGGAGCAAAGGTATGTTGCGATTTCTTATTGCATCGGTGTAAATGTTGTTGCTCCTTGATGACGTTAATTCCTATTCTTCTTTAGCCGGCTGGTTATACTGTAAGATTAAGTTTTTTTTATCTTCTGTCATGCAAGTGGATGCATTTCACAGTAAAGCTTGGTTCTGGCATCGGATCCTTCTGTTCTGGAAGCATACGTCCAAGTTTGGTTTATTGATAATCGTCTTACGTTATAACAGGTCGTAGCACCTTCTGGATTCTTAGGCCTGATTCCTTTTCATTTTTTATTTATTCGCAGATGGCTGTGCCAGATTTATGGTTTGCTGGATCAATAGTAAAACTATAATGCATTTCTCAAACAATCCAAGCTGTTAAGCAAAGGATCAGTCTTATGCACTAGAAGTAATAGGGATATTGTTTAGGTCATCCCTTTAATCTGGTGCAGGCCTGAAGGTTGCCGTAAAAGTGCAGGCAGGGTCTGCTCTTTAATCATAATCTACCTGGTAAGGTTTTTTTTTTTAACTCTTATGCTCTGTTCTAGAATCAGGAAACCGTGCTTGCTTTATGTCATGTAATAGCTTCTAGGTTCTTAAATATTGTGGTTGCACATCCGGGGATGATTCTGGAAGGCAGTTGTGTCTTTATCTTCAAGTCCTTCTATTGTCCGACTCTTAAAATTACTCTGCTTGGATTTGTAGAAATAGATTTGTGCCTTAATTTTGATTGCAAGAGGTTGAAGAGGCTGACGAATAGACCCAAACAAGGTATCAGTCTTTATACATTATTAAGAGTTGTAGAGATGTTGTTTATTCTTCTGTCAAAGGTCTATTTTAGCTGAAGTATGCAATTTGATTCTCATACATAGTGCTATGATCTTTACAAATATGGATTCAGAGTGGAGATCTGCTATGTCTTAAAGGGTATGTCTTCTTTATACATTCGTGCTTTATGCCTTTTATATATTTGTGCTTTAGTTATACATTTGTTGCTACCATTTTGCAACTACAATATATTACTTGGCTCCACAGGTAAAATAATGTAATGGTCATTGTGGACATGCGTGCATTTTATATCTTTCATGCCATATAATTTTGGCCTGACATAATGTAAGCATGCCCTTGACACAAGCCTGAGATATGACTCAAATTCTTGCAAGGCATTGGGGATGGGCCTAATTGGTTCCTCATATTTTTGTACTTTCTGTTAAAAGACTTTGGCCAATCCAATGTTGTGGATGCAGTTCACATGATGCAATGCAATGCATAGTTTGGATGTTCTTATACACAAGTTTATGATTTGTATAGAATTGCTTTGGGACTGTTGGTGCAAATCAGACTTTTAGGTATTGTATAATTGGATTGTTGATAGCAAATTTATCAGACCATGAATCTTTTGGAGACTTTCAACTTTTGGAGGCTAAAGTGACTACCTACCTAAAGATCTGATGATGATTTTCTTGAATACTGTGTCATTGCTCTAATAATATGCAGTGATTGAGCTATAAATCTGACGTTTTTGTGGGTCCTTTCGACCAAGCAGTGCCTATGCAGGTGCATTCTGGGTTCTGTCGTACCTTAATGCTGTGGAAAAAGACCACAAAATTTTAAAGAGCATCGCATCTAAGATCATGCGGAGAAACGGGCGGAACTTCTTGCTGGAATTTCTTGCCGAGGAGCATAATGCACAAAGATTTGGCTATAGCAGGTGTAGCTCTCAAATCCATCAGAAACCCTTGGTAAGTTAGGTTTTTATGCACTTTCTTTTCTTTTTTCTTTCGATTTGACAGATTTTCCTTTTCCAATGCAGACAAATGATCTTATCATACGGATTCCTTAAAATTTCAATATTCTAATGGTTATATCAGCGAAGTTGGTAAGCATGCACCTATGGCAGTTGAATTCTTACAAAGAAATGGCTGCAAAGCCTGTCAACTATTTTATACTGAAAGGGTGCATGTTCAAAACATGGACCACTGATGTGGTGCATCAGTCTGCATAGACCAGTCTATGCAACCCTTATGCAGGTTTCTCTCATACAACTCCGCAATTTAGTAGGGATTCTGAAAGATCCATGCTTTTCATAGGAGGTTAACATCGTATTGCAGCATGTGGGTGGCATCACTGTTTAAAGGCAAAAATAGTTGGCTGGAAAATATTAGTGACCTTCATTGGAGCGAGATTTTTGACCAGTTGCTCATTTACCAAATTTTACTTTTAGTGAGTTTGAGCATGCCAAGTGTTGAGCCTCCTTATAGTATCTGAAAGCCTTTGCTTTACCTACCTTCAAATACATCATGATAAAGTATTTCCATTGCGTTGATGATGTTTCAAGCTGGTGAAACACTAACTTCTAAGTTTTTTAGTCACATTCGAAGTGCAGATACCATTGCTTCAAATTCTACCAGATTGGGTTCAATCATAACGTGAACTTTATGCCTTTTCATTATGGGACTGCTTCGCTTTATTAGGTTCTACAGGTACTATAGGAATGGGAACGGTGAATCAGGATGACCAAAGTAATAGGAAAGGAATAAAGAAGCTGCTTCAAACCCAAGTAGCAGAGGTTGTTTATGCAGGCATTTGATATGTACATAGTAGTTATTTAGCTTTCACTGATCAAATAATTATCCAGTCTAGATCAACATTATCTAGCAAGAGGCAATTAAGATGTGTGGAGAATGGAGAATGCCTCTTTTCCGGCAGCAGTAGGCTTCATGGCAATGCATGTGCAAGTCCAATGTTATGAGCATATATTTCTAGCCATTGTACATGTTGACATCATCTTGGAGCCATAGGCACTCCGCATTTTGTTCTCCTTGAAGTATCTTTATTGAATCCTACAAATACAAATATCCCATGTTTTGATCTTATTCAGAGCAGTTTCTATAGTTCCATATGCTCTTCAATTTTTATAGGCCTTGAATGGTGTGAAGTGGAGAAAAATACTGGGATCAATGTGTCACGGTTAGCAGCTGCTTATGAGTGTAATATTATGTTGACGATGTGGCCAAATTGTCAAATAAACTTCTATGCAGGAACAAATGTTTGAAGGCTCTTGGTGCTGAAGTTGCAAGGGTATGTCCCAAGGATCAATTTGACGATTTAGATTGGCCAAATCTCTATTACTTTACTGTCTAATATTTTGTTATTGCTAAGGTGTGTTCAACCTTACAGGGCTCGACAACGTCATAGAAAGCGCCTAGCCAAGATTGTGGTTGAGCAATGGAAGTATTTTGCAAGACCTGTAAGCATTCTCTCGAACATCGTTTGGGTCATGGCAACTCAGGGTTCTGGACTTTTTTCTACACATCCATATTCTTATTGCTAAAGTTGCAAATGATTGAACTCAAAGAGTTAAGACTTTAGAACTGTTTTTTAATCATTTCATCTATTAAATGTTTATGCAGCGGCTATTATCTCTCAGATTGTGGAGATATGTGGGATAAGGATGAGTAGGTATGCATGGGACATTCACTATATCTTTTGTATTACTGATAAGTTTTTGGTGTTAATAATTGCTCTTTAATGCATGTTCTGTGTTTTAAAAAAGGATATGCTTTGATACCTGGAGGAAGTTCTTAAAGAAGAAAAAAGACAGACAGAAATGTCGATAAGGGGAAAAAGCTCCATGCAAAGTTTTTACTTTTGAAAACCATTTGTACTTGGTGCCTTTTTACAAAGCAAAGACAGCAAACTCAGCTTATGACTAGCATGGGTTTGTCCCTCTATTATATCGAATAAGCTGGTATATGTCATTCCAAAAAACTTATGTGAAGAAATTTGTTTATTTTTCAGTTCGATAACATCTAAGTAAAATGGCACTCCTTTTACTATGTGAGATCTCTGATCCTTTGAGGTAAAGGCTGAAGCTTTCCCTTTTCTGGCTACAGTAGGACGTGTAGCACCTAAGTGTCACTCCTTTTATTATGTGACATCTCTGATCCTTTGAGAGAGGCTGAAACTTTCCCTTTCATGGCTACAGCAGGATGTGTAGCACCTTCATATGCATGCCATGATTTCAAAATTGCTTCAAGTCCTATTTTCTAGCTATTCACTCCAATCCAGGTACAAATTTATGTTAGATTATTATTTAGTTTGGCATTGCTTTGGTGGATGGGTTAACTGGAAGGAGTTGCCGTTACAGTACAAGTGTTATCAAAGTTGCATTTCGTGTTATGATTTTTGTTATACTTGGTTAGTTTGATAGATTTATGAAGCTTGAGCTTTGGCATCAAGTTTGTAGTCTCTTCTCTAGGACCATAACTGTGCATAGTTGTGCATCTATAGGTTCTAAGAACGGACAGAGGATCTGGTTGCATTTAATCCTAACAAGAGCCTGCATGTTCTCAAGGTTTTTTCTACTCAATCCACAAGAAACCACCTTCATGTTTACTTTTATCTGTTTAGAATATTGACTGCTCTCATGGTCTTGCAACCAAGCATGAATATGCAAAATAAAGTGCATTACATTGACAGTGTAAAGTGCTACATGCAAACTCCTTGAAGTGTCAGTCCACTTTTGTTTTATAGGATTTTTATATATATTGGAAACCAAGCTTATACATACTGAAAACCCCAAATGTGTATAAGATCACTTTCCTGCAAACAAATGTGGACTTACAAAAGCTTTTCCAGTTCTAAAGAGCCTCCAGCCTATACACACCAACAAACCAAATCCAAGTTGCATTCAAAACTTGCTGATGAAGAAGACACGGCCTGGCTTGCTTCGGCTCCAATTCTTGAAAAGGTAACAAGCGCATGCTTCTTTTTCTGCTCCGAGCATTCATGTGGTTTTTTGCTTTGTCGCATAGTTGCTATGGAGCTGCCAATGAGGGTGACATTATGCACATATAAGCACGAGTCAAAGAACAGGAAGCTGCACAAATTTCACACTACATCCCATTGGATACACAAATTTCTCATTTTGCACTACACATGCTTGGTTTTAGCAATCTCAGACGTGACAGGGTGTGAGCACTTCACACACTTTCATCATAGCCAAACAAATTTTTGCTCTTCTTTGTAATTGAATATTCGTAACACATTGGATGATGTGGTGGTGGGATTCAGTTTTGTTCGTCTCAGATGTCTACATCCATATCACAAGTACAACTCTACACCATATTCCACCACCTTGGCCAGATTTTTATTTGAACGTCCTTTGGCCGAACTTGGGCACACATGTGTTGGAGCTAAATATTATTTTTCTTTGTTTTGGCTTGCATAATATTTGGTCAATTGTGGCTTTCATTCATGCATTTTTGAATTTATAGTGGAGCTCAGAAAGAGTATTAATAAGGAAAAAATCGACGAAAATACTTCTTTATACGTCAGAGATATGGCATAAACAATGGTATTTGAGGCATAGTGAGTTTTACTTCTGATATTGTCGCGCGTTTTGGAGGAATGAAGTTCCAACACATAGCTACATCTTTGTAGGTGTTTGAAGCGGTGTTCTAACCTCGAAGGACATGTTGTAGTTTGGATATGCTGGGATACCTAACGTGTTCTTATAATTGCCAGTAGCAAAATGCAAATCACGGAGTGCAAGAATGAATGGAAGAATAACATCTCTTCTTTAGGCAAATATGTATTTCAACCTATTGCATCAACTCTATAAGACTTTACATCACATAGCCTTAATACTCCTCAATTTTCAATAACATGCCCTTCAAAAGCTTAAATTATTGTTCTGTATATCTACACTCATCACATATTCAACTACGTAAGAACTACATAAGACTTCACAATGCATGGCCTTATTGTAGGACACTTCAAAGCAAAAGTTATTATCCTATATAACTACACTCATCCATTTCCAACAAACATAAACATTTGTATAAAAAATAACCCCGTAGATCACATGATCACTTCACCCTATAAGATATTGAGCTATTCTCCACAACAATACCTAATATCACATTGTTATACACATGCTCGACTTTGGCAATTACATAACATCTCTTACTTACAATGCACATGGCTAAATCTATGGTTATGCAACCATCTTTTTGCGAGCTAGGTTGCATAAAATTGCACATGCCTCAGGAAACTAAATAACTTATTTCTTACATGTGCATGAACAACCAAACCTTACCATTGACGTGAAAGGAAATATGTCATTGACATTTTTGCTTACAATGCATTAAAAAGGACAATGGGGCACCTAACAGGCATAAGCAGATGGAATGCTCGATGGGATATATCGAAACAAATTATTTACGTATAGGTATTTCATAGATACACCAATGTTGGTTCTATAGTGTTATTCTCTATTTATGAACCTATGGTAGAGACGACCAAAATAAAGAAATAAGATATGCATGTACATTGGAAGAGACTATCTATATGGGTATTTTGCTCATTCGTCTGCTTTGATCCTATCTATCAGCACAGTCTAATTATGACATGATGCATTTTATCCAAATTGTTGCATCTAAAAACGTGTGCCTGGAACACAAACTTCGTGCTTCATTGACACTACTACAATCTCCAATTACAAATTTTCATGCTCCAAATTTCCACTTAGCACTAAGCAATGACTTTTCAAACTATTACTAGGCCCGGCAATGCCGGGCACAATAACTAGTTCACATGAAACTGCACTTCTCTCTGTGACTAAGGTTTGCATTTACTCATGAATATGTAGCATAATAACAGGGGGTTTTTTTGTGTTTTTGTACGCTTTTCACAAAGGTTTTCCTAAGATTTCATGGCGTATTCGAATGGATGTACTAATGCGTACATCTAGAGTGCACCATTTCTTAGTCGTCGATTTAGCTTTTTTTTTTCCATGGTCCAACATCCAAGGGCTCACAATAAAAGCCCTTTTTTTGCTTTAGGGGCTGAACATGCAAGCCTCGTGAATAGCATTTCAGGGCCATACTATTCAAAGTTTCCATGGCATTCCGGCGCCAAAGCATTTCTTTCGAAGTTTTTTCCAAGGTATGGAAATTATTGTGGCCCTAATTGGTCCAGCGGAAGAGATGGTGGCTCTCCTCTCTGGAATAAGCCCTTGTTTTCAGACATCCGTTATTTGTGTAGGAAAGGAGCAACTTCGTGCTTGGGATTCTTTGGATTCAAGCTTCAAATCTGGAGCTATTTCGGCAGCCGAGCTTTGGGCTTGCATGGCTATGGCGGATTTTTGGTACCCAAATCGACAAATCTCTAAGATGTGGCTATCATCTTGTAAGCAGACTTAGGGTCGGGTGTGATCCTTCTCTATCGTTTATGCTCGATTTGTACAATTACATTATGGGTTTTTCAGGGTGAACCTGAGGAACTGTCTGAGGGGACCATTTTGCATTCGTTTCAGAGGGGTGCAATCACCATTTGTTTCAGAGCCGTGTGACAGATCTGGATCGAAAGCCTAGAAGTTTCAAGGCAGGTTGAAGCAAAATATCCTGCTTTATTATTCAAACAGCAGCTCACGGCCTATGTGGAGAAAATTTACGGCATCATAAGAGATAACTTGAAAAAAGAGATTTCCCCTCTTCTTAGCTTTGTGTATATAATACATATTCGGTATGTTTATCAAAGCGAGGGGGGGATGAATATATCCTACCCTAGCACATTGCTTAAAGGTTAGATCTTGGCGGGCACCCCGCACATATCGAGGGCAAGCCTTGGAAAAACAACTTCAAAGGTCGCCAAGTTTGAGTACGGCTGCGAACAAACATTGAGCAGTCACTGGCATAGCATCATCAAGAGTCTAACCAGTCTATTATAAGAATCTTTTGGGGATATATTTGCAACCATTGCAATCATTTTATGATTAAACTTGTCTTATAGGTGACACCTTTTACGGTCCATAAGCTTTTCACCCGGATATTTTCATTTATCAATGTTCGGTTGTTCAACAAATCGGGATTCGAGGAGCAGTTGGTCAAATGGAAGTTTGTGAACTTTTATTTCTAAACACTTCACTTTACGTAGTTTTTGTTGTTGCGGCGTGAATGTTGTTCCTTCAACAATGGTGAATATGTCAAGGCTGGTCTTGCGTAATTGGAACATTGGATATATGAAGCATCTGATCAGGTAGGATCACATCATTTTGTTCTTCTCTTATTTCAGCAATGTTGCTTTGACTTCTAGAGCTAAGTTAATTATTATCATCTTTTGATGTAGTATGCGGGTTCTTCCGGGATGAACTGAAGTACATCGAGACAAGCGGTTGGTTTTCTAGTAAGAGATCTCGTCTAACTAAGCGCACATTAGTTAATCGAGGGTTTTCTTTCTCAAAAACTTTCTGTTAGATATCAATGCCGAACTAATTGTCCTTGCTGCAGGTAATACATCAAAAACCAAAGAAATCCCTTGATGAGATCACCCATGATTTGTGCCCGGTAACTGTCACGGGATTCTCTTATGTTCAAAGACCGTATATCCCACCGTATATCCTTATTCTCCCATCAATGTCGCACCTCACAAAGGATGGTTGAACGAGCCGAACTTGAAAGCGCCATTTTGGGAACATTTATAAGATAGCATTTGCACCATAAATTTGCCGGATGAATTATATGATGCAATTGATGCCATAATGTGGTTTTCGAGAGAAGAATTTGCAATCTGGCAGCTCGGGGATGATTTTAAATCATATCTTGTTTTAATGCTAGATATTGGATGCCAATGCCGGTTATGATTGCCATTTCTTTTTGTATTGATGCTCCCTCTTTTTGCGGAATTAAGTTTGTTTTACATATGGCATATGCTTATGAATGCTTTGTGGAAATAATTTGTTTGTCTTGATGTTATTGTGCTTTTTAGTAATTAATATTTAGGCCCATAAAGTTTACCTATATGTTTGCTTTAGTTAGGGCCGAAGGGCCCAAAATTTTTTTAATATAACAATCAACACACAACTACCATTAACATTATTAACACAAACCATTGCATTTAACACATTTAAATTAAAATCCCCTTAAACCCCCTTTGGTTTGGGTGCATATTCACCGAGGGGGTTACGAGGGGCGTGAGCTCAAAATATATTTACAATACATGTACAAAATTAACACCATTAAGTACATTCTCTCAAACCTTATAGTATTTTGCAAACTTTAATATACAGTATACAGAAACTTGTACATGCATACCCCACAAACGAGGATCGCTATGTACGGTCCAGATCTTGGAATAACGGGCAAATATGCCTATCCGACAGCTCTCGTTGCCCGGAGTAACCCCCCGTGTGAATATAAGTTTTTACAGTATAGGTTGTTTATGATATTATCCAATTATTATGAAGGCTCAAATAGCAAACCATATTTATTGCAGTATAACATTGGGCGAGAGATTGTGCTAACACTAGCTTTGCTCATTGTACAATGAGCGGTTGTCCTTTAGATATACATCTGAAAAATGTACTTCACCCTATAATTTGATTTGGATCCTTTGCTTGCACAACTTTTAGAATTTCAAAAATGTTCTCTTATTTGTGAATTGTAGGAGTACAAAAGTGAGTGATATTTGTAAGTAAATACTAAGTGCTCCACGTTTAGGATTTGCTGGCATCTTTAGATTCAATTTTCTCCCACTTTCAAAGTGCACTAGCTGCACGCCTCATCTAGGGATTATTGAAATTGTTGTTCTAGTACTTCCATATATCTTGTGTACTGAACGCATTGTCCTTTGCGTCCATCCCCTTCATTTTATAACAGCTGTTGTGTTGCATGCAGATGCAATCTCACATAGTTGGCCATCTTCTTTATTTTCCTATCTCCAAGGGGTAATTTATATATGGAATAGTCCACAAATGTGATATCTAGCAAACATCATTTGCTTTATAAGGGTTTGAAATGAACTCCAACATGAGTAATTGGGTGAAAGCCCCGTTTCCAGTCCTATATTGCAATTTGGAATTTTAGCTTATTGATAACTTAATTTATTTGCTAGATGCACGTTTAGAGACAACGATGCAAATTTCTTGGAATGAATAATTGCTGTTATGAGCTTATCCGTTTGTATATTTAGGTCATCATCAAATGCATAGAGCTTAAGCATATATACACCATGCACATCCATATTAATATATAAATGCCAATTTAAATTAACTTACTTCATCAATTACTAGAGTTTATCTATGATGGCAGTCATAATGATGTTCAATCCAAAAATCATGTGTGTACCATCGTTACTATATGTTGTGGTTATAAGCAATTTTTGTGCTGCACTTACAAGTGAAATGCTTTATAAACTATGCTAACAATGCTAAATAGATATATCATTATTAACTTGAAACTATATAGATATCGCATTACTGCACATAGAAAGCTGGAGCAAAGATGTCTGCCTTGAAAAGCTTGAGCAAAGATGCCTGACTTTAAGGTTGATTTAAGTTACAAGCATAATATTATGACTACAATTGCTAAGAGTCATTACTTGCAGTTTGATAAATTGCATGTAAATATATAGCCACAACTCTTGCAATCCTTAATCTGTTCATTAAAGTAGGGGCAAACATGTAAATACCCATATTCTATGCCTTTCTTAATTGGTTACAACTCTAGATGAGCATACAATCTCATGAACTCAGTCAATTTGTATTAACAAAATCTACATAAAATTATTACATGATAGAGCAACACATTACAACCATCTCATAGCGACTTTACTAATAAAGACAAGCACTATTGCTCCTGAGTCCATTCGAACACAAAGGAATGAAACAGAACCCATGAAAACACACTCTCAGGCCACCAGAGGGCAACTCGTTGTGTGCAGCATCTTGTTTGCTTTCATCTCGTCTTTAAGAGGCATGTGATCATCTGTATTTGTGTGTGCTATATGGCAGGTCGGTGAATTACATGTTGGATGTCATGTCTTTATTTAGAGCGTAAGAGATCTACTTATGATGTACTCTGATTTATTAGGTAACAGACAGAGACATTGTTTTAATAGTTTACAAATCATTTTAATTTGGTCGTTTGTCAGGATTTAGGTCCACCATAGACCACATTTTCACATTGTGCGCCTTTATAGAAGACAATAGAAACAAACGATAAGATTTACTTTGCTGTTTTATGAACTTTGCCAAAGCTTTCAACACGGTTCCTAGGGAGAAGCTGTGGGAAAGGTTAATGCGGTTGGGAGTCCCCCAGAAGTGGCAAAAATGCAGTATACAGACTCTAAGAAATATGTTTGCTCGATTGCCATCAAGGCAATTTATCAACAGGAGTGTTAGAGTCCATCAGAGGTTTCCACACTCTCCCACGCTGTTTGGATTGTACATTGATCAGCTTGAGGACTAGCTTACACAACATGGAAATTGAGGAGCCAGGCTTGCTCATAATATCATCCGCCAACTGTTATATGATGAAGTAGACCCCTTAGCTCATGCCCCAACGAGTACGCAGCAAAATATGAATGCACTGAGTACTTTTACAGGGTCACTAGAATGTGCATCAATTTGGCTAAAATCAAGGTGTTTCAAGGCAATAGAGACATCCTTGCTTCACTTACCAAGCTCAAGATGTGGAAATAGTGCAAACGTACAAATACTTGGGAGTAGAGTTCACTACTACTATGTATTGGGATACTTGTATTAGGCAACGGTGACGACATGCTAGAAGGCTTTCTATGCAATGCAGAATAACTGTTACATAGCATAGCTTTACGATTGTCGCATTTGTTCAAGGTGTTGGTGAAGTCCATAGTGGAAGTATGGAGATTAGCGATATCATTTTTCACTTGGAATTGGGTACTGACTTGAGCACTTGGAGTCAAGTCCACGGTCTCATATCAAATTCTTCTGCAAGAGACCAGATTTGAAACTCTTCGAAGAGATGATATGAAATGTCATATAATACACTGTCAGAAGTTGGTAAACATAGGGGACACGCGCCTTCCATCCCCGCCTACACAATGACCATGGGGTCCCTTAAAACCTGTTCGGAGGAGAGACGAGCTACTAGTTCTCCAGATGGAATGCGCAGGAACAGGGATGCATATAGATGCATACCAATGAGGATGACGATTGTCTGAGAAATAATATCTGGATACATGCTTCCTAAGTAAGCTTTGGGACAGTGCTTTGGAGCTGGTCAAGACATCGCACCACAAATACCATATTAATCCCACGCTTGCCAAAGTTCCACATCGATAATTAGATTTTTAATTTTCTCGTTTGGCAATGAAATAGGTTGTTGTTTGACTGCATAGGGAGGAAAAACTTGTTCTCCTAGACCATAATGCTGCAATATATAATACATAATCCAAACAAAGATATCTTATTTGCATATCAGAGGTCGGGTTTTCATCACTGCATCTGTATTTGATCTTGCCATTTTTTCTAAAGTTTGGGGGATCTTAAAAAGCGGCATACTTTATCGTCGAATTCAAAAGCCTCGCTCATTTGCCCTGCATCAAGGCAACCCTTGAAGTTGTACCTGCTGAGAAAAAATCTAGAAGCGAATAAGTTTTCCATCCATACCATCCTAAGCAAATTTAAGCTTGCCCGTGAAGTACATTATTATTATTATTATTATATATATTTTTTTTAAGCATCCAAATCTTCACATGTGTGCTTTTTGGGGCATTAGTCACGTAAGTGTGTCAAAGTTTCAAATTGGGTTGCAGTGGTATTAACCCGAGCCTCGCTTCTCTTCATAATTACATGCGTCACATCATATTGAAACTCCTTCGCCATTTTTTTTTCTCACCTAACCTTGTTCTTCATATGCCTCAACTAAAGCACGTGAATTGCTTGTACTTGACTTTGTCTATAGAAACAATTAGGCACTCCATTGACCTTAAAAACCTTAGAAACATAATAATATGATATATTTTGTCGGTAGTCATGCTAGCAATTCTGCTATACAAATCCAGATTTCTTGGCCTCCTAGATCCTGTTGAAGCTCCCCATGTCAATGAAGATCATCGTTGCGTTTTTTACAACATATGCCAATACATGAATTCTCAACTTTGTTACAAGATGCACAATATTTTTTTTTTCTCCTTTATCTGTTTTGATTCCTCTGACCTAAGAATAGAACTGATAGCCTTCTAAACAAATTAGCTTGAACACGCTCTTTATTGTAATTAGACATGACATATTCAAAATTAGAGTCTGTAATATCTAAAAGGCGCTCTTTTGTAAAATCGGGGAAATTGCTCATAAACTCGTCAAACCTGACATACTCTTTCTCTGTAATGCTATTCTGGGAAGGAACTCGTAATGCACACAAAAAACCTGGCGGTAGATAAAAAGGCTTGTCATTCATCACAGTAGCAATATACAACGTATAGATGAAATACAAGTGGGGAGCTGACCGTAGGAACAACATCCAGCTCCCCACAAAGATAAAATATAAAACTATGTGGAGGCAAGAGTGAGGGCAGTGGCGACTACTTCTCACTGGGATAAAAAAAAGTCCGCCGTTTTACCAATGAGAAATGGTCGCCAATGACCTCGAAGGTGCCTCGAAAAGTGAGACAAAAAGATTGATGATACCAGGTGTAACACGCGTCCACTCCCAGGAATGTGCTGACGACCTAAAACAAAGGCAAAAAACATGGAAAGTCCATTAATGGTTAGAAATACCCTGGTTCAGTTGTGATGTCCAGACCCAAAATTCCTCTAACTAAGGGCACAGGAATACATGATTAGAGCTTTCCATTTGACAACAACCTAAGGGGCAAGCACCATCAACTGAATTGTCATATTTATGTCTGACAGCATTTGTATATAGACTCTGATGTAGGACCAGCCATCTGAATATTTTTATTTTGCTAGCTTCATAACTTTTCCAACCACTGTGGCATGTTTTGGCCAAGGCTTCCTCCTCACACCCCCAAAGTCTGCTTGCCTTGGAGTCAGGACTGTCCAGAAGAGCATTATAAATGTCCTTCACCACATAGTTTTCTTTGTTCTTTAAAGTCCACTTGTTTGAATTATTTGCTAGGTCCCCAAACATCTTCACCATGCTTATTACTCTACAATAGATTTTCCTATCCAGATTTGAACCTTTAGTCCTGGCCTGCACTGCCTCCCAAGACATCCAATCTTCTTTGTCAGTGAGGTCTTCAATCTTTTGTAGGCCAGCATTGAACCATTGCATATATTTCTGTGGGTGAGCGAGGGCCAGGCAGTCATTCTGATTCTGATTAAAGCCAAAAGATGGATGTCAAAAGAAATAGATCTCCTTACGTCTTGCATCCAGCTCAGGAGGCATAAAACAAAGAAGAGATTGATTCCAGGCTTGTAACAGTCTTCTCATTAGAGGTGATGATCCAGAATTTGGTGCGACCTGGAAAAAAGCAGAATCAGGTAGAAGATGCTTAAGGGTGTGGCTTCCCTCAGGATAAGACTGGTCTACCCAATAATGGACCAGTTTTAATGCAGGAGAAGGGCTGTATCTGTGAATTGCCCTCCATATCATTTTCCCTGCCAGAGCTTGAGCTTGAAGGAAAACATCTTTACAGCCAAGTCCTCCTTTGGATTTAGCCTTGACTACATCAGCCCATGCAACTTTATGAGGACCTTGCCAGATGAATCTCCTTATAGCACTCTCAATGCTATTATATGATGCTCGATCTGCAACTATAGCTGAGGAGAAATACACATGTATGCTTGCAATTACCGAGTTTGCCACTTCTACTCTGCCTGCAAGAGAAGAAGGGTAGAGCATAAGTTTTTTCTTAATCCTGTTCACCAAAGGATCCTAGAGCCCATGTAAGGTACTGTTTAAGGCCAGGGGGGAGACCAAGAAGTTTGGTAGCCTTATTCTTCCCAATCACTTTTATACCCAATATGGCTGTTCGGTCACTGTCAATTACAATGGAGCATTTGTCTTTATTAAGTTTAACTCCTGACACCTCCCCAAATTTCTCTAGAGCCTCAAGAAAATTATGTAAACTATGGTCATCTTACCTCAAGAACACAAATGTGTCATCCAAGCCAGTTGAGTTGGGAATCCTTAAAGACTGAATTTTTCCAGTGCTATGTAGATGGAATGCCAGTTTTGTAACCATTTCTGCAACAATTAGGAACAAATAAGGTCTAACGGGCAACCTTGTCTAACTCCCCTTCTACATTCAAATAGCTTAATAGGAGTGCCATTGATAATTATTGTTGATGAGGCAGTGGCATTCATCCTCCATATCTGGTCATAAATATTATCAGAGAATCCCAAATGATACATGGCTTTCTTTAGGAAATCCCAATTGATGGTATCATAGGCAGTTTTGAAATCTTACTTCAAAAGCATACACTTCTGCCCAGATAATTGTTCCAGTGTAAACCTTCACTTGCCCCAATAAATTTGTCTAAAATATTCCTGTTATGGAGAAAAGCTGACTGACAAGGGCTTATTGTATCTTGAAGGATAGGTTTTAACTTGTTGGCCAGAATTTTAGCAATAGTTTTGTATGTGGTATTGGTCAAAGTGATAGGTCTCCAGTCTCCAAAAGCAACAGGGTTCTCAACCTTAGGAACAAGAGCTATCTGACCTGCATTAATTGTTGGGCTCATGATCTTAGCTTTCCAAACCCCTTGGAAGAAATTGACTAAATCCTCTTTCATAATATTCCAAAATTCCAGGTAGAACTCAGGTTGGAATCCATCAGGACCCGGGCTTTTCCCAGAATCCATAGATTTAATGGTGTCCTATATCTCCTTCTCCTGAGGCACTTCCAGAATTTCCTTCTCGTTGAAATTAGTCTACTTTTTGAGAATTGCATCAAAAAAATCCTCCATCTGCTTACTATCTACCTTCTGTTCAGCAAAGAGATCTGCATATACATCCCTAAAATATGCTTCCATATCCTCCTGTTTGTCCAAGGTCTCCTCTATGCTTGTTTTTACTTTAACAATCCCATTATTTAAAAGCCTGCTCTTAGCAGATCTAAAGAAGAAAGCAGAACAGCTTTTGTCCATTTCATTAAAAAATCTGCATCTACTCTTTACTGCTAGGGTTGTAGCTTCATTCTCCTCAATAATTTTGACTCTTCTTTCCAGCTCCTCTTCCTAAGCTTGCAAATCCAGATTATCTTTGTCCTTAAACAATTTCTTCTCTAAAACCTTTCTGATGCTGCTATATACCTCCTGTTTTCTTTTTTCTTTTGGTCATTCCACTTTTTTCCCCAGATTTTAATCCGCCCTTTAACCAGCTTCATTTTTCCAAGGAATAATTGGATTGAGGCTGTTTTCTCCACCTTATGCAGTGAGGTATAATATTCTTTGAATTCAGTGCAGAAACTCTTATCCTTGAGAAGCTCAGTGTTAAATTTGAATGGCACATTGGCACCTCCCTTCCTTCCCTGCATTGGACTTGCCATTATTTGTGGGAAATGGTCAGATATGGAGTTCCCAGTATCACTCGTGATTGTCACATTATCCAGAGATTGAATGGTCTGAGCCTTTATATAAAATCTATCTAATAGCCAGAAGACTCTGTCAGCCCCTTTCCTTTTCTTCGACCATGAATAAGTATTGGAAGGGGGCATATATCATAAGTCTGAGGTTAAAGGTTCCCATGTGGATCTTTCACTTCTAGACATGTTCAGCTTCTTCCCAAGTTTTTGTTCCCATGTAGGGATGTTATTTAAATCACCAGCTATTATAATATTCACATAGTTCTTCAGAGCTAGCCATTGCTGCATTTCCTCCCATTGTTCTCTCTTTCTGCTGGTGCAGTGGAAGCATACACATTGACCACAGTCAAAGGTTCACCATCAACCTCCAAAGAAACCATGGACCATCTTCCACTGGAGTGACAGAAGAAATCTAGTTTTTTAAAACCTTGCCACATTGTACATATATCCCCCTTGGTGCCATCAGCAGTAGTCCATACAGCTTCACCATTTGGAAATACCCAACTTTCCAATATAGCAGCTTCAAAAGTTGGCAATCTATGTTCTTGAACTAGAATAATATCAACTTCCATATCTCCAAGGGCAATTATAGTTCTTTTCCTCTTGAGGGGACCCTTAATTCCTCTCATATTCCAGGTAATACACTTCATTATGCTGGATATGTCTTTCTGGCTTGAACTATCAAGTTTAGAGCAGGACTACTGTCAGAAAAATAAACTTTCTTACTCCTCTTTTTTGTTGTAGGAGTATAGAAGACTTCTTTGTTCAGTGTTACAGGAGCAGAAGCAGTCTCTTCTTCTATGTTACTAAATCTCAGCTCCTCAGTGCCTGCAAAGGTGTCATCCACTCCTTCTGAGCATAAATCCTCCATAGGTGACCTAGTGAAGGACTTGAACTCATTCTCCTTCTGTTCTTGTTTGATTGTGCATGGAACAATTTCAAAGTCCTGATCTCCATTAAATTTTGAGCTTCCTCCTTTTCAATTAGCTCCATGAGTTCTTGATATAGATCAGTCTCTTCATTTGGGTCCCCTTTACTAGGGGTAAAGAATTCCATTTTGTTGGAAATTATGGGAGAAGCATGAGACTTCTCTCATTGAATAACACAGTCCCTCCTGTTGACTTGTCAGAGTCAGATGAGTTTGGATATTCATTGACTCTTGGGTAAATAGGATCCACTATCGTTAAAGTATTGCTCCTTTGCAGATGTGCTAGGGTCACAACTAACTTAGGGTCATTTTCCATGTCAAATTTCATTTTTCCTTTATTTTGGATAATCACTTGGCCCATTAGACTTGTAAGACCTGCAGTTTGACTCTGCTTAAAGACTGAGTCTTGGCCAATAGGGCTTATAAGCCCATTATCCATGTTGACATCTTGTTCAATTTCTTGGCCCTTTGAACAATTGACCTGATCATTAGGAATTACAAGAACTTTGAACTGATTCCCAAGATTACTGTTTGTTCTTTTTTCCTCCATTCTTTATGTTGTCTCCTGTTTTCTTTTCTCTCTAGTTCAGCTTGTCTCCTCTCCTCCCTGATTTTCCTTTTTTTCCAAATTCTTCGAGCATTCCCATTGAAATTTCCTTTCTCTTTTTTCCTATTGCGAACTGGGGTCCAGTCAGCTTCCATATCATTTCCCTTATCTCTCACTACCGGGACTAGGATATCTACTTGGCCCGGGTTCACTTCAGAGATTCTCATCCATTTGCCCTTACAGACACCGCCCCCATGCAGCCTAAGGCCGCATATATTGCATGGAATGGGCAGCCCATATCAATTAAGGTTGAGTTTTCTTGGATTGTCAAAGAAATCCAGATACTTTATGTGTTTGGGTATAGATTTAAGAATGTCCAGTTGAACCCATACCTTCGGGGCTCTTTCAGGGATGATTTCACATCCGATATAGTCACCAATCTCTTTGAACAAAAGCTGGAATATGTTTTTGTGCCAATAGATTGGATTCAAACCCTGGATAAAGACTGATGCTGGATGAAACAGCTGACTCGGGTTGCGGATCGAACTTGAGATTCCATTTCTGGAAGTAGAATTGGGTGTTGGCCATATACATTGTGCCTTGTTTAAGCAGGAAAGTCATCATTTTCTCATTACCGCATTCTACCACAAAGAAAGGAAAATCTAGCCAGTAAATCCCATTTATTTCCAGTCCCCTGGTCATTTTACATATTTCCGTTTTAATATTCCCCAGTTTGACTCCCTCATGTCGAATGCAACAGATCACAGCTTTAAGTTCCATTTCTTTTAGTTTAGCAGGAATCACAACATGTTTAAGGCTAGGAATACCTCGAAATTCTGGTATCTTTCTCCCCCTCTGTTCCTGGATCAACCATCTCTGTTCCGCATTGATTTGATCAAGGATAGGCTGAGTGATCTTGCTCTGCATCTTCGCCATTGGGATCCCATTTTGCATCCTCGTGATCAGTCGATTTTTCTCCATTGTTCCAATGTCATTCAGGAAATCACCCATAGAGACTATATTCTCTGTCCTTCCATTTCCCAAAAAGTTAATGATTTCAATCATTGACTGCTGCTGTTGATGTGACAGCTTCCTGAAAGCTCTTTCGAATTCCAACCATGATTCTTCTGTCTCTTTCCTATACGTCTCCTGTCCCTGTTGAATAGTGTGTCCCTTTTGTCCCTGATCCAAAACCTTAGCATTCTCGCACTATTCACTATGCAGCTGAATGGGTCGATTAGGGCCCAAACTCTTACCTTCACTAATCATATGTACCTTACCTGATCTAGTTTACTGATTCTCTCCCTAACGCTCTAACCCTAGCGCCATTCTCCTGTCACCCAAGCATGGTTCTACACCAAAACAGAACAAATTAGCATCCCCCAGTGGGTGGAAAACATATAGCATCACCCAGCAGGGGAAAAAAATTAGCATCACCCAGTGGGTAGAGAAAAATTAGCATCACCCAACGGGTAGAAATAAAATAGCATCGCCTCCTGGGTGGATAAACAATAGCATCATCCAACTGGTGAAAAATAGCCCTATGGGTGGAGACTAAAATAACTAACGTTTACCAATTGCAATAAAAATTGATAAGGAAAAGCAAAGGAGGGAACCAAAGGCCAAGAGGAAATGCTGTTGTGAGAAGATGCCAGTAAGCGGCAAAGTGAAAAACAATACATATATAGATGGCTCGTTCCTTCCTAGAACCTCAATCCGATGGCACAGATCGATTGCATTCTGAGAAGAAACTTACAATGAACACAGAAAACCTGCCGACGACTAGAGAACTTGCATTTTCTATAATCCCAAGCGATGAGAAACGGTAAGGTCTTGTGCCGAATCGCGAATCACGTAGCGGGAATGCGAAGCCGAAGACCGCCATCGACCATGGACATGCACAACGTCATCTGGGACTCCACGAGCTGCTGTTGCTGAAGCACTGCCGCGACGAGCAGAATGTGTACCATATCGAGAGGGGTCAAGATCGATGCTGAAAGGCACTTCTCCACCATAAAAAGGCAGTCTGATAGATCAAAGGGGGGACAAACAAGAGCGAAGAACGAAGAAAAGGACCACCAGACAAAGGATCATGTAGGTGATACCCACCAGTAGAAATCAAACGATGAAGTAACGTTCAGGATAAGCTAGCGATGGCAAATGCGCAAGGGAAGTAATATGGCTGCGAGCACATTGGTCCCGTTGGGAATGAAGAACAAATATATCAACATGAGCAGGAGAGAAATAAAGGGCACGCCAATTAAGAGCCAACGCCTCGGAAAACCCAGAGAAAAGTCGCAAAAGAAAGAAGGATAAAGGTAGCCCGAGTTAGGGAAGAAAAAGAAGTGGTAGGGTAAGAAAAATGGAGCACAATAGAGTGCACACGATGGGGAAGAAGAGCTAAAAACGCACGAGGTGTCATAGCATGGCGAGAGGCAGACTGGCGAGCCAAGGAGAGCAAGGATAACAAAGAAGGATATGGGAGATTAAACAATTGATGAAAAAGGAAATGCCTGCCGAAGCAGTGCTAATAGAAGAAGAAAAAGAAAAAGAAGAAGAAGAATAAGACGTACCAGGGCATTGAATAAAAGCAAAATCTTCGGCTACCACAAAGGGAGAAGCGGGCAATAAAAACACAGAATTCTGGCAGCACCACAAGGCAAAATGGCAGAAACTAGTAGCATATGCCTGCATAGTAGAAGGAGCTCTAGAAGAAAAAACCAATGGAAGGGTATAAAGAAATAATGGTACTTCCTGGGACAGAATCAAAAGAATTAATGCTAGAATACACAACGAGAGAAAATTAATTTCGACTTAAAATTTACAGCGAAAAACGTAAAGAGCTACCTGAAGGCGACAACCAGCAAAAGTAGCTGAGATATGGGGTAACAGTGCCTGAGAGAATGCATCAAAATACAAAACATCCGGAATAAAAGATGCCCAACTGTTATTGGTCCAAAGAAAGGGCCACCACGGAGCAGAAGGCCAATGTAAGACAATCAAAGTAATGCGAGCAAAAAAAGTTGCGGCATGTGATAAAACACGTGGAACCAATGATAAAGGAGGAAAACAATAGTTATTAAAAAGGTGCCAATCATATGTAAAATCATTAGGAGGATACGATGATGGGTAAGCAAAGCACGTATGGTAAACATGAAGATGATGATTGAGGGGAGAGGCAAAGCGATCAACATAATGTGGTCCTTATAAGGAATCAAGGTGGTTGAAACACCAAGGCGCACGAGGAAATTCATCTGACTGAGGGAGACAAGAAAGATAATAAGCCCATTCATTTTGAGAATGAGGAATCCACACTAGTTCTAAAGCAATAGAGAAATGAAAACAAAGTAGAAAATTTTCAAGGACGAGGAAATGGATATCCGGAGAAGAGGAACCTCCTTTTTGGATGATAGCGGCAACATTAAAATTATCCCCACCCCCGAACAGAAATAATGCGAGAAGAAAGAAAAGGCAAATCCGAATGAAGGATTTGAAAAAAAGCAAAAAGTTCCCGCCAAGTGGACGAACGAGAAACTCCGGTCTCAGAAAAAGGTCCAGAAGCAACCAATCTCCCTATCCAAAAGAACTAGCATCAAGCCCCAACATAGCTGATGGACGACGGGAAGCACAATGAGAGCGAAAACCAAGAGAAAGAGCTATAGATTCCCAAAGTACAATCTTCATGCGTGATAACAATGATAAGGTGATAGGAGCATCCCAATAAAAAGGGTTAATAAGGCAATAGGAGAAAAAAGTGAGAGCTGAGACGAGGGAACCAAGGGCAGTCATTTATATTATGGAAGGAGTAATTTCAATCGCCTTGAAATTTCTTGTGGAAATTTTCAGCTGACCTGGCGGGCCACAAGCAGAAATTTCATGGTGATTGAAATTCTCCGACGAAATTTTAACTACCTTAAAATTTCAGCCCGTTCATGAGGATCTCTGGTTCAGGCCCATTCATCCAAATTCATGCACTAAAGAAGAAAAAATCAGAAAATCTGCCTGTTCTTGAGGATATCTAATTCAAGACAGAAAGAAATACCTCCACTTCAACCGGATTCATGCACTGAAGAAAGAAAATGAGAGAAGAAAGCCGTGAATCATGATCCAACTCGTTTCTGTCTTGAGCTCGTTTCTGTCTAGGGCCACCGGATTTGTCTTAAGAACGACAAGATCTGCATCAAAGCTTCATTCATCGCCTCAGAGGTTCAGATTCTTCACAACGGGAGCAGGCGGCGCTCAGATAGGCAGAAATAGAGGGGAAGAAACGGGGAGCATGCAGAAACAGGGGCAGTAACAGATCGGCAGAAACAGAGGGAGAAGGCGGCGCCGCCCAAAACGCCGCCACGACGTCAACATGAAATTTCAGGTTTTAAAATTTAGCTGAAATAGGGCGAAATTTTAAGGTGGTTAAAATTTCATAAGGGCGAGGCACAAGGCGAAGTGGTAGGGTGAGCTGTGGAGGCCACTGCCGAGCCTTACATGGCATAAAAACCCACACGGGCTTTTAATAAAACGCAAAATGGACTTTTTGTTGAAATTTCGTAGTGGTACACGAATAGTGTAAAATTTTATAGTAATTTCTGTGTGAAAATAGAGTTACCCTGGTTTTGATGATTCCGGTGACAACCTTCCCACAAAATCACCAGCCCTTCACCAACGGGTTCTGTTTTGAACACCCCATTTCAGGTACCTGCCATGGTACCCGACATGCTGAAATATCCTGCCCAGTGGAATATCCTGTCTGTACACCTCTCTTCTTCCCAGCTATGGCATCTCGTTTCTACTTCGGGAGGGCGAGATTCTATGCTCCTTCTGCAAGGGCTTCAGCAGTGGCGATGGTGCTCAAATCGACAGATTCTGCAGCAGACGTCTAGGAGCTCCCACTAGAGCTCCTTTTTGATCGATTTTGAGATGTTCTTGGGAAGGTTTTTTCCAGTAGATCCAAGGTCCCTTCTGGATCTGTGCGTTTGCTCTTTGTGGGTTGACTTGGGCTCTATTTTTACTCTATTTGCTCTCTTAGATCTTTGTGAATGCGTTAGCCATGATTCGAATTGATAACTCCTTTGGTTTGGTCTGCATTCGTGATTCGGCTTGCTTAGTTAATGCTCTGTTCTTGCTCTATTCTTGCTCTCTTAATGCTCTGTTCAAGGATAACTCTGGAAACAGAGCCCTTAATGTTCTAACGAGTTTGGGTTTCGATTTATTCAGGATCAGGAAGCATCGGCATCTAGAATAAAGCCCTTAAGGCCATCTGACCGGCCACGACGTTCCAGATCCATGGCAAAGGCTGCGTTTCATCATAAAAGCACAACATTTTCATAAAAACACAACATTCTCGCATTTTTCCTCTAATTGAAGCTATGGCGATGGGCTCTGGTGAGGCCGATCTGGCCTGGAGGTTCAAATCCTCCAACCCAGAAGAGAACATGCTTCGTTGCTTATTACTGGAACAGGGTTCAGGCAGAGCTTGTTTTTTTTACCATTGATTCTTTTGTCATTCAACCTATCTTTCTTCCCTGCCTGCAGTTATTACAGATTCAAAGGTTTCCAGTGTGATTCTTTCCCGAGGAATATAGTATGCGGTGATTTCACGTGGAAGAATATTACGGCATGTGATTCCATCGGACGGGATCAACTCTATGTGATTCCGTCACATGGAATAAACGGTGATTTCACGGCGTGGAATAAACGGTGATTTCATGGCGAAGAATATTACAGTATGTGATTCCATCAGACGAGATCAATTCCATGTGATTCTGTCGCGTGGAATAAACGGTGATTCCACGGCAAAAAATATTACAATATGTGACTCCATCGGGCGGGATCAATTCTATGTGATTCTGTCGCGTGGAATAAAAGGCTGGTGATTCCGTCCGGAGGGATGCATCAGAAGAACACGGCGGTTGTCGGTGCACGAAAAGTCTTTGTCATGTACGGGAGCGGGGCCTCAAAGCGGATCCCATTCGGGAGGGTTAGTGATTCAGCGGGGAGAGTAGTACGAAAGGGATCTTTGTCATGTGCACGGGGCGGGGCCTCAAAGCGGATCCCATTCCCGGAGGGTTAGTGATTCCGCAGGAGAGTAGTCACCGCGACGGAATCACTAAAACCGGGGTAAGCCTATTTTCACCGGTAATTTCTTTTCTTTTACGGGGCTATTCAAGGACAAGCCTAGGTAAGGTACCGGCGTTTGGTTGGACATAGATTCTTACTATGCATATACTAATTGACAAAAGCCATAGGAAAACGCCTTTAGCAAAAACGTATGGAGCAAGACCGTGAGTGGAGACGGCTGGAGCCAAGAGGCTGACTGTCCTCCATGTATGTCACTACTTTTGTAAATCCCTGACTTCATGTTTGCTCGCACAGCCCAAGTCCACGGTATTTAGAATAATCATAAATTAAAGTTGTGACTGTCAAAGATGTCTCACCTCAATGCATCGCCACCTGAATGAGCATTTCATTTATCACCCCTTTCTGAATATGCAGATCATAATCCTTGCCATAAGCTGATGTTTACCTTTGGACTTGTTATTGTCATCAATGACAGTTATATTGATATTTACATTTAAGTTGTATTTGGGCATATTTTAGATATTACAAGCTATTTGATGCTCAATAGTTTTGTTTGTGTTGGTTTTCAAGTATGCCACTGTAAGTGCACGCTCAGATGGTTTGCTGCTTCTTTGTGGTGTCAGGGATGCTAATAATGTGGTATCAGGGAGTCGGGGAAAGGCCGCTGCAAGAAATTTCTTGTAATATTAAGAAAGAACGCCTCTGTCATAGTTGCTTCATGCTTTTTATAAATGAGGTCCTCAAAACAGCCTTGGTCAAGAACATATTATAATAAAAAAGATCGAAACCAATAAATTTTGTTTGGGAGTTATTTTGAAGCGTAAAACAGTAAATCCTCAATTTTCTTTCATCATGGTAAGCCTTTGAAGAAGATCTGATCTACCTTGGCTCTGTTTGGGAAAAGGGAACAAATGAAAACTTGCAAGCACCTCTGACCCTTATCCTTTCTCACAATCTTCTTCTAACACCGGATTTTATTAAATGGCCCTAAGATCTGAGCTTAAGATAGATGCCCTTAGTGATGCTATAAATAGACGTATAAACAGGATCTGGCATAATGACTTGAACCTTTAATCCCACGAGCCTTGCAATACATATAAATGTCACAGGAATTAAGAAATCCATTTCTTTAGGCATCTTTTCTTTCTTTATGTTAAATCATATCACCCAATCACAAACATCATGGGATTCTGTATAAGTCCTCTTCAGATGCACGTAAAATAGGTAATTTTACCCTTGTTTGCATGGAGGTGGAAGCTAAGACCAAGTTCGAGACCCTTTCTGGAGAGAATAAAATATATACTATATTCTTTTGGTCTTGGATAAGAACATACAAAGATTCACCAGCTCCAAAATTACCAAGTAAACGATAAGATTGGTCAGACCCATCCATAGTAATGCACATGTCATCAGAACCTACAAAAGAACATACCTCAATACTCTCTACACCTGATAAATTAGATGAAACACTTAATAATATACCCACACGAAGAATTTCATTCCTAAACCATCTTCTTAACAGCAAGCTAAAGCATGCTAGTAGCAATGCATACCACAATGCATGCCATAAGTATTCCATGTATTAGTCTACCAGCCTATTAACTTGAAGATGAAAATGTAGTGGAAGATATACTTACAAGCCGCATTCTCTAATTGCGTATTATATAAGAACTCCAAAACTGATGAAGCTTCCTTTTCAAAGTCAGCAAATGGACCATTAATCAATCTAAGTCTTCGTAGCTTATTAAGCCCTTCTCCCAGTTCTACCATAGCTCCATGATGATTCTGTTTTATAATGCAAGGCATGATGCATCAAGTCCACAAACATCTTTTTAGGAGCCACAATACAATTTATGGTATAGACCACCTAACCAATGGACTTGGACTAGAGCATGATCGGGTTCATAAGCAGTGAAGGACACTTCTTAGCATAACAGGTAACTGGAGCTGAGATTGCCAAATTAATTGTGGAACTTGACTGCAGAGAAAGGTCATCTGCTGTCTAATCAGCATGTGTTTTTTAATTCGTTTTACCAATGAGAGTATTTCTTGTGCTCTTCCTTTGCCAACTACAAGGGCAGAACCCTATGAGTCTTAGCTTCACCCGAATCCATGTGTAGCAAGACTATAATTCCATTAGAGGCAATGCTCCATGCAGCTATCCTTATCCTTTGGTAGTAGAAACACTCTGAATGGCCTGCAGTGATTACTAAATCTTTTCTAATTCTCATGCTGGAACAAAATTCTAAAAGACGACAACTCAAAAATTCATAATGAATGAAATGCCTTGATATATCCATAACAAGCAAACTAAGGGGCCGCTTCCGTGAAGATGGAAACATCGATAACGTAGTGTTATGAAAAAAGATATCACATATCATGCACCCGACCAACTTTCAATCAAGTATCTCATTTACTAGGAATTAAGAACTGGGTCTAATTAAAAGAACGAGCTATGGAACCAACTTTCAATCAAGTATCTCATTTACTAGGAATTAAGAACTGGGTCTAGTTAAAAGAACAAGCTATGGGACTTAAGCTGGTCCTATAGAATTGAATATCATATTAAAGTCACATATCGAATATCATATTGAATATAGCAATAAATCATTTGACAGTAGCGTACCTGACTGAGAAGATGATACAGGGCAACAGTGCACTGAAGAAGTCCATGAAGCAAACTTCTTTGTGGCTCATGGGCATCATTCCACAGACTTTCCAGAATATCGTGGCATTCATAATATTCCCTGGCATTAAACAAGTGCGCTGCCTTGTCAAAAGTGTGGAGCGGAGATCCGAGTTCGCGATCTTCTCCTTCCTCAAAACGCCAAGACAAACACTTTCCAGCCTTCTTCAATTGCACAAATTGCCACCGCGCTCTCCGATTACTAGGGTATGAAGCAAAGGAGGGCAGAGAAGGAACCCCACTACATCGAATACAGGCACTCGCGGATGCCATAGTTCTAGCAATTCTATTTTAGCAGTGCTAATATCCTTGCCAGATCCCAGCTTCTTCAAGCCGTTGGATTAGCCGCATCTACCGTTGATTGTCCTGTGTGGAAATATAGGCAGTTAATTTTGATATTTTTGGCCTATCCAACTCCAACTATGGTAGTTTATTAAGACAGACTCCTTGGTACCACCACATAACGTTTTCCTAGCTTAGCAAAAAAAGTCATTGGTGTGTGTCAAACCATATATAAAGCATGTTCCCCTTCTATTTTCTTTGATGCAAAAAAAACCTACGCTTGACACCTGGAAAAAAGCTGATGTACGCATGTGACGTCATGGTTCCTTTCTTTTTCTTGCTCTGCAAGCAATCCTAGCTATGTACGATTTCTTGGCTTTGCAAGCAAATCCTTGGCTTGCTATGCCGATTGAGCCATCTTTCGCCTTTCTAGAAACAAATGAAATGGAGCGGAGGAAACAAATCCTTGCCTTGCTATGCCGATTCAGGGAATTTATGTCCACCTCCTAACTTATCTATTACTGGAATCCTCCCTGCGCCTCAGTTCGTGCCTCAGTTCAAGCCATGCTCTTCAGCGTCAGTTCTGTTGCATTTTTTCGTATCCCTTTTTTTACTCGTGCATTACTGTTTCTAAGCTTGGCGGATATGGCATGTTGAGCAAACAGAGCAAAGGCACGACTATGGCAAGCTTCTTTCTTATTTATTTCCTTCTCCGTTAGAATGCAGCTTCTATCTGGTTGTTAGATTTGATATAGATTCTTACCTTTGTAAAAATGGACTGCCATAGTCATCCGTCAGCGGCTAGAATTATTCTGCTGATGGAATTTGATAATGTCGACTTTACTAGCTTAAAAAAAGTGAAAAGAAAATAGGCGCTTCAAGGATCCAAGAACAAGAAGATGCCTCCTTCAACGGGAGGTTCAATATTAATAGATCTTCCATATATAGACAAAAAGGAAGATATTATGAACAAAGAATCTAACTACTTTTTGTTACAGACTATTATGAGCAGAAACGTATCTCAACACTCCCCCTTTCTGCTCATAAAAGAGAGGTTACTCCAAGTGTGTCTCGATGATTTTGGAAGACCTCTTTACATAGTGGTTTAGTAAGAAGATCTGCAGGCATTTCATCTGTTGGGAGATACTCCATATGGATGCTGCGATCCATCACCTTCTCTCTTGTGTAGTGATGATGGATGGAGATATGTTTAGAGCGCCGATGATGGATTGGATTTTCTGTAAGAGCAATGCTGCTCCGATTGTCATTGTATACTATGGTGGGTTCCATTTGTATGTACCCCAATTCAGCAAGGAATTGGCGAAGCCATACTGTTTCTCTGACCACAGCCGATGTTGCCATATATTCTGCTTCGCACGAAGACAAAGCTACAGAGGTTTGCTTTGAACTTGTCCATGTGACGCTGCCTCCATGCAACATTACAGAGAAACCTGTAGTAGACCTATTCTTGTCCACATCACCAGCCCAATCCGAGTCTACAAATGATACTAATCTGACTGCTGGATAATTAGAATCTGGACCATACCGAATTCCCATGCTAGAAGTGCCGTGGAGATATCTCATGATTCTTTTGACTGCTTTCCAATGCTCTAACCCTGGATTTTGCATGAAACGACTGGCTGCTCCTACTGCCTGTGCAATATCTGGCCTTGTACTGACCATTATGTGCATAAGGCATCCAATTGCGCTCCTGTAGGGGATATCTCTCATTTCTGCTTGTTCATCATCTGATTTGGGCTCCATTTGCTTAGATAGCTTAATATTCATTGCAGCCGGAGTATCCTTTGGGCTGCATTCTGTCATACCAAACCGATGACAGACTCGACGAATTGCTGATGCCTGATGGATCAGAATTGTGCGATTCATCCTATCTCTTTTCACTTGGAGTCCAAGGCAGGTGTGGATCTCACCCAAATCAGTCATACGAAATTCTTTTTGCAATGCTAGCTTCAATGAATTAATATCGTTTAAGCCTTGTCCAACCATAATCAAATCATCAACGTACACTACTATTATGAGGATTTTACCATGTTCCTTTTTCGTGTAGACGTTCCATTCCGTTTGACATCTCTTGAATCCCAATTGCTGGAGAAAGGTATCAATTCTGAAATACCATGTGCGTGGACTCTGTTTTAAACCATAAAGTGCTCTTCTCAGCCTACATACTTGTCCGCCTGGGAGTTGAAAGCCTTCGGGCTGACGCATATAGATTTCTTCCTCTAGATTACCATTCAGAAATGCAGTTTTCACATCCATCTGGTGGATCTCTAAGTCTTCCTGGGCAGCAAGGGCTAGGATGACGCGGATAGATGTTGCTTTTGCTACTGGTGAGAAGGTTTCATCGAAATTGATTCCTGGAAGTTGGGAGAAACCTTTAGCAACTAAGCGAGCTCGAAACTTATCAATAGAACCATCTTGAGCTCGTTTGATCTTAAAAACCCATCTGCATCCTATGGCTTTCCTTCCTTTGGGCAGGGAGACTAGATCCCAAGCATGTGTTAAGTACATAGCATCCATCTCATCCTGCATAGCAAGTTTCCATTGCTCAGAAAATTCACCTGTTAGAGCTTCCTGGACTGTTATGGGTTCAGTAAGTTCAGCTACAAAGCTTTCCAACACGCATCTCTCTTCAAGATCATGGACCCACCACTGCTGGTATGTACGCTCTAGGAGCATCTCCTGACAAAGAGCTTCAGCAATATGGGCTGAACTCTTCCATTGACGCCATCGTTCAGTGGGTTTATGCCCCCTTAGACTTCTCCGAGGCTGTGGGATCTGTTCAGTGGTTGCAGGCTGCTGCTCCTGGGTGCTTGGTATGACGCATTCGCGTGGCTCCGCATGGACAGAGGGTACTGAGACTTTCAATGGTGAAGTGCTATCCATTGGACCATCAGATGGGACAATGGGCTGCTGCAGAGGCACGACATGGCTGCTGGTCAGATCTAACCATAAGACTGAGGTGTTGGGCTCCTGATACAATGAGTCATCTGCATGTTGTTTGAACAAGCTGGTTTCTCCCATCCATTGTTCATCAAATTTTACATGTTGACTTCGAATAATCTTTCTGGTAGTAGCGTCTACTAGCCTGTAACCTTTACTTTCTTTGCAATGTCCAACAAAGAGACACCGCCTTGATTTGGGGGCCAGCTTGTTGTCTCTTATTTTAGCAGGAACAAGGGCATACGCTGGGCATCCAAAAATTCTGAGGTGGCTGATATCTGGTCTGCAACCTGTCCATACTTCTTCGGGTGTTCTACCTGGAACTGCTACAGTTGGGGCCCTATTCTGGACATAGGCAGCAGTAAGGATTGCCTCGCCCCAAAAAATATCAGAGAGCCCGGAAAAACGGAGCATACTCAGTGCACACTCCTTGAGAGTCCTAATCTTTCGTTCCGCTACCCCATTCTGATGATGATCATAAGGTAAGGAGAGATGCCGTTTAATGCCAGCATCTTTCAAGCACTGATCAAAGGCCTTGTTGGTGAATTCAGTCCCATTATCACTTCGAAAGGTACGGATTTGTTTGCATGTCTCTCTTTCCACTTCATTTTTCCAGGTTACAGAATGGCCCAAGACTTCCTTGGTGCTCTTCATGAGGTACACAAAGATTTTTCGGGAAAAATCATCAACAAATAGAAGAAAATACAAGGCATGACCAAGGGACTTAACTGGTGCTGGTCCGCTGATATCTGAGTGTACCAGTTGCAGCAGCTCGGTGGCACGGGTGCCCTTGCGTTTGATTTTCTTTTCCTTGTGCTGTTTCCCAAGGAGACAGCCTTCGCATATGTGTAAATTGTCTTCTAAGTTGATATTCATGCCATGAACCATATTATCATGTTGAAGCTTCTTCAGTCTGGTTTCATTGATGTGGCCAAGACGCCGGTGCCATAATATAAGGTCAGGTTCCCCAAGGGTGGCTACCAATGCATGCCCTGTGTGTTTCTCTTCTTCCAAGAACTTATATAGAAAACCGTCCCTGTATCCTTTGCCGATTACATCCCGTGAAGAGTTGAGCAGCAAAGTCTCTTTCTTGAGAATGAGAGCATAAGCTCCAACATCTGCTAGTCTGGAGAGAGAGAGGAGGTTTCTGGGCAGACCAGGGACATATAATACTCTTGTGAGAGTGCGACAAGAGTCTAGGAGATGCAAAGAAATAGACCCTGTGCCAACCACGCGAAGACCCGAAGCAATGCCATTGACAAATCTTTCTTGTGCCATCTCTTGGAAATCAGTTAACCAATGTTTCTGATTTGTCATAAGGTGAGTGGCTGCTGAATCCATCACCCAAATTCTATCTGAGCCAGTACCAATCACTTCGAATGCTTCAATATCTGCAACCAACGCTTTGGGGTTGCAGCGAATTTCCTCCATATCCGTATCAACACAAAATGCTTTGGGGCTGCAACGAATTCCCTCCATATCCGCATCAACACAATAATGTTCATGCACTTGCACTTCCTGATTCCATCGCTCCTTCAAAAAGGATTCAAAAGTACCAACGTGACTGACCTTCAATTGGGATTGCACTGCAGGTTGGATGGGGGCAAGGTATGCCATATTGCCTTCAGCATCACTGTAGCCATCCTCATTCTCAGAATCTGAGGATTCTTGTTCAGCCACATGAGCACTTGGCCGCGACTCTCTACGGTTACTCCAACGTCTTGGGGCAGAGTGAGACACAGACTTTGTGTCTTTCTCCCGTGAATCACTGTGCTTCCCCTTATCTTCTAAAGATGAAGGCTTACCCAATGGTTTTCTTTTTTCTTTCTTGTCTGCTCCTTTCTTTTTATTACAATTTCTGGATATGTGACCTTTCTTGCCGCATGTCCAGCACTCTAGGTCCTTCCTGTTGGATCTAGTCTGGGCAAGATAAGCAGATTCTTCATCTTCTCTAATTCTCAAGGTCGAAGCCTGCAAGACACCGCCAATTACTGTTTCGCTCCTCAATCTTCCCTCTTGACACCCCATAGTTTGCTTCAGAGAATCATACGAGGCTGGAAGACTGGCCAAAATGGCCATGGCGAGATCTTCATCACTAATGACATGTTGCAGTGCTGCCAACTGATCTGCAAGACCCTCCATTTTGCTGATATGATCTGTTGGATCATCATCCTCATTCATCTTGGCAGAGAAGAATTTCTGCCATAAAAATAACTTCTGAGAAGTGTTGTGTGTCTTAAAGGTTCTCATAAGACACTCCCATCCTTCCTTGGCTGTACTTTTCAGTCTAACCAGAGGAATTTGGCCATCCTTGAGGCCAAACATCATAGAGGTTTTAGCTCTATTGTCTTTCATTTTCCAGCTGGCCAGGAGCGATTGATCTGCAGTTGATGCTACTACAGATCCTGGATTTTCCACACTGCCACTGGCTACATCAGAGATTTGTGGTTTTGGAAACTCTCCACTCACCACATCCCATACATCCCGCTCCTCCAGTATTGCCTGCATTCTCCAGAACCACACCGTTGCATTGGTGCGATCTAATTTCTCCAGGTGTTTCAGATCCATCTGAATGTGAGACATAATTCTCGGGTATGCCACACGTACACCAAATTCCACGATCTTCCGTTTACCACAGCCTTTCAACGAGGCTCTGATACCATGAAAAGAAAATAGGCGCTTCAAGGATCCAAGAACAAGAAGATGCCTCCTTCAACGGGAGGTTCAATATTAATAGATCTTCCATATATAGACAAAAAGGAAGATATTATGAACAAAGAATCTAACTACTTTTTGTTACAGACTATTATGAGCAGAAACGTATCTCAACAAAAAGGACATGCTAGCAGGTTTCTGAGACACTCCCCAAATTTAAATCCCGTCTCTCCCAAACTTGCAGCAAATCCTTGCTCAAAAACCAAAATGTAGGCCAGCTGCTCATCTTTTGGGTGATTGTGCATAAAATCCTCAATTTAGGGACCAGAATCTAAAGAGCGATGCACTCATTTTTCCTGATGCGCAGAAAACAAAAAAGAACGATTGTTTTTTGGGCGTTTGATACAGAAAGCTAAAAAAAGGGGTTTTTGTTCTGCGCATTCGAGCAAGTTCTTTCAAGAGATTTTAGACAGGAAGAAAGATGGATGGCACCATGCAAGCTTTTGGATACCAGACAGAACATGACTTTGTTGTAGGAAGCTATGACAGTTCAAGAAAATTAAATTCAGAACCACTTCTGATTGGATGTGCTAGATTCGACGAGCACTTATTATGCAATTATTATGTGTGAAATAGTTATTTTCAGACATAAAAGCTGTATAGGTTCGAAATAGTGGCGAGAAGTTGGGTCCTAAACATTTTCAACCTGTCAAACATGTTGGATATGAAGATACTGGAAGGCAGGCTTTTTTAAATTCCTAGCATATTTTTGTATAGCGTATGAGAAAAATGTTACTCTACAGCAAATCTGAGTTATTTTTAGAGCATTTGTAGGCTACCATAATTTTGTTTGATGAAAACAGATGATTGACCATTGCTTTTGGAACTTTTCTTCATCAATGTGCACTTGGTTGCTTGAGTTATTGTGCACTTAGTTGAGTTACACTCGGTTGAGTTACAAGATACTGCCCACTATTTTGTCATGAATAGAATATAATAGTTTTTTTAACGTCCACGGAGACCAATAGGTCATGGGACCCATACAATGGGCTAGTACAATCATTACTACTAGGATTAAAAAACCCCTGCCTCGAAAGGTTTTCAAGGGACAAATCAATGAATCGCAACAAGGTGTGATTCTTAAAGCTTAATCTTCCCCTTTTCTCTCTAATTTTCTGAGGCCTATGTAAGATGGTTGCCCTTTGTAGTAGACAATACCTTAGTATGATTTAATTAAATTCACACTTCCTGAAATTGAGCACTAAGGGATATACATCTATGATATATCAAATATGCATAGTTTGTAGCAGAAAACTATTAATCATAGATTGGGACCATGTAATATACATTAGCTTAGGCTTTCCCAGAGTTGCATATATGGAAGCATCAATTTAGTTTTAATCTATAATTGCATCTTGAAGCATCAATTTTCATAATGAATTAACCACACGGGCAAAGCAAATCCTGACAATGTTGTGAACCACACGATTAGGCTATATGAAATACAGCCACTTTTGTTTGATTATCGACACCCACATTTCTCAAGCAAAACTCCTTGATCTTTTTAGGCAAGTACATGGGTTTCTAGGCAAATGGGTCGGATTTCCCAGCCCAATTGGTGGGTTTCTCGGGCCAATCTGTAGGTCTCAGCCCAATCGATGGCTTCCTCAATCCAACTTGTGGATTTCTAAACCCAATCTATGGATTTCTGCTTCAGTAACATGCAATATTGTTTGAGAAATCATATCAGCAACTAGAGATTCCGGTTGTGGCTCTGCTTCCGATATATGGTGTATGGCTTGAACACTAATCGAAATATTTACAGGTAGAGTTTCTTGGGATTATATCGCTAAACCTTTCGTGGTTCTGTATCAGATTGGATGTTCTGATGAAATCCCAGAAATCCCCTGTTCTTTATCTGCTAAAGGGCAGGAGTTTTTGAAAAATGTCTTTGCACAGCCTTCTGATCAATGGACTACTATCCGATTGCTTGCTCATCCTTTTGTTGCCCAAAATTTGCCTGTTCTCTGCTAAACTTTCCCTGTCATTGCCCCTGGCTCTCCTAATAGTGTTCTTCAATTCGACAATTCTAGGAATTTTGAATGGGAAGAGGATGACTTGAATTGGAGCAAAATGTTTTTTCTGGAACCTGATTCCTGTTGGATTTGTTCGGAATTTGGGTTGCCCAAGCATGAAATTTTAATGGCAAGTGTGGAATCAGCCTGGTGTTGCTCGGATCCAAGAAATTTTCAAGCAGCGCAAGCATTGCTACATATTATGATCTTAAGGCATAACATGACCTTATTTATAATGTTATGTGCAGGCTCAATTCCTGCAGGTTGTAGCTTAAAATAGACAAGACCGGGAAGAGAAACGTTCGCGGCGGCATCCTATAGTCGTTATGGTTAGCATCCTTCTATCGTGCAGGCGCTGAACACAAGGGCAAAAAAAAGTGTAGGTTCAAATCCTGCATGTTCTACCACGTATAGATGAGTTGGTGAAGAGAAACGTTCGCGGCGGCCGCCGCGATAAGTTTCTTGTAATATGAATAGATGTTTTACCTCCTTTGACATTTTGTGATCACATTTTCCTTTCTGCTCCATTTTTCAGCATGCATAGATTACAAATACTTGTTCATATCGCATGCATGTGATGCATTGGGTCTTCTTTTGACATGTAGAATACATGCATTATCATCACACATTGTCACTCCAAAGTTGCGGTGCTCTCTTCCATTTAGTTTCTTGCTTATTCATATAATATTCAAGATATGGAGATTAGACTAAATTACAGCCCTGATTACAAGTCATAATTTTCTCCTCTCAAAATTCATCATATTGATTGATACATCCTCGTAATGTTAATTATTAATAGCAAAATGGGCTAGAATAGAATAGCTCACTTGGACTCTTTTTAATTGTTACATAAGGAAATGGGGCTAGAGTAGAACAAGCCATTACAACCTATAAGTGGCCGTTAAGACTTAAGGCTATTACCTCTTTATTCGCACGTTTGCACAAACAAGAGTTAGACTTTGAAGCAATTTGAAGCTTTTCACGTTGCAGCCGACTGGGATTATTATGCACGTGGAGAGCCTCATAGTCGTTAGATTTGATCTGCGGTGAAGGAAAAATGTGGAAATTCCAACATGCCCTCCCAAGGTAGCGTTGGAAGTTATACCCCAGCTAGAGAATTCGAATTGGCATTACGGCATTCTGGAAATCGAATTGGTATTACAGCACGAAGTAACTTTGAAAGCCTAGCATTGCTTATTGCTCTTATTTCAAAAGCTACATTCATTTGCTTGCTTTATGAATCGTTGTGCAGACCAATTCCTACGCTTTTGAGGGATTCTAGTTCCACCGCATGTGCCAAGTTCCTCATCATCTGATGTGCCAAGTTCATCATTGAGAAGGTAAGTCAGTTATGCGGTGCTAAGGAGGTAAGGTCGACTTGATTATTGCGTAGTATTGCCATCTTTATTTGCCGTTAGGCCTAGGTATGGAGAATTGGAGTCTAGCGTTGAGCAAGATGTACGCATTTTTGTTTCATTTGATTGCTTTTGTTGCTTATTTCTATAGTCAATACACAAGGGAGGATTGATAAACAATAGTGCTAATTGTTTCTGGCCCCTTACCTAGGTCTTACACCAGACAATCAAATAATTGGAATGTTTGAGTAGTCTCGGAGCAGTTTTTATTCCTACTCAGGATAAAGCAAAAGATGTCTCTCTAATTCCTAAAAGGTAGATATCCAATCAGGTCAGCATTTGACAGTGAAGTGAGCTTGAATATTGTACAACAAGATGACACTTCTAATAATGGATTCCATTTGATGCTTTTATTCCATCGAATTCAATTGAAATGAGATTGTGATGTGTAAATGTTCCTAGTCAATTTCTCTTATTTAATTGTTATCCCAACTTGCCAACATTGTGAAACCAGAACATGCATCTCTGACTTTTCTCATTGTTGGGAATCCTAAAAAAAGCCGAAGCAGGCACATATCTTGTTCCTGGAGATGCATAATTAATTCTAGCAGATATTGGAGCCCAAAAAGTAGCTGCGAAGGCACTGGAAAAGGAGAAGTTGAAGGTACCGAATTTTTTCTAGAAGATAAAACCAAATCGTTGTGCGGGAAGAGCTTTCCACACGATGACAATGCCCGTAGGTATGATATGGAAAAGCATTATCAACATTTCTATTTAAATATAGGAAACTCTTGCTATGACAAAGGCCCATTTTGTTGGGACAAACTTTTACTAAATTTATGTGCAGTGTTCTAGTGTTTAGAAGATGCAATAATAGTTATAATAATGAGGATCCCATTTTATGATCTTAGCATTTCTCAGATGCTTTAGATCAAGAGGGACAACGCCTAACTTATATGGTCTTGGCATCCTCAACTAGTATTTTATGATCCAGTACTCTTGCATTGAGAACTGAATTCTCAAATTTGAAGGGTATTTGAATTCTCTCTAGTAAGAGAGAGATTTGCCAGATGAGAGTTCATCCTTTTTGATCTATTGATCAAGAAGGAGTGTTAGATTATAGGATTAGTGATCATATAGATCAAGCTACATGCTAAGATGGTATGCCAAGTGGCATGCTTACATGGCATTAGTCATACGAACCTTGTGACATAGATAGAGAGTTGTGTATGTTTCATTTTGTATATGTAGCCATGTTGGCCTCATTGATATACACACAATCTATTCTATATTCTGATTCTTCTCTTGATTTCTTGCCAACACTCCCAGTTAACATCACTCCACCTCAGCCCAAAATAAAAAAAAACTAGGTAACATAAATTTACTATTACTCTTAGCTCCAGATCATGTCTCCACCTATTGACTACTACTACGACGACGAGACGACCACCACCACCACCACCACGACTACTACTCACGCTGTAGGATCCAAAGGGTATGGAGCAGGCAAAATTTACAATGAGTTTTTAAACTTCATCAACAAGCCTCTATGCAATTCTATTGTATAAGATATCTGCCCAGTTTCTTAGGCTCCATCATTAGTAGGGAATAAAAATCTTCACAGGTAATTTCAAATTTATTCTGGACCTCTTCGTATGCTATGCAGGTAATTTCAAATTTATTCCAGACCTCTTCATATGCTGTGCATTTCAGGAAGACATGTGACTCATCTTCAACTTGACGAATATCACACAAGGTACAAATACATAAGGTACACACAAGGTACACAAGAATTTTCTCTTTTAGTATCTTTAGCCATCTTCTTGTCTCCACTGCAAACTTATGAGAGCTTGTCCTTTATCTAGCAATTATTCGTTTCAAGTGTTTAGATATAGCTACTCTTAGATAGTCCTGTTCTTCACACACTATCATGGGGTTCACTTCTCATAGGCCAGTTGGCCTCCGTGGATGTTAAAATATACTTCCTTCCTTCCTTCTAAATTGTAGAATGACATTCAAGAACCTTGCATTTTCCAAAGAGTACCAAATCTCGTGTACCTAGATCTATAGCTGGTCAATTTGCTTTTGAGATTTCCCATTTCTGTGCCCAATCTAAAACATCCTTTAACCGTCCGGAATGGTCTGAAATGATGCAAGAGCTTTTTTAGTTATCCAGTCATCATCTATATCTCGCACCCTGTTAACAAAGTTGATCGTGGGGCACAGAGCTTCAGCTTCAAGAGGGATAAGCCCAGTTTTAGCAAGCATTAGTGCATATGGTGTCTGACTTCCGATCCCCCAAGTTTCCTTAAGGAAAGTCTTTAGCACAGTTTCAATCTTTTTCTATTGATTGCCAATGTGCCAACCCCATATAGGAACTCCCTACAACGCCACAGTCTGTACAAGTGTTTTAAATGGCATCTTTTTTAGCTCTCAATAGTCCAAAGAAACCTTGTAATATTTTGAGAGAATTCCATACAAGGCGGTTTTCCCTCTTGCTACCCTCTTCCTTACGCAATCTGACCATCTGTAATTAGAGATAAAATTCAAGTCCCAGATATAACTCTCTACTATCTCAATTTCATTTCCTCTGTACAAAAAGGCTGACCTTTGGAGAAGTGCCAAAAATCATTATTTTTGTCGTCTTCTTTAGTTCACATGCATTTGGACATATTCACAAAATGAAGAAAGAGTATCTAGTGAGGTCTGAAGATCTGTAGGTGTGTTGGACACCACAACATCATCTGGATAAATATCATACATGCCATATATCCACCGTCCAAATTGAACATTATGCAGGATATGCCAAAACCTCGCCTACAACCCTAGGGTATGACCTTCGGGCAATCCAAAAAGGTCTGGTTCTGTTTAATTTATCACATAGTTCATTCTTGTGATGAATATGACATGAATCTGCTCTTATTAGATAGAATGACCAGATTTGTGAGATTGTCAAGTAAGCTTTAATTTTCCTTTCTTCTACTATACCAAAACAGATACCTCAAATCATTATGGATTTTTGAGAGAAGACTAAGAATATGTCTCATGTCTCAAATCATTATGAATTTTAATGAGAAGACTAAGAATGTGTCTCATGTCGTTGGGTTTCTGTGAAACATTACGAACTTATATATCATTCTATAACGACCTTCACCCATTGTGCATCTAACACCTTGTTTTATTTGTGTGCAGATATTTCAAAGTGTGTTATATGTATGCAAATGTCGTGTTTTACATGTACATAAATCGAAGTGTTTTAAATGTACTCCGAAGTGTTCTACATGGATGCAAATGACGTGTTTTACAAGTTCGTACAAGTTCTATTGTTTTTATCCGTGCTTGAAAATTATCCCGCGAGTGTGTATTATTGCTAGAGTGTGTATTATTTTTTCGTGGCCCATTGGATCATGGCATATCCCGCGAGATATCCCATGAGAAGCCTTGTCCTCGGTTCTTCACAAGTCAAGATGGGGTGAAACTGCCCCATATTGACCCGATTTCTAAGGGGGATTTAAGAAAACCAACTCAATGGTTATGTCAGTATTCCAGAAGCCTGATATACAGCACGGCCAACCAAAATAACAGAGCTTGGGGAATCGAACCCCAACTAGATTCCAATGCTCTTAGGCCCGTTTTCCACAGTAGTCGCAAAATACGACTACTGTGGAAAACCATATATGACACCATTTGTGACTCCATTTGATACCATATATGACACCATTTGTGACTCCAGGGCTAAAAATATGAAAAAATAAGACACATCTTATTTTTAGTTATATCTCCTCCATATAAAAATATGTTAGCAGTGGAAAAAGATGACGTGGCTTGAGGAGAAAAATGTATGTGGAGTGTGTGATGTGGCTTAGAAAAATATGAGGTGGACGTATGGAAAAAAATCCAAGTGGATGGGAGTACTGAGTGGATAGGGACGGACGGAAACGTGGGTGAAGTGCATGATAGAAGAAGGACGAAGCGACAGTTTCGTTTGGCGCAACGATTTTGTGCAGGCCCTAACGGGACTGAATTTTCTTTCTATTTGCTATGTGTAGATGCACAGGACTCTTCTGCAGTGGAAAAGAGTGAGTGACGAATTCAGCAAAGGAGACGAAATTCCAGGTAAGAATGGAGCTTTTAAGGGGAATAGCGATTATAGAAGAATAGGAATGGCTCGTGTTTGTTTTCACGAAGGATTTTAGGCAAACGAGAGGAATTAGGTAAGAGCATAAACAAAGTGAATGCTTGCTGCTGTTTTCTTTGGATGGTTTGCTTACATCATGATACAATGTTTTTCTCTGGTAGGGATACTGTTGACTTGGAGTTAGATGGAAGGAGGGTAAACGGATAATTGGAAAAGAAAAGGAACGATTCCAGGTTGTTTTGGTCTTCTTTGCTCTGTGGATGTCTATATATAAGATAGATTGTTTACGTTGATGTATAGGTTAAAGTTTTTTGTTTTTCGTAGATGTATGTAGGATGATAGATAGGCCTGGCGAATGCTCAGAGAGAATTAATGGACTTTAGGAGATTATTTAGTCTAAGAGCCGTATGCCAAAGACCGGAAGGCAAGATGATGCATGCACACGTATTGGTAAATGGGTTCTGATCTTTGATTTATGAAACACCCTAATTGATACGTATGGTAACCTGCTGGATGCATTCGGGATATTAAACACATGAATGGAACTGGTAACGTCTCTTGGACTGCCATGATTGCAGCATGCATAAGAAATGAGCAAGGTGAAGAAGCTCTTCTGTTATTTCAAGATGTGCAATACAAAAATTTGGTACTGGATGAAGTAGCATTTGTCAGTGTCCTAAATGCCTATGTAGATTTTGTAATGCTGCAAGAAGACAGGCAAAATTTATTGGCAAATTGCAAGTTGCGGATTGGAAAGGAGCGGGGCTGTGGCTACAGCTCTTATCAATAAGATTTAAGATTTGACCAACAAGATACGGTTGCATGGAATGTTATACTGGCGTCACTGTCAGAATGGGCATGGCAACACGGTTCCTCATTTTGAAATATGCCCAACATGCAGTTTGGAGGATCAAAACGAGACCAATTTGGAGCCACATTGCCGGTCGTTTTTCTAAAGTCGCAATTTCAGATTTTGCTATCAAGGTTAATTGGAAGCATTGCTTAGTCTTCGTTCAAGGTTTAAGTTTCCCTAATCTTATTGTACCAGTTCATGGCATATGGGATGCCATTCTGGCATGTACCGGTGGGGTCCCGCGACCGGCGTTAGCCGGGAGCGGGTCACCGGTGCATGCCAGAATGGCAGACCATATGCCATGAACTGACAATATGGTACTTGGGGAGCCAAAAAAATTTCTCCCTTCCTCCAGCGATGGCGCCCGCAGAGCAACATATGGCGATGGCGATGCAACGGCGGGGTCTGCAAGCGATGTTTGAGCTTTGCAGCGACGGCTTTCTTTTGTATTATCCTTTCTTTTTTGCTATCGACTTCCTTCTGTGTCCAAAGCTCTGTTTCTTTAGCCGATGTAAGCCCATTTCCTTTCTTCTTAGTGACAGCAGCTTTGCGCTAGGGCAGAGGTTTGCGGCAACAGGTCGAAAAGGGGTTTGGTTGCATCTGCTTGAACAGACTTGAAAAGGGTTTTTGTGCATCAGGGCTTTTTCCAGATCGAGTTCAAACAGGGTTATAAAGATAGCTTCTTTCAAATTTGGCTGAATCCTTTCTTGCTTTCGACACTAAGCTTCCTTTCGAGATTCTTCTTCTTCCGTTTTCTGCAGCAAAAAAAGGAGATTCAGAGCTACAGATATGTCCAAGCTAACGTTACCGCCATTTCTACAGGCTAAACAAATCGAGACATGGCCGGATTCAAGCTATGGCTTTGTCCAAAGAATCAGTCGAATGAAAAAAAAAACAGAGTAACCTACTGGAAACCGGACATGCGGAATGGTCGACCCAAGATACCATTCTGCAATGGAATGGTATGCCACGTGGCATCACCAGAATAACCCAACGCCAAATTTGGCGACCCAAGTACCATATTGCTATGTTTCAGGTTTTGTCTGGCATTGCAAAATCCTGTTTGCAGGTAAGAGAAGCAGCGGCATAAGGAAAAGTGGTTCCCACTTTTGGAATCCAGCGCAGAGGTTCTGGAAAGCTCTTTTAAGATACTATGTTTTTCTATCACCTCAGCACCTGGAGATGAGAATCTCAAGATTCATGTCCATGCTTTAGTGACTGGATAAGGGAGTCATGGAATAAATTACTACTCCTATATTTTAGTGTAGCCAAAATAGGTTAAGCTAAACTACCTTCAAATTGGGGCTAGAAGTTTCTAACACTTGGCTAAATGAAATGGTTTTTCTCCATCACAGTTTCTTGCTTTTGGCTAAACTTTCACAAAATGGAAAGGCAAATATTAGCCATCACGCTATAATGCATTAGGGATTTTTTGAGATCATAAAAGGGCCTTCTAAGAACTGCTGACTAAGCTGTATGAACTACCAATCAGCAGTTATAACTGACTCACTGGATCACATTTTCTAGCACAAGTATTGATAGAAAAGTCCAAATGAGCTTTTGTTTGGTGCAATAGATAGATCTCATTGAGATCTTTCCAAGCTTGGGTGGTTTGCATATCTTTTAGCCCCCTAGGATAGTAAAAAATGGTAAAAACCATATTTTTTGGAGTTTTGACAATCATAAGTAGTTAAAATATGTGCAAAGCACCTAAGGTTAGAAAGATCTCAACGATATCTATCTATTGCACTAAACGAAAGCTCATTTGGACTTTTCTATCAATAGTTATGCTAGAAAATGTGATCCAGTGAGTTAGTTATAACAGTTTTGCTGACTGGACCTGTCAGGCTCTGATTTCTGATTGGTGGTTCATTTAGCTTCATTTGGCTTAGTTGGCATGTTTTGAAGGCCCTTTTTTAATCTCAAAAAAACCCTAATGGATTTAAAAAAATCCAAGCATTCTGGCAAAGACATTGAATTTATTGTAAGTACATAAATCAAGACACGAACATATATGAACATGCTCAAAAACCTAAAAGAAAAGGGCACAACTTTGTTCCTTTTCCTCTAATGCTTTAAATTTGTACTTGGAACGAGAAAGAAAGGGAAACAAAAACAAGAAACATAATCTCTATTTGAAATTTCTTAAAGTTAGTACATAAATTGGTGTTGAATTTCGGGCTAATCTATCCATTTTTCCAAGCCCACTCTATCTTAGGTTTAGCTAATCAATGTCCCGATGGATATGTCTGGAGGTAAAGGTTTGGCTATTCAACCTAAAAACTCACTTGGACGGCAAAAAAATTGGGCTAAAATTTTCTTTTTTTTGGGCATTTTTTCCATTTACTTTAGCCGTTTTTCTTGGCAAAACTGCTACAAAATAGCCATTTGGCTAATCTTAGCCGTTATTTTATTCCATGAAGGGAGTTGATAAAGGCCTTTACTGAGGTTAAAGTTTAATATAATGTTAGATATTTCACATCTGCACAAAATATCCAAGATGAATGCCAATTTAGCGGACCATTGAAGATCCAACCAAAAATCTGTCATCAGTAATTGACTCAAGGTATCTCATGTTGGCTCAACGTGACCTATAATATTTCATATTCTTCATTAATTTATGCCATGTCTGTTCGTATTGCAGATATTCGAGCTGTTAATAGATGCCTTATGGAGCTGCAGCACAGGACTTTAGTAGATATATGATATCCGTCTGCTTATTGAGCTTGGAATTAGTGCAATACCTTTTATTAGCACCTTCAAAGACATGGTCAATCAAATACAACAATAATATAAGGTCATTAAACCACACTACAAACTTAACTACCACGACAAAAGAATGGAAATAAAAATTATGAACCACTGACAAACAATTTCACAAATAACACTATTATCAGACCTACAATATATTAAAACCTAATCTATTAAAATCATTTACCATCCAACTAATGTGGCGGCAACGTCGCGACATGCCTGTCTTGTTTCAAATAAGACTATGTGTCTTAGGCCCTTTTTCCACGGTAGTCCTATCTCTAAAAGTTACATATTTTATCCAATGATGTTTGGCCACCTATTGTCTTAAAAGTAAATCACTTTTCCACTATAAAAATAAGACATGTCTTATTTAGGTTCGGAATAGGTTTGAATACCAAATGGAGTCTTATTTTATTCTGGGGGATTTCCCCCGCCGTAAAATAAGACACCTGGTCTTATTTGAATATATAACTAAAAATAACTAAAAATAAGACGTGTCTTATTTTTTCATGCTTTTCCACTAGCATTTTAGTGGTGTCATATTTTATGACTACCATGCAGTGGAAAAACAAGTTTAGATTTGTGTGTCTTATTTTAGCCTTGGAGTCACAAATGGTATCTTATATGGTATATGACAGCCATATTTTGTGACTGCTGTGGAAAAAGGGCCTTATTTTATGGGGGGGGGAAATCCCCCGGAATAAAATAAGACTCCATTAACAATCCAAACCTATCTCGAACCTAAATAAGACATGTCTTATTTTCATAGTGGAAAAGTGAAATTTTTTTAAGACAATAGGCGGCCAAACATCATTTGATAAAATATGTGACTTTTAGAAATAAGACTACCATGGAACTAGTCAAAAGCACGTTTGGTTAGTTCGCTTAGGAATTTAGTTGGTATAATAATTTGAGTGTTTCAACAATCCAAGAGGAAAAATATAATTGTTTTGGTCTTAAAATACAACCAACCATATAGTAGCCTCCACTTGTAATGTAACCTCCACTTATTAGTCCTAATATTGGATTGTCACTACACACCTAGCTCTTTGAGATGCAATCCATTTAAGCATATTCTCTCTCCCTCCCTCCCTCCCCCCCTCCCCTTCCCCCTCTCCCTCTCTCTCCCTCCCCCTCTCTCTTTCTCGGACTTAAGCGTACGCAAACTATTGTTACTAATAAAGGCATGCATAGATGCTCTTCTTACTATGTCACTTCGTAAACCCATGACTTTCGTCTCTTTCTATATGGGTCCAAGGAATCGTCACTGTATCTACTTGCAACAACGTACTTATTCATGAACTGGTGGAAGTTGTGCCTTTAAGAGAAGCTACTGCTATAAACACTGCAAGTTTTGCTTATAATAGCATCTGCTACACTGCAAGTTTTGCTTATAATAACATTTGCTGCGACATTTCCTCTCTTATTCATGGAAGAGATGACCAGGAATGACTGAACATGAAAGGGACTTTTACTTGACAACAATTGTGAATATCTTCGTTAAATGCTGAAACAATTTGAAGAATGTCAAACCATTATCTATAATTGATCATTTTTAGCAAACACCACTTGTACCATCCAAAATAAAATGCGACTACCACAAAACTCGATCCAACAGACTACTTTTGCATGAAAGCCCAAAGCAGTCTTTGGTGGGAGAAAGATGAATTTCTTTTAACCTTAGAGGAATACATAAGCACTTACTTAAAACATAAGCCTCTTATAGGGCAAGATTTGGGTGAAGCATGTGTCCCATGCAGTTGAACATGCCCTTCTATCCTGGTTGTGGTGATCCCATTTAGGTAAATGTTAATTGGTACTTAATAAAATATATTAAGGCATTTGACACTTTTATTTGTTGCAAAAGATGGCTAACACGGGCCATACTATCACCTATCCATATTGTGACTAGATTATTTTGTTACTACCCATCCATCCATCATCGAGGACTTGGAAGTGGGACCTCTCCAAGAGAACTCCATGCCATAGAGATAATTGTTAATTCCATTATACAATCTCTGAAATATCTAGCCCTCTCAGCGTAGGTCTGTCCACCACAAACATCAGAAAACTGATAAAAGTAATGTTGTATAGCTCTATACAGTCCAGCTGCATTTACCTTTTGTATGATGATCCTAGCAAAGGAAATGGAGAAGATGAAAGGGTAGGTCTGTCCATCACAAACATCAGAAAACTGATAAAAGTAATGTTGTATAACTCTATACAATCCAACTGCATTTACCTTATGTATGATGATCCTAGCAAAGGAAATGGAGAGATGAAGGGCTTCATCTTCCAGTATGCAGAGAGAGGATCTATGGCAACTTGATGAGTAAACTGCCTCAGATCTGTTTGAATGAATATGTGAATTCAGTAGAATAGAATATCAAACCTCTTCTTGAATAACTTTCCTCAAGACAGTGAAAGATATAAAGTATCATCCCTTGTGTTGGCTTAACTGTTATGTTACTCAAGAGAAGTAGGAAGCAAATTATAAATTTATCCCATAAGTTACAAGAAGCTTGATGATTTTATACTGTTATACCTATACCTATCTTTATCATAAATATATGTCCTTGCAAAAGCTACCGCCCCAGGCAATGGGTGTTTTATAGATTAAAATATGTGCATCGGCAACACCACATATGCTTCATAATGGTTGTATACTCCTTTGTGGTTCCCAAAAATCAAAATATGTGAACAAAGTGATGTCACAAAGGTGGCATGGTGTATTTCCAAATACAAACATCATGCTCACAACAATTCAATCCTCAGCCTGTTTTATAGCCCCAATGCTACCACAAGCCTTTAATACTTGAGAATATGTGGAATTCCATCACTTTATTGCATGTCTTCAAAACATTTGAGAGCGAGACCCCCCCTCATCATTTTGGCAGTAACCTGTAATCACTTATCTTCTATGCCACAACCAATCACGAGTTGCCAGGTTGTCAACAAATATAAGCCTCTGTCTCCCACATTTATTTTACATGTCAACAAGCATATGATCTATATTGAATTCTAACCCACATTTAACGTCCGTCTCTGCATAAACAATCTAGGGCACAAAGGCCATCACCATGCCCACAATCCACAAACAATGAACAGATAGACAAAATCATTCTCAGCAGCATTCTTCAGTGTAGTCCACTAATATGTTCCTAAAAACCTGCTTGATCCTTTTTTGCATACAGAGAAATATAGACTCTCTTAGTTCTAGATGTTAGCACCAGGCTGGGCATGGTTGCTACTATGCAAACCCCAGTCATGATTATGTATGTTAACTGGAAGCGTGAGGGCCCAAAACAATGTACTTCATTAGAAGCGAGATGCTTCTGGCGCTCAACTTCTCTGTCATAAATAGAACCTGCTATCACTCCGGAGAAGAGCATAGATCCGCCTGGATTTGCCACAGACAGTATATTGTACAGAACCCCAAAGCTTTTCAATCCAAAAAGCTCTGATGCTATTGGTAGAACTATAGACCAAATAGAACTATAGCCAAATCCACAAAACATAGTTCCAAGGTACAAAGATCCAGGAAAGGCTATGACAAACATTACATGGCCAATTGCAATTATGAGGTAAGATGTTGCCACCGTAATTCCTCTTGGAAAGATATACTCCATGCGGACATAAACAAGAAAGATCTGATCAAATGCTCGACTAAAGGTATGTCATATAATCTAATTTCTGGCCCAAAACTAGGTAATTCTTGGATTCAAACATATGCCTTCCATCATGGATGTGACGCTCCCAGAACATATACGACACTCGGGCGTATACATACGGGGACTTTCCCCTCCCATGGCAACCAACTTGCCATGAGCAGGGCCCTCCGTCTAACTCGGACCATCTATGGAAAGATGCTTGAGTGAAGGTCACAGAGGTGTCATTCGGCCCACGCCTTCAATGGGGCTCTTATGTCGCGGAAGCGTGCATACAAGGTTAGCACACAGCATAATCGTATCATAAATATCCACCACGAAGGGCGGCACATCCATCCAACTGATGATAACAGAGAAGATGCATTTAATACTAGGGAAAACACCCCAAAATCCATGGTTCTACCCTGGCTCAGACTCCAGTGAAGATCGACTGACGGCTAGGTCTCAAGAGATCAGCAGACCGAATCTTGGCATGGCGTTGGCTGGCATAGAACATCGGCTAGGGTTGTCCACTCCATCCGCCCCTCCTGTGCACACTTTGCAGATGAGTCGAATCATGCTATGGCATCACTATAGCCTTCCGGAGACGCAGACTCAAGGTACCACCCTTCAAGTCTACTCCAGGTTACATCTCCCTAGTCCGATGAGGCAGGTCGGGGAAGTGTCCCCTTCCAGGATCGCAGCGGTTCCATGGGTGAGCTAGAGAATAAGTGCCGCATCAGCGACCCCCGCATCTGTACCCGACCTACTCCCCTAACTTTATCATCAAAGTGCAGGATGCCCCATACGGGTCACACCTCTGCACCCAGGGAGTGTCAGACCCATACCCGGCCCTCTACGTGACCGGCTATCAGGCCTAGCCCACTGTAGGAGTCTCAGGAGCCTTTTATGTTCGTGCAAGACCCCACCCCCACTTCACCACTGCGTCCCTTCTCTGGTGCTGAGCAATTCCATAGCATCCACGGCTCGGTGGTCTCTTGTGCACAGGCCGCATTTACTGGGTACCAGGGAAACTACTAGGAGCATACTAAGAGCATAAGGCCCGGAGGTCTCTACCCCCCTTTAATCCCTGCTTTACGGAAGGCTAACAGAGTACCATAGATTCATCCATCCATACATAACAAAGCATAATCCATAATTGATACATAATCCTAAGTATCAGAGAAGAGTTAATCCTAAACAAAGACAATCAGAGAAGACTGACTGAGGCGCTAGCCCTAGAGATATCAAGCTAGTCTATCCACTAACCCGAATTTCTGCTAGATCCATTATCCTGTGGCATCTCCATCTTCAAGCAACTTGGGCGCTCAGCAGCTCCTCCTCTTGGTTCGATTTGGGGGTCCAAATGGGATAGGGATCCAATTTGATACCCCAAGTTAGCATTCTCCTACTGGCCAATCGAATTTGGCCAGGTGGCACCTTCCTAATTAATCAAATATCCTAACTTAATTAACCTAATTAAGTTGATTAGATAATGCTTCCTTATTTATAGGTAATTAACCTTTAATGACCCCTTTATTAATTTAGCATAGCTAAATTAATCCCTTTTAGGTCAACCCCCTAGGTTAAAATACCCCATGGTGGCGTATCTTTACTGTGTGACGTGTCAGTATATTTATACGTATACCGTATAAATACGGGAAACGTCACATTCTCCCCCCTTAGAAATAATGCTGACCTCAGCATTGAGGTAGCTAAACAAGTGGTGCACACTCGAAGAAACTGAAATATAAGAAATTATACACAAGAAAGGAAGGTAATTCCTTATTTCCGAAGGTAATAACATCAAAGTTTAAGGCATAAAAGAGTTTAAGCACCAAGGTGCATTTCACATGATTATAATAAGGAAAAGGTTGAAGGACCGAAGTCCAGTATCAAAGATTGCAGTGACAAAAAGGTAACACATGTAGGTAAGAGAGAACTGGAGAAGTCGGGCGATCAGCAACCCGCTATACATGGGCAGGTCACGTACTGCTCACTGGCCTGCACATGTCAATACGTCAGTATATATAGATAATATAAGTAGGTTGTGGTTGAAGGGACCACCCCCTATAAGAAAGAAAAGAAAACCCTATCTACAAGGGAACCTATCATGCCTATGGTTCGCAATTCATTGCGGCATAAGGAATGGCCAAGTTCCCATTGTAGCCGAGATGAACGCGGCCTATCAACTACATGCTTTCGAAGCAATTCGCGGTCATGCCAACATTGACAATACACCACGTCCTAGAGAACACGAAGGTGATCTCATCATCGGTAACTATTGTTAACCACGATGCATCTACCCCTCTACTATATGATTCTCGGCGAATGAAGCCTTCAAGCTTACCGCCGGGTGCGGGGTTGATAGCATCGTTGATGGTGCGGCCCTGAGATTCCCGCATGAAGTCTGGATAGTGCTTCTCAAGGTCTATCTTCATCACCCAAGTAACATCCGCAACTGGTAAATGCTTCCACTTAAGCAAGTATTGCAGCATTTGAGTCCTTCTGGTCTGCTTATAAGCTCGATCAAGAAGAGATTCAGGCACTATATCTAAATGCTCTTCTGTCATTTCAAGGAGGGTGGGTGTATCCAAGATCTCCTCTGGATCTGGGGTATGTTGCTTCAGAAGACTCACGTGAAAGACCTTGTGGATCTTCAAGCGGGGTGGCAAATCCAAGCGATATGCCTGTTCTCCAACACGTTCAATGATCTTGAACGGCCCAGCCCATCTGGGTGCCAGCTTCTTGCAGTTACCAATCTTAAGCTTGGCTTGTTTAACCTTAATCTTGAGCCAAACCGATTCGCCCACCTGGAAGACTCGTGGGGTCCGGAGTAAGGCATTGATAACCATAATTTATCATGAAGAACAAGATTGCGTATTAAACGGGAGCAAATCATCGAAACGAGAGCAAAAGGAATATTCCTCAAAGATTCCCCTTTTTTTATAAAAGGGGGTAAAACGAGGTAAAAAAAAGATGCATGAAATTCTATTTTGACCCCCCTCCAAATGACTAATTTTTTTGTGCAACGAAAGAATTGACTTTTTTAAAGTGTCACTTTTCTTAGCAAGTAGAATGTTCTTGAAGTATATTTTACAAGAGAAACTCTAATTTCAGAGGATAAAATATTTAACAAAAAATTGAAGTAAGTCTGTAACTGAAACTGTAGTATTCTCAAAATTTGAAGATAGAATCTTCATATTCACATGCAAAATTTACAGTCTTTTTCTAAGACTCAGTTATGTACAAAAGTGTGAGGAGTGACGAGAGAGGGATCCAGGACGTCATCATGTTCATTTATGCCATCCTCATCACCTTCACTTCTTTCACTGTCACTAGAGGAAGTGCTTGAGTTATCTTCCTCATCACTATCAACAGATGGTGAAGCATTGCCACCACCTTCTTCATCCTCTTCTTCGTAATTACAAGCTTTTTTAAGCAAATTGATAGTCCTCTGGCGTAGACGATTGTCAGATTTCAATTTAAAATCATAGCACAATATAGTTACGTCATTAAGGTTCAGCTCATCCCTACAACCCACCTTCTTGGACTTTCTCCCTTTTCCTTGGCTTCTCATTTCTAACTCATATCTACCTTCAAAAGCATTTTCTGAGCGTGTTGCAAGCCAATGAATCTTGAGTTTAGTGACTAAGCCTTCATCCTTGACTGTGTCAAGCACTTTTGCTATCCAGAAAGGTCGACCTTTGTCATCCTCCTCAGTTGGAAGAGCAATTAGCATACCCTTGGTAATTTACGTGATATTACCTTGAGGCTCATTCCCGCCTCTTGTCCGAGGTACATGACTCGATCCTCGTCTTCTTCTATGCGGTGCTAATGTAGCATTGCTTGGACCTCGCTTTGGTGCTTTGGGGTTGATGGAAGGTGTTAGGCCATTGAAATGGTTCTTGCAGCTGTCTTAGAGCTATATTTTGCACAACAATTTTCTGTTCGAGAAAGAAATTACTCCACCACATCTGATCTTCTTCTAAGAAGTACTTAAAGCCTGAGGAAATTCCATTTTCAATGGCTTTTAAGGATGACTTGGGTACTTTTCTTACCTTGGACTCCTTAGGATTTTTGAGAGGAAGTTGCTCAGCACGTTCTATGAAGGAAGTGTCTGGAATATATTTAAGGAAGCGTAATCCCTCTGGTGGACTCCAGTCCTTAGTTGTGGTATACTTCTTCCCCTGTAAGAAGCTTTGGCCATCCTTCAAGTAGAACTTGATGTGATGTTGAAAGGTGAGATCATTCAACTTGTTCACAGTTCTCTGTCTGAACGTTGAGAGAAAATAAACTCTCTGAAATCAGCAGTCTCTTTAAGAAGATCGATCACTGGAGTGGGAGTGTAAGAATCTTCAATAATTCGAACTAAAGTAGGAAGAGAGAAAGCCTTCTTCCTTCTGAGGCGCACAGAAAATCTGCTGAACATTTGGTCAATTTGATCATGAGTGTGGCCTACATGTAAGAAATCGAGCTTCACTTTTCTAAAGATCCCTAGCTCCACTAACATGGCACATTACGCAAAGAGTGTTTGATTCTTGTTCTCCCTTGTAGTATTATTGTCAAGTTGCAGGTAAAGCACTGGTGGTCACCATGCAAGTTTGGATATGTCAAAAATACTTTGCACTTTAGACTTCCTTTGAAGACCATAGCTCCTACAAGGTGGACCTTAACAAAACATTCCTCTGGCACATCTTTAGGAATGTTCAAGAAATGCGGTAGAGTAGTTTTTGTTTGGTCCATTCCATCAATCACAACAGACATATATTGCAGTGGACGTTCAAGAGCTTTTTTTCTGTGTTTGGCAAGCTTTCTTCTCTCTGCTGCTTGTTGTTCACGATGTCTGGCAAGGTTCTGTTGCACAATATCTGTGGAAGAAATCAGGTCAAAGCATTTTCTTTAAAACAAGTGAGAGATTGGAGAACATGAGCTTACTTCTTTCGACCTCTGTCTTTGCAGTTTCTCGTTGACTCTTTAATTCTGCACACCTTGAACAAACAGACATTCTATGTCTCCTGGGAATTTTCACTAAACCGAATTCACTTTTCCACAGTCTGGTGAAGTGTGAGTAAGAGATGTGCTGAAGCTGAGTGCAAGTCTCTTTGTACTCATTAAAAACATCTTTTTTGGTCATGTTATCAGTTAAATGATACATGTTGCTGTTAGGCAGCTTCTCACATGTTTCTCTAAAATATTTCTCCATCTATGACACAGCAGCAAGGGCATGCATGGTTACAACTCTTCTTGGTCTACAATGATCATCAATTGCTGGATTTTTGTCCAGTCTTTTGTGTATTCTAGACATTCTGGTGGACCCTAAATGGTGGACAACCATAAAGCATTTCTGGCAAACTTCTTGTCGGTTAATGTAGTGCAAGAAGGTGTTGCGGTCTGGTCTTACATGATAGGCCAAGTAGGCATTCTGGTCATCCAATGTCATTGAACTGTAATTGTCTCTAATTGCTCGTAATTTAGACATGTTAAATTTGTTGATGCAACCCAATGAGTAACATTTACTTCTTAAAAGTCTTCTCATTTTATGCTCGTCCATAAGGTTTCTTCTTCTTATAGAGAAGCATGCTCTCAAACCATAATCCACCTTGAATTTCTTGGTGGACTGGCTAGAGAATGTGTAATCTCGTTGCACTTCGTTGGTGTCTTCATCTTTCAAGAGAGTTCTACTCCGGGGTGACCTCCCTCTACCCTTAGTGGTGTGCTTGTAGAGGAGAACAAACCACGTGAAGCTGTACCCGGATAAGGCGGAGGTACAGTGTTGAATGAAGGAGATGGGCCACCATATGATGTGCCAGCGAAAGTTGTTGTAGCTTCTTCATAAGGAGTTCGTTCAAACATGTCTCTTATAGCGCATGAAATTACGCAAACCCATGTGTCACCACCGGTTGTGTGAAGAGGAGTAGATGTTGCAAGGTCGTCTTCATTTGTAGTGAGATCGTGGTGGGAGAAGCTATAGTGAATCTCGCATCTTGAGCGTCTTTGTATTCTGGTATGTGTAAGTGAAGATGGAGAAACAACAAAGGGTTGAGGTAGTCTGTTTCGAAAAATTTTCTGAGGTCGAGCCATTGTAGTGTCGGGGGATGGTACAAATGGTGGTGGAAGATTGCTACGTGCAACAGGTGAGGCTTTGAAAGGAGGTGGCAGCCGGTTTCCTACTGGACTTGGAGAGGGTTGGAAAGGTGGTGGCAATCTACTAGTTACTGGACTCGGAGTGTCTTCGAGAAGCAACAAAGACCTTGTCGAGGTAGATGTTGAAGAAGCATCTCCGTCTTGTGTTCCATCTGAAGTAGAGGTACTTGGGCAAACAAATGGTGGTGGAAGTTTGTTCACGAAGCGGTTAACCATGTTAAACAACTGCAAAAAATTGTGGACTTGTTACTAACTCACAAGTCGATTGGACTAATGATATTCGAGAATACAAATGCTATTCCGGAATAGTATTTTGTGTGCAGCATTTGCTGTGTGTGTGCAAAGATGCTATTCCAGAATACACTTCAGAGTGTTTGGACAAGACGTATTCCGCATCACATAGAAAGACACAACTGACAGTGGCCTACCTTTAAAAAGGAAAATTGAGCGCCTCAGTTGCGTATTCCGCTTCCAGAGATTTAGTCGCCAGCCCGAGCGCCTTCCGATCTATATTGATTTGCTGTATTCCGATTTACATAGCGAAAATAATGGACAGGTAAGCATGTAAAGTACATAGTACGTCTTTCGTGTGTTTCCTGATTTGCTTTTGTAGGCCAAAGTGTATTCCAGAATACACTTTATACACTTTGCTCACTGGCGAAGTGCAAAGTGTATTCCGGAATACACTTTGCACTACGCCTGAAGGGCAAAGTGTATTCCGGAATACTTTGCACTTCGCCTGATGGGCAAAGTGTATTCTGGAATACACTTTGCACTTCGCCAGTGAGCAACAGAATACACTTTGCTTGTCTTCTTGAAAACACTTGTTTTTTTGCACTTAAACATACCACTTTTTAGCTGAAACAGACCACTTTTTAGGTTAAACATACCACTTTTTAGTCCAATTAAGGCATAAAAAATTGAGTTAGAGTGACAATATGTTTGCTTGTTTTCATGTCTTTTGCTGGCCTTTAGGGCACAAGATTAGTAAATCTTATTCTGGAATACAGCTTCCGTCCCATTTTCTGTCTTAACATTGTTGTTTTTAACGTTTCAGTGGCAGGGAGGAAGGAAGCAAAAAAGCACCCAAAAAAATCTCTGAAGCTTAGGCGCCCACACCCTCAGAAGCACACCGCTAACACGGACGAGCCTGCGATATACGAAAACTTTCAAACGCAATGGTTCGTAACCAGGGGTGCAGACGGAAAATACAACACACTGACGTTTCTGTACGTCTGTAAGAGAGCTGGGAACAAAAGGTACGCCGACACCGAGTTCGTTAACCTTGGAACAATAAAAGAGGTCTCAGAGGTTGCCGGACAAGGAGGTCAGGTGGGGAGGCTATCCTTCAAGACCTCCCAAGGGTTCATTATTGTAGACATCGCATTCTTTAGAATTGTCAGTGTGCAACCACAGGCATTGTACAAATTCTTTTCACACTACCGGACAAAACGAAGCCTGTGTTCACTAATTAGACAGGTTTGTTCTAGTACAAGCGAGGACTTTCCTGTCAGTGGGTCCGAGCAATCAGATGGAGGTAGATCAGGATCATCACCTTCTCCTAGTACTTCAGGGAGGTCATCAGATGGAGGGTCCCAAGAACAAGAAGAGGAAGTTCCCCCAGTGCCGCCAAAGAAACTTAGCAGGCCAAGAGCCACCATAGCCGCTAAGGAACCAAAGAAGCGGAAGGTACAGCAGCTTGAAGTTGCAGAAATCCCCGAGGAACAACCGAAAACGAAGAAGGGAAAGGGCAAGGCACCTAGGGTGGCCATTAAAGAAAAAAAGGTGGACAAGACCTCAGAGAGGATGGAAGTAATTAATCAGAACAAGTATGTGCAAGGTGTAATATACTTGCCAGTAACTTCCATGAGATTGCCACCGAAGAATGAAGATGGTGAGCGCCCCCTTCAGGTTCGCAAAATCTATGCTGACCACTTAAGAATTCTGAAGGACAGAATAAGGAGCAATCCCAATGCCCATGTTGCTCCAATTGTTGTTCTTGTTGACAGATCCCAGTGCATGGACCCCTACGACAGAGAAAAAACAGACATCTACATGCACTATGTCCTTGGGGGGGAAACCACAGTTTCAAAGCAAGGAGGCAGTTGTACAAGGAGAAACACAATCCAAGATATCTCTCTGTGCTCTGCGCTGTTTACTGTGGCCTAATAGACGAAGAAGCCAAAATCGTTGCCAACGCGCACAATGCTGACAACGAATACAAGCTTAAAATGAGTTTCGTGGACAAAATCAGGTTCATGCACAGGGAATATGTTATATTTAAAGAAAAATATGGAGATGATTTAAAGAAACCACAATACTCTCTGGAACTGAAGGAAGCGTGTGCTGTGGAGTGCTGCCTCAAATACGACGAGGCTAACAAACGGCAGTCTCTAATACCACATGACAACTGGTTCCAACTAGCCTTCAGAGACGGCAGAGTAAGTTTCTTGTATTCTGGAATACCCCTGCAACCCTCCCACTGACATCGCTTTTTTCTCTGCAGATTTGGGACCTCCAAAACGAAATCTTCACCATGTTCGAGCGTGGTGATTTGAAAAGCAAAGGAAAGGTCTCCGAAAAGAAAAAAGGATCCGACGCCCCCAAAAAGGAAATGACAATAACTGTCTGGCGAGAAATGCAGGGCTTCACAGATATGGATATACTAGAAAGGCTACTGCAAAAGGTTGTTGATAAGGAATTTACACTAGAAGAAATGTCCAAGGAGCTCTACAAGTAAGAATGCCACTTTGGATTTTTTGTTTGATAGGAAGAAGTGTTTTCCGAAATACACTGTGCAGGGAATAAATTACTAATCGCATATTTCTTATTAGCTAAAATGACTTTAGCTAAACTTGCTCGATTTTAATCCCAAAACTTTCTGTGGTTTAGCTAAGCTCTACATATTTTTCCTCTTATACTTTCTAGCGTTTAGCTAAACTAACCTAAATATCATCCCAAAAATTTCTATGGTATGGCCAAAGAAAATATTAAGCCAAATCATTATACTTCATTTCAATTGTTTCCACTTATCTTAGTCATTTTCTTCGTGAAAATATCCTAAAATAATGCTAATTAGCAAAGTCTAGGACCCAAATTAATTCATAATGTTGGAAACTAAACTATTAATCATATATTTCTTATAGACTAGAATGATGTTAGCTAAACTAGCCTGAAGTTCATTCTTAAAGTTTCTATGGTTTAGCTAAACAATACCAAATTTCACTCTCTTACTTTCTAGCGTTTGGCTAAAGAGCTCCAGGGTTGGCGCAGTCCCGAAAAAAGTTAAGCTAAAATTATTATTTTTTTCCCAATTTTTTCCATTTACTTTAGCCAATTTTTTTCGAAAATGTGCTAAAAAATCGCCAAATAGCTAAGTTTAGCCCTTAAATTATTCCATGACACTGTGGCTCACACACGAAAGCCAAACACAAGGCCCCCAAAAATGAACTTGTATAAAAAATTAGCATGAAAACCAGCATATATGTGGTTTTTATATACAACAATTCATAATGTAAAAAAAAATCATGTGTCCTTCATGGTTATGCAAAACCAATAATAGTTCATATCATGTTTTGTGTACTAATTTAAAATTTTGCACTAGTTTCTGAAAATCATCATTAGTTTGTAAGGTTGTTTTTAAGTGTACATTGATTTAGCAAAATCATTGCTAGTTCATATCATGTTTAATTACATGAATTCTTTAATCGTGCAATAGTTTTTTGGAATCGTCAATAGTTTAAAAGATGTGTTTTATGGATATATTGATTTTACAAAACCAATAGTGGTTCATATCATATTTTTTGTACTAATTCAAAATTTCACACTAGTTTCTAGAAATCATCATTGGTTTGTAAGATTGTTTTTAAGTGTACATTGATTTAGCAAAATCATTGCTAGTTCATATCTTCTTTTTTATTTTGGTAAGGTGTTGGGTTCCGTGCCAAGGGAACGCCGCATCTTATGCCGCATGCGGCGTTCCCTTTAAGTTTGCGTTTTCCTGCGTTCCCTTGCGGGACATTGGTTGCGGGCATTCAATGTCGATTTTGAATCCTCAAAATAAAGGAGGCATTTTTGAACCGCCTGTGCAAGGTAGTGCGGCATGGCTATGGCGGTGAGGTATCTCCACCGACTCTACCAATCTGTGGTTGGTATTCTCTTATATTCTTCTCAAGGCTTTTGTTCTGCCCGCTAAGAGAGTTTTTTTAATTATCCATGTCTGTGCAGGTTATGGTGGAGGTTAGAGCATTTCGGCAATCTTCCCAGGCACAGTATAGGTGCCCAAAATGCTTATAAGCAGCATTTACTCAGATTCGAAGAGGCCCTTCGCTCCCCTCGGTTATTTGCAAATGGATTCCTTCAAGAAGGCATGATGGTCGTTTTTCTTATTTCTCTGTTCCCGTGTAGTAGGTTGGACATGGAGATCCATGATTTTTCCTTTGGCAAGTAGCAACGAGTTATGGATTTGGGTGAAAAGCTTAGTTCTATTACATGCCAATTTGGGTTCTCTGTTTCTTCGGAATACCCAATGTAGTGCCGAAAGTGGACCCTTGGAGTTTTTAAACCAGGCCAAACAGGTATTTTTCTTAAAGAAAATTTGCCGTTCTATTGTATTGTGCTTTTGTGCGATAGGGATGAAAGCAAGAAACTTTTTTTTTTGTAGCAACTGCAGTTTTTGTGGAGGCAGAGTGATGTAAAATATTCAAAAAATGGTGAACAATATGAAGTTATTATGGTGTCATGCTTACCTCTAAGATTCCAGACGGAATCTGAGACATGGAAGTACTATGAAGAACGATTGGCGCTATCTGCACAAAATCTGCAAAATCTTCAACAGGAGTACGCAAATCAGGTAAAATAAAAATTAATCTGATGTATATTTCAATTCAAGCGAAGTTAATTTTTGCCACAGGTTAGACGACTTCAAGACTCTCATGAGCAAGATAAGACATTAACAATTTCGAAGTTAGAGGCTGTCCATGAGATAGCTTGCTGTGAAATTAGAGAGGCAAGTGTTAGTGCTAAGTGTTAAATGTAACATTTTGTTTTATGTCCACTCTCTAATTATGTATGACATCTTATTGTGTTTGCAGCAAACGTTGCTAAAGGTCAAGGAAATTCTGGAGGCAGAACAGCACAGAAGTATAGCACAGGTATGCTTCTACTTTTAACAATGACTATGTTCTTCTGCTTGCAAACCTTGAGTATGGGAAATGGCAATACATTAATGCAAAGCAGCTTGGAGAACATGAGAATTTTGAGTGTGCAAGTCAGAAAAGAAATAGCATCTTCAACGGTGAGGGCATCTTCAACGGTGGTCACTTTGGAACAAAATTATACTGTCAAATACTTGCGCAAATGCTAATTCTGAATTGTTGAGGGTATTACACGTTATTATGGTTGTGTATTCTATGTTTATTGTGATTTTCTTTAGCCATCTAGCCTATTTTTTGAGGCCATGCATATGATGCAAAATCCCTTTGCAGGTTGCAGTAATGTACAAGGCAGGGGCAAATAGCAGCCTTGATTGGATGAATAAGATTGATGCTGTGGCACTGATTCCGAAACCACATTTTCTGGATCTTAAGACTCCTGATAAAACAATTATTATACATGTCATGAAGGTAAACACCACATTTCAAATCTCTTTACTTTTTATGTGTGATTAACTAGACATGTTGGGTTATAGAAGTAGTACATGGACTGAAGGAGTTGTTGTGAATTGGACTGTGGTGAAAACAGGCCCGTTTTAATGGAGATGAAACTTAGTGGTTTGGAGCCGAGGTATATGCTTGAACTAATAGATCCATCAAATATTTTAAGGTATAGGCTTCACGGCCATTATTGCTTGCAAATGCCTTTAGAAAATCATGCTTCTAATAGTTAGATATGGCTCCGATATATAGTGATACTGATTTAGGATGTGGCATTGCATTGGTTATATATAAGTTTGTCTGGCTCAACATATCTTACTGTTTGTCTTTACTTCCCACATATCTTACTGATTCTATGCACCATATCTTACTGGTTGAAATCACCACAAAAATTGTAAACTTTTTGCTTTTTGCTGGCAGTTGAAGCATCGTTTGAACCAGCGAAGATATGAAGCTTTCAACATCAAACTATTTTAACTACGAAGATTCAAGCACATAATGTGATTTTTGGAGTAAGGGAGGCTGCACCGTGAACAAGACCCTTAGCTTTAGAAGTATTTGTGGCCTTTGTTTATGCGCATACTTGCTAAGCAAGGCATTATCGCTTTTCTAAATTTATTGACATAAAATGTTTGTTGATCATCTTTGCCTTTGCACTGGCTTGATTTCCTTTATCTCTTCAAGGATTTTTCTAGAAAGTTCAATATATCTTGCTGTTGTTGAACATGTATGATTTCTGCTTTTTTTAGCTTTATAACAAACATTAAGAGGAGTTGTCTTTACTTCCTGTATCCTCTACTTCTTATGGACAATGCTCTTCTAACGTCAATATTATTATTATTTTTTTATTTTTTTTCAGGCTAATTTGGAAGGAGTTATCAACGCCTGCAGATTGCCTCAATCTTAATTTCCCTTTCTTTTTTATTCTTCCAGATTATGGTGAAGGCCCATATGGCACCTTGGGTTACCCACAAGCACTACGATCCTTCCTGCCCCAAACTTGTAGCTATGCGCATTCTGTACAATTCCACTTTGCATCCATCCAAAGGAAGTCTACACCAAGTTCTTGGGAGGTTAAGGCAACTAAGAACTGCAAATAGCAACAGATTAAGTGGCTAGGTTATAATTTTTTCACTCTGGATAAACTCATTCTTGCAATGCATGCAGATAGACTGCAAAATATTGTTAGTATTCTAAACATAGTATTCTTTTATATACGAAATATTCACATGGTTACGCAGATACAATGTGCATATTTTAAGTTTAAGAATTAAGATCTCAGTTGAAGAATTGGAAGAACGTTTTTAAGTTCTTGATACATGTAAGAAGCTTCATGCTGAACTTCTATTGTTTGCATTTGTAATGTTTTAAGAAAATTCATGCTGTTTTGCTTATTATGTTACATTCTGCAAGTGAGGTGAAATTTTAATGTTGCTGCCATCCTGTGCATGTAGCTTCAAGTCTTCATAGCCAAATATGCAATTTAGTATTGATTGTAATAAATTGATCCGCTCATAAATTCTGATTTTTTGGGCTTGGCTCAGGGTTAGTTCAGGCTTCCGACTTGGTGTGATTTTGGTTCAGGGTTTGTGCTGCTATAGCAAATCCGCAAGAAAATATCATGTCTTTGGATTGGGAATATGATGTTTTATATGGTGTTTAATTGTGCATTTTTGCACCATTAAAACTTGCGCAATAATTTTTGATCAAAAATTTGCTAGCTCTTGATCGGGTATAAATGACTGAATATTCTTCAAATCAATGACCACAGATGAAAAATGCAAATAGACCCAAAAAGTGCTCAAATATGTCACGCCACAAAATTTAGGACAATATCATCAAATTTATGATTATATAACGTTTAAATTGCACATAAGTATACTTAACTTGGTTTGCAGTCTTTCCAGGCTACCCAATTATATTATGCACCCTGTCTAATCTACATGTTCTATTAAATTTATTCCAGGATAGCCATATTGAGCACCATCCACCTCTTAGCATTCGATTCACCTTCATCCACCTCTTAGCATTCGATTCACCTTCATAACATTGCGCCTGCAAAATATAACTCCAACCTCATACTTCCACGAGTACTCTAACCTCACACGTCCACGACTAATGCCCGGCATCGCCGGGCACACGTTTCTAGTCATGTTTAATTACATGAATTCTTTGATCATGCAATAGTTTTTTAGAATCATCAATAGTTTAAAATATGTGTTTTATACATATATTGATTTTACAAAACCAATAGTGGTTCATATCATATTTTTTGTACTAATTCGAAATTTCACACTAGTTTCTTGAAATCATCATTAGTTTGTAAGACTATTTTTAAGTGTATATTGATTTAACAAGATCATTGCTAGTTCATGTTATGTTTAATTACATGAATTATACAACCATACAATAGTTTCGAAGATGTGTTTTATGCATATAATAATTTTGCAAAACCAGTAGTGGCTCATATCATGTTTTTTGTACTAATTCGAAATTTCACATCAGTTTCTATATATCATCATTAGCTTGCAAGATTGTTTTTAAGTGTACATTGCTCATTTATATCATGTTTAACTACATGAATTCTACAATCGTACAATGTTTTGAATTCATCAATAGTTTAGAAAATGTGTTTTATGCGTCTACTTCTCAAACATGTGGTCTAGGATAACTTTGGAATTTTGGATGCAGTTGCGCAAACAGTTGTTTTCCGCCATCTGGCATGCCTGATCACACGATGCCCAACTTGTTACGCGCCATCGCAATGAGGCAAGTTTGGAGCCGATGTCTAGGAAGGGTTTTTTTGTTCTCCCTCTTCGGGTCTCTCTTCAAACCCGCGAGGGAACCTGCACACAAGCTCTCGACCACTTCAGATGTAGGGAAGGCTGCCAAAATCTAAACCCTACAGACTTAGTAGGATTTAAGTATCGAGGCATTAAAACAGATCCATCTGTTAATGCCACCATTGAAATGGTAGTTCATGTTCCATGAAACATCCCAAAAAAGAAAAAATGGGCATCCTCCACACGGATGTGCCAACGCCCAAATTTTCCCCTTTCCTTACGTACAGGAAGATGGCGTGTTCCCCTAATTCAACCACTTCACTGAGCTCAAAATGGGATTTTGCCTTTGTGCATGAGTTCAAACATTTAATTTACACTGGGAACCAGCTATCAACAGAGCCAGAGTCGATTTGCTATAGGCATCTAGTCAACCTTTTGCTCGGTGTGCTCCTAGCCTAGTGCTATAGTGTAAAGATAGCATGTAATTGGCAATCTGGGAAGTTGAACAATCCTCTACTTTTCAAACATATGTTCTAGGATAGCCTTGGCGATTTGGATGCAACCACGCAGCCGAATTCTGTGGCTTCTGGCATGCCCGATCGCACGATGTCCAGCTTGTTACGAGCCACTGCAATGGGGCAAGTTTGGATCGAAGGATTCAACAATTACATGATGGGGTGCCTAATGCTGCACGAGATGCAAGTGTCCCATGTACTAGCATATTTTTGGATTTGTTTCACCTCTATGGTCTAGACTTATTACGTCATACTATTATGGACCTTATATGTGCACTTTAGCAATCTTGTGCACAAGTGCAATAGGCTTATGTTTGATTAGATAAAGGAGGTGGATAGGTTAATGACCATAATCGGCACCGATTCTACATCCATTGGCTTCAAATTTAGCGCCTGTATCACACTTTTCCATTTCTCAAATTGCAACTCATCTTACTAGAAATTTCCAAAGAACAGAGCATTAGGACTGTTAGAATGAAGATAAATGATTGTATACCGGCGAGTTGGCAATCTTCCCTATGTCAAACGGAAGTAGGACTTTGAATTGTAACCTCGCAAAACCCTGGAAGACGGACCACACAGAAGTTTCCAAGGCAGTCTTTCCCGGTTACACGCCTCCATGAGATCGCATGGCCACGCCTTCTAGTAAACGTGATGATGAGGAATTGATGACAACCTTACAAACCCTAGGACACATGTTTTGAACCCACGTGATGACATAGTGCCATGGTGGAATCCTAGTCGACCATTATGTAGGAAATGATGACAACCTTACAAACCCTAGGACACATGTTTTGAACCCACATGTGATGACAATAGTGCCATTGTGTAGGAAATGATGACAACCTTACAAACCCTATGACACATGTTTTGAACCCACGTGATGACATGCCATGGTGGAATCCGACACTGCCTTTTCACAGGTTGTGGTCGAAATCTGCTTCAATGGTGCAAAGCGGCCGTGCAAAGTGCAATAGTGGCATACTAGGTGATATGGCAATGATATGGCACTATAAATGATGAGGTGGCATCAAAAAGAGCAAGCAAACTTTTTTTTCCATGAGAAAGTGACTATATGCAAAAATTATGGGAGATGACATGGCATGAGTATGGTGAGGTGGCACCCTAGGTATGATAGGATGCAAATAAAAAATGTCCATATATGGCAATATGTCATTTGTCTTTAAAAAATATAATTATTTTTGTTTTCCATATAGTGTGATTTTGTCATTATCAGATTCCACTAGCGTCAGTTAATGCATGGCTTTTAGCAACAGGCCAATAAGAAGAGACGATCTCAAACTTCTGGTTGGAATTTGAGATTCCAATGGTGGAGGTAGTTCAGGTCTGGCGACATGACATGAAGCATCAGAAAGAGGCTAGGGAAGCGATTAATTGCTGGATAACTGTCGGGAGATTCCCCTTACATTTTGATCCTAAAAACACTATCAGGCATAGAGATCTTGACACATCATCATCGACAAATTTGCTGTACGATTTCATTTTAGCAAGAGTGGATCATCATCGTGCAGTCAAACCATAACACATTTTCCCCAACACAGGCAATTGCGGCAAAACAAATAATAGCCACCTTGCTACTGTGGAATCTCGCCTTAATAACATGAGTAGATTTAAAAATTACAAGAAATTTATCGCGGCGGCCTTGAACATTTCTCTTCACCAACTTCGTTATACACCCAGATTTTGTAGACCATTTTGTGATCATTGACATGCATATTTAGTGTTGGCCTAGTATGATCTTTAAATGTAGGTATCGATATTGAAAAGAAAGTGAATGTTGAAATGAAAGTGGCAGGCAGTGTAATGTAGCCTAATTTTTGTGGTTCGCCAACGTTGTTAACCAAGGGCAATCCGAGATCTTATTTTGCCCATGAGATCAATTCTATAGACATTTTCAAATGCCTTATATATATATAAAATACAAAGATAGGGGAAGGGAAATGGTAAGAACATCGTCGCGTTCTCGGCATTCTGTCTTGAAGAGGCATTTGATTTCTCATGAGGGGAGCTGAATCGACACTTTGATCTGCACTTTCATCTATTTTTTTGCGTTCTTTTTTCCTCCCCATTTGATTTCATCAATCGGGCAGTGCCTTCAAATTCGTCGTTTCCTGCCCTGCGCACTGATTTTCTCCCTCTGCCATGCAATGTGAGATGCAAGATCCTTCCAGATTGCTTCCAGACTTCTGGCATTGCTTGTAGCTGTTGGATTTAGGTTCTTATTTGGGACTAATCTCCACTTTTTGATGCCAGAATGAAGGATTCTTTCAAAAAGGGCTTGCCAACGATGAAGATTTACCTTGGCACCAAATCCTAATTTTTCCTTCTTCCTTGACCGCCTATTAGGAGTAGTTTTGAGTGTGCCAGAACACACAAACAGGGCTATGGCGGAGAGACGGAATCAAATCCTTCTTGCATTGCAGTTGTCCTTAGCTATGGTGACCGACGGTGAAGGCGGTGCACTCTCTGATTTTCCTGGAGCTACAACAGAGCCTAGAACACAAATACATGTGTTATGAGCTGAAGCAGGGATCTCCAATCTGTTAACCTATGTGCATGAGTCAAACATGAACCGATTATCAGAGCCTATCTATATTATAGACAAGCAATCCTGAGATAAGACCCACAAAAACATAAGTGCTAACCTGAGATCCCAAAGCCCATCATACAGTGCTCGGCTGGTTAAGGTATCTGGAAAAAAAGATAACCAAGCAAAGTATTTGATTTCTACAGAAACAGATGTTGTGGCGAAGTTCTCACGACCCGAAATAGCCGGAATGGCGAATTTAAAAATAAAGCTTCATCTTCCTCAGATATGTTTCATGTTCCACTCTCTGTTCCGATGCCTAGGCTCTGCCATTGCCACACCTTTCAGATCCGCAGAGATCCGTCACAGCTGTCTGGGTCCTGGGTCGCTGCCATCGCCCATGGTTCGCTATGGCCTTCCCTGAAATTTGGACGGCACACTGAATTATTTTCAATTCAATGGACGGCGGAGATGAGTGCCTCGATGACGAAGAATATGCCAGAAGAATCGTCCCTATGATTTTATATATGTTCAGATAGATGGGGGAAATTAAAAATTGAGAAAGGTGGGAGAAATTCGAATAGGATTCTCCTCATTTTCCTCTTTTTCTCCTTGCAATACAACTATGGCGCTTTGCTTGCATCAAGATCTTGACAATCTTCTCGGGAACCTTACGGCATCCCCACAGGTTAGATATTTTCCTCCTCTTTTGTTTACCCTTGAGTTTTGCTCCGATTCACTCAACAACTATTTTTAATTTGCAGGGAGCTCGTTGGAAAAAGGTTGAGAATGCATGGCCATTTTGATAATTGTTGCTCTAAACTAGTGTATGGAAGAACCCGGCGATCAACAAAGGTAAGGATAGCTGCTTTTTAATTTACCGCTACATTCCAGGTTTCAGTTAAGCTCTGTACTGGCGATGGTATTCCTGCTTTGCATTTGCATTTCCTTTTGGCTCTTTGATGTGAGATATGGAATTAAATCACCAGGAAGTGGCAATTAGGTCATTGTAAAGCCGACCACGAGTTTAGGCAGTTTGCCAATACTAACAGGTAAGGAAAATGATGCGGCCATCTGGGTGCACATTTTGTACCATTTACTATTCATGGATCTGGTGAGTTGGCTTCTGAATTTGTAGAATGTTTGACTAAATGATTATCCAATTATTGCATTGTCTAAGATTTTCCAAGAGCAAACATGAAGTATGATTTTATAATATGAATGTCTCTTTGGGCCAAATGCAAAGGCAAGCCAAAAGCAGTTGAAAGTGATGCTACAGGCCCCAGTTCAAGTTTTTGGTTGCTATGTTAAGCCTAACTGGATATTGCTTTCCACATCTATTATCAAGAAATTGGACTGTTGCTGCTGGGGACACAACCTCATTTGTACTTATGGGATGGCCAGGCAAGCGTATTACGTTTTACATGCAGTTTGGCAATTAGCTTGTGTGTTCCATTGCTTAGCTATCTTACTTAATAGCTCAGACAAGGTAATCATACACTTTTAGTGAAGGCTTTGCTCACAAGTCCAGAAAACAACTGATTTTTTTTTATGCAGGCAGGTGCTTAAGCTAATGGACGAGATTGAGGCTTTGTTTATTCAACATTTTGCACGTAAAAATTGTAAATATGAAGTGTCATGCCTCAGACCAGCACCATAGAAAGCCTCTCATACCATAACATTACTTCTTGGTATCCATATGATTATTGTTTTATGATTTAAGTATAGATAACGGAGGTTAACTATGTATCTTGGCAGTGCAGGGCTTTTTCCAGGATTGTCCATTAGCATTGTTTGCTCATCTAAGTGGTGAGTATACATCTGCCTCAACATTAGCAACAGAGCTCTGCCTGCATGAAATCAATATTTCCAACATTCAGGCAAGTTTGTCACAAAATGAATGGTATATATCTACACATTTTTACATGATTCACCTTTCAATGCAGTATGTTGGCCTTGATAATTCTTCACATGTCCATAATGGTTGGAGTATTTATCTCTGGAGGCAAGCGCAAATTAATGCATTTATTTTTGAACTTACACCTGGAACTGAGTTGCATCATCAAGAAATCTTGGTGATGACTATGGGTCTGACGACAACAATTTTGATTGCTGAAATGGTGATCCATCTAATATAACATGCAAAAGGAAAGCCATCTTTCCTGATTGACTTGATTCCCTTAGCTGTCTCAGGTATGTATTTACTGTTCATGTATGGTATTTCAAATAGAATAGGGAGCAAGAGAATATTGTTGTCAGCTAGCTTCAGCTATCTTACATTGCAAAATGTGGTTAAAAAACAGTTCATCATGGTTCTTAGGAAGTAATGGATATATTTGCAATTGATTTCAAGCATGTTAATCTGTTTTCTCTAGATATAACAATGCATTGAAGGCTGTTATGACTCAGTGACAACGTTCTAATTTCCTTATTGGATTGTATTTTTTTTTTTTGAAGAATATAAGAATATATTAAACCACTAGAATGCGATCAAGTACAATGATAAGTGTGGTGCTAAGAAATGAAGCGCCCATCATGATCCACAATCTGTAGGAATGTCGACCAAATTTCCCGCTTAACTGTGCCAGACAAGCTTGAGACTTGGTACGCCTGCCACAACTTATGCCTCAAGATCGGAACCAACCGAAAAGGGCTAAGCACTGCATTCTGAAAGACCTTCGCTCTCCGTCTTTTCCAAATCAGCCACAAAAGCCAAGCTCTGCATAAATGAAATGCCTGCCGCTTGGCCACTGCCCACCTGCTAGGAAGGACTCCCAAGAGAATCTTCTTCTCGCGATAATGAAGTCCCAAAGAGGGCTCTCACCCGGGACCAAGCTGCCCCTACCTACATTGCATAGGACAAAGCGGTGCTCAATGGTCTCGCCGCCTCCCACATAAAGGGCATGTTTACGCTACACGAGGCTTGAACGTGGACTCGGACATTCACCCCGAGGCTACGGTGCAAGATCTGCCACAAAAGGGTACGGATTTTTAGGAGGAGGCGGAATGTATTCCACGCCCACTTCCACATGGCGGGCCACTTACTCCCCGGAAGCTTAAGTGACCACTTATCCGGCGACAACGTGTCACGGCGCTAGGGAGCCCATAAGCCGATGCTACAAACCGAGATGCATCAAGTTTACTATCGACTTCCAAACGCGATTGACTTGAGAAGACAACCGCAATGGAATAGCATTGGCAATTTTCGCCCAAGTCCAGATGTCCCCACCGCCAGGCCAAATCTCTATCTAAAAACTCCCATGGCCAGATGACCCTCCCAATACCAATCCACGGATGGATGTTACCCTGCAAAGAATCCATCGGCTGAAAGTGCCCGGGTGTAAGGAAGAGGCCAAGGGAGATGCAGAGTCCAAGGGTACCCAGAGAAAGGGCGATGAGGCTACCATACATCCGCTAGGGTCCAATGAAAAGAGAACCTTGACCACCTTCCGGGCCTTCTGGGAGACCCTTAAGAAAAGGCGAAGCATGAGGGAATGGCCACAAATCCTCAAACAGAGCCCACGGCAACCGAGCTAGGAATAGCTGGCTTCCTAAACACAATAGAGTGACGGCGATCGTGCTAACAGAGCCAAACACGGGGATCGGTTGCTCCCGCAACAACCGCCGGATGAATTTCGACACCGGAACCTTCGGTGTGCAACGACACATCAAGCATACCCAAACCCCCTGCCCGTCTGGGACGCACACACTTCCACCATGCGACCTTCACTGTAGCCCCCTCCTCATTCCCTCCCCAAACAAAATTGCGAATGGTGTCATCCAACTCCTTAACCACACCTTCTGGCGCAAGTATGCAGGAGGCTGCGTAAACATGAGTGCTACAGAGCACTGACTTGGCTACCAGAATCCTACCAGCCATGGTGAGTTTACTTCCCCTCCACCAATTCAAATGCTGCTTAAGATTCTGTAATGTCTCCGCCCAAATTGCCCTAGCATTAATGTCCAAGCCAAATGGTATGCCTAACAGTTTGGCAGCTGTGTGTGGCGGTGTTATTGGATTGTATTGCATGTCCTTTACATGGAATACCCTATGGTCTAAAGGACATCGTCGCAGTTCCAGCTACATAACTACTTGGGGTTCAATTATATTTAAAGATCCGATACCCAACGAGGTATTGTTACCCTTCCATTTTAATGTAAAGTGTTTATATAGGTATTTACCTGATCACAAGCATGGTGATTTAAATTGTCTTATTGAGTGCCACTTTGGATTTTTTGTTTGATAGGAAGAAGTGTTTTCCGAAATACACTATGGCTCACACACGAAAGCCAAAGTGTATTCCGGAATACACTTTGGCCCACACACAGGAAACATAGTGTATTCCAGAATACACTTTGGCCCACTCGCGGGAGACTAAGTGTATTCCGGAATACACTTTGGCCCTCACGTAAGAGACAAGTGTATTCCAGAATACAGGTTGGCCCTCAAGCAAGAGACAAAGTGTATTCCGGAATACATTTTGCCTTACAGTGTGAGGGCCGAAGTGTATTCTGGAATACACTTTATCTTACAGTCTTTAAATGATTCTTTCTTGTTGCTTTCCTTTTTAGTTTTCTTCCTTCTAATGTTCGTATTATATTACAGCCAGAAAAATGTCATCACATGTCAAACATGCTTAATGGAGCAGTTAAATGTCGACAGCTGGGAAAGGTGCAAAGAGCTTTACCCTATCGCAACCTCGGACGAAAGGATTATCCAATATGCGCCAAATTTTGAAGACTGGGTATGTTGAATTGTTTTTCATATTGTTGTTCTTCTTGTTACTAAGACGTTTTTTTTGCAGAGCAAAAAGAAAAACAAGGATCTGCCGGAGGGCTTCATGCATCTGGTCAGGACAGCGCGAGAAGAGAGGACGCTGACGGACAGGCGTGTTTTGGACACTGAGCCCTCCGATTACGAACGGTTTACACTGTACGATCAAAATAACCTGTTCTGTATAGTACACAGTGATTGCACCAAATTAGCCGAATCAATAAAGCCCCAAGATTTTACCTTGGTAATAGGGGTAATAGCTGATCTTCCATATGGGTTTAAGCTGAAAGACAGCCGCTACGACGACCAGCCATTTAAAAACTCTGAGTTTAATGCTTTCGTCGACGGTATAAAGCAAATTACCACGGCTAAACATTGGAGACTGGTTGTATTTCACTCAAGCATGCAATCCGGCCTTGTGGAAGCCAGCTTCAAGAATCATTTTGGTTCGCCTGCGCAAGCTGGTTATGAAAATCTGGTTTGGTAAGCACGTATTCTGGAATACACAAGTCCTTTTGTTTTCACTACTTTCTTTTTTTTGTAGTTACAACTGTAGCATTTTTTAAATTCTTGTTCGGAGTTTCTATTCCGGAATACATTTCTTTTGGCTGTACTTAAATCCTTTTTTATTTATTTGTTCCTTAGGTATAAAACAAACATTAATTACCATGGTGGAGGCCCGCGACTGCTGAGTAAGGTCGAATATCTCCATGTGGCGTATTGGAGTTTCGATGGGAAACGTACAATGGAACACTTCAACACAGCGGCGTGCCAGAACTTTTCAAACATGTTGAAGTTTCCAGCTGTGTTACAGAAGCTGCAGGACCCTAGTGCATAAGGAAGAATAGTAAATCACTACCAGAAGCCGCAGAAGCTGATTAACCATCTTTTGGACATGTTCTCACGTCCAGGAGATTGGGTGCTCGATGCATTTTCTGGCTCTGGTACAACTATTGCTTGTGCACTTAAGAAGGGCCGAAATTGTGTAGCTGTTGACATTGATAAGGAGGCTGTACAGTTCATCAAGATGAGACTTTCTGCCTTACCAACTCTACCAGACGAGAATCAAGAGTTGGGGGCAAAGTCTAATTCTGATTTTGCTAAGATGACATCTTCGGAGATACAGCCTCCTTTTACAAGCTCTTTGGAAGACGAAGCTACATTTGCAGAGCTGAAAGAAGTTGCTCTAGCTACAATACTGGAAGCAACCACCAACACAGAAAAGCCTAAGTCACCAGAGAAAGGTGAAACGATAGAGACTGATCAAGCTGAGAGCAGCAAGAAGAATGAAGAAGATTATAATTTAGATCTCTGACGGATTTTTATTGTGACTACTGATTGACATCTATTATTTATTGCCATTATTGGCCATTATTGATATAACACAAAAACAGTAATGAAATTATTATTATTATGTTTACTAAATTTGTGTTTTTTGTACATCCACCTCTATAAAATTACGTACTCATGTCTCAATTCTGCTATTTTCACGTGCTTAACTCCAAAAAACCAAAGTCGTGTCCAAAGAATACCCCAAAAGTAGGCCCAAAAAAAAGTTGATACTTCTGAAACTTTAAACCTCTCTTAAAAAAGCCCAATTTTTGAAGTGACGTGCTTTTTCTAAAGGAATCTTTGAAACGGGAGTGCTGCAACACTCCCGTTTAATTTGCAACCTTGTTGAAGGGAGACATTCTAGAAGACTCTTGTTTCATGCTATTATAGGCAAACTCGACCAAATAAATATAGTCAGCCCATTGTGATTGCTTACTCCACACATAACTTCGTAGCATATCCTCTATAATGCGATTGGTACGCTCTGTCTGACCATCCGTCTGAGGATGATATGTCGTACTCATAGCAAGCTTGGTTTGGATGGTGGCAAAGAAATCTTTCCAGAATGCACTTACGAATTTGGGATCCCTGTCGGATACGATAACTCGTGGCATTCCATGCAATCTGAAGATCTCCTTTGTAAACAGCAAAGCGGTATCGAAGGCTGTATCCGTGGTACGACATGGCAAGAAATGAGCCATTTTCGACAATTTGTCGACCACTACCATCAATGCATCATATCCACGGAGAGTACGTGGAAGGCCCACAATGAAATCCATGGTTATCACTTCCCATTTGGCATTGGGCACATCCAGAGGTTGCAATTCTCCTGGAATCCTTAATTGCTCAGCCTTAGTTTGTTGACACACCTGACACTGCTTAATATATCTGGCAATGTCCTTCTTCATACACGGCCAAAAATAACTGGAGCGGATCTTAAAGTAGGTCTTCATAAAACCTGCATGTCCAGCTATAGGGCTGTTGTGTGTATCATGGAGAATAAGCTTACGTACTCCTGAAGTCTTAGGTACACACAACTTATCTTTGTAATATAACAAATTGCCCTCTTTCTTATACGAACGGAAAGCCTCACGTTCTTTATCTCTGCGTGCCTCCTTAGCCAAACTATCCCACACTTCACGGAACTCACGGATGTGGCCAAGGTCGCTTCTATCGTTTTCGAACTCACTAGTGAGTGTGGAAATTGCGTTACAATGGGTTCGGGTTACCAAGGGATGGCGTGACAACGCATCCGCAACCACATTGTGTTTCCCAGGCTTATACATAATTTCAAAATCATACTCCTTTATAAATTCCATCCATCTTCTCTGACGAAGGTTGAGATTCGGCTGGGTTGATAGATAACGGAGACTCTGATGATCCGTATCAAGTCGAAATCTTCTACCAAGAAGGTAGTGTCTCCATATACGCAGAGCGCGGACAACGATTAACAACTCCTGATCATGGGTAGGGTATCGCTGTTCAGTCTCATTCATTTTCTTTGAATCATAGGCAATAACCCTCCCCCCTCAGTATTGGGACTCCACCGTAGCAATCTTCTTGGCATCCGTTGCTACTAGTTTATCCTTGTCCGGGTCCGGCAATGTGAGGACTGGTGCAGAGGTCAAAGCATCCTTAAGCTTCTGGAAACTTTCCTGGACCTTTGCTTTCCAATGCTCAATCCAATCCTTCACTTTCTCATGCTTCGTAAGATCGGTAAGAGGTGCTGCAATCTTTGCAAAATCCTTAACAAACTTACGGTAATATCCTGCCAATCCCAAAAAGCTTCGGACCTCCGAAACATTACGTGGAATGGGCCAATCCTTGACTGCTTCTATTTTTGCTGGGTCTATAGCAATTCCCTCAGCCGAAATGACATGGCCTAAATAATCCACCTTGGGAGTGGCAAACTTGCACTTAGAGAACTTGGCAAAGAGCTGGTGATCTTAGCTTTTGTAGGGCCAACCGAAGATGTTTCTCATGCTCCTCCAGGGTCTTACTATAGATGAGGATGTCGTCAAAGAAAATAACAACAAAATCATCCAAGTATTGTCGGAAGACATCATTCATTAACCGCATAAAAGTTGCGGGGGCACTAGTTAATCCAAAAGGCATAACGGTAAACTCATAATGCCCATATCTAGTGTGAAAAGCAGACTTATGGATGTCCTCCTCTTTAATTCTTATTCGGTGATATCCGGAGCGTAAGTCAATCTTGGAGAAGTACTTGGCCCCTTGCAACTGGTCCATAAGATCGTCTGCTCTAGGCAAAGCATAGTGATTCTTGATCGTATGCTTGTTGAGCTGCCGATAATCAATACACATCCTCAGGGAGCCATCCTTCTTCTTAACAAAAAGGATAGGAGCGCCAAAAGGCGAAACACTAGGCCGAATGAAGCCTAGGTTTAGTAACTCCTGAAGTTGCTTCTTAAGCTCTGCCAACTCAGGAGGACTCATACGGTACGGGGCCTTACTGGTAGGCTTAGTACCTGGTTCCAAAGCTATCTCACATTCTACCCCTCTGAATGGAGGAAGTTTCTGGATCTCGTCTGGAAAGAGATCGCTAAATTCCCTGAGAAGATTAGCAATGCTCTCTGGCAACGCATCAACTATTTGCTTCTGTTTAGCATCTGACTCAATGGATGCAAGTCTGATGACGCAAAGTAGCTTATCCTTGCGTATAGCCTTATTTAACTGCCTGATGGACATAGACTGCATAATGGGGTTTAATGGATCATTTTTTATAGTTACGCGGGCTCCATTAGCTGCGTTGAAGGTAACCTCCCGTTTTTCGCAGTCTATATTGGCCTTTGCAGATGCCAAGAATTCCATGCCAACAATCAGATCATATTTGCCAATATCCATTAACTCGGCACCCAATGCCACTGGTGCGCCTGGCAGCTCCATTTTGAGGTTAATGCGACGACCATTAGTATGTCTGATCTTACCACTGGCTAAAGTCACAGGTTTCGGTCGGGATCTCAAAGTCTCAAGTTGCAACACCCGGGCCATTCTAGGAGAAGCAAAATTATGTGTACTGCCCGTATCCATAAGAATTATGAAAGGCTTACTGTCTACTTGACCTATAGTGGAAATAACGGCAGGCTGACTTTCAGCATTGCCGGTTTCAATGGCTGCAAAGATATGGGACGCACCGTGAATATACTCGGGAGCCTCCTCGTCGACAGGTGGTGTAGACTCGAGATCGTCCCAATCAAGGTCGGCCATGGCCAGCTGGGCAGTCTGTGTGACATAAGGGCAATTCTGCATGAAGTGCCCGGGCCGCATACACCTGTAACATGCCTTCTCTTTGCGGAGCTGCTCTCGGGCCTCTTTGGGAATAGACTGTAAGAGGTTCCGAACTGAGTTACCGACATTGTTCGGTTTGTCGGGCATGTTGAAGGTGACTTTCTTTTCCTGGCGACCGTAAGAGTTCTGCTGAGAGGGCCCAGGACTTGGTGAACGGGCCTTGTAGGGTGTGTAAGGGCGTGGCTGGGAGTAAGAGGCGGGGCGTTGGTACTGGTTTCTTGGCGTGTCCTCTTCAAGGCTCAATGCCTTAGCCTCAGCCTCTGCAACTGACTTCGGGTCTATGGCTTTAACCATTCGTTTAATCGAGGGAGCCAATCCTTCAATATAGCCCTCCACTGCCCTCTTCTCATTCATACTTGGCACATACAGTCTCAAGCGCATGAATTCATCCATATAGACTTGAACTGACATACCCTTCTGCTCCAACCGGTAAAAAGTCTGTATCTGTTGGCACTTGTGCGCACGGGGCACATAATGCGACTTAAAAGCTTTGGCAAACTTTTTAAACTTGCATCTGCTTCTGTCTAGATGTTTGGCCCTAGCATAGCCTTTCCACCAAATTCTAGCTGCACCTGTAAGGTTGGTGGTGGCAACCTTCCCAGTATCCTTTTCAGTCATCCCATAGGATTTCCCAAACTCCTTCATCTCGTCTAACCAAGACTCGGCATTCAAGCCTCCCCTGGATTTTCCGTCAAACTGAGCCAATTTCCTGTTTTTCCATATACTGGTAATTGCGGTGTCCACGGTCTTGCGGTACTCCTTATCTTTTCAAGCATGGTGACCTGACGACACAGAGGATTGTGAAGATTCAGAGGTGTTGGTCTGTGAAGACGTGTCACTTTCGCTAGAGGAGCTTCTTCGACGCTTGGCATGGTGTCTCATTTGTACAGTCACGGGTGCTGGTGCCGGTGCGGGTGGCTGCTCGGTTGGTGGACTTGGCGGTGGTGGCGGTAACTCGGGTCCAATTTCCGGTGCGAACTGCGGAGGATTTGTGTTTAACACATAGGTCTGCAGCTCTACCAATTGTCTCTTTATCAACAAGAGCTCTTGCTCGGGTGTCAATCTGCCCGCATCCGAGGGGGTGTGCCAAGAAGCATTACGTACACCGTCTATATTGACCATAAGAAGGTATAAGCGGGAGTAATGTGATACCAAGTGTCACAATGAAGGTCATTTTAAATAGTACCACGAAATAGCAATAAGGACAATACAAGAGAATGAAGGAAAGTAACTTTATTAAAAAGCCAAAGTGACAATTACATTGGAGTGTTGTTTTAACAAAAACAAACTTGAGGCTGCACAGTACAAAACTTAAGATTATACATTGGACAATCTTAACCAACACACACTTAGCCATGAAAAGGCTATGGGGATCAGGCCTAGGGCTGAGTGAAAGGGTACAGGATAGAGTAGCGAATACTCTCCCGTACTGCCCTCACTACCTTGTAGCGAGCCCATGCTTGGACGATAACATACTGGTAATCTAACGTAGGATTAACAACGAGCAAATTGAAGAGGTCTCTTAATGCGTAGAAGATCTGCCATAGATGATCATTCGCGTCGGCAAAAGCCTCGTGCTTCGTCATATCCCAATAATTCCAGGAACGACGGAGAGTCTGTTCTAGATGCTCGAAGGCGCGCTCACGGAGGATAGCGACAACTTCAAAGCCCTTAATTGGATCATAGGGCTCTCCTTCTTGTACAGGTTCCTCTGCCTCATAGTCGACATCCCCATCATGCCACTCTACATATTCTTGACCATAGTCTTGCTCTGGAGGTAGCTGATCCTCCCCTCGCAGTGCTTCGGGTATTTCGTTCTCGTTTTCTTCCACCTCATCGTCTGTAAGACGGCAAGAATGAATATACCATATGGACGAATTTTTTATATTCCACACCCTAAAAGTGACAAACAAGTATCATAGGGAACAATTTAATTGTACTCAACGATACAATAATCATAAAACATAAGAAAAGAGCACATATATTATATGATGGCTTAAAAAAAAATGCCAATCAAATATTACATCTATACGCAATACAAAGATTTATACTTGTAAAAGAAGATATCTAAGAACTAGGTTCCTCGTCTTCATCCATAGGCTGAGGAGATGGCCGGTAGCGCATTAGGGTGGTGCTGAGACTAGCAGAAAGGGCGGCCCGAGCTGCTGCCTCCGGTGGTAAACAAGTGGCCAAGGGTGCTGCGACAAGGAGTTGCATACTAGCGCAGCCCGCCACGTCCCCCAAAGCCACTATAGCCAGATCTCGTCGGACCAAAGTGATAGTGGTGGCATGATAATCAATCTTCTTATGGCCCGCCAAGGTGGATAGTGCACGGAGTGCCCACCAAGATGCCTCAGATGAGGGCCCCAAATACTTGGAAAAGAAGAGAACCTCACCTTGTCGGAAGGCAGAAAGGAAAAATCGGGTCAAATGATTACCCATTGCCCTAATCTGTGGATCCTTCGAGGTCTCTGCTTCCTTTTCCAAGTTAACAGGTATCTTCTCCTGCTCTGCTTCTTCTTTGTCATCCTGAAGACTCATCTTGGTATCCCAAAGGTCTTCTTCCTCTTGATCCACCTCCCCCATGGTGATTTGTAATGGCTGAACTGCAGAAGGAGGGCGCATATGAGCCGCAAACTGCTCCTCAGGAGGCTGGGGCGCATCAGTCAATAGGAACTGCCGAAGAGACAAGAGGGTCTCAACGGGCTCAATCTCCTCTGGTTGGAATGCAAACAAACCTTGGACTTGCGGCGGATGCACAACAGGTGTTGTGAAGTCGACGAAGTCATCCTGGCAGTATATTCCGCAAGGTCGTAGAGAACTTCTATCTTTCGCCGACCCCGCATATCGGCGATGACGCGGTAAGCCCACATGATATCCTCCAAGATGAGATACTCTTGATTGTTCAAGCATAGCTAGCTCCTTCCACCTTGCAAAGTCCTGCTCGTCGACGACTTCATTGTCCTCCGGGTCAGGGGGTACTAGTGTGGTAGACTGCTCTGCGGCTATCTGCTCATCCTCAATGTACTGGTCCATGATGATTGCGAGCGCAAATCGAGCCTCAAAGAAAAGCTCACGATCTATGGTGACAACAAGAAGGTCGGTCCCTCGCCTCCTAATGCCCTTAATGACATTCCGGGCGTGGTCATCGCCTCCCAACATCTCCAGCAAGGTGTGGAATTCAAGGTAAAGCCGTTGAAGACACATGCAGGCATGATCTCCTCGCGGTAAAACTGAAGAAAAGCAGCATAGTCGGGGTGCGCCTGCATGTTGTGGATGAGATCCACTTGCTGGAGCAGATGAGGTTAAAGAACATCAAAGGGGACCGCGGGGTCCCAATGCTCACCATCTAGGTACCATTGTTGTAGAGTTGGACGAGCCATGAGAAAGCAGGCGCAAAGGAGGAGGAGGAAACGCTGAAAGCAAAAACGAAAATGAAACCCTAATGGGCCAAAAAGGGGTTTTATACTTTTTGGCACGTTTTTCTAAGTTATAAAAAAAAATTATTATTTATTTAATAATTTACATTTAAATATACAAAAAGTGGCGAAAAGACACAATTTTGATTTTATAACTCCCAAAAAAAAAGATATTTTACATAAAAATAGGCCACAAAATTTTTACAATAAAAAAAAAAAAAAAATTCTAGCAGTCAGCGAAATTCCCCTCGGATCCTTCTCGCGAGCTGGATATCCTTGGGCATTATGGTGACTCTTTTAACATGAATTGCACAGAGATTAGCATCACTCAAGATCTCAATGAGGTAGGCCTCGGCAGCTTCCTGGAGTGCGAGTATAGCAAAAGCCTGAAACCTCAGGTCGGTCTTGAATTCTTGAGCAATTTCCCGGACAAGACGCTGAAAGGGCAGCCGACGTATCAAGGGCTCAGTAGTCTTCTGATACTTACGTATCTCGCGAAGAGCTACTGTGCCCGGTCGGAACCTATGGGGCTTCCTCGGCTTGACAGTTGCCTTAAGCAATGGCAAGGACTTCCCGCCAGCCGACGCTGCGCCGACGTTTTCTTGCCAATTGCAGCGTCCTTCTGCAGTCGGGTCTTGTAACCGACACCTCCCCTTGTGGGTTTCGTAAGCTTCCTCTTCCTATTGCCCCATCTTTCTTCTGATTCCTGCACAACCCGTTGATCTCCCTCCTGATCAACATTTTGATCCGCGCCCTGCTGTGTTTGGGCAACCTCCTCTGCTCTACGGATCCACTCTGTCCCTGCATCCCGGGCCTCCCTGTCCTGGTGCACTTGTATTCGCCTTGCAATCTGCGTATGGTACCGGTCCGTGTGAGCTCGCATGTCGGCTTGCACGAGGTCCATGCGGTCTTGTGTGAAACTAGGTGGAACATTTTCGAAGATAAAGCTATGTAGTTCTTCGTTCCAATAAAAAGGAGGAAGATTGTAATGGTCCCTGTACATAAGCACATGACCTTTACCAAGGTAATAAAAATGGCTAGCTCGCTCTTCTGGGAGGCCGCTAGCTATTTGCTGGAGGTCCTCTATCCTAGCAAGGTGCAAAATTCTTTGGGCCTCAGTTCGGATAAGCTCTACGGGATCCTCCCCTGGGCTCGGCGACGGGTAAAACTTAACAATAGCCCAAGCTTGATCAGGTTGCTCCACAAGAGTGTAAGATTGGTCTGCAGCATTCAGCTTCATAAGGAACCGCTAGGGTACGGTATTCTGCGGTTCTCAGTAAAATGGGTCACGAGCAGGTCTAAAACAGTGTCGACCATGGAGCTATCATCTGAGAGATGGTTTACCAGCACGCTATACAGCTGGAAGACATTCGCCTTCTTTAGGTCTACTGTAAGCTTAAAGCGCGGCATGGTGGCGACCAGCGGGTACTTAGGGATAAGAAGTGGCCGCTTGGGGTAGAATAGGTGGCGCTAGGGTTAGAAGGGAGACGCTAGACGGTTAGGGTAGCAGCTTTTCAAAAAAGAAACACAAATTTGAATCTAAACTTTTATTTTTCAAATCTTTTTTCAAATTTTTTTTTTTAATTTAAAAAAAAAACGGGCGCGTATTTTTATACGCGGGACCGTATGGGTCGCTGCTAGCGTTATACGCCCTTAACTTTTCGAGAAAAACACCTCATCCGATAGCAGCGCCCCTTTTGCTTTTTCGCCTTGCTGTCGCCATTTCGCCCTCGGGTAACGTGCCCCCTAGGGTATTTGGGAGGTGCCCGATCCATTGGAACCATTTTCGCCTTCATCCGAGCTACCTACAAAAAGTTATGGCCCTTCCAAACTTGGGTCCTCCAGTCGCCCTAAACTTCTTAAAGCTTACAATTTATTACATCAACCTAGCACAAAACCAAACATCGAAGAGTTAAACAGTCCAACTAGCTTAAACTCCCACCTAACTACCGAACTAACGAGCTAGGGGTTTGGTCAGTGCTATGATTTCGGGCTACCAAAATCACGGCTCTGATACCACTGTGACGCTCCCAGAACATATACGACACTCGGGCGTATACATACGGGGACTTTCCCCTCCCATGGCAACCAACTTGCCATGAGCAGGTCCCTCCGTCTAACTCGGACCATCTAGGGAAAGATGCTCGAGTGAAGGTCACAGAGGTGTCATTCGGCCCACGCCTTCAATGGGGCTCCTATGTTGCGGAAGCGTCAAGGTTAGCACACAGCATAAATGTATCATAAATATCCACCACGAAGGGTGGCACATCCATCCAACTGATGATAACAGAGAAGATGCATTTAATACTAGGGAAAACACCCCAAAACCCATGGTTCTACCCTGGCTCAGACTCCAGTGAAGATCGACTGACGGCTAGGTCTCAAGAGATCAGCAGACCGAATCTTGGCATGGCGTTGGCTGGCATAGAACATCGGCTAGGGTTGTCCACTCCATCCGCCCCTCCTGTGCACACTTTGCAGATGAGTCGAATCATGCTATGGCATCACTATAGCCTTCCGGAGACGCAGACTCAAGGTACCACCCTTCAAGTCTACTCCAGGTTACATCTCCCTAGTCCGATGAGGCAGGTCGGGGAAGTGTCCCCTTCCAGGATCGCAGCGGTTCCATGGGTGAGCTAGAGAATACGTGCCGCATCAGCGACCCTCGCATCCGTATTCGACCTACTCCCCTAACTTTATCATCAAAGTGCAGGATGCCCCATACGGGTCACACCTCTGCACCCAGGGAGTGTTAGACCCATACCCGGCCCTCTACGTGACCGGCTATCAGGCCTAGCCCAGCGAGGGAGTCTCGGGAGCCTTTTTATGTTGGGTGCAAGACCCCACCCCACTTCACCCGCCGCGTCCCTTCTCTGGTGCTGAGCAATTCCATAGCATCCACGGCTCGGTGGTCTCTTGTGCACAGCCGCATTCATCGGGTACCGTGGAAACTACCTTGTTTGGGGTCGGGTTCGAACTCCCGCAAGAGAAAGACTCGGAGGACCCGAGGATCTAACAGGAGAATCCGGGGGACTATGTCACGCGGGATTTGCAAGAAGAGAACAAGAAGAAGAAAACAGAACAAAAGAGGATAATGAGAGGAAAATGATAAGCTTCCTTGATATTAATGATGAACATACATGAGCTCTCACAATCGAGAGAAAACTGAAGTGAGACAAGACTCAAAACTCATCTAAAAACTCATGTGCTAGCTCTACTCATATATATAGTACAATGGCCTTTGGCCCAATATAGACACTCGACCGATCTGCGGTGCTTGGAAGCTCCCTCGGAAGGAGGCCTAATTTGCAGGAATTTGGCGGTGCTCTTTGAAGTGCCTAGAATCACGCTGACGCCGAGCAGTGGGACGGGCCGCCACTTGTCCGAAGGGCGCTTTCTTGTTGACAGACCCTGTGCTTTGACCGCTGCGGGTCCGCTGTTTGGTCTTCGGCCGAGCCTTTGATGGCTGACCCGGGCTGATCGTGGATCCTTGTTCTTGACCTGGTCCGTCAGATGCATGAATAGTCCTGCATGGGAGGCATTGGACTAACACTCCCCACCAAACGACACTCGCTGTGAAGAAAAGGAGGAAGTGTTTTGAGGGGGAAGCCATCGCCTGCGAAAGTGATCCTCACGGAGGAGGACGGCACCATTATGGTAAGTGCCAATGAGATCCCCGGCATATTTGAAGAGCAGGAGGAGTGGTGAGCCCAAGGGCGTGGATCAGCATCAATGAGAAAATGAGAGCGCACCATGTCTTCAAGGGCAGCATGGGCTTCAGAAGAAACAAACTGGCACTCCATGAGTAGGCAGGTCTCGAGACCGAAGGCACTGACGCTCGCATTCGGATTGCAGTGAAAGATGGGACGCTGCCGATTTAAAGAGCTGACCAGGATGCATTTGAGAGCAAAAGTACGTAAATCAGCTTCGGCGGGATTGAAGGATCTGGTGAGGTGGCGGCATTCTGCAAGAAGGTGTCAAGACCATGAAGAGCATCAGCAGGGCGTTGCCAACCACGCTCATTGGCAATATAGATCCAATTTGTAGTGTTATCAAGGGTGGCACCATCCTCCCAATTGGAGCGGCCGAACAAAACGGGGATCCCAATCGGAGATCCGCCGAGATCCGGCGCGAGTCCATCCAAAGATGGCCATCCATGACCTTGGTCCAAAAGGGGAGACGCCAATCGAGGTGAGGGAACTGGGGCATGGAGGGACACCCGGGGAAGCATAGGGGGAGAGGGGACCATGCCCGTATGCATTGGCCGAGCGCCTCCCCCAATTCACTGGACAAGGGCCGGATCAAGAGCTTTGCACCAATGGTCCCAAACGTAAGGAGGAGTCGAGAGTTTACGGGGAGGGCTATCCCAACCCGTGGGGGGCCCGTCTTGCTATCCGTAAGAGCACGCAGATTGATTGTAACCAGCCGTGTCGATATAAACTTGTGCAAAGGGAAGATCCCGGGATGTCCCGTGATACTTCCTTATCTATTATTGCGCTTCAGCCTTGCCTTGAGAGGCAAATGATGAGCAAGCTCGTGCATGTACTCTTGATGAAGAGCGTGGTGTCCGATCATGATCGAACATTGATGGGGGGTTGTTATCCAAAAGCAACCATTGAAGTGTGGGATCACCATGAAAGTTTCGATGTGGCCCATCTCGAAATTTGTCCCGTATCGGCCCGGATAGAAATCATGAAAATGTACGCCATTGGCTGAACAACTCAAGGTGATCATATCCAGGGATCATCACGTTGAATGAGATCAAAGACTAAAAGGGGCGAGAATAAACCTTTGTCTTCAAGCGAAAGGTCCGCCAGATCCGAAGAAAATCTCGGCAGCGGCGCAGGGGAACATCAACAGACCATCACCGTATGCCACGGGAAGAAAGAGGTGGCGGCGGGCAACCACATAATCCGATAACCGGAAGGAATAGGGAAGTCAACAAAGGTTGAGAGCAATGGTAACATAGCCTTCAAGTTTGATTCGAGCCTCACCGCCAGACCGAATAGCTTGTCAGAGCCGTTGTTCGAGGTCATGGATCCTGCTCCTTTCTAACGGCATGGATCGGGTCACGGACCCGCTTTCGAAGTCGTGGCATGTGAGGAGGATTGCCCTGTACATTGAGTCGGGGCACGGAAATCTGGGCCATCAAGAATCGTTTCTTCAACCTCCGTAGCCCGATCTTGAAGGGATGTAGCTGAGAGGTCCGCGTGGAAAGCCGAAAGCCCGCCAAAGAGGCAATTTGAGCCGCCACGCCAGAAGGTCTTGGGCTTGAGTGTTGTAATTTCGAGAGAGTTCAGATACGCCGCGGTCCAGCTTTGGCAATGTCTTTATCCTTGTCAACCAAGAGAGTCTCTTGCCTTGACCTGCCCAATAATTCCCTGAATGGTGGTTCGCAATTGAGCTCCGGCCTGATCGGCAAGCAGACTATTCTGATTTTGGGCAGCCTTTTAGATCCTCAATGGGCTTGTAAAAACCTCGCGGCTTGTCTTGAAGCTGGGTCTCCTAGAGTATGAACTTGGCGTGGTAGCAGCTTGAAGGTCAGCGTGAACCGCGTCCCGAGGCCTCCATGGCCGTTTGAACCCCATTCATGAGAGCTTCTTGGGATTCTTTGTAACTTGAGCAGCAGCACTTGAACATCCCGGCCGATATTGATACAACGGTACCGGGCGAGGGTGCTGGAGGTGGTGGAGCCCGGTTGCTGCCTTGTTTGTGACGCTTTTGGGAGACATGGTGAGAACTAGAGTGCTTGGTTTCGTAGAGAGGAAGAGGAGACAAAGGACACGCGCAGGCCAAGGTTGACATGACCGGTAAGAAGAAGGGCGTGAAGTGCCAACTTGGTGAGTTTGAGGAAGGGACTGCTGAGTGGAATCATGAGAATTAGGAGGTGTTGGAGGAAAGTAATGACGGGATGATGGCTTGAAGATGGCCACCCAACCGAGACTTCAGAGATAGAAGAGGGGCAGCCCTAAGACGGTCGACCTCTTGAAGAAGGCGGTAGAACAACAATTGGGGCCAATCAATGTGGTGGTTGGAGCGGATAGCAAATTGATCACCAAATTATAGAAAGGCTTATTGACATGGGTGTTCTTGATAGAATACCCTAGGAACTTTCGCCACGTAAACTTAACAAAAGTTTCATGGGTCTTGTCAATATTTGTCGCTGGCGATGCATGTTAAAGCTTTGATAGCGGGGAGCACCAAACTCGACATCGGAGATCCCGTAAGGCAGCCCAAGATAAACAAGGGGTTTGCAAAGGAATATGGAATACCTCAGAAATAAGGTCTTTGGGTCAGCAAAATGGTGGTGCCATCGACCACAAAAGAGCGCATCCATTCGGCCGTTGACGATGTGAGCCGATGAACCGCCTCAATTGGTCCGATGTGGAGCCGGAGTTCCATTTGTGAGAATGCAGAAAGCTTTCGGCATGCTCCGCGACTTCATGATTTGGGCCAACAAGTGCTTCACCTAAAAAAGTGGGGCCAAGAAGGATACCGACTAAAAGAGCCGGTTCCCCGAGCAAGAGTTTGAAGTGTAGGAAATTTTGGTGCAGCCATGGCAAAGAGCTTCTAAAAGAATGGTGATGCAAAGGCGGAGAGCGAGAGAATGGAGGACTAAGGCCAGAGAGACTAAAAGGTTTAGGGCGCAAAATGGAGGCTTAAGGGGCATGATGAGGGCTTAAACCGCACTGCTGATGATGCCAGTGGCTTATAGATGCTAAGGAGGCGATTGAAAAGCAAAATTTTGGCTAAGTCCCCAAACAGTAAAGGGAGAAGCAAGGAACGGTGGAGATGAGACGTGAGAGAATGATCGGATGGGACAGGTGGCCAAAGGACGCACATTAATAGTTGACGGGCGTGAAAAGAAGAAATGGTATTTAATGCTGGCAACTCGAAGTGGGATATCATTAAAACGAATGTGTCAGAAGGTACCATGGCTAGATATGCGGCGGGAGAAAAGATTCTCATTTTAGAAATAGCCTTGCATTGCAAACACGTTGGCGAATTTTCTGATTGGTCCACGTCGACAAAGAGTTCCTCGGTTGGCTATATAAGACGAACCGGGAGTGAAGCGAAGACATCCGATGGCGCTCAGTATGTCTGCTGCTGGTTTGCATGATAACTGCACTATGCCTTCAAACTGTTTGGAGTGGATTACCTGCAAGATGGATTGTCTGGACCTCTGGCGCTGCCACAACCGTGGCATGGCGATGGACGGGTGGTGTGCCAGGATGGCTGAGCATCCCGATCCGAAGACCAACGGGGATGGAGGTGATTCGCACCTTTCGGGACCCGAGCATAATCTCTACCACATCTGCGTGTCGCCTGCGCTCCCAACCCGGAGTAGAGGGTTTTTCTTCTTAGGACGTAGTAGATAGGGCTCGAGCCCGTTTTTTGTATATAGGCGTGCCCATATGAAATAGGCGGGCTGTGCCCACATTTTGTAAAAAATCCACCTATAATATGCGGTTGGTTTAGTCACTATCCGTTGTGTTTGTGTCGGGAACAAAGATCCGTTTGTTGATTTTCACTTTTACGGGTATGAAATGTTTTGAGGCTTAAAGCCATTAACCGAGTTCCATCTGTAGGTAATGGAGTTCCATCTAATTTTGTACCGAGAATCATAAAGAAGAAAACTTCTTTGAATGGTTGCACCACTTGAACAATTTGATAAGGGCCAAGCCATCGAAACTTTAGCTTACAATAAGTTTGAGAAAATTTTTTTGTATAGAGAATCATAAAGAAGAACCAAATCTCCTTCTTTGAATGTTTTTGTCTTCAGACGTTTATCATGTAAAGATTTTTGCAATTGTTGTCCATGAAGAACACGAATATAAGCATCCCTTCGAAGTTCATCCAACTGTTCCAATTGATAAACCCTTTCTTTGAGTGCAGCAGGCGGATTATGGGCGGTAGCCAGTTTAAAACGGAGAGTTGGAAGGATGTATTCAAACGGCATGAGAGCTTCTTGACCATAAACCAATTTGAAAGAAGTGTGTCCTGTAGCTATTTTGAAACAAGTATTGTAAGCCCAAAGAACAGTAGGAAGCTTGGTTTGCCAGTCAGTGCGAGAAGCGTCACAAATTTTCTTGAGAATTGTGACCAGAGTTTTGTTGGTGCTTTCAGCCAAACCGTTCCCTTGAGGATAGTAAGGTGTGCTCTTGTGATGATGTATCAGTAGATAATCCGTCAGTTCCTTGATGGTATGATTGATAAAATGGACACCACGATCACTGACCAGCTCAGGTGGGGCGGTTTAATCGCGTGATGATTTGTTGATAGATGACCTTTGCCGTGTGCTTGCCGCCGGTGTTGTCTCCGGAAGTGCTCAAGCTTCCGCCCATTTGGTAGCGAGTCGGTGAGAACGAATGTAGCTGCACGGGTGTGCCGCAGCAGAGGATCGATGGGTCCCACAAAATCCATTCCCCATTTGCTGAAGGAAAGTGGGCGTGGCGACGGGCGCCAAGGGAAGAGCCGCCACGGGCGTGGGCCGCCCCACATGCCGGGCAAGCATCACACGCGGCGGGCATGGGCGGAGCGCCTTTGAAGAGCGTGGGCCAAAAATAACCAGAAGAAGGATTTTATGCGTCCGTGGTGTCACCATGAAAATGACCACCACCAAGCCCTTCATGGGCTTCTCGAACAATATCTGGGACCTCATGAGGGAGAACACGGCGTCCGGGGACGGTATCCTTACCCTTTTTGTAAAGATGGCCTTAAACCATGGTGTAGTCATGGACTTCACCGGAGAAATTGATGTCGCCGGGATTGTCGCTTGGCTTGAGAGAGCTGGGCGCCCTCCGGTGGAAGAGCACCGTGAGGAGATAATGCTGAAAGTCATGGAACCAATGTGGTGTTGCCGTGACCGAGAAAGAGTTGAGCCGTGAAAGGCGCTCGAGACTCCAAAGTGGAGGGATCATCCGTGGATGCGTGAAAGATAATCCGGGACAACATGAGATTTGCCCGCCTTTGTGAACAATTTCAAAAGGTGCAAATTCTTGCGGAATGAGGACCCAACGAGCAATGCGCCCGTGGGCGTGGATTTATTGATCAAATAAAGAAGTGCTTGGTGGTCAACAAAGAATTTGATCCGACCGCCCAAAAGATAGTGACGAAGCGTTGGACACGAGAAAATTAAACCCAAGGCTTCACGCGTGGGGCGAAAGTAGTTGCGCCGAAGAGAATTGAGTTTCCGGGTCGGGCGATCTGTTTGGTTTGTCACAGCGCATCATATTCTTGAGAAAGAACAGCCCAATAGCAAACGCCGACACATCTACATGGGCGAAAGGGCTTGTCCCATTGAGGAGGAACAAGAACCGGGCCCGAGTAAGCAAGAGCTTCAACCGTTGGAAAGCAAAGATCCGCACGGGAATTCCAAGCCCGTGGATTCATCACCCGTGGAGTTTATGAATGGGATGCGCAATGGCCGCAAGTCCAGGAATGAAGGTAGAGTAATAATTGACCTTACCCAGGAAAGAGCGTGTCTCCTTGATATTGGCTGGTGCTTGAGCCTTGAGCACACAACTGACAGGATCCGTGGTGATACCTGCTTTGCTGACTATGTGTCCTAACAGAACACCTGAAGTGACGCAAAAGGTGCATTTCTCCGGATTGAGACTAATGCTGGGACTCATCACATTTGGAAAAGACGAAGTTCCAATTTATCCAAATGGTCAGCCATGGAACTGTAGGCAGAGAACTCATCTTGAAAAATTTGTAAGAAGGGATTTTCCTTCATAAAATCATGAAAAACTGAGAGCATGATGCATTGAAACGTGGATGGAGAGTTTGATAATCCAAAAGGAACCACCTTGTAGGCAAAAAGACTTACCACGGGTGGTGAAAGTAGTCTTGAGTTGATCAAATTCTTTGATTGAGATCTGATTGTAGCCAGAAAAACCATCCATGAAGGAGTACATCTCATGGCCAGCAACCTCTTCCAGAACCTGGTCTGTAAAGGGAAGTGGAAAATGATCATGCTCGGGCTCTGATTGAGTTTTTTGGTAGTCCCGCAAACACGGATCTTTCCATTGTGTTTGAGTGCAATGACGATGGGGCTCACCCATTCGTAATGTTTGACCTCATAGATCAAACCCGCAGACAAGGAGTTTGTCAATTTCGCCTTTTGATCCATCACGGTAATTGGGGTTGAGCCGTCTGCATCGTCGTTGCTATAGGGGACGTGCATCGATTTGGTAGGAATGGTGAGTTCCCCAAGGTTTTGTTGATTCCCGAAGGTCTCAGAGCTCCTCGAAAAATGTGTTTGAACTTTTTGAAGAGCGTGGCGGCCCCGGGTGACGATAGGGTGTCGGAAGATTTGCAAAGAATGCGACAGCCGATTGTTGCCGACGCCCACAATCTCGACTTCGTGAGTCCGAATATGTGGGATAACTTCCATGTCTTGGACAATATGAGCAGGAGGTTGTAACATGACGGGATCATTGGCACTCGCGTGGTGAAAAAAGAGAGGTTGCCGAAGTTTCATCGCTGCAGGTTGCTTCATGACAAAGCGTGTACATCTACGGGAGCTGCAGGGAGGTTCAAAGATTGAAAAGTGATCAACACGTTGGATGCGATTGCAAGGAGCCAGGTAAAGGTCAAGCAAAGCAGCCACAGCCTGGTCCTGGTCAAGAGTCATTTCTCCCCAAGGATCAGCATATTCGGGGTAGGATGACAGAGGCAGACTCGCAGGTGGAGCCTGAACATGATAGATATTCTTGGCGTCCTCAGAATCTGTGTCAGAGAGAGAGGGTTCAGCATGGTCAACAGAAATGATCTTGCCTGTTTCCAAGTCCATGGTGGCATTGAGGTGACCATCGGTGATGACTAACTGATCCGTGGCCCAGTAATGGATACTCTTGGCCTGGCGGAGAAAAGGTCTGCCGACCAACATTTCATAATCACCTGGATCTTCTCCAGCCTTCCAAACACCAAATTCCAAGGGGAATCGGAGATCACCAATGTTGATGTGAAGAAGAGGTGGACGCCTTTGAGGTCGCGTGATATGGCCATTAGCCAATTTGATGTCATATGGGGCACGATAGAGTTGTTTGATGCCCATTTGTTTGCGGAGTTTATCCGTGATGAGATTGACCGCACTACCTCCGTCAATTTGAACATGATTGACTTGTTGATTGCCCACCGTGGCATGTACCATGGGTGTAGAGGTAGCAACAGCCCCAACCAAAACAGTCGGGAGTGGTAACTGGTCCTTGAGAGCAGGACAGAGTTTCAAAATTGTTGCCAAACTTAAGGGAATTTTGATTTTTGCTAGCTCCTCTTGGAGTTCCAGAGGCACATGAGAAAAAGGATCTGCTGGATCCACAGGTGCCGGAGTGCGTGGTAGCGAAGCAGCAACTTCTTTGAGTAGGTCAACCTCAGCAGCAATATTGGGATATGTCTGAGAGCGTGGAGGTTGAGATGTGGAAGGTGGATCTTGTCGTTATTGAGCTCTGGTGGTGGCATGAACATTAGCCAACGTGCGGCCTTCAGCAGCTTGCATGAGGTTCAAAATGCTTTGGCGAACTTTAGGCATGACATGCGGCATGAGTTTCTCCAAGTCAGGTGCAAAGTGAACCTTTTTTTCCTCTTCATGAGGAATGGTGTCGACCGCAAAAAAAAGTTGCGTGCCATTAGGAATAATGGTTAAGGGCGTGATGCCCCGGTTCCGGCGTGGAAACCAAACCAACCCAATTTTGGCCGGATCGGAGGATTAAGAGCCCGAAAAATTTCTTCCCCGGCTTGTTGATCCATCTGAGGTTGATTGGCGGAGCTGGTTGATAGCGCGATTGCCGAGGGGCCAGGAGGTGGCTTCCCAAGAACAGACGCTGGCCTTGTTTGCCGTTGGCAATCGAGTTGGTAAGCCGTGAGGCGGACCGATGTGGTCCGATTGGTGCCAGGAAGCTGCACCTGAACTTGTGGAAGTTGAGGACACGTGGTGGTGGTGTGACCCCATTCTTGACAGTGATAACACTGAGCTTTAGAAGGGTCAAAAGGAGGACATGTGTTGGGTCCCCGTTGTTGCTCCTGTTGCTGATAGAGTTGATTGGGTTGTGCCTGCTGTGGTGGCTGATGATATTGCGATTGTTGCTGAGGTGTTGTTTGCACTTGATAAACCAGTTTGTTGCGGAAAGGTGTAGGATGAGTGCGAGTGCACTCTTCCGTGGCATGATTGCACATGTTGCATCTTTTACAATGAGGCGGGCCATTGGTGGAGTTGCACTCATTCGCCAAGTGGCCTTGATTGTTTCCAGTGGCTTTTGTTGGACATGAGCCATTGATGAGGAGAGCCACGCAGGGTGGTGAAAAAGATGTGGAATTTCAGTTGAGGTTGTGCATGACCATTCAGGACAGCCAGAGCCTCAAATTCTTCCATGTGGGCCTGAGCACTTTGGTCTAAGGGTTTGCCTTTCGTGTTGCCAAAGGTAGGATAAGTCAGCTTAAGGGTCTGAAAGGTAGAGGTGAAAGTGCTTGGCTGGACAGGAACTGGATAGGGATTATATTGAGGTGGAGTTGGTGGTGGCATGGTGCCTGAAGGACCCTGATGACGGGGTGACTGCGGGGGAGGTACTGAAGGTGCCTGAGCATTGGTTTTGAGGTCAGTAAGGTTGTAAACAGGAAGAGCGGTGGTAAAGGTGGGGAAGGGAAATTCCTGGGGAGGTGCAAAAGAGACATGTGGATATCCCTGCCCACCCGGGGGAGATGATGGTTGTGAAGGCAGCTGTATGGCCGTAAGAATGATGGATGTAGGCATGTTCGGGGGTATGAAAGTAAGGTTGAGAAGGTTGAGCCTGATAGGGCTCCTGATAGTGATGAGGTGACCGAGGCCGTGGAGCAATGTTTGCACGCTTTGAGGCGGGAATTTGGACGAGACATGACACGAGGGGTGGGTGGCGCCGACCGAGCCCTAGACCTAATGTGGCCTCCCTCAATGTCATAAGCGTGATCCATACATGTCGCTGTAACGCCTTCTTCGATGATGGCGCTTCCAAGCGAGACCGTCGCTGGAAAGGAGTTCTTTCCGGGCGGAAGTTTCGAACAAACATGGCTGCATGTAAGAAAGGAAAAGCGAATCCACCCGGCAACGGGGCGCGGTGTTTGGGGTGCAGGTTCGGGAACTCCCGCAAGACCCTCCGGAGGACCCGAGGATCTAACAGAGAATCCTGGGACTATGTCACGCGGGATTTGTAAGAAGAGAACAAGAAGAAGAAACAGAACAAAAGAGGATAATGAGAGGAAAAAAATGATAAGCTTCCTTGATATCAATGATGAACATACATGAGCTCTCACAATCGAGAGAAAACTGAAGTGAGACAAGACTCAAAACTCATCTAAAAAACTCATGTGCTAGCTCTACTCATATATATAGTACAATGGCCTTTGGCCCAATATAGACACTCGGACGATCTCGGTGCGACTCTCGGAAGGAGGCCCGACGGCAGGAATGCCGGCGGTGCCTCTTGAAGTGTCTAGAATCACGCCGGACGCCGGGATCTGGTGATGGATTCGCCGCCACTTGTCCGAGCGGGCCTCTTGTTGACGGACGCAGGCTTTGACTGCGTGGTCTGCTGCTTGGTCTTCTGCTGAGCCTTTGATGGCTGACCCGTGGCTGACTGTGGATCCTTGTTCTTGACCTGGTCCGTCGTATGCATGAATAGTCCTGTACCAGGAGGCACAGGACTAACAACTACTAGGAGCATACTAAGAGCATAAGGCCCGGAGGTCTCTACCCCCCTTTAATCCCTGCTTTATGGAAGGCTAACAGAGATACTACCATAGATTCATCCATCCATACATAACAAAGCATAATCCATAATTGAAACATAATCCTAAGTATCAGAGAAGGGTTAATCCTAAACAAAGACAACCAGAGAAGACTGACTAAGGCGCTAGCCCTAGAGATATCAAGCTAGTCTATCCACTAACCCGAATTTCTGCTAGATCCATTATCATGTGGCATCTCCATCTTCAAGCAACTTGGGCGCTCAACAGCTCCTCCTCTTTGTTCGATTTGGGGGTCCAAATGGGATAGGGATCCAATTTGATACCCCAAGTTAGATTCTCCTACTGGCCAATCGAATTTGGCCAGGTGGCACCTTCCTAATTAATCAAATATCCTAACTTAATTAACTTAATTAAGTTAATTAGATAATGCTTCCTTATTTATAGGTAATTAACCTTTAATGACCCCTTTATTAATTTAGCATAGCTAAATTAATCCCTTTAGGTCAACCCGAGGTTAAAATACCCATGGTGGCGTATCTTTACTGTGTGACGTGTCAGTATATTTATACGTATACCGTATAAATACGGGGAACGTCACAATGGATGCTGCCAATGTGGCATGACGTAAAAATACTATCTATCTATCTATCTATCATAGTAGTTTTGGCGTTAGATTATTTGCTCTTAAATTCTTTATTCTCTGACCAAGTGCCAGGGAAATTAGAAAATTAGATATGCCTTATAATTCATAGATTGAAATAGGACTGTTTGTGGTCGGAGAAGGAGAAATGCTAGTTTGAAAGTAAATGAAGCTATGCATTAAAGCAAGAGGTGCAAAGAATCTTACTTGCCATATTCTTGGATTCAAACATATGTCTTCCATAGTAGTTTTGTTCGATTGTTTGCTCTTAAATTCTTTATTCTCTGACCAAGTGCCAGGGAAATTAGAAAATTAGATATGCCTTATAATTCATAGATTGAAATAGGACTGTTTGTGGTCGGAGAAGGAGAAAATGCTAGTTTGAAAGTAAATGAAGCTATGCATTAAAGCAAGAGGTGCAGAGAATCTTACTTGCCATAGCCCCCATTGTTATTTGCTGCTGAATGTCATCATGAAAAAAGAACAAAAAATCAAATGCCTCGCGCTTGCCGGAACTTCTGCTTGCACAGAGATCTGGCTATCTTCCCTAAAGAGGCCGCAGCTTAAGAAAGTGCCCATAGGTTCAATGACCCACAGAGAAAGAGGGATGGAAGTTCCATTTTTCGAATTTGCTACGAATTGTTTTCCCTTTCTCTTATAACATCATAACATACAAAAAAGGGAGTGTTGACTTCATCACATAGAAGAGAAAATAAATTTAATAAGGAGGGCTTCTTTTCAAAATGTTTGATTGCTATGTGTTTAGCATCATCCTGTCAATTCTATGCTACAATTATGCCAGCGCACCAGAGTTTACTTCTGTTTTCAAGATACCCCCATTGTTAGCACATGATCACCATGATTCTATAGCTGTACATGGATATAGAGCAATTTCGTCAGTTCTAAGAAGAAAACAAGTAGTGCCAGAAGCAAAGCAATAACATGTACCAGTATCCCCATGGACAGAGTTTTTAGTTAGGGCATCGCACTGCCAGATGAAGGTCAAAATCAAGCACAAGAAAGAAACGACATTGCAACTGCAGAACATGCCCAATTAATCATTTTGCTTGCACAACTATGTAAAACAAGAATGTTACTAAACAAGATCTCATCAGGATTCATGCATCTTTGTATCATACCATCAAATCATTTGAGAGCTACAAGGCCTTCCCCATATTGGGCATATTCTAACAAACTCCCATATCTTGTGTACATAAGAATAATGTTGTTGCCTCGGATTATATCTGATAGGAGCCCTCCTGTAATGATTCTGTCATGAATGAGCCTTCCCTGCTGAAGCAAAGACGCCATTATGCATGATGTTAGGATGGCAATATAAAAATACTTATCATTTGCAACACCTGTCAATTGCATCATGTTAAAAAACTCAAGAGTAGACTTACCTTGCTCTGTAGCATTTGCAGAAAGAATGGCACTTCATGTATATGTGATTGGTTTTGCAACCTTACAAAGAGCTTGATTTGCCTCAATCAAAATTCCATGGTGAATAAACACGAAAATTTTATAATCGGCCAAAATGGTTTGGTTACTTTTTATAGAAATTACATGTTTAGATTGGTTACTTTTCATAAAAATTACATGTGGGTCAAAGCATGGAGGTGGGGGACACTTTTTGTGTCAACGACAGGTGCTTTCTGGAGCTATTTTCTTTGTATTTTTAAAAAAATATTTTTCTTTTATTTTTTTGATATTTTCCCTGAAACGCATTCATATTACGCCTTGGAATACAAAATTTCAGCTTCATCAGAGTTATAGAAAAAAAGATAAAAATAAGTAAAATTTCCCACATTAGGTGCTTAGGGGGTGCTTAGCTGGCGCAAAAATGCCCCCCGACTCCATGCTTTGACCCATGTTTAGATAATGTTCTTTTGCCTAATTTTTCTAACAATCTCGTTCTATTTTATTTCTACATTTGGAGATTTTGATTGAAATGGCAATGAACGTGTTCACATGTACGAACATGTTATTGTGGTATGGATTTGTGGAGTGTATGAAATGTGAAAATATATTGTTGACTAATATTTCACTTAGACATATGAAAACTTCAGAATTAAGCAGGAATGTTACGTATTTGAAGTACAAAATTCATGAGTGCTCGTAGCTCATGTGTAGTAGCATGAAACTGCCATGGTCTTGTTGATTTTGTAAAACATCGGCTTTCATTTTTCCACGCTTGGCAAGTACAAAATTCATGAGTGGTCCTAGCTGACGTATAGTAGCGTGAAACTGCCATGATCTGTTGATTTTGTAAAACATCGGCTGTCATATTTTTTTCCTACGCTTTAAGTACCAGTATTTCTTAGAACTGGATGGGTTGCTCTGTAAGTTGTTGTATCCATGCGTTATTGTGTTTAATTTTGCAATGTAAATTTTCTCTAGCTTGTTTGCCTCTTTTTTGTCTTGTGTTTGATGGAGTATTTCCAATTTGAAATTGTCTATTGCTGGATGATAGAGAGTTGCGTCGTGAATCATTTTCATGTTTGGTTTTTTTAGGTGTTGGAAAAATCTTTTTGTTGGATGCTTGGATTGGCCAATATACATTTTGTTTATTTCGTATGCAGGTTATCTTGTATATTTTGATTGGATTGTCTTCTTTTGATGGTTTTGCACTTGTTTCAATATGAGTTAGTTTTGTCATGTGTGTAATATATTTTATTGGCCTTACAACATTAAACCTTCGTCTAAGGTAGTTTAATTGTTAAATGTTAGGTGTTTTTATGATGGATGTATATTAGCCACTATAGATTGTATATTTAAAAGCAAGCTTTCTTTGAATTGGAGTATCAATTGTCTTTTAAGCTAAAATTTCAATTACGCTGAATGTTTCCTCTTGGGAAGAATTCTATGTTGCCATATAGTTCTAACGCCAGATTGCTATCCAATATATGGGTGACCTTCTCAATTGTCATGGGGTTGTTTTCTTTGTGGTCATGGTTGCATGATCCCATCATTTTCTCCATCAGTTTTTGTGCAGCTGGCCTTTTCAAGCGTAGGCATGCTGGGATCCTAACGTTGTAGCCAAAATGTAGGATGCTCATTTGATATGAGTTTAGTCCGTTAGATATTTTCTTGAGAAGCTCGTTACTTTGCATCATCAGCAACAACATTGTTTGCTTTTAGAAAATACTTCAAGAAACCTGGGTTTTAACAAACGAAGAGTTTTAGCAAGAAAACTTGTAGCTAATGGTTACCTTGAAGTCTTATAATTGACTAACTGAACCATATAACAAATCAATTTGAAATCAGCTTAACCGATGACATAAGGGAACTAGAACGCAATGAATTTTTGAAATTTTTCATTAAGATGATGTTTGAAGTTTGTTGGTCAGGACATCCCTAAGAACCCTAAAATTCTTTCTTCCACGAACCCTAAAGTAAAGGGTCTCGATACTTGCATGTATTTTTGCATGTATTTTTGTTTTGTATTTTTGTTTTGTATTTTTGGGAGTAAAAGAGATAAGCTATTTGTGAAGGAATAAATATGCAATGCAAAACCATTGTAAAACCATAGATAATATGCCATTGAAATATGCATGCACTCTAAATGTACTGATTAGTATGCCTCGTGCAATACGCCCATGAAATCATATGAAAACCATGCCAAAAAGCGTATAAAATCATAAAAAAAAACCCCCTGTTATTTTGCTACATATTTGGAAGCATGTCTTCCAAGAATGGGACAATCATTTTTACAGAACTTGTAAGCTATTTATTGGGTTTATGCATGGATACCTATGGATATGCATCTGCTCAAGGCTGCTCAATGTTACGATGATATAAACCAGCAACTTGTTTATTTTTAGCTTCTGCAGGATCTTCATTGTTGTCCCTTTGGAAGTCGTTCCTGTAGTTTCTTGCTATTTCTTTGAATTCGATCATGTCATGTTTTGTATCCCACCCTTGTATGTAATCTTCAGGTGGTATTCCACACAAGTTTACATGTCTCATTACTTGGCTTGTCAAAGTGTGTTTCGTTGCACTGGATAAGGCGTTCTTGATATCCTCTTCTTTCTCTATCTCTTGCAGGTAATGCTCCCACAACTAGCAGCATAGGGTCAGAGAATTTGTTAGTATATAGAGTATAGAGCACAAGTTTATTTGCACAATGGGTTGAGTACCTCTGTGACTTCCACCTCATTCTTCCGTTTCCCAGCGTTTGCACTTGAATTGTTTTTTGGGGCCATTGTCTTTGTTTTTAATCTGTCATAAAGATGTGTTGTCATTCTGTTATGAGATTAAAATATTATTAAGGCTTGTACCTGCAGTTAATGCATAAGTAGACCATTGTTTGGCTTGAAATCTGTAGGCTTGATTGGACGAATTATATGCAATTGTTGTGAGGTTCTAACTCTTGAGAGCATCACATAGAGCAGGCCTGGTGTAAATGCCTTTCTGACAACCACAATCACTTTGTGATCTATTGTTGACCCTTGGGACTTGTGACCAGTCATTGCATATGCTAGTGCTAATGGGAATGTCCTTTTGTATAGATGCTTGCCGTTGTGGTATTTGTGAACCATCTTTGTCCTTTTAATTGTGACGTATTGAAGAGAATCATTTATGCTGCATACAATAGATTGAACTTGGTTGTTGTCGTCGATGTCGACGTATGTCACTATTGCTTTTGTACCATTGGCTATTGAGGATTGGAGGTCTAAGTTTGATGTGATAATGACCTTACAACCCGTTGCAACATATGGGATTTCATGGAAAGTAGGTTCTGAAAGCCATGGTTCCACACCATCTTCTTCCTTGGCATTTGTGTCGATGTGGACTTGCACTAGCTGGTTTAACGAGAACAACTTCAGGATTGCAAACTTATTGTAGAAGAGGACGTCCTCATTGTGGGAGCATAATACAGTAGTATTCTGATCAATCAACTTCAAAGCTTCTGACTTGTCAATGATGTTGTTTTTTAGGTTGTCTACTAACTCTGTATTTGTTGGCTCTCTGGTGCGAATGATATTGAGGAATGCAGAATAAGAGGGGTCCAATGAGTGCCTTATGGATTGTTGAAGGTGGTATTTACGAGCTCTTTGAAAGTGAATGGAATTGGATAGCAAGCATGCTGAGCAACATTCATCTTTATCTTTCTTGTGGTAGCAAATTGGTGGAAGTTGTGCATGGTCCCCAGGAGTATTGCTCTTGTGAGAAGTATTTCATCAATTGAAGAGCACAATACTTCTGATATTTGGCGCAGAACCATATTGAATGTGACACTTGTCATCATGGACATTTCATCTATTATGATGATGTCGAAGCTGTTTATTTGCTGATACCTTATGTCTGATCTCGACAAACTTGAGGGCCATTGGTTTCTCACTGGTATGGCAAATTGGTTGTGCACAGTAGTTGCTCTTCTTGATATTCTGCATGCAGCTATTCCGGTTGTTGCAGTGATGAGGACACGTTTACCAGTATCTTCGTAATGCTGCTGCAATTTCTTAATGAGGTAGGTCTTTCCAGAACCAGGTGTTCCTGACACTACATGAATACCATGTGGATTACCCTTCAATTCTTCGAAGATTACAGCTTGTGCATCCTTTAGAGGGTGATTGAGTTGATGTTCATGTAACAATGTGTTGTTGGTGAAACTTTCTATGTTTGGTGAGGATAGTGATGTCTCTGCTGCAGTGATTGTCTTGCTTAATATTGCATGAAGCATTTGCATTTGCTCCTCATCTTCCAGTAGATAATACTCAATATAGGAACTGATGTACTTGATGATGTCTTCTTCAGAATTCATAATACCGCGGAGCTGACATTCAAGGATGTATGATTCGCCAGTATTCTCTGTAGAGATTAGTTCAGACTCATGTGCAAACGGGATTTCTGAAAGTAGGATGTTGTAACAGAATTCTTCCATGTGATGAACTGGGTGGTAGTCAGTGAATCTAACCATTTGGTTTGTTTGCATATCTTGTTTCCATAGTTGTCTATGGCATAAGGATGTTTGTTGCTGCTAGGAGGATGGACACAGTAGTTTTTCCAAAATTCCTTGAAGGTTAGGTGTTGCATAGAGCTTGGCCTTGCAGCGTATAAGTCAACTGCATGGAGTGTAGGGCTTGAACCTCTACGTACGAGACGTTGCCTTGTTGAAGGTGAGGATGTATCAATGAAGGTGACTGTGTCTGATCTTTGGATCGTTGGGATTTGTAAGCATGTGAGTGCTGCTTCTGTTGCTGATATTGGTTTGGACAGAACCATGGCAGATATTAGCTTGCACTTTGTATCATCCAGACCAGGCAACCCCAATTTTCTTATGTCATCTGCATTCAAGTTTAAATGACCATAGAGTTCACTTTTCATAGCGTATTTTAACAAATAAAATGACCAATTGCCATTTGTTACTCTCTGAAGGTTCATATGGGCGCCCCACAACATTAGTACAGTTGGGTGATATGGGACTACTCTTTGATGTTCCTTTTCTGGGCGATAGTATATCCATCTCTCACCTTTTTCATTAAGCTGGGCATTATGGAGAACATGTGGCTTAAATGGGAATCCGTATTTGCAATGCCTCATTTTTCCATGTAAGTAGCATGAGTCCCTACAAGTATGGATTTGTTTTGTGACAACTAAGTTGTGGAGTTTTTGCTCAAATTGATCATTTGATGGCTTGGGAATGTAAGCAACAATTTCATTTGTGATGCAGTCTACGTCTTCATTGGCAAGCCAAAGGATGATGTGAACATGTAAGGAGTGTCGATTTTGCACCTCGTATCGTATGACGTGGTTAATGACATTTCCTAGTATTCCGTTACTCTTTAACACGTACAATTTGAGGAACATTTGTAGCCTACTATGGAATAACAAGGCACATTCCACTGGACAATCTATCCATGTGAATGTGTGGTTGATTTGTTGGACTATTTTTTCGATTTCATCAATTTTTGGCCATCTCGTATTGGAAACCTCATCTGATGTTAAAGTCAAGAACAATGTTGGAATTCCCCAGTACTGTACCATTGTTAATAAGTCTTTTAAATGCTTGCGGTGCCACGATGGGGAATTGGAGATTGTTTTGGGCACTTTATATTTTATCACATGGCGCATGCATTCAATATCTGTGGATGTGGGGTGCTTTCTTTTGTATTTCAGCATGTCTCGGTCCAAGTAGCAGTTGTTTATGGAGTTGGCGAGAAGGACAGATTGTCTAACTTGAAACATCATGAGAAGGTATGGTTTATATAATGTAAAGATGGAGAAGAGACAACTAATATGTGTCTTCAGGTGTTGGAAAATGTCATCTTTGTCTTGTTGATTGTTCCATGGGGAAAGAGGAAAGGGAATATACATGATTCAAGAGTCAATGCCACCTCTTGCGCACTTTTGTCGATAACACTTTTGTTAATGACAAGGCCAGTAACGTCGGTGTAGGTTGGATAGTTATTTGTAGTAGTTGTTTGTCTTGGTACTAGCTTTGGGAGCTCATAAACATTGCCCTCTGAAAATGGTTGGGTTGTTTGATAGGACGACATGTCTTCCAAAATAGAGTAGGCACCTATGTTCATATGTTGCATTGATGTATATGCTTGATCATTTTTTGATCGTTCTGCAATTTTTTGAACAACACTTGCTGGTAAGATGCAAAGTCCTGTTCTTGGATTTGGTCTCTCGTACAATGTTAGGAATTGCTTGACTAACATGTTGTTGTTCAGTAAGAACCCCAACAAACTTGCAACTGTTTTATTGTGTGACTCATTGCTGAGACAATCGTCTATGTCACCCCAACGTACAAGGGGATTGTCAAGGAGGCTCCTTTGCTGACTAGATCCAGTAGCTATAGAATTGAATTTCTTCTTCACAACTACGGAAATGTCTATCAACGATAGCAACTGAGTATAAAATATTGGCAAGGTAAGTACTTGCCTTATGTACATTGGAGAGTAGGCTGGACTTGTAGATGTGGTGCCATTGGAACGATTGCACTTGCTACATTTGTAGTATCTGGCATTTGTGGCTGAAGTGTGCTTGTACAAAAAAGGGTTAATCCAGCAAAATGGAGGAGGATGTAGGTTGTCACGATAATGGAATTCGGCTGCATGATCAAAAGGTTGGTTGTAGGATGCCTTGCCACAAATTGCACAAATTTGCATGTTTTGGATGAGACTAGCTGTGTCTTTTATCCAGTGGCATTGCAATGATTGAATTTCTAGCAAGGAGCCGGTTGTTAGTCTTAAAGCAACTCTTCTTTTTTTAAACATTCTGGCTCCTGCTTCATTTCTTTCGTAGGGTGGTCTTCCTATTTAAATTTGGTAGGGCTTCCTCTTCCATCCATGTTCATGTAATCTTGGTTTTAGAAACACAATCACTTTGGTGTAAACTATTTCCCATAAGCCTGGTTATTTTATAAAAGTCTATTACCACGGTCTTTCTCTGAAGCCTGGCTTTCTCTGAAGTAGCACTATTTTTCGTGTACTTCCCAATTTACTTTTACTTTCTAGTTAAAGTTTTATGTAACAGGTACTCATTTTACAACAAACATATGAATTTTGGGCTCCAAATTTAAATGTGCATTAGACAAAGTTTACCTTTTTGAAGGATATTCTAGAAAATGTAATCTTTGAAACCTTAGAGGTGAATCTGCACAATAACATATAACAGGCTTAGAGATGAAACCTTAGAGATATGTAAGAGGTTATAATATTTCTCATTTCAAATGCTTCCAATAGCAAACTTCACACCATGCATTGTCCGCATAGAAGAGGCAATTATTATTGCTAAAGAAGTTGGTCCTGGATTTGAAACAGTTGATGTATAGGTTATTATTCTCATAGACATGTTTGCAACATCTGGAAGCGTAACAGAGGCCCACAAATGTGTGATATCTAGGTATAGTGTCATGGAATACAATCGTTACAGGACATGCTCGACACGAGAATGCTATTGTTGAGTTACCAAGCAGATTGGATGATAGCATTTTTATTGACCTTCTATTTAAAGCAGAAGACATTTTTAGCAAAGATTCAAGCTCAAGAGGGAGGGATGACAGATAAAGTCCTCAACAAAATTGGTTGATTTTCCAAACTCCAATACCTACATTTTTTCTTGGTGGAGTAGGTTTTTGGTTCACCATATTAGGTATCAGCATCATGTCATTCAACCTAAATGGTTCACCTTCAACCAAGGGTTGTGAATCCTGGGCCACATCAGGTTAGGAGCATTTCTTCATATCCCATCATTATTATTTTAAATATCAATATCTTCTCTTGTTATTATGTATAAAAGGTTTGTAATTGGGGTCGATCCTTTATTCCGTGCATCTCTATGTGGGAGAGATCTTTCTTTAATAACAGAGACGCATCAAATTTCTCTAGAATTTGTGTACATTTATCTAAAAGTTGATTCTAGCATGAATCTATAAGTCTTTTCCATATTTATGCAACATAAATAAATGCTAACAGACGGAAGAAAATGGCTCTAGCCAACGCATTTTGTTTGGAAATATTACCCACTATAAGGTCATACAATAATTGCAGACACACTTTGGTAGTTTTCCCTTATTGGTAGAAATAATTGCTTAAACATTCGATTCCCTTCTTCAAACTAGAAACCTGTAAACTGCAGAAGGTCTACCTCTTTTATAATTTCACGGTAGTACTAAGATAGTGTTATATGTTTATTGAAACAAACAAGTCGATAATGCTTGATCTTGATCTGAGCAACCAATTCCAAATAGCACTTGAAACAGTAGAATTTGGCAAGATTTGAATTTATGTGCTACAGTAGAAGAACCTGCAGAAAGTGGCAAACAAACATTAGTATTTCAACCACCATGAGTTACCACCATGAGCACTTCACCAATCATTCCTTTTCTTTGCTACCCAATTGAAAGGAAATTGTTCTGCGATATAGATCCCTAATGCTATTAGACTTTAGAGCTACATTATGGATGTCAATGCGATTGGAATAGACAGCTCTGAATGAGATAATCTATCTATACAAAAAGAGATTCTAGAAGCTTATTTAAAAGAAAAGAGTGGATAGCTTACAATCCCAAGTGTATCTCAGCTAACATGCATGATTATCTGAAGCTTGAAATAGGCTAGACCAGCGAAGAACATCGTTTCCTCGTCCATTCATTCCAAGAATACTATAAAGTGGAATCAAACTGGAAGCAAAATGAAAAGCAGACACACTTAATGTCTGCATCTCTTGTATGTGTAATGGCGTTGGATGTGCACCAGCAAGAAAAATGTGCGTAGACATCTGCAAGGTCAATGGTCCAGAAGTGGCCATATAATACTTCTCAAAATAGAAGATAATGTTCCACAAATTTCTGACTGCTTGAAGACTCTATCCACTTATGTAACCGAGAAAGGCATACAATTTACACTTATGCCACAATACATGGTCTGGCAGATTGTATTTACCAACTATTATAGCATATAGATTGCAAGCCATCTTCAATGTGTCTCTGTAGCTTCATCTCATGCACATTCTTTGCATGGTGGTTGCTCAAAGTTGTAGATAATATATGTGATACAGAGCACCTTGTCCCAAACAGCCCATGGACTTGTCCTGTCCCAAAGAGCATTTGATGTATCTGTCATTTGGGGACTAATAATGGAAAACTTGCACAAAACATTATTGATGCAGAGGTTGTAGCATTGCTTGTGCGTATGCACAGGTAAGTAGCTTATGCCTCTATTTTGACAATTTCTTGCATAGGCATGTGCTCGTTCTGCATTAAAAGAATCAAGCAATGAATGTGAAACTCCCTAGTTCCATGAAAAGGACGTAGCCATTTCTTCCCAACTTGCAAATACCGACATGAGTTGGACATTTTTGTGGCAGATGCTTTGTTGGATATGTATGCTAAATGCTCTAGGATGGAGCCTGCTCATAGAATTGTTAATAGCATGCTGCACCATTCGACTGTGACATGGAATTACCTGATATTTGGCTATGCAGACAGTGGGGAGGCAGAATTGGCGCTACATTTATTTAAGTGCATGCAGGATGAAGGTTTTATACCACATGCTCTAACTTATCTTGCCATACTTACTGCAGAAAAAGAAGAGGCCAAGCAACTAGGAGGGAAATTTGTGAAAATAGGTAGCTTGAACAAGGCAATAGCTGCCCACTCTCAAACTCTTCTCAAACTTCTAAGGGTGGGATGATGTAAATATATTTTTGGCAAACACATTGTTAGGTGTGTATGCTAAATGTGGGAACATGGTGCATGCACGCTTCGAATTTTAAACCTGTTGAACATGTCTGTGGTAAGATGGAACACCATGATATTTGGGTATGCAGAGAACGAAAAGAGTGAGTTAGCTAAGGACGAAAATTTACCTGCTGTCAGCCAAACAAACCAATTCGATTTGTGTTCATCCACAACAGAAGTTCCGCTGAAATAGAACAGGCATGGTGTGAGAGTGAAACAAGAAGAAGAGAAGAAGACGCTCTATTGAAGTAACTAAAAAGGAGAACAAGCCTAGCTATATAGTAGATGGCATAGATGGGCCACCACGTCATAGGTTAGGGTTAGGGTTAGGTCAGTTTCTAACTCTAATACCCCTCCTGAAACTGAACCCTAACACACAGAACAAAAATTGTAAAGAGAGAACAAATAAAGCACACTTAAGTGCCTAGCTGCAGTCTTAGAGCCTGCTTCATCTGCTTGAGTTTGACTCCAACCAAAGGCTTAGTCATCCCATCAGCCAATTGTTTTCGTGTAGCACAAAATTGCAGATTGATCATGGTAGTGTCAAGCTGCTCTCTCATGAAACATAGCTGAGTATCCAAATGCTTTGTTAAGGGATGATACTTACGGTCTTTTGTCAATGCTATAGCACCGAGTTATCCACTAATAGTGTGGCTGCCTTTATTGACACTCCCAAGTCTTGAAAGAGATTGAGCATCCATAAAATTTCTTGAAATCCGGTGCACATGGCTTTCAATTGCGCTACGTGGTGGTGCCGAGGCCGACGATGGTTTGCTTTTTCGATGACCACATTATTGGACTCTCGTCCAAAAATGAAAGAAACCCCGTAGTAGACTTTCTAGTCTCATAATCATGAGATGCAAAGTGCATCTGTGTAAAAGGACGACATGGGAGATTGATTTGAAAATAAGAAATCCCCTCAAACATTGTACCTTTCAAGTATGCTAGAATCCTCTTGGCTGCCATCCAATGAGTCCTCTTAGGATGTTGCATGTATTTGCTAACCTGCCCAAGCTGCAAATACAATATCAGGCCTTGTAATAGTGGAGTAAATGAGAGAACCAACCAATTGGCGAAATAAAAAGTGGTGTCACACGGTTCTCCATCAAGATCTAAGGTAAGTCGATGCCTGGTTCATATGGGGCAGGAGGCGGCTTGGAGTCTTCCATATGAAATCTGTTCAAGACTTCCTTAATGTATTTGGTTTTGACTGATCATGATAGATGTATCTTTTTTGCCATACCTCAACTCCTAGGCGGTAGTGCAAAAGTCCTAGGTCGTGATTTCAAAGCGACTTGTTGAGTTGCACTTTCAAATCAGAAATAAGATGAGCTGCATCCCCTGTTATGATGGAATCATCCACATATAGAACAAGAATGCATATCTTGTCATGAGCTTGCTTATAATAGAGACTAGGATCTGCCCTAGATCTTTTGAAGCCTAATTTCAGTAAAAATCCATTGATTTTCTTATGCCAGCACCGTGGTGCTTGTCTTAGCCCATACAAACTCTTACGGAGTTTACAAACAAGTGTTTGCTCACCTGGTTTGATAAAGCCATGTGGCTGCTCCATAAAAATGGTTTTCTGCAGGTCACCATTGAGGAAAGCACTTTTAAAATCTAGCTGATAAATGGGCCATCCTCGCGCTAGCGGCTAATGCAATAACGGATACGATTGTTGGCATTCTTGCCCGGGAGCAAAGACATCGGTATAGTCAATGCCAAATTCTTGGGCATATCCCTTAGCCACAAGTCCGGCCTTATGCTTGGCTATGTTTCCATCGAGTTATATTTGGTCCTAAAGACCCATTTATTCCCAATGACATGTTGATGTCTTGTTTTGGGAACAAGCTGCCATACCTTGTTTAATGAGCATGTCATATTCGTCTTTCATGGCTTTTTGCCACACTTTGGGCTTGCTTCTGCTGCCTCTGGTATGTGGCGGGATCGTGGTATCCATAATTTGAGTCATGAGAGCATAGTTGCAATGGGCTGGTTCGCGAAACATGTGCTTGTTTGGACTGCAGCCTTGCTGATCTTCGAGCACACAGGAGCAGGGGCGGTGCTTTCTAATATGGTGTTAGCATCAACTTCATGCGCAATGTCAGGTTCATGAAGGTCATATGTCTCCCATAATCTGTAAGCATCATCTAATGAGGCATTCTCCACATTAGAATGATCACGAGGTGGTGACTGTAATTCTGCTTCTCCATCGGCTGAAACAGAATCTGTATCAGACATTGTTTCTTCATGAGCACTTGTGATGGTTGATGTTGGATCGTGTCCAAATGATTCTGTGTTGAAAGAGGTGTTGAAGCATTTTCAGATTGAAGACAGCTCCCTCAATTGGTTCCTCATCATAATAGGAGGCACTTTCGACAAAGTCAACACTTCTAGAAATGAAGACTTGCTTTGTTTTTGGATTATACAACTTCCATCCTTTTTGACTTATAGGATACCCTATGAAAATGCATTTAGCAGCCCCTGTTTGCTAACTTTCCAAGCTTTTGAAGCTTTTCTTGTGGAATGGCAGCATATGCCAAGCTGCCAAAAACCGTGAGATTATCTACATTTGGTTTCCTCCCATAGGCGAGTTCATAAGGAGTTCCATGAGGGTTGGCTGGTGTAGGAGCCCTGTTGGCCAAATAGGCTCTTTGTAACCACGGCCTCTCCCCAAAAATATGCTGGTAATTCTTTATGAATGAGCATGGATCTAACAAGGTTTTGTAATCTTGCGATTCTTTCTTTCGCCACCCCATTTTGGGCATGAGCATAGGGGACTGTTAGCTCTCTTCGATCTTATGACTAAGTAAATAGTCATTGAGCTGTTTATTGACAAATTCGGTTCCATTATCTGTCACGACAGCCTTAAGGCATGTGTGAAATTCGCCTCAACATAGACATGAAATTCTTTGAACTTGAGAAATGCTTGATCCTTTGTTTTGACACAAAGAACCCAAGTGAACTGCTATAGTCATCCACAATAGTGAAGAACCAGTGAGCTCCTCCCATAGAAAGTGTGGGCATGTAACAAAGATCCATGTGGAGTAATTCTAGAACTGTGGTAGCTTTCGAAATTCAGCTTACGGAGGATATGGTTGCTGAGGTTGCTTACCTAAATGACATGCATGACACGCTAAGGATGTACTCTTCAATTTGGGTAAGCCATGCACCATTCCCAAAGCGTGATAATTCACCAATGGCCCTGCCTCCAACATGTCCAAAGCGTGCATGCCATAAGGTTTCCAAGTTGGAGTCGGCTGCCAAATAGGTGTAAGAGTGGACTTGTGGTCTCCCATCAACCGTGTATAGACCACCCGCATTCATGTGGCCTGTAATTCTTACTCCAAGTTGCTTTCGGGCTTTATTAGCGTCCATGGACTAATATCAGTAAGATACATTTGCCCATTACCAAATATAACATGCTTACCTTGCTTATCAAAAGTAGAGACTGATAGTAAGTTTCTTTGCCACATCACGGAACATGAAATACTTACGTAATTGGACAGGTTCCATGTGCTTGTTCAAGATGAATAATGCCTTTAGCTTGCGATTGACACACTGCTCCATTTCCAACTGTCACCGCGGTGAGGTATCATCTCGAGCATTGACAAGAAGTCTTTGGAGATGTGACGGTATGTTGAGAAGCCCCCGAGTCCATGAGAAGATATTTCAAACTAGGAGATAGATGCTGATCTGAAGCCACATTAAGGTATTCGATCACTGAATGCTCCTCGATAAAGCAACTCACGAGATGCCTGAGCGTGGCGGTTCACTCCTGCCAGAAGGTTCACTCCTGCTAGAAGGTTCACTCCTGCTAGAAGCCATGAGGCTTATCTTTTCAACTGTTTATAGGCTTTGCATTGGATTCTATAGTGCCCTTGTAATCCACAATGCCAGCAAGTAACCTGAGCTCTTCTCTCGGTGTATGATAAGCTGGATTTGGTGTCTGTTACAGCTTTCCCTTTATCTTGATTGGCTTTAGTATAATTAATTTGTACTTGCTTAGAATTTCTTGATTGTTGAAGTTCAGCATCAAGGAGCACAGTTTGAAGATCATGGAAGGTCCAGGCCACTCCCTTTTGAGTTTGAATACTAACCACTTGTTGAGAATAGGAGGTCTCCATGGCAGATAACAGAATAAGAATCATATCGTCTTCCTCCATTTTTCCTCCTGCTGCAACTACTTGCTGTTTAAGGGCTCTTAACTGTTGAAGATAATCTGCAGCTCAGTGCAGGCTTCAATGGTCAGTTGGTCCATTTGTTTCTTGAAGTGCTTGACTCTTCCAAGCCCTTTTAAAGCATATGTATCTTCAAGATATTTCCACGCTTCTCCAAATGTTGTGAAAGCAGCTAGTTGACACCTTATATCAGGAATACAGAGAATTAACAGATGATCCAAAGCAGATTCATCAATACTTGCAGACTTAGCATCTGCTGTGGGAGACCAGCCAGGCTTAAGAACAGCCTTTAGTTTCATTAAGCCAAGAAAGAGTTTAAAAAACTCCTGCCATCCTTGAAAGTTTGACCCATCCAACTGTGGATTAGGGTCTAATTTCCATGGGTCCAACATTCTGTTGTAATATGACAGAGATCTTGTTAGAAAAGGAAAAGATCTTGCAGATCTATCAAATTTACCTCTCCTCAAGGTAAAATACTAGAAATCTAGGCTAATTGAAGCAAATCCAGCCCCAATCCAAGAGAAATTTGATAAAATCTAGCTGAGATTTATCAAATTTGACCTCCTTACTCTTGATTCAACATGAATCCGACTTGGTTGAGTAGATCTAATGCCTATTAGATGAATTCAACACCATGCAATCAATAATTTACCTTGTTGTAAGGCAAATCTGACTTCTCCAGAATTTTCTTTTTCAAGAACTAGAGTGATAATCCTCTGATGACAGTGAAATTTTCTGTGGTAGCAACTCCTATGAATCCGATCTTGATGCTGGAATGCTGGCAAAAAATTTCACTCTTGAAAAAAAACGTCCATTCTCTCTCCTCTCAAGCTTGCTCTGATACCATGTGAGAGTGAAACAAGAAGAAGAGAAGAAGACGCTCTATTGAAGTAACTAAAAAGGAGAACAAGCCTAGCTATATAGTAGATGGCATAGATGGGCCACCACGTCATAGGTTAGGGTTAGGTCATAGGTTAGGGTTAGGTCAGTTTCTAACTCTAATACATGGACCTGTAAGTTTGAACAAATATAAACATGTAAAACAAACTCCAATACAATAGTTGCATCAATAATGCAGGCATGTAACGGTTTGGCTTCTGCAAACCACTTGGAGCCTTGTGAAGAACTGGAAATAATGATACCTAGAACCTTTTTTGGCTTTATGCCTCCTTCCCTCATCTGTCCAAACATTCTAAGGCTACTTTAAGGTGACCTCCTCTAAGAAGTGCCACTCAATTATTTCTACTCTTGGCGATGATCTTTCTCAAACTTCTAAGAGTGGGATGATGTAAATATATTTTTGGCAAATACATTGTTAGGTGTGTATGCTAAATGTGGGAACATGGTGCATGCACGCTTTGAATTTTAAACCTGTTGAACATGTCCGTGGTAACATGGAACACCATAATATTTGGGTATGCAGAGAACGAAAAGGGTGAGTTAGCTAAGAACGAAAATTTACCTGCTGTCAGCCAAACAAACCAATTCGATTTGTGTTCATCCACAACAAAAGTTACGCTGAAATAGAACAGGTATGGACCTGCAGGTTTGAACAAATGTAAACATGTAAAACAAACTCCAATACAATAGTTGCATCAATAATGCAGGCATGTAATTGGAGCCTTGTGAAGAACTGGAAATAATGATAGCTAGAACCTTTTTTGGCTTTATGCCTCCTTCTCTCATCTGTCCAAACATTCTAAGGCTACTTTAAGGTAACCTCTAAGAAGTGCCACCCAATTACTTCTACTGTTGGTGATGATCTTTCCAAATATATGCATTGCATCATCCAACCTACCGACCTTGCATAAGCCACTATATTATCATCAAAATCACTAGAACTATTAATCTCATTTATTGCTTTCCCAGAAGCAGAGCAAGCTCCTTAACTAACCAGAGGAAACAAAAATGGGGCTTAAAATGGGGCTTAAATGGGCCAGAACGTTCTGCATAAGTGCAAGAGCAGAGTTTCCAGCGAATTTTAAAGCCCTATGATGTTCAGCGGTTCTCACAAGCTTTAGAGAACTTGAAATCTGAAAAGGAGCTGACACTAGATTAGAGAAATAAGCTTTTAAGTACAATTGGACATTGTCAATTGAAGTCTGTTGTTCAAGAAATGAAGGGAACGAATGATCAGGATCAGATATTTATAAACAACTTGATGATCTCTCCTCTGAAGTTCTCCATCAGATCTTTTCCATTCATGAAGCATGGATCATGAGGTGATTTTGTCAGTACTGTTACATGATAGCGAAGGAATGAACACATATAGAGAGGCTCCAAATATGTTTCTTATGTTTCTTGTCAAAAATTATGAGCAAAGCATCTGTTTCTCATCCCATCATCTTAGCAGAATTTTTAGCTGCAACGCATCAACTTGCTCTTATGTACACAAAGAGAATCAGCTCAGGAGCTTGGAGAAAGAGCCAAATAGACTTCCACGGCTTGCGTTTAAGTCTGTAAAATGGTTTGGTGAGAAAGGCCTTAAATTTTGCAAAGGCATCTCAGTAGCCTGCCTCCTTGGAATTCGCTAATGTGTTGCATTAATTTGATAAGAACATATTCATGCCACCCAAAAGGCAAATATACGTTCCCCTTCAGTGTGAAAACTGCAATTTTATTACATAAGATCTAGGAGCAGTAATTGAAGAACTTATACATTCCATACTCTAAAAGTTAGTGAATCCTTTTGCAAGTCTAGACAGCGATGCCTTTAGTTTTGTTGAGAGTCTCTTCTTTTTTCTCAATAACAAAAAACTTGCTTCAAAATGCTGGATGGTTTCATTTCAGAAACTATTGATGCGCAAATAAAGCACCCGGATAATTTTCAGTGGTGGCTTCTCATGTCATGGTGCAAGACTGTACAATGCCACTTATACTGCTGAGACAAACAAAAAACAGGCCATTGGAGGACTTGCACTCATGGTGACAAATATGCTTTGCAGATCACATCTATCAGGTTTCAGATAGCAAAAGACAACGAAGTAATTTGACCTATATTAAAATTAATATATTCTAATGGCTTAATGGCTGTGATGTAGCGTTAGAAGAAAGAAACTGTTAACGCTATTGTTTGTTAATTCCCTCTTGCGTACTGACCATAAAAATAAGTAGTGAAAGCAATCATCTGAAACAAAGATGCATACAACTTGCTCAATGCTTTTCTCTTCCTGTGTTCTGAATGTCAAAGTCTCCGTAGTTAGGCCTAATGGCAAGCAAACGGCAAGCAAAGATGGGCAATACTATGCAATGAAGTCGATCTTACCTCCCTAGCACCACATAAGGAGGTAAGGTCAACAATACGTCTTCAACAGATTCAAGTTTAAGTAGACAATAAGTGGTCTGGTTGAAGAAATGCAAGAACTTTTGCATCACCATTAAGAACTTGGCTGCACTTTCTAATGCATATTGTCATGCTTGGTCTCAAATTTACTCCAGCATAGAAGAATCCAATTTGGAAAAGTGTAAAGGGGGCTCCTCCTTAGCAGAATCCCCGTAGCCAGAAACTAATGCACATTCCGAATGTAACAAAGGAACAATTCTAACTAACAAACCTCAATAAATTTAAAATTGAACTCTGCCTCCAATAAAATGTAGATATAGAACATGGCAGTAAGAAAGAACATTTTGATTCGTACATTCCGTTAAAGCTCCGTTAAAGCTTTAACGGAGCTTTAACGGAATGTACGAATCAAAATGTGGAATAACCCACCTAAGAAAACTGCGCCCAATTCGTAGGAATCAAGTTGCAGCAGCCTGGTTCTGCCTTGCCATTTCCATTAATTTTTTGTGAGCGTCGATCATATCCAACGGTTTCAAGAACATCCACATGCACAAAATTCTTATCTGGCAGCAACGTGGACACTCTAGAATTGCTTCAAAGTCTCAACTTGTGTTTGTGCAAACGTGCCAAAAAGGGCCTTAATCCCACAGAAATTACAAATCAAATAATTCAATTTTAACAAATGCCAGATTTCCACAAACCCAAACCGAAACCAGTCAATCAATAACATAATTACCTCTCAGAATCTTTGGGCATGTGAAATCCGCATTAGCTTCGCAGCCAGCAGGAAGCTCTGACCTCGGCGTTTATGCTTTCCTCCTGCTTCAACCCAGGCAAGGTCGGTTTACTTTGATGGGCCACCAGCCCAGCCCAGACCACCTTGAATTCTTCCCCTTCCATCACCACCTTCAATTCTTCCCCTTCCATCGCCAAATCTGGAATGGGTTTCAACCAGAATGATGGCTTGCTCACTTGGGATGCAGATTCCGGTTGATGGCAGAACGCCCCCTAACTGTCCTTTACGGTTGATGGCTTGCTCACTTGGCAAAATATGGCGCTGATGTGCATCCGGAAACATAGAAGCCGTCCATTGCACATAGCAGTAGAGTATTGCAGAGACTCAATGGTCTCTGCAGCTTCTGGATCTGGGAGTTGAATCAGACATAGACAAAGGGAACCATGTCAGAACACAGTTCTTCATATAGCTGCTCGTCGAGGAGACCTGATCGTCGAGGAAATTGGGATATGAGAAATAAAACCCAACAAACTCCTCTATTTTATGCTGCAGATTCCGGTTGATGGGTCCTGCTCTGCCAGCTCCCAGGAAAAACAATGACGGAGCCGTAGCTGCCACAGAGCTTCCAAGGTAAGGCTTTTAAACAGAGCTTCCAAGGTAAGGCAACAAACGGAGCTTTCAAATCACTTCCGCTCAACTCAGGTTAGGTTATAAAGATACGGTTTGTGATCTGGCAAACATTATAGACTTAGATTCATAAACATTTAGACATGACACATTCACATATACATGCTTTTAAATTTAGATGCCTAAGCATTTGTGCACATTTTGCACATTTGGCAGATACCATGCCCAAACTTGAAATTTAAGGACATAAACCATATGGAGTTTCAACAAGCTTGGCAGGAAGTCAAATCCAGCTTGAGATCAAATCCAAGACTTCAATTTGTTCCATTTTTTCATTGCAGGTGAGACATTATAAGCATATGTTGTTCCACTTTCTCCGCATTCCATGTGTTCTTGGAGAAGTTAGGCAGAATATATATGGGTAGCAGGAGTTTGAAGGACACTTTTACATGATCATTGCATCAACATTTGATGACTCTTTATCACTGATCCTTTTATTTTACTAGATGCAAACTGAACTATTGAAATACAACATATTTTCTATCTTCCCATCATTGAATGTAGAGAACGCACAACAAAGAAATCTATCAGGCTGAATATTCCCATGAATCTATCAAATACTGCAAAAATGATTCTTTTTTTAATGAACAAACCCAAAACTCACAAACATAATGAAATAATCGACAGATAAGAAAAAGAGAATGGATCAATTGATGCCAGAATTTAAAAGGGCAGAAATCCTGCAAGCTGGAGACAAGAACTTGAACTGTCAGCAACCGAGATCTTCCCCTGTATTACCTTCACCAGGTCAAAAGGTTAAGTGCAGGAACTGTGTCATTTCCAATCTCCTACATCCTTCGGCGCCCTAGCTATCTCAGAGTAATCTTCATGGTCCAAAATAATCTAACGGCCAAAAACTAAAGTTGTGAACAACAATATCCAATTATAATATGGTGCCAAACAATCTGTAATTAATCGCTTTACCAAGTATCATGTGCTGTAATCATGGGAAGCCCAACTATAGCGCTAAAGTAGATTGCAGAAGATGAACTTGTGATGGTTCTAATGTTTGTCTTCGGGTTCTTAGAACTTGACAGTTTGCATCTTTTTTATTTTCCTCAAGGCAGCCTTATGCTTAGCCCTGTAATCAGTTCTTATGCTCTCCCTAGAACTTAACCATTCCTGCTCTGCATTTTCTGACTTCATGAACTTGAATGGCAGATCGGATGATGACAAGACAGTGCCATTACCCTCAGTAACCGGATTCTTTAGCTCAAGGGTAACATCTTTCGTTAATTCATCCCTAGTCTCTGAAAGCACCCTTGCACTCTGCTTGCTCCTCTTAGTTGCAGATTTACAATAAATGCTCAAGTCTGGATGCTCTGGACCCACAACATGGACAACACTGCTCCCCTCTTCAATCCTCACTGCCGCACTCTCAAACTCATGTTGTGCATCCTCATTATGTGTTTCTAAGGACTGTGGTACTATGCTTTTCAGTGAGAATGATGCATTTCCATTCTCACCAACTAATGATTTCCAGCTAGCTTTCTGGATCCAAGTATTTGCTTTAGTAGTATCAGTTTCTAGATTTTCAACTTCTGGGACATGAGCTTTATTTGCATCTGTGCAACCAAGATCGGCATGATGAGATTGCATCATTTCCATAGATGCATTAGTTGTAATAATCTTCTGCTTAGGTTGGCAATTAACATTCAAGCCAGCAGTAGCTTGAAACAGTTTCTCCCACTTGTCAGCATTGGAACAGGAATCCTTAGTACTAATGTTCCGCTCGGATTGGCAATTATCATTCAAGCCAGCATTGGCTTGAAACAGTTTCTCCCACTTGTTACTTACAAGCTCATCTTTGGAATTGCTTGATTCCTGGGGCTTTACATTGCTTGACTCATGAGGCTTTGCAATGTCTCTCACCAAATGTTCGCTATTTATGCCAAGCCTATTCAAACCATCTTCAAGAGATTCTCTCTTCCTATTTTGGTTTGCATTTATTCTTCTTTTTTTTCTTGCACAATTTAAGCCTTCATTCAGCATGCATCCAGGTCTTATGTCTCCATCCATACTCTCAATGGCATCTGGAAATTCTTCAATTGCTTCAGTTTCTTTAGAGAAATTTTCTATATCTTGACTAAATCTCACACGTTTGCTTTTTCTCTGCTGCACCTCCTCAGGTTCAGAATATGTTTCCTTTGGATCTAACAGCAAGTCATCTTCTTCTAAAGACGGTTCTGGCCAATCATCAGTATGCCCAGCTGCAGCTTCAAATAATCTTCCCCAACCACCAGGAAATGAAGTATCCTCCTTTCCAGAGGAATGCTCAGTATGATCTACGGTCTTAAACTTTGATGCCACAGGTTTCTGCTTTGTATCAGGTTTTCCATTCAGAGAGTGCAGATTATGTCCATTCATTGTCTCAAGTTCTTCTGTTTCCAACCTTGAACATGTCCAATTGCCAGCTAAACCAGAGGAATCTTCAAATAAGTGTCTGCATCCACTTGGATCCTGCAAGCAGCACATCAAACAAATTAATCCAGAACTTTCCTTGTCTTTAATTAAAAAATAGCGCCACTTCTAAGCTAATGGTGGTTAGAAAAAAGCAGTATGAACGGGAAAGAGCAGTTTAGGTGAGAAATATAGCTTGCAGAAAAGAGAGACGGGTTCAGGGTGGGACTGGCTGGACAACAAGCATTATCATTATCATATTTACATAATCCATAAACTCCAACGTCCTTTTGAAATAGAACCATCATAAGAAAGAGAAGATGGGCTTGTTTAAGTACCACCATAAATAGTAAAATCAACCTAAGGGCCGCTGACACACTTATTCTTGCATTCAAAACCACACAAATGTATTTGCATTAGAAATTCTTAACACAATAAAGCAACTAAAATGGCCAAATATATAGCAGTTTAGGCACAGATTATGCTAAAAAATGTAAGTTTTCTAATATTGTTGCAGCAGAAGAATCTACTCTGTTCATAGCAGAACTCTTGAATAGGACCTACCTCACCTCAACTACATTTCTGTTTCCCAATAATTTAGTAGAAAATGTCAGAGCTGAGCTATTGAATTACCCTACTGAGAACATTACTATGACCATTATAATAGTATTAGTTCAGAACATCCATCCGAAGGAAAACAATATGATGGCTTTTCTCCTCCAACTTAAGAATGGGTTAAAATTTTATAGAGCTCTGCAGTGTTCAATATTCTAGCGGACATATGAATATAGTTCAGCAGGTCCAAGCCATATGAGATTGTACGAACAAATCAACGTTTTGGCAGCAAAACACCCGATTTTCAATTGTGTGAAGCTAAGGCCAAGATTTGTATCCCTGGAAATACTCCAAGCAAGTAATTTCAGCATAACTATAAAACTATACGGGACATACCACGCTCTTGTCTTGTTGCACATCATTTCTCGTTTGATTAACTTCAATATGTACATTTTTGTGTTCTTTAGAACCCTCCAGCTTCTCGATAATCCTCAAGTAGTTGTCATGTTCATAGCTCAAAACATCATCTACATCAATTCGGTGTTCATCACAATTGCATAAAGTCAGCAAAGGAATGGGCAGACTATCTGCACGCTCAAAACTGCGCTTATGTCTTCCAAGACCTTTTGGTGGGATCACTTTTACCTATTTGATCCAGCAAACACAATCATGAAGTTAATGCACAATATATTGTTCCAAACGAATGCATTGATATACCTTTCTGAATCTTGGAAAAAATATGTTTAATCCTCTTTCGAGGCTTTGGGGAACATGCTTGTCATTATCCAAAATGTTTGGGATAATGGCCCTTCCTGCATTCTGGTCCATTTCAGATTCCTTCTCATTTTGGAGCTTAACAAGATAATGTTCCTTAGCTTTCTCAATCCGCAAGCGACCTCCTTTCCATTTACACCCCTTATACTGCATGAATTATGCATCTAATTTGTCAAAAAAAGCAGACAATTTGCCGTTGAGATAAACTTGGGTCAGAGGTGTACCGTGCTGAAGACCTTGGCCAATGCTGCAGTTGAATTGGGTTCGAAATCCACATATGCGAAATCCCGTTCCTTGCTGCGCACCATCTCCACGGAGTGCACTCGACCCATCAAGCCCAGTATATGATGCAGATCAGCATCCTCGACAGAGGGGCCCAAGCCTCCTACGTATAATCTGACTCTTGTGCCCGTCTCCATTTCACACTCTTCAGTTCTCAGCTACTGTCTCAAGTTTTCATTAGCATGTTGAAACCTAAGAAACTCTATAGCAATGGTTGGATTTTCTGGCGAAGAGAAATTCGCCTTTTTAGGCTAGGAGAGATTAAATGTGAAAAAACCCCTCTCCACACGACGTTAAAAATGCTGTTAAAAAGGTCTCCCCTCTCCACACGTAAAGTTTGCTTAGGGTAAATTCTGGCTTATCTGCCAATGAGATGCTGCCAATGTGTTTTTTTCCTTGCATTCACAACATTCTAAAACTTCTTACCTGCGTTCTAAATTTTCTATGGGTTGCCCGTAGGGGGCAACGATCTTGTTGGAGGGTGGAGTGACGGTTTGAAGGCTTGGATTTGTTTTGAGGATAATATGCCCCAGAATATTCTATGTAAGCGGATGCGATTGGTTGGGCTTTTTTAGGGTTTTTGTGACGCCCAGTGACAGTTAGACGGCAACGATTCGCCTGGGATGTGCCTGACGGTAGGGATGTGCCTAACGGTTTTTGTGACGCCTGCACTTGAAACTTGCGGAGGGCTGGGTTGGGCGCCTGTTCTTTGTCCCTCTTTTCTCTTTGTTTGAGCTTCTGTGCTGTTGACGGCTAGCGGTTCGCGCCTCCGGTATCAGGGGTAGCATCAGGTGTGTGTGGCGATGCAGATTCAAGCAGATACCTGGCTGTTCAGTTGCGTATAAATCAAGTAGGTTTATTCCTTTGTCCAAGCTGAATTACTGGGCACGTATGTATCATCGGATTATTTGGATCGGTGTGTTCAAGATTGCCATAATAGATTCTGTAGTCAAGGGCGGGCGATAAACCTGCTCTTCTGAATATCTAACCGGTGTTTTAATGGTGATGATAATTAGTATTTTGACTCCTCCCATGTATCATCCACGCTGAAGAATTAACTGCGAGAACCATTGACTGTCAAAACCTGTAGCACTCCTGCTATGCCTTACCAAAATTCTACCCATAAAAAACAGACCTCTCAATCTTGAGTCTACATTTCCCGGTGCATATAGCACAACATATGGGACTTGACTTCCAAATTGTCATCGAAAACTTCGTACAACAGACCTCCCATATACTTATTTTATGAGCATGGAAAGAGTGTGCCGTTGGGCTTATGAGACTGAGCATACTGTGATGTAGTTCTTAAGGAAAAATGATTCTAGATGTAGTTCTTAAGGAAAAATGATTCTATTTTTAAACAGGTTTCATATTAAATTACAACAAGCAGCCATTAACGTTTTTAGGTTGCTCATCCTACAACCTTGCTTGACTTTAGCTACCTGAATTGCACAATTAACTGACATTTTAAAACCGGCATACTAGCAATTTATATCGCGATGGCACTTCTAGAATACTGCTTCGGGATCTTAAAAACTCTGTGCACAAGAAGATTAAAAACCAAGAAAGAAACTGATCTATAAACTTAGGACAGGTTACAAAACCATATAATAGTCTGTTACAATGTGATAGGGCTTACAAAGGCAGTGAGATCACCAGTGCTTTGTGCCGAATCTCCAGAGCCGTGATTTTTACCCGCATCCTGCAGTATTTAAAAAGATGCACAAGACCCTAGATCAGGAGCTGGATAATAAAAGCTTATAGAAATACCAATACCATGGTAAAGGTTACAGCACGTCTGCATTTTTAAAAGGAAAATGAAAGATAAAGAAAAGAAAGAGTGAGACCTCAAATTTCAAAGTAATATATTGGAATTTGATTAATCATATGCAAGCTCTGGAAATGAATAAGAATGCATTATATATGTTGATGTCACAATGTAACTTGATTAGTATTAGTGTGCTGTATTTTAGAGTGTATTGTATATGCAGATGTGATCCTTAATAAGAATAGAATAGAATTGTTTTTATCGTCCACGGAGACCAATCGGCCTATGGGACCCAATACAAAAAGCGCAGCAGTCACATTACTGCCCGGATTAAAAAACCCCGAGAACATATCAAACATACTACTGTCCGTGGGCCATAAGATAAGACAACCAAATTGCTTTTGTAGCTTTTAAAATGACAAAGATGTCGTTAATTCATCAAATTTAAGAGATTGCATTCCCAAGTATAGTAAGAGGGCAACCCCTCGCTCATGCTATGGAATGTTGCCATGGAGCTTTGCTATAGAACAATTGCACATTAAGCATAGAACTTTGAGAAATAAAGGTTCCATAAAACCTTTACATAAAAATTTTTCGCACATCATCAATTTATGATAAACGAGACCACACACATAAACACTTTGTCGACCCATATGCTGCAGTCGGGCCTTTGAAACATGATTAAAAAAAAAGGAACTCTAACAAATACTCCATAACAGATTATGTGTATTATTTCGTTTGCGTTTTCGAGCTTATCAAACCCATAACTTTCACCTGTGGATATAGCTATGGTGTTTTCACGTGTGGATATAGCTATGGTGTTTTCTTTTTGACTTGCACGAAAGAAATTTGTCGCATTTGATTCTGTAATTTGCTAATCGAGCTATTTGTTATCAGACAAACATTGTGCAAGAATCCCACAACAACAAGATTGTGGCAATATGACAGAAAGAAGAGCAAAGAAAGGGACAGTCGAGGAAGTACAAACTAATGAGCGCACTAACTTGGTTGGAGACCGAGTGAAAGGGATACGGTTATAAGAAGGTGGACACGATAATATCGATAGGAGTGAGAAACGAGAAACAAAGAAATGCAGGCTTAAAGATTTGGCGAGACGAGGCTATGCACTAGGATGTGCAAACAATAATGTGATGACACTAAACAACCCATTAGGATTAATGATTGCTTCGAAGGCGGAAGATAACGTTAAACTAGAAGAGAATATTAAAGCATGGAGACTTAAGAGCTTGGCCAGGCAACAACATATATTAGAAGGTATACGAAATGATGATAATCTAAACAGCAATGCATTACAATCCATAGAACCACATACTAATGTTATGAACGACAGAGAATGGCGAATGGCAGTGGCATCTACCTCTTACTGGAAAGGACAAGTTGAGAAAATGAGGCGAAGCAAGACACGCATGGGATTTACATGGAATAAGAAATGCAGCCATTGTGGAATTATACTGTTCAATACAGAACTAGATGGCTTTTGTTGTAACAAAGGAAAATGGTTGTTGAAGAAGCTTCCTGCACTACCTCCTCAAATAGAATTATTATACAATACAAATGGGTTTTGCATCCTAGATTCATTATAACCTACTTCACTTTCCTTGCCTTATAAATGCTTCATTACTTCACTTCTATTCAACTTCCTTCAAAAATCCACAACTTCATACTGCCTAACAAAACAACTAAAAAAAAAAAACAAATGCACGTGGCGGCCTTGGCCGCCGCGACAAACTCCTTGTATATCTTATCAACGTTCTGCGTTATAGCTTTGACTCATTTTATTATCTTTCTTTTAGGCATTCTGTAGTCTTGGCTATAACTTCTCAATATATACATGTGCTGTTATTTTCAGGAAATCAAGTTTGATCCAAATGTGATGTGTGAGCATATCTATAAGAAGATCACTTTCAGGGCAAGTCAGGTGCAAATGTGGAGGTGCTTGGTTCGAACTGCGTTATATGCATGTGAAATGCGATACTAATGGTTATCATGATTATTTTGTCATTAGCTTGAAGATGACGACATCATTTGTTACCAGAAAACTCTTACGGGTGAAGAAGAGGAGCAATGTTATTACCCGGATGTTCCATCTTTTCTGGAGTATGTCCGGAATAGACAGGTATGTGTATTGTCTGCAATTCATACATTTTCCCTGTTTTAATCTGTTGCATGTTATTTTTTATGGTATGAAGGTTGTACACTTTCGGAGACTAGAAAGACCCAAGGATGACGAGTTTTCCTTGGAGCTGTGAGTAGTTTAATGGTCATTAACTGCATGCTCATAACACTTCATGTTTATGTCAAAAGTATTTTCCCTTTGGTACAGGTCAAAGCAACATACTTATGATGATGTGGTTGAACGTGTTGCTGGACGCTTGGGCCTTGATGACCCTTCAAAGATCAGACTCACCTCACATAATTGCTATTCGCAGCAGCCAAAACCTCAGCCTATTAAATATCGTGGAGTTGAACGGCTAAGTGATATGCTTGTACATTATAATCGGGTAATAAATGATAATCTATTGTTTCATGCTATTGCAAGTCGCATTAGATTCAAGTTCTATTCATCTCATACAAACCAATTGCCATGATTGAGTTCTGACTCAGCAAGCGATAGTACTTCCGGGCATTTATTCGGGCTGCCAATGCTATCTAAGTCCATCTGCAATCATGTAATCACCACTTCTATGCTTTCTTGTTTTGGAATACCGCATTAGCTACTTGGGATTGTCTGCATTGTTAAATTTGTATTCTGCACCACCAGGCTGGATATAGTCTTTCCATTATCCCAGGGTTGCCAAAACTTTCTATTTCTTTGTTGTGAGTGTATATGCTTGTCAAAGCCAAGTTCTAGCTTGATATTGTGCCAAAGGCATTGAATGTTTGAGACAAATCATTTACTGCAAAAATGCTCATGGTTTGGGGCTTGAGCTTTATATTTTGCAATGATTGTTAAATTATTATTAGCAAGAGATAAATGGACAATATCAGTCCAGAATCTGTATATGGTTTCCACATATTGTTTTTACTGGATGGAAAATTTTTATTCAAAATGCAGAGAATCTGAAGTCAATTTGCAATAATACCACGTTGATGCTGAGAGCGTGACTACTCTTCTTAACCAGGTTCTTCATCTGATTGAGTTATTCCATTATTCCAGTTTTATTATGCTTTGGGGTCTAAAATGCTTTATCTTGTTGAATTATTCTAGTTTTATGACTTCGGGGTTGCATAGGGGCACATTACATGCCTCTAGCATCTCATGCTCAACCTATTAGATTCATGTTTCTGATAAATGATTAAGGGTTGCTTTCAATGTGGTGTGAGTGCTTTATACGAAAGGAGAAGGGCACTAGTTACTGGCCTCCACATGTCAAACTATGGTACTTTTTGTGATATTGTTTCTTTATTGGCAGGTGAACAACTCAATTCTTAGCTGCCATATCTTCTGCCCTGGAATGTGTCGTACACCAATATATCAGTCATTTTTATTGCACTAGTGCAAAATTGTGTGACATTACTTTGTGCAATCCTTATATTGTATTCTGGTCAGGTAGTGAGGAAGTTATCTGCTAAAAACCTTGTGATAAATAATTTAAGTTTCTATAACAACGTGTTTTTGTTATTATTTGAGCATTAATGTTTGCATGTAAGTCTGGATTGGTAGATATTTTCTTGTGTATTTTATTTGCCAACTATTCCTTGGAACTAAGTAACGTTTTCTTGGAGTTGACATTTGATTAAAGTTGAAGGATTCAATGGTCCTTATATGCAAACAAATAGGTTCGTGAAGTTTGGCTATGAACTCAATGTCGGCTCTATAAACTATCTGTTCAAAACAGATCATGCAAACGGGAATGAAAATGCAAATGCAAACACACTTCTAAAAGAAATAAGAATGACTTAAGTGTTACTTTGTCCTTTTGGTAGTTAGGATCTTCCTTAGAATCTTCCTGGTGCACTTGATGATGCTATTGTTACAGAAGCCCTAAAATCAAAGGTAAGATAGGCACATTTGCAGTGCTTGATTTTCTTATGGCTTATTATTACCTTCAAAGGAATTAAAATCTATTTTGGTCATTATTTGCATTAGACAGATATTCTTTGTTCGATCCATGCAAGCGAGCATTTTTTATTATACCTTCGATTTGTAACAAAGAATTGTACTCTTCTGAAGGGATGAAGTGAATTCGGATATTGCATTCTTAAAGTTTATGTTTATATGTTACATGATATTAAAAGGGGTTCGAATCCCCATAGTCACATTAGTACAGCTTTTGATTGATTGTGCATTTTAACTTTAAACAGAACATTAGTACATAAAAAAGGAACAACTGATAAAACATGTGTGAGAATAAGGCACTTAAGTGTCATATAATCAACATAAGTAAGAGATATGAACCACAAGTAAGGGGCACATCAATGGCAAAATGACGACACACATTAGGCATCACATAATATATGACATATAGTCGATAGAAAAATGACACTTACATATGGCACTTTGTTGGCATTTATATGGCACTTAAATTCTTAGAAATATGTGGTACATAAATGACATAAGGAAATGACACTTACATAGCACTTTATTGGCAAATATCTATTGGCACTTGTGCGACACTTAAACCGCAATGAATCAGACCATTAAGAGACCGTTCATCTATAATAGCACTACTGCAGGGTGTCGCAGAGGTCTTGCAACCGTCGAAAATTCATGACAAAAAATTAGCGTGTCAGAGAAGTCTTGCAACCCTTGAAAATTCATGACAAAATATTAGGGCATCACAGAGAACTTGCAACACTAGAAAATTCATGACAAAAAGCTATTGACAACGATGTTTAATATGTAGCATTATAACAGGGGGTTTCTTTTGTATTTTTATACGTTTTTCAATATGGTTTTGCTATGATTTTGTTGCGTATTCAAATCGACGTACTAATGCGTACATCTAGAGTGCACGCCGTATTCACATATTTTGATATCACATTCTCTATGGTTTAACCCACTATCTTTTGTCCCATATTTATTTTTGCCCTTATTTTTCTTTTTAAATATGCATGCAAGCAACGAGTCCTTATACTCTAGGGTTTTCTTTAATGAGCTGCTTGTGAAGGAAAAAAGCACATCTCGGGCGAGCATCCAAAGGAGCATTTCGGAGGCCATGGGATGATAAGCTTACTCTGGGCAGGATATGAAAGAGCAGATGCTCTGGAGGAAGGTAGCTTCATACAGTTGGATGCAGTTCTGCCATATTTCTTTATCAGCCAACAAAAAAGATAGTAGGTGCCAAAGGGGCTTTCGACAAAGGGGCAGTATAGTTGTGCATGGTGCTAAACTCTTGATAATGCAATCCTTCAGTAAACACAAAAGTGGATATGCGTTTCAAGGTAATGGGTGCAGATTGGCTTCCAGAGAGCATGAAAACAAAGTTGCTTCAAATGGTCCGTTATCCTTTCCGATGTGAGCACGTAATCTTTGCTTGTTAGTGTTCTGACTAATTTTTTCACACCAGAATGCTATGTATGCTGCTGCCAACAAACTCGTGAGATGGCAAAGAAACGGACAATGGTCAACTATAGACTTAGTTTTGTTCTGACCACGTACTTTACCTTTTTCTTTGCCGTTTTAGTTTTTGGTAACTATGCTTGTGGTTATTCCTTGACAATTGGTGATGGCATCTAATTACAATTTGGTGAATGACAGGAAAAAAATCGTATTAATAGTGATGGAGAGCTGGTTATTTCATCCACCAAGATGAGGACACAAAAGTTCAGTCAAACCCTGCTATAGTTATCTTAGCTTTCTGAAAGCAGATGTTCCAACCATTAACAATAGTTAGGTGTTCTTGAGAGGGGTAACCTTGAAGATGCACTGGAAAAGCTTCAGGCAAGATGTAGTGATGATGTTCAGGAGATGATAGGTGCTGCAACTTATGTCCCACCGCCCCCATTAGAAGAGACAAGGAAAAGGATTAGAATGCTGTAAGGATTGTTTCTATTTCATTCTCTGCACAGATTGCCTTGCAGGTGCTTTTTTAGATATGCTCATACTAGCATCAGGTTATCAATCTATTGGAGATCCAGTTTTATGGCAGCCTCAAAGCGTGAAAAGGGCATTTGAATGGGCCACCATGTTTGAAGATCTCATGGCAAAATTTCCTGCGACCAAAGAGGGTGAAACATCTAAGAAAGCCTTTGATCTGGCTCTCTTAGATCACATGGATGCCACTCCTCACCCTCCAGGATTGCCAGTCTTGTCATCTTCCCTGCTCGCCGAGGCCCGGAAACTTCTTGTAAGTGCTGTTACTGGTGCATTTGGAATTGGCAATGGACAGCTTGTTCCTGTTATTGTGCTAGCCTCATAATTAGACAAAGAGAGCATTTCTGTAGAATGTCCACATGCAAACCAAATGCGGAGCAGGAAGCGATTTTTTGATGAAATGGAAGACGAAAGGGCAGAGAATCTACCAGCTAGAGTATAAATTTGAAGAAGGAACAAAAGGGCAGTTATTCTCCTTGGTAGTGCAACAATTGAAGGATAGATATTCTTGTAAGACATTGGTGGAGTCCCTTAGTCGGGACTTAGAAATAACTGGAAGTTCCCTTGACAAATGCGGCACAAGTGTTAAGGATTCTATGGATATTTGGAAGAGATCAGACTTGGAGCGAAAAAATTCTGAGACATTTCTTGTCTGTCACTGTGAACAATAGGCTAGAGAGAGTTTGCTGTATATCACTTCTGCGAAGACAATGTACAAGCTCATGGGAGGGATGATCATTTTTAAGTCTGAAAGTGCACATTGGACAAATGTTTTTGAACAGATGCTAGCTGAAAGTAATAAGCACTCAGAAATCAATACATGGGTTGATATTGCAGAGCTCTGTTGTTTGTGTCTAGCGTCAGAAAGCTGGAGACAAATGCAAAACAAGTTACTTAATTTCTTACATTCTTATCCAGTTTTATCATCACAAAATCAATTGTCACATTACTTTGATGGATGCTGGGAAGAATCAGCATCTGCTTGTGGCCTTAGCGATTCTAAATGGACGTTGAGCATGAAAGATGAAGTTGAGAAATATTTTCTAGGTCATTTGAGATTAAAAGAGGGTTTGTGTTGGAATTTGCCATCAATCATTGCAGCATTTGCTTTGACACATGGCACATTAGCTGAGCATTATATCAGGGAGATTGAGAAACATGCGATTGAGAAAGAAAGCTTAGGCCTGTGCTCGTGCCACTCATGTTGTAATACCCTATGTTGTAATACCTTATGAATGCTTTGCGGAAATAATTTGTTTGTCTTGATGTTATTGTGCTTTTTAGTAGTTTACCTATGTTTGCTTTAGTTAGGGCCCGAAGGGCCCAAAATTTTTTTTAATATAACAATCAACACACAACTACCATTAACATTATTAACACAAACCATTGCATTTAACACATTTAAATTAAAATCCCCCTTAAACCCCCTTTGGTTTGGGTGCATATTCACACGGGGGGTTACGTAGGGCAACGAGAGCTGTCGGATGGGCATACTTAATGAAAGCAAGCTTCAGCACAAATCCACATTACCTCTGCATATTATGCCAATCAATATTCCATAGACGTATCCTTATATTAAAAAGCACGTATTCTCAATGACCAATCACAAAAGATGAGAAAATCATCTTAGTTTTTTCTATTAACATGCATACTCATAAAGACACCAGTGACAGCTACATTATCCAATCTATGGCAACTCCAGATCCTTACCGTACCTTTCAGCGCCTCAGTCATATAAAAGCCAATTATCAGAAAATTCTTTTTAAGAGAAATAGCTCATGTCCTAGACACTTTCAACACCTGTGGAAGGCAATTCGAGTTTTCTACAAATTATGTGGATATAACTACCTCATGGAGCTGGGAAATGCTAAGATTAAAGATGCAATGGCCATTGAAGGGTGATAAAGCTTGATTGGAGCCTGATATACTGTTTAACATTTGGAAATATGTTTTCCCCTAAGCTTATGAAACTGTTGAGCAACATCATGGTCATGAATATTTTTACACAAAAGAGTGCAGCTGTTAAATGGGCTCTTCTACATGGTTAAAAGGCCCTAACAAGTATATCCCTGATTTAAATTCCATATACTTCCAAAAGCTTTGTAACCATATTATCAATAGAACTACAATATGTCTTCTAAGTCGTATTTAATTAAAGTGGGACTCATTCCATTCCCATTTTTTTTCGGAACTCTGTTAATTTACACAAAAATAAGCACCCCGACCCGAAAACTGGCCATAATTGGAATTTTTGTCTATTAGTGTGCATCCAAGCTTTTCTTCCAGTTTTCTTGGATAGCGTGTCGAGAACAAGAACAATGCAACGCAAACATGCATTAGACCTATCAAGTTCTAATTGAAAAAGATTCTTAGTTGAACATTTTAGCTCTATTTTCTTAGGTGGGTAGACAATAGATCACAAATTCCAACAAAAATTATGCAAATCGTTTACTTAATCACCCAAAAATACTAGTTTTGAGATACCTTATATTTATAAATGGGCTCATTACAATATATATTACGATTGGGTGAAGAGACCATAGTGGTCATTATGGGCACAATCATTACACCCTCTTCACACATGAACCACCTAGTGCAAAGGGCGTGGAGCTCTCTCTAGTCATGGAGCAACTTACGGGCGATAGAAATTTGTATGAGGAGTTCCTTTATGGGCCACGTGCTTGTATGTCAAGCTGATGTCACCACCCTCTTCGGCACCTTTCTTTAATGAAATGATCTTTTCATTGCCCCCAAGCATGTACTAGTTGGTCGAGATAAGGACCGCAAGAGACAAAATCAAATTAGTCAAGTGATGCTACATGCAAAAAAAAAAAAATAAAACATAGTTCTTAGGGCCATTTTTGAAAAATACGAGGCATGAGAAAGGCGACTCAAAGCCGTAAACATGAGGTTTTATGGGTGAAGGCCTTTCTCGACTCGCTGAGTCGAAAAAGCTGACTCAAAAAATGCAAGTTTAGGGTCGAAGAAGGGCTTTCATTCGACTTCATGCGGTCGAAAAAGGCGTCAGTTTAAAAAATGAGGTTTTATAGTCGAAGGCCTTTCTCGACTCATGAGTCGAGAAAGTACCAAAGTCGCGAAAAGCGCAGGTTTATGGGTCGAGAAAGGCCTTTCTTTCGACTGAAGTCGAGAAAAAGCGTCGTTTAAAAATGCAAGTTTTAGAGTCCCGGAAGGCTTTCGACTTCGAAGTCGAAAGGAAGCAGTGAAAATCCAGCGGGTTTATGGGTCGAGGAAGGCCTTTAGACTTCAAAAGCCGAAAAATGCGGTTTATGGTCGAGAAGGCCTTTCCGACCCTAAAAGGCCTTGACTCGCTTCGCTTTAATTTCTCTCGACTCGCGAAGTCGAGAAAGGCACCAAAAGCGAAAAATGCAAGTTTGAGGGGCCTTTCACCGACTTTCGAGAGTCGAAAAAGGCGACTTCGAGTAAAAGGGGGCAATTTCAAAGCCTCGAGTCCAGAAGGTTGAAAATGAATAACCTTCAAACATCCTATGTATTTTCTATGAAAAAATACCCTCCCCATAAATTTCCTACATTATTTTCCATGAAAAATAGACCCTCCCCATGTATTATCTAATGGACACATATCCAATGGACCCTCCCCTTTCTAATGGACCATACCATATAGCTATATGAAAGGGGACTATTGGGCTCATATATAGCTATGTAAAAAGTAATGCCTAATGCACATGTAAATAGCAACTTTATAACCTATGAGAGCACATTAGACCTATGCATTAAATCTATTAATATGCATTAGACCTACTAATATGTACTTGTCCCCATTTTGTGTCTAGAACCTTCAAAATGGGTTAAACAAGGTGTAATTTATATCATGATCTATGCAAAGTTAAATTTTTACCTTAGAATAAGAATATATGCCTAGAAAGCGTGCACCATGGGAACATAATGTTTAGCGATGTGAACATAGTAGCACTGCGATCAAAATATAATCCTATATTATTAGCATTTATTTTAAACTTTTTTTTTCAATGTATTATTTTAACCTTTTTTTTCTAATACTCCGCCTTTTTTTTTCCGCCCATGCTTGAATTTTAAAATCATTTATTTTACACTTTCATTTTCAGCGTATTATTTTACCCTTTTTTTCTAACCAGCCCTTTTTTTTCCGCCCATGCTTGAATTTTAAACTTTGGTACATACCTTTGAGGGCAGTTCATTTGTACCGGCTTGGAAGAAGCTCCCAAGCGCCATAGCTCCCCATAGGCTTTTACTCCACCTCAGATCCATCACCACAAATGGATTTCACGATTTCACAAGCGGATCCATCACCGTGGAGAAGCCTTCATCTTGACTTCCAAAGCGGATCCATCACCGTGGAGAAGCCTTCATCTTGCTGGAAGCCTTGGCCCTCTTAGATCATCATTTCCACTTGCTTAGATGTGAAAGCACAAAATGGAGCATCGATCTTTGGAAGCTCAAGCATATATAGCGATTTGGGTATGTACCTTGCCATGGATTATTCATCGTTTTCCAGTTCTTGACGTTTTCTTGGCACTCCGCCATTACGCTGCAGAAAATAGCAGCGGATCCAACGGGTTTTTAAACGCGCTGCTTTAAACTTGCGCTTTCTTGCGCTTTTTCGCGAGGAATCCTTGCAAACGGTTGAGTCCGGAGGGCGCTGGAGGGCAAGGGTTGAAGGAAGGAAATATTTTACGAGAATGAATTGCAAGACGGCATAAGCTCCGAGAGGCTTGTTAGATCGAGAGAAAGGGATTGAGGGACGGGCCGTAAATTTGGTTGGAATGGAGCCAAGATTCTTTGATCAATTTGGAGTGGAATTGCACCTGCAAAGATTGTTGGTGGCCAAGGAAAGCTCTTGCAGACTGGCTGAGATTGGCTATGGAGGACGGAATGCGCCGTTAAGAAATCAAGTCTCGAGAAAATGTAATAGCAAGGGATGTGTGCATAGGGCTTATTTGAGCAAAAGCGGGGAACAAGTAATCTTAATGTTCTATAGAATAGAATAGATTTGAATTCAAAAGAGTAATACCTTTGCCAATAGCGGCGGAAGCTTCATGACGATTGTAGATCGAGGGCAATTACCACATCACGCCAAATCGTCAACGGATATCCAAAAGCAACGAGCATAAATGCAAAGGGATAAAGTAAGCTCTTGAGGCTGCTATTAGAATCGCCCAAGAAAATGCAAAAGCGGTCTGAGGAAAACACCGCCCGGCAAAGTGGGTGCCGAGGATGAGGAAACCATCGCTATTGAGGCCGGTATGCTGCCTATCAGCTTGTTGTGATAGAGCTCCCTGAATAGATAAAAACAGAGGTCATATCTGGAAGAGCAATTGGGACATCGGAACCTGTCGGTTGCGGCCAACGAGAACCTCTCTTTTTTTTTCCTATTTTCTGTGTATTATCCTCCGGGATTTATGTTTTCCAATTCTCGACTCACTAGTCGAGAAGAGGAGGATGGTTCATATTTTTTTTATTGGTTATTTATTTAATTAAATTATTTATAATTAATTAAATTAATTATTAATTATATTATTTTGGCTTTCCCCTCCCCCCTTCCCCACTCTCCCCTTGCCCTTCTTCTCCCTTGCCCCTTCCCCTTGCCCCTTCCCCCTTGCCCCCTTCCTTGCCCCCCTTCCCCTTGCCCCTTGCCCCTTCTTCTCCCTTGCCCCTCTTCTCCCCTCTCTCTCCTCCCGTCTTCCCCTTCCCCCTCCCCCTTCGATCTCACCTCACTCAACTTTCTCAACTATTTATTTGGAAATTCTGCAAAAGAAAATATTATGAACCATTCCTTGTTATATGATGTGAAATTTTGATGTCAATATGAGTCCCATTTTGGTCAGAGTCCCAAAATTCAAGATTTGTCCCACTTTAATTAAATCGACTTTTTTTCTTCTTCACTAAAAGAAAGGAAGGAAGGAAGGAAGGAAGGAAGGAAGGAAGGAAGGAAGTATATTTTAGCGTCCACGGAGGCCAAGTGGCCTATGAGGCAGTTATAGACATACAATATATTGGATAGTATCCAAACACAAAAAGAAAACCATAGAAGCCACGTACAATGTGTCTCTACCCTTTGGGACGTAAAACCCCCATGTGGGAGGAAAAACCCTTGTAGTGGGCGTTCAAAATCCTATCCGGGGCTTAAATTCCTGTCTTTGTGAGGGACCTGTCGGCGGTGGAGACTTGCGAGAATGTAGGGCCCGAGGCGTGCAACCATTGGCGAAGCCGGCCAGTTGATGAAGTGCTATTTTGAGCATTTGAGATCGCCAGGTGTGCATATGCGGACACTCTGTAGAGCATGGTGTTCATCTTCTACTATCGCATGTGGCGACAGCGGCATAATCTCTCATGCCGGGATTCCACGCCCTCCATCCGTACCCCGGTATTTGTCTCAATTTTGAGATGGTGGGACCCTGTCCTTATTGCAGCTATAGCTCTCCGTTTCTTGGTAGAGATGTGTGCCTTCAAATACTGGTGGGGGCAAGTTCAAGCGGCCGGATTAACTGCGTGTGGTAGTGCTCTGTTTTGGGCTTTGCAAGGTGGCGCATCCCACGAGTGCAAAGCACTCATTCAAATCAGCTCGCTCGTTACTGCGATGTCGGCATATCCATAATCCGTTGATAGTCTATGGACCATCTTGCGAACCATCCCCTACAATGCTCCTACCACACTCTCTTCAGACGTTGCGGCCCTTGCGCCAATATGAGCGGGAGGGAGGCGTTGTGCATCCATTTAATCAACCTTATGGAAAATCGCAAGGTGCAAGCATAGCGAGAATCTTCGCCGCGAGGCCAAAAGCCGATCTCATCTGACAAAATCGGGGATAAGGCACCGTGTCCTTGGACGCCTAGATTGTATGTCGGGAAAGCTTTACGTACCCTCTAGCTTATCCCAAGTGCCCTTGCTGTCCGGCCCCTAGACCTCTACCCCATACACAATCTTGGTTCAGCGGCAACGAAGCAGTGTGCTTTGCGTGCCCAATCATGAGAGATCTATTCTATAACAGCTATTCGCATTGCATCACGGGGCTTTCCATCCCGTAATGACCCTTCTTTCTACGGTCATCCCATAGCATGTTAGCGAAAAATCGATTCCCGGATACTTAAAGGTCCTTACAACTTCCATCCTTTGTCCTCTGTAATAGAAGTCTAGGATATCATACAAGCCGAGCCGAGATTGGCATGACTTGGTTTGCTGGTTGGCGGTCATTCTGCTATGTCCGGAATGTTGAGAGCATCAAATGTTCTAGCGTACTCCTATTTGTATGGGACAATAAGCCGGATCGTGCGCATAGAGCAAGCTGTTTTATTGTATATGCCCCGGCAAGCTGCGGGCCCCCACCTCCATGTTCTTGCATCACGGGTCTCCAACTTGTCAATATAGAGTCAAAAAGCATTGGAGATAGCGGACATCCCGTTTAACACCTATGGTGTTGTTCACCCGATGATCGGCGGGCAAAGTGGCATATATTCCATCATAGAGCCAATAGATGGCGTACGCAAATCGATTGGGACATGTAGCTCCCCGCGGCGTTGCCACAACAGTCAGAGGACTGTATCATATGCGTCTTAAAATCCGCGAAAACAAACAATACAAGTCCACATGCGTGCATTGCGGCTAGCTTCCATAAAATTCGAGAGTAAAAATATGATCACTTTCGGGGTGGGCGGGGCAAAACCTGCGACCAACTGCCGTACGCGGCTTCCTCGACCCATTGCGTTAACTTACGCTCCAAAGACACCGCTAGAAGTTTTGCAGTAAAGGCTCACCATGATCATCGATTAGTTGGTGGAGTCATCCCTACTTCGAGTCTTATGAATAGGGGTGACCTTGCTAACCATCCATTCTTGTGGGAGGCCCCTCTCGATGGCGATTGATTATCCCCTGTCAAAGGCTCTAGCAAAGCTGGCCCACCCCATTTCAACGGCTTGGCCTGAAGTCCCCGCAAGTCCTTGGCTTTACCATTAGCAAGATGTCTAAGACCCCGGTGGATGTCCTCTTCGAAAAGCGTAGTGTTTCTTCTAGCTGACTCGGTACCTCGGTGATAAACTACGGGGGGTCATACAACTCCTCCAACCATTGTCTCCAGTGCGAGGTACATTGCTAGGTGGTTGATGCCTCTTATCTGACACTCGCCAAAAAGGCTTTTGGCTCGGTCATCGGCACAGATCAAACATGCATTGCTGATTTTTACGCAATATAGCGATGCTTTTGGATTTCAAGATTGCCTTATAGTCCCTAATGGCATTTGCGAGCCGTGGATCTAAGATGGTGTGTAGGTGACTCTTTAGAGCCTTATATTCGCATCAAACCCGGGGGTTCTCGGGGAATTGCGGTGTCCCTTCTCAAGGGGATTTCTTGCTACAAAGCATTCAGCGGTGCCGAGTGAGGCCTTCACCAACCATTTACACTTATCATGCAATGTATAGAGGGGCATCAATCCCATGTAGCTCACGTTCAAGCACAACCTCATATCACCTTGCTCCGATAGTTGACGGGTGTATCCCAAACCCAGAGGCACATCTGTTGGCCCGCGACCTTTGAGTGCCTCCCATCCAAAGTGACATAAAGTGGATAATGGTGCGATAAAGTCTCTTCATCTCTTGTTCATGTGCTGTGTCGCGAAATCTCTAATGATATCAAGTTAAAGCTTTGGAGCTAGGGAGATAGTCCACCACGCAGCTCCACCATCGCCCGAGTAAACCGCAAGTGAAGCCCCCGATGTGACCATCCGGACATACCATTGCGGATCATCATGTCAAAGATCTGGCATAGCTGGACCAACTCTCTTCCAAAGGCTTTGGAGACTGTATCCTGGGACCGTCTTGCATGCTGGGATGCCTCTGTTTCTAGCCAAAGTGGGTTGGAGTCAGCTGACCGACTGCCACTGTGACGTACATGCATTGAAATCTCCTAATAAAAACACATGACCCTCTTGGCGATACTGCTCTATGTCATCATACAGTTCCCTATAGGGCATATGCACATCTATATCTGCCTGATGAACCCTGTAGAACTTAGAAGTTTCATGGGGTATATAACATCCTACAATAAACAGTGGGCGATGGTGAGGCGCGCACTCGTATATCCGCAGTGGCGGTTGAGTCTATCAGCCTTGTGGAGCGAGACTGTGGATGCTATAGCATCTTTGAAGTAGCAAGCGACTCCTCCATACCCTCGCCTGCCACATGTGGCGCTCATTGGCCAGTGAGAAATGATGGTACTCTGGGATGTCCGGTAACAGATGACCACTATATTCCCATGTCTCTTGCAAGAAGATGATGTCCATGCCTGTAGCAATTTCAGCAATGCCCTCGCCACGCTTCCAGGGGAATCCCCTACAGTTCCACGATACAATTCAAAGGCACTCTTCCTATGCTGTCTGTGGTGACTGCCCTATCCCAGTCCCTATAGCGGCTGCGAGAGTTGGGCCATTGGCAGGTGTCGGGGCTCTGGAGGTGTCGACTCTGGCTGGCGTGGGTGGTGCGGGTACTTGGTCACGGGGTTGTTGTGTGTGATCTGCCATTCTGGAGGTGGGGGATCCAAAAGTGCTTGGTCCCCTGGTCGTCGTTTCTGCCACTGTTGGCCGTGGAGGCACAAATACCTTCATCTTGCCATTAACCAAGCCTGCCGATCCCCCTGCCTGCCTGACCTGTCTAATCTTTGCAAACTCCTCTTGCCTCTCCTTTTGTTTAGCCGGGGTCAGATCCATGTCTAAGTAGACCGATGTCCCCTTCAAACGACTAGCGCCTTTGCGGCATCAGCGTCTTCGATGCACAGTGCGAACCTTTGTAAGTTTAACTAGTCGGGGTCTCATGTTTGGTCGTCCGACTCTGGTCGGGTTTCTTACTGTCAAGTGCTGCAATTGGAGCCTTGCCAATACCAGGGCATTAAGCTTAGCTGGCAGATCTTCCTCCTGTTCTTCAGGCGGTCCTTCCTCTCCCGAAGGACTCGTCTAATTCCCTGTGCAATCTCTACCTCAGGTATTGGGCATGCTGATGATGCTGCCCCTGTGGTGGCACTTATCTGTTTCATGTTCATGCGCAGGTCATACATCTCCCGCTGGAACTCGGCCATCCTCTTCTCAAGGGCCGAAAGCCTGGGCGTTGCCTCGTGACTTTCCGGCTGTCTCTTTTCTAGGGTGTCCCACCTCCCCTGCATCCCAGACATTGTAGCCTCCTGGTCTAGCAACCGGCCGTTTGGGCCAACCAACTGTGCAACCTGTGCCACTGCCTGTCTGAACTCATTTTGCAGTTGTAACACGTCCTCTGACATTTGCCATTGGAGCTGATCTAGACGTCGGGTTGCATCGCTCAGGGTGCAGGACATCGCTGTCAATTCACTTCTTAGCTGGGTGACAATATCGCAAGCTTGTCTGTGCTCAAAGTCAGCCAGCCCAAAGCGGTCATCCAGTGGCCTAATGCGTTCTTCCAGTGTCGAAATACGTTCCTTTTCTTTCGCCAACTGTTTCTTGAGAATAGTTGCCTCCACAATCTATAGAAATGTGTCCTTTGAACAAAGGCCTCCACAATCTATAGAAATGTGTCCTTTGAACAAATCATCCCTCTCAGTGTTGTGCTGGAAGGCCTCCACAATCTATAGAAATGTGTCCTTTGAACAAATCATCCCTCTCGGTCTGGCCCTTGAAATTTGGAAGTGGAACCTCCACAATCTATAGAAATGTGTCCTTTGGAAGCTGGAAGCTGGTAAATGGAACCTCCACAATCTATAGAAATGTGTCCTTTGGAAGCTGGAAGCTGGTAAATGGAACCTCCACAATCTATAGAAATGTGTCCTTTGAACAAATCATCCCTCTCAGTTTTAAAAACCTCATTGCAACTTCCGCAAGGAGAAATGCTAAATAAATGAAACCTCCACAATCTACAGAAATGTGTCCTTTGAACAAATCATCCCTCTCAGTTTAAAAAACCTCATTGCAAACAACAAATCACCCATCGACATTGATTACATAAACACTTTCGTACTGTACGATACGTGAATGAAGATGTTAGAACCTAGACTAATAATACAAGAAAGTTATTGCTAATTCCAAAGCTCTCCGAATACATCCACTATTAAGATCCAATCCCATAGGTTTATGCCATACTTTTTATACACAATATTATTTGACACAAAAACGTCCCGAGTAATTGCGCATGCATCAATGGCTCCTCCAAAGGGCAACCCATTGATGCGTTAGCATCTTGTTTACCTAGCTTTTACCTTCCTAGCCGCCGGCCTAGCCTCTGTTGCGGTGGATTACTTGCCTTCTTTGGTCTACCTTCCATATCAAAGCCCAGCATTTCTATCCAGGATTTCATGCCACAGCACAGACGCCAATAACAGAAGCATGAGGTCTGGAAATCATTTCTTTTATTTCTCCACTAATCTGATCTCACTGGATATTGAATCAAGAAAGGGCTATTCTTCTACCAGAGGCTTGACAAAAACACAAAAGAACAACCTGATTTTCCAAGAATCACATCGGATCACGAGAGCAGGGGCAATCATCGGATCATCGCGCCCGAATAGGGCGCCATGGGAGTTGGGGCTTCATTCTTTGCCCAAACACTATTGTTAGAGATTAAGAAACTTAATAGAACACAAATAAGCGCCCGGAAGCTTTTGTAACCTCGGTAGACCCTATTCAAGAACCCTCTGATCTTTGCAAAGCGTGAGCGACCGGGCCAAAACATAGCACCAGTCATTGGAGTTTGGGGCCTTAATAGTGCAAAAACCGGAAGCCGCGGAATTTACCTAAGCAAAACTTCACGTCACAAGAACTTCCCTTTTGTTGCAATTCTGCTGTGGAAGATGTGCCTGTGGAAGATGTGCCTCGGCACATCTTCCACAGCAGAATTGCAACAAAAGGGAAGTTCTTGCATACGTAAAAACAGTTTACATAAAATTCTGCTTGCGCATCCAATAGCGCCATACCACGTGGCACACATTCAAAACCTGAATGTGAAAACCTTTTGTGAGTTTCTTCCTGCGGCCGTGTTTCTTGGCTGCGCCTGGAGTTTCACCCAGAGATCAGAGATTTACCTTGCATTCTGAAGGAGTTTACAGCGATTCTGAAGAGCTATCCTGCAGCGATTCTAAAGAGTTTTACTGTGGCAGAATTTTATCTAAACTGTTTTCACCTATACAAGAATGTTTGTTTTGCCCATGACCAAAAAGTTTGATCATGAAATAGATTAAAAGATATGCAAGACAAACCGATGATGGTTTTTAAGATGAGAGTTTTCTGGGAGACAATCTGGAAAATGGTTTGGATTACAATGGGAAATGGAATGATGCAAGTTCACAGGATCTTGCGAAAGAGATGCCAGTAACGGAGCCGAAGATTAAACTAGTGGCAGTAGGGAATCTATCGGCAAAGCTGATGGCAGCGAGGGACCTAAGGGCAAAGCTTGAAGAGGAGATGCAAGCAAGAGATCTAACGGTGAAGTTGCCTGTAACAGATGTATGGCCAAGTTGCAGAAATATGCTTGGGTCTTTAAGTATAGAGGACAATATATTTCTTGCTAAGAACTACAAGAAGTATAGCAGAAGGAGGGTTTTTGCAATCAGGGTTGAAATGGCACTTAGTTTTCTAATACTTGCTAGCATGCGAGCACTTACCACCTGTAAAGAAGGATTAAAGGTTCTGAGTCCCATATCCTACATGTGGATGTATATGCTATACCAAGCAAAAGAGGTAAAAAGACTGAGTAGCATTAATCGGATCTGGCATGTGATGGGCTTAGCAAGCTCCAGAGAGGCGGCTGGAAACTTGGTTTTCATATTCAAGAGAGTGGCATGGGGGTTCAAGAAGTATGTAGTAAGGCAGACAATAGGAACCAAGGACATGAATAAAGGATGAAGGCCATAGAAGCAAGAGATCGAGAGGTTAAGTTTACGGCAACAAGAAAGCCAGATAGACTGTTGATGGAATCTGACAGAGAATGGAAAGTTTCAAGGATCGAGTGACAATGAACGGCCTGAGGGTGAAGCTCATGGGAGCCAAAGAACGACATGCGAAGATGTCAAGATCATATAATCTGGTTCAGGTTAAACCAGCAGGTGTAAACGAAGTGGAAGTAGAACTTGGTGCGCCAAGCAGTAAGAAGAAATGTTCACCGATGATGCTAATGCTGATGATCATGAAGGATCTTTCTAGAAATGGAACCAGAGTGGAGACAGTCAATTTCTTTCCAAAGTTATTGATTGACAATGTAGTAACATGGAAGACAATGGTTGCAAAATGTGTTCATCATGGATATGCTGGGCAAAATGACGTTAACATGATCCTAGAATGGCTTGAGAGAATGCAGAAAGAAAGTGTAGTTTCGAATTGGCCTGTTATGATGTTTTTCTCTAACAAGTCCTTCTACACTTCCGAATCAATTACACAAACGAAATCTGGTATGTTTGCAAAGGCAGGAGCGGCTTTCCAAGGGGAGTCAAAGTCTATCTTAAACAAGTAGCAAGGGAAAAAGAGGACTTTTCCAGCACTGCACAGAATTCTTTTATGTTGTATCTTGCAGAGGTGAGCAAATGTGCTAATACTCAGCCTCAACAATGTAAAGATGAACAAGATGTCTGCATTTCAATGCCCGAGGGTCAAATGGAATTGGCATGCATGATCCCTAAGGAGGATAATAGTGCTGGTATATTGATTCCTAAAGTCAAGAAAAAGGATGAGCAAAACAAATCTATGGGCTTAGAGGATGGCCAATGTAAGATTTCACCATTTTATTCTAGCAACTTGAATGGCTGCAAAAGGTACCTTATTTTTGTTGCGTGCTTGTTGGTTCCTGTTGTATTGATTGTTGTGTTGACGGAGGGGAATGCAAAAGGAGTTTATGTAAGAAATGATGTTACAAGCCGTGCAATTCAAGCACCCTGGTATGATGCACAGTTGGAGGACAGATTTCTACACATATTTATTCCGAAGAAGTGGAGGATGCAAGAAGCTGCTCAAATGAAGGTACCAAATTTTGCCAATCTAATGATTGAATGGCTGCAGAATAGGTGATATTCGGATGCACAAGAGATGACAGAGGCAGTTCCACATTTGGTACTGAAATGTGAGGATGTTCATTTTTGGAATAGGATTCAGAAGGGCATATTCATAGCAGGCAGGTTATCAAATAGAGAAGAGGACAATGCAAATATCCCTGACACTCGAGCTCATGTCTTAAGTTTGAGTTCATATATCTCTATGCTTGAAGATACAAGCAAAACCAATCTTGTGTACAAGAAGTCACAAGATGAGGAATTATGCTACTGAGAAGATTGGGCTGAGAGTCTCCTTTTGGTATGCTCCAATCCAACTGCTAAGCCAGAGCACGAGTGCCTAGAAAATCATTTTGTTGGATATTCCATACATGACTTGGAAGTTCTAGGTTCTTAATGTGATTCTGAAAGAAAGAGTAAGAGACTTAGTAGTTTGTATTTCGGAAGCATTGTCATATTCATGATGTGGTTGCCTCTAGCTGCATTGTTGTTGCAACAAAATAGAGAACATGTGATTATGATTCATACAAATGATACACCTTATGGCAGTTTTACAATTCCCAAACCTGTTGTGGAAGATGAGGGTGATAGCAAGGTGAAGGCGTATTTTAGTAAAGGTGGAAGTTTATGGAACAAGGTGTTGATTGAGTGCTTCATGTGGAGAGAGATTCTGCTCAGGTACATGTGGTGAAGAAGAGTGAATCTTGAGTGAAGAAGAGGTAATGTAAGAAATACATGTGGTTAATTTGGTTAAGAAGCTGATAACAGTCTCAGATGCAGTAAGATGTTTGGAAAACCTTTCCAAGGTGAAGGTACACTTTAGAAAAGGTGAGGGCGATAACAAGGTGAAGGCATACTTTAGAAAAGGTGGAAGTTTATGGAGCACGGTGCTGATTGAATGCTTCATGATTCTGCTCGAGTACTTCTGGATCATGTTGAGCAGACAAGTAATGCAAGAAATACATGCGGTTAACTTGGTTAAGAAGCTTTCCAAAATTGAGTTTTTTCCAAAAGTTCTCTTGCTCGAATAGCCCGGTTTGATGGTGAGCTTTGGCCTTAAGGGGGGCTTTCCCTTATACAATTGGATTTCCCTTATCCTTTCAATCTTCCAAAATTGAGTTTTTCTCAGAAGTTCTCTTATATGAATAGCCCAGTTGGATGGTGAGCTTTGGCCTTACGGGGGCCTTTCTCTTATACAATTGGATTTCCCTTATCCCTTAAATCTTCCAAATTGAGTTTTTCTCAGAAGTTCTCTTGCTCGAATAGCCCGATTAGATGGTGAGCTTTGGCTTTAAGTGCTGGATTTAGTTTCTTGATACTACTACAAAAACAGGCAAAAATGGCACAAAAGTAACATTTATGCTCCGCCTCTTTACGGAGCAGAAATGTCACTTTAGTGCCGTTTATGATATTTGTGCTCCCCAAATGACACAAAAGTGACATTTATGCTCCACAAATGGGAGAGCATAAAAGTCACTTTTGTGCTATTTCTACCTATTTTTGTAGTAGTGTGAAGAGTCTTTTCCTTGTTTATATTTCATTCTTTGATCATTATATTGCCAGGAAAACGAAGATCCTTAACACAATGCACATGCAAAAAACCTAAGAGGAAAGCATAGTTTTAGACAATCCATTACAGAGGAACAAAAGGAACAAGGAAAACTCAAATAAAATGTATTACAGATTTTTCCATACTTACGGAAGGAGGTGTTGGTAGAGAAGCGAGTGCGCAGGGAAATGCTTCATTTATAGGCATTATGTGAACTACCATGGCTAGCCTTTGATAGAAGAAGTTGTTTAGAGAAAGCCATGAACTAAAGAAGTTCCTGGAGAATTTCTATCATCTAAGCTATCTTCTGCAGACCAAGCAACAGTGATCACTTTGTCTGCAATGCACAATAAAAAAATGATGTTCTAAAATGCAACTTCTTCTTCCAATGTAGGATGGTTCAGTTAGAGTCTTTTTGCAGCTTATGGAATAAGCTGAAATAGCCTTTTTGTTATAAGCTGAAACGACCTTTCATTTTTGTGGCAAGCTTCTTTTTGCAACAAGCAAGAAATTATGAGATATTATTCATCATTGTAAGAGAAGAAGAAATGAAGGAAAACGACAAGCTTTTCCCACAATTGTAGAGCTATGAGAGTAATGCCTTGCGTACTCTTAAAGAAGCCCAAGCTATTACAAAGCCATATAGTTTGCCCAATTTGTTTCGTATTTGGGGAGGGTATTTTGGCAATGGTGGGGATTATGATTTCGATATGGTATTGTATAGAAAAGGGGATATTTAGGCCATTTTGAGGAGCTTAATTGACTTAAGGAGGGATGTTCTAATTTTGAGTAGGTTGGGTGGACAATTTTTACGTCGGTTTCAAAGGTTTCAAATGGGAAACCATGTGAAGGCTTTGGCAAACGAGGAGAGAGAAGCTGGCTGGCGTGGACATGCTAGATTCGGACGGAGGAAGGAAGCAGAGTTTACATCATCCAGATTTTGGCATGGGCGGCAAAGAAGCGCCGAAATCTTTTGCCGGATATGCCGGTTGGAAGCGGACCTGCAGTTGTCTCATATTGATTTTGAATCTGGTCTGTGCGACAAATAAGCCGATTTGGAGTTGTTACTAGCTCGAATGCTTTGATTTGGAGCTGAGGAATGTCCCGAAGAATGCCTGTTGAAGCCACTTTGCCCTGAAGCCGATTTGCCCTTAAGCCATTGAAGCCTGTGAGACCGATCTGCCACTGATGCCGATTTGCACTGAAGTTGATTTGCCCTGAAGCAAAGGCCATGGAGCCCTAAAGCCGATTTGCGTTGAAGCAGCGGCTATGGATGGCAGGCCTGGTCTCTCTATTCATTCCGACAGTCCATTGTTGCATTTTTTTTTATTTTTTGGGCATTAACCATTGGTCTGTTTTGCACCATTGAAAGTGTCATGTGCATTTTGCTTGAAAATGTTTGTGTCCACCAATCCGGTGCAAACAACAAAATATTTTGCAGATCGGCGGCTAAGAACAAAACTGGAATAAAACGCGATAATATTTGATAAAAGACAAAGGATATAGAATGTACAACAAAGACCCAAAAAGACTCGTCTCCATGTGTCGACCCCCGATGTTCAAATCGTTTGCTATTTCTGTTCTTCAATTTTTAAGCCTTTTCTAATGGGTGAAAATAGCTTTACCCTGATTTTGGTGATTCCATCGCGATGACTACTCTCCCGTGGAATCACTAACCCTCCGAAAACGGGATCCGTTCCGGAGGCCCCGTTATCCGTACATGACAACGTTAGGTGTACCTTTTGATGGATCCCATCCGTCCGTCAGGGCCCATCCTGGCCGTCCGTTTTATACCTTCCGACGGAATCACATCCGCAAAATACCGTCGGACAGAATCACCGCTCTGTTATTCCAAGTGACGGAAAAATGTATCACAGATTTTTCCATACTTACGGAAGGAGGCGTTGGTAGAGAAGCAAGTGCGTAGGGAAATGCTTCATTTATAGGCATTACGTGAGCTGCCACGGCTAGCCTTTGATAGAAGAAGTTGTTTAGAGAAAGCCATGAACTAAAGAAGTTTCTGGAGAATTTCTATCATCTAAGCTATCTTCTGCAGACCAAGCAACAGTGATCGCTTTGTCTGCAATGCACAATAAAAAAAATGATGTTCTAAAATGCAACTTCTTCCAATGTAGGAGGGTTCATCTAGAGTCCTTTTGCAGCTTATGGATTAAGCTGAAATAGCCTTTTTGTTATAAGATGAAACGACCTTCCATTTTTGTGGCAAGCGTCTTTTTGCAACAAGCAAGAAATCATGAGCACCATTGTAAGAGAAGAAGAAATGAAGGAAAACGATAAGCTTTCCCCACAATTGTAGAGCTATGAGAATAATGCCTTGCGTACTCTAAAATAAGGCCATATAGTTTGCCCAATTCGTTTCGTATTTGGGGAGGGTATTTTGGCAATGGTGGGGATTATGATTTCGGTATGGTATTGTATAGAAAAGGGGATATTTAGGCCATTTTGAGGAGCTTAAGTGGCTAAGGGCGAATGTTCTAATTTTGGATAGGTTGGATGGACAATTTTTAGGTCTGTTTCAAAGGTCCCAAATGGGAAACCATGTGAAGGCGGCCTGGCAGCGGACAAAAGAGCAGCTGCTGGGCGTGGGCATACCAGATTCGGCAGGAGGCAGCGGGCAGGAGTTTCTGTCATCCGGATTTTGGCATGGAGCGAGCTGGTAAGCAGCGAAATCGTTTGCCGGATATGCCGGTTGGAAGCGGACTTGCAGTTGTCTCATTTCGATTTTGAATCTGGTATGTACGACAAATGAGCTGATTTGGAGTTGTTATTGGCTCGAATGCTTTGATTTGGAGTTGAGGAATGCCCTGAAAAATGCCTTGAGGCCACTGAAGGCGATTTGCCTTGAAGCCACTTTGCCCTGAAGCCGATTTGCCCTTAAGCCATTGAAGCCTGTGAGGTCGATCTGCCACTGATGCCGATTTGCACTGAGGTCGATTTGCCCTGAAGCAGCGGCCATGGAGCCCTGAAGCCGATTTGCGTTGAAGCAGCGGCCATGGATGGCAGGCCCAACCTCTGTATTCATTCCGGCAGTCCATTGTTGCATTTTTTTTTATTTTTGGGGCATCAACCATTGGCCTGTTTTTGCACCGTTGAAACTGTCATGTGCATTTTGCTTGAAAATATTTGTGTCCACCGATCTGGTGCAAACAACAAAATATTTTGCAGATCGGCGGCTAAGAATAAAACTTGAATAAAACGCGATAATACTTGGTAAAAGACAAAGGATATAGAATGTACAACAAAGACCTAAAAAGACTCTTCTCCATGTGTCTACCCGATGTTCAAATCGTTTGCTACTCTTCAATTTTTAAGTTTTTTCTAATTTTCATGACCGTGGATTAGGGCATATTTGAATATCTAGCATAATAACAAGGGGTTTCTTTTGTATTTTTGTACATTTTTTTCATTGGTTTTTATATGATTTGGTGGCCGTATTACATGAGGTGTACTAATTGGTACATCTAGAGTGTGCCTAGTATTTGCATGCAACTTGTGCTAATTTTTTTTTTCCTTTCTTAATGGTCAAGAATCAAAGGGCTTACAACAAAAGCCCTCTTTAAAAAAGACGAGATTGAATGGCTTACAATAAAAGCCCTTTTCAAAAAGTAAAAAATAAAAATAGAAATAAAATCAAAAATAAAAACATAGAACCTTTACCCTTCTATGAAACCCTAGGCGCCATGTAGCGCAGCTTTTCGCCAACAACACAGTTTCTAGCATAACTTTTGATCCAGGACTCCATTTCAGGTAAGGCTTATTGCGTTGGTAAGCTCTCTCCAAGATCTTTTCGATGGTATATGGTATGCCCATTTTTGGTTATGTTTTTCATGTCAAAACAGTCTTGTTCCGGCCGGCTTTGGTAGGGTTTGCGGTATTGCCAAAGGGAAGGAAGCAGTGTCTTTCAAATGATTGTCCCTAATGTGACAGATGGATTTGAAGCAGCGTGGCTTGGCTTATCCGAGTTTGCAGATGGTTTTGTTGCTTGCATGGGCTTTTGACTGCACAAAGCAGATTCTAAGATTGTTGGGCTACTGCAAAAGCCGAAGATAAGCCTTTACTATCTTTCTCGTCATCTGCATTCAACTGTGGCGGCACCATAGCAGCTCAAACCCCTGGGTATTTGCTGACCAACAAGATTCACAACGACCCATATCGATTTCAACGAGGTAACTATTGGACCCAAATCCTTTTCTTTAATCTATGGCATTAAGAATTTGCTGCAGGCCTATCCCAGCCAGCATCCTCTCAAAGTTCCAGGAAAGAAACCAACAAATGACTGCTTCCTATTCGAATCATATTGTGAAGTTTTGCTCCAAAAAGGCTTCCACAAAAATAAGATGTTTATTTGTTACTTTTGCTGCAGCAGAATAAAACACATTAGACAGTTTATGCCACAAAGTGCAATGAAAGATTTATGTAACTGTGATACAAAGCTTGTAGTTATATTTGCTGGTTCATGCCACAGATCTTGAAATTGGCAAAATTATGGATAATCTTGATTTCATCTTATTATATTTCTCATTGTCTTTGTTAGATTTATGAGTTTCATATTAAAAAGATCTACAAATGGTCTGATTACATATAAACCTGCTCAGATAAGCTTTTCTGATGCCTTGCGATAGAAGTATCCATTGGTTTATCTTTTAAATCCAGTCAAATTTTTGTTGCGGATGTTCTTACATACCATATAGGCACATCATGAAGATGATTTGTGCCAAGATTTTGTGCGTATTGCTAAAGTTTCATAAACAGTGTCTTCAGTTTTAGGTATAAGCATTTCAGAAGTATTGGCAAACCTCTTGCAAAGGAATGTGCCGCAGACTATTCACCATGTTGTGTTGCATGTTCAAAAAGATATGCCAACGACTTGGTTTATAATAAGCAATCAAGACCCAAATTTTTTTAAAATAAATACAATTCATTACATTCGGGCCCTTTGGTTTGTTCAAGGCCCCGAAGGGGCCAAAAAAATTTTAGATATAACACAAACCATTACATTCCACACTTAAAAATAAAATTCCCCCTTAAACCCCCTTTGGTTTGGGTGCATATTCACACGGGGGGTGACGTAGGGCAGCGAGAGCCCCTAAAATCATATTATATATGTATACAAGAAATTTATCGCGGCGGCCAAGGCCGCCGCGAGCAATTTTTTTTGTTCAATTTGGTGCAAAGGACACCTTGTGTATAACATATTCGGCTCAAAAGTTATCGGGTGTTAAAATACCCAATGTTGAAACGAGTGTTTTTTCCATGTGCATGCATCCAAATAGATGCATGCAATCGACACATAAGATGATAAAAATGTAATATGAGGTTCTGTAACAGCCACTGTCTAACAAATGATGGATCTTAATATCAACAGTGGTAATCTTCTATCTCTTACAACCAGAAATCAAGAAAAAGAGTAATGTCTGTACTTGTCCATGAAGAATTATAAACAACGGCAGCGAAATGCGCCTCTGTAGATGTCCAAAAATGTGGATTCAAGAATCCAATAAAATGTTGATATGCACTCTTGAATTGCAAGGGAAATAACCAAATAGCCTTCTGTTCAGATGCTTGTAATTCCATAATGCCACTGTCCTTGAAACAATATATCATCTTTTGATATACTTAGTTCTATTCCTTCCACCTGCACCATTTGGACATAATGACCACTAAAGCAATGAATATGGCAATCACACCAAGTGCTATGGCAACCACCCAAACAACCTTCTTGGGGCTCTTGTGTTTGCTAGATGCACTCTGATTTAATGGCTCCGGCATTGGAGAATATGTATCAGGAGAGAGTGCAGGGCCTTCTGAAGAAATTGGATTACCTAGCATTGAGAATAATCTGTTATTAACTTGCTAGATGTGATAGAGCTGTTGTAGCATAACTGAGAATTGCCACCAGCCCTAAATGTGTTGAGCTTGTTGAGAAAAGAAGTATTGAAAGGAAGAACACCTGTTAACTTGTCGTTTCTTAAATCCAGGTATCTCAAGCTTGTCAAGTAGCTCAAAGTCTTTGGAATGGAGCCATTGAGATGATTGTTGCTGAGATCCAAATATGCCAAAGTTGTCATATTGAGTATAGCATCAGCAGGAATTGGTCCATTCAAACTATTGCCACCCATGGCCAATTTCTGTAAACTTCAAAGCCTGCCAATTGACTCAGGTATACGGCCAGTGAGATAAAGCTCACCAAAGAAAGAAGGCAAAGGACCATCTATATAATTCAATGAAACTACAAAATGGGTAAGCATGTGCTGCTGACATATCTAAACAAAGGAATAAACTTAAGATCTTGCATTCAGACCAAGAAAAGAATATACCTATGTCTTGTGCAGCACTGCAGACCGATCAATAAGACAAATGAAAATCCTGCTGATAGCAATCCTGCTCGAAACGACCAAGGCAGCGCGCAGAGCATGCCTTTATTTGCTTCAAAACCATGAACCATCATGCCTTATAAGACCAACTTGTCATCTGGTAAATTATCCATTGCATATGAAAGCAAGGTACATTAAGCAAATGATCTTCCCTTCTCCTTTGAGTTGTCTCCGTAATCTGCAAGTCATGAACATTGGTCATTTTCAAATTGCAAACACTAGTTACGGAAAAAGAGCTAAGCTCACCTTGCCTGCATCCCAGTTGTTGCCAAAATCGTACCATGTGCCTGGGGTTGAGTTTAGTTTGAACAACTCAACCCCAGCCAAACTCAAGTAGATACAGTGCACATTAGTAGAATGCTGAAAACTACGCTAGCTACTGTCATTCTAACTATGAAAATGTATGAAACAGCCAACTTGGGTCTGCAATCATATTGCATTCGATTATATAAGTTAATGACAGGATGCATACAATTAGAATCTCTTATCATTTTCAGTTTTTCGATGGATATAAAAACCTGAACTAACAGTTGGTAAAACAGAATGATTAGCATTACCTTTCCTTCACTGCAAAGATGTCTTTCTAAATCCTTCTCTGTTACACGAGTAGAAAGTCCTGTAACGTAAAGATTGTTCCCTGGATTGGATAGATCATGTCTCGTTTGATCCTCCCTGCATACATAGAAAAACCACATTAATTTTCTATAACCTGCCAAAGAAACCTTAAATTATGTAAAAAGAACATCCGCACTTTCTCCAAGAAGGACTTTGAGAACGGGAACGGGGATTGGACGGATCCTGTCTTAATTGATCCTCCCCACATAAATAGGAAAACCAATTTAATTTCTAGAAACTGCCAAAGAAACCTCAAAGCACATCAAATGGGAACTATACTTCCTCCAAGCAGGACTTCGAGATCGTGAACGGGAATGTTCCTGCCTTGGTGATGCATCCCTTTTCTCCCTACATATCAAAATCAAAACCTAAGTCATCTATAAATAAGTACAATAGGAGAGTGTTTTTTTTCAAAAAAAGCCCTACCTCCGGAAACTATGAGAACGAGAATGCCCCTGCTTTGATATTTCGTAGCATTTTAGCTGGCCATGGTTGAATTGGATACAATGTTTACACCCCAGTCACAAGAGCACAAACGAGACCTCAATCTTGTGAAGACAAATCCTGAAGCAATGAGAAGCGGATATGAGAATGAATTCTTGGGACACAAAATGCCCAGACCATTATGTTGCAGACCCGCCTTTGCAAACAGCTGCCTCAATCCGGCAGAGGCATTCTTATCCCTGTTGCCATTCTGCTGGATTTCAACCCGCTTTGCTAGGTTTTCTGTCCGATTACACAGGCGAAAAAACCAGCAGGGAAGAAAGCCCGGACAAAAAAATTTCAGGAACTCCAGATGAAGAGTCGATCATCAATAAATCATGGGAAAACATATATTTGAATAAAGGAAAGGAAATATCGAACTAGAATAGAAGAGAAATACCTGTCTTTCGTCTTCTATCGCTCAATCAAAAGCCGAACACAGCAGTCTCCAGTACAGAGCTCAATCAAAAGGAAGGCAGGACTTTAAAGGAAAACTTAAAACGACGGAGGTATTTGCCCTAAATCCTTATGATACTTGCCTTCGAATGCAAGCAAAGAACAAAAATCGCATAAGAATTTGGTTGCACCGTCGATTTCCGGTTCCTTGCCTTCGAAGCAAAGCATCCAATCTCTTATCCCCAGCATTTCACCGAATGAAGAAGGATCACCAGAATTTGATGTCGCTTTCAAGCCCATTCGATGCAAGCTGGAAGAAACTCGACTCTCAAGCGAATCGCAACCACGAATAAGGGAAAAAAGTGGACGGTCTGGATAAGTGCCCCCAAGAATATGCTAAAGAATTATTGTATAATATTTATACATGTTATGAAAATCAACAACATATAGTACATTGCCTCAAATCTTATAGTATTTTGTAAACTGTGTTATACAGTATACCAAAACTTGTACATGCATACCCCACAAATGAGGATCTCTATGTACGGTCTAGATCGAGGAATAAAGGGCATATATGCTTATCCAACAGCTCTCGATGCCCAGAGTCACCCCGTGTGAATATGCACCCAAACCACCAAAGGGGGTTTAAGGGGGAATTTTATTTTTAAGTGTAGAATGTAATGGTTTGTGTTAACCACCCTGATAGTGATTAGAATTGCAGAAAAAAGTTGTATACCTGATAAGGCTGATGTGCTAGAAATAACTTTACGGTTGCTCTTAGAAAACTATCTTTTAGCGATGCTAGATTTTAGCGATCTATTCGACATAAAATCTAAGAAACAAGTTTGTACAGCGCCACACGTTACGCCATTAACTGTCTATATGCAAAGGAAAAGACGAACCAAGTGACATGATTGTAAAAAAATAATAGTTTAAACAGCAGAACATCTTAAAACCCCAACAAATAACTGAGATTTCAACTTCCAAAAGAATCTTACAACAATACTTTATATACACACAAACAACATACATATCCAAATGCAAAGCAAATGAAACAAGTTAAGCCACGAATGCTTTCATTCTAGGTTGCCATTTGCGGCCAATGAGAGCTGAAAGCTTTTGGGCAATGCTATCAGATGCTGGAGCACTCTTCACAGGATATGAAGGTTCAATTGCAATGCCACATTTTCCATATGGCATCCCAATGTTTCTTTGAATTCTGATGTATCCATTTTCTCCCCAAACGCCTCCCCATGAATTCTTCACAATCCAGTAATCAAGACCATCTTCTGATCCATACCCTACTGCTACTACACCATGATCCAGCGCTGTGCCACATTCTCCAGTGAAGACTCCCTGCAGTGATTTATTTCACACAATTAATATGGCTCAAACGTAAAATTTTAGCAGAAATTTTCATTTGATCTAACTTGTTCGCCTTGCAGCAAGTTCTTACCCCTTGGTACAGCTGAAAATCTAGTCCCCCAGCTTCAATTGCTACACTCACAGGCTGGTTTGCAACTGCCTTTTGAAGGGAATTCTCATCCATCGGAGGAACGTCCTCAAACCCATCAATCATTGCAACTCTGGAATTTTTCTGTGTAAAAATACTCTTTGATCAGCAAATTGTAAATGTTTAAGGACAATCAAGCAGAAAAATAAAACAAAAAATGTACCCTGTTTTCATCGCAGCTGCCCATTTGGGCTCGGTAAGGATAATCGTCCTCTGAATCCAGGCCACCGTTGTGGATTATAAACTCGAAAGCATAATCCATCAAGCCACCATTGCAGCCCTGATTTTGTTGCTGATCACAATCCACAAGCTCCTGTTCCGACAGCGAAACCAGACTACCTGTAACAATCTGGTTTACTCCTTCTACTGCAGCGACGGTAGAAAACGCCCAGCAGCTCCCTGCACAGCAATTGCCGTAGACAAATGAATCGCTAATTGAGCATAAAAATCAAATTTCAATGTTTGAAAACTTGTGTAAAAGCTTACCGCATAAACCTTGATCTTTCACTGCCGTGACCGCTCCCTTTTCCCTCCAATCGTGCTGAACGGGCAAATTTTTGGCATCTGCATACTTGAAGCTCAAGCTGTTATTTCTTGGCCTGGATCTGTCAACCTTGGCTCCCAGATAATTGGCTCTGAACTCTTGATTCGTCAGATCGGCAAATTTATTGAGTGCAAGAGTGTATGGATGATTTTTGCGATTGTGCTCCACTACATAACGCGCATTATCCTTAAAGATTGCAAATCTATCGCTGTGTTCTTGGATACTGTTATAAACCTTGCCATGCTTCACGAGCCAAGCTTGATACAAGGCAAAAAGACTATCGTCGGAGAGGGATTCTCTGGGGCTAAAGTCAAGAACGGATAAATCAAATGAAAGAACTCCGACGATACAGACTGCAGAAAGAAAAAGGAGCCAGAGGAACAATTTCGCCATGGCCAAAAAATGCAGAGCGCAAGAATGCGAAGATGAGAAAGAATGAAGGAGATTAAAAAGAATCGAAAAGAATGAAACGGGCGACCGGAATTGAAGAAGGTGTAAGGAAGAATGAAGAAGGGCGTTACGGAGCCCCAGATCCGGCCACGAACAAGCTTGCTATGCAGAGGAAGCAAAATGCTGGGCCTTTTAATTTGCACCGCTCCGGCGGGAATCTGGAGTGGAATATTCGGGAATCCGCCAAGTTGGCTTAGAATAATGGAGGGAAGAGAAGCGGTGGACGCGGGAGTCCGACACCGATACTGAGTTTGGCGGCAAAGCTAAATTTGGAGGAATCCATTAAATGTGGGAGCTACCTCCCAATTAAATAATTTATAATAAATAGTAGTATTTTATTTATTTATTTTTTTTAAATCCGAATTTCTGGGAACAGGTTTATGCCCTTTTCGGATGGAAAAGGCCAAATTTCTTTTCTCGGTTTAAGTCCAGTTTTTGGGTCAAATACGTGTCAGTTTACGTAACCGATCATCAAACTTGTGGGTTGTGGCCCCTTTTTTCCGTTTATGCCTTGCTTTAGCCTCACTTTTCAAGTATGACACACTACAAAAACGGTGCCCTCAGTATCTATCCCCCTTGTCTTTTCTTTGTCTATTTTTTGGTCTTTGCCTTTGTCTTTTGCTTTGGTCAACATGTCAACAACCTTTTCAATTGCTTATTGCCATGCCACTACATCAACCAAGGTTGCTGAGCATCTGGTCATGTCAAGTTGTGGTATCCTTGGAAGAAGCACATGGTCGCTAATTACAATAAGAACCTAGATTGATGGATCACGCCATTGTATACAAGAATTGCAGGGCGGTTTAAATTCCGTGGGCAAAAGTGTTGCCGATGCGCGTACCGCCCTGCAATTCTCGTAACATGAATGCCAGGTGGCAATTTTTCCCCGTACATGGCATCTACGTGGCAAAAATGTTTTTGCTTGCTTGAGTTCGCATTTTCCTTCCTCCCTTCGCACCGTAGTCTCGTTCCGGCATAGCTATGGCGCTGTGAAGGCGCTGTGGCATTTTTGTGCTTAAGATGAGACGCCAGACTGTTTTTTATCGGAGTGCAAAGATATTTGTGAAGAATCGGCAAGCTAACCTTGTTTTCTTGTGTATTTTTGCAGTAACAGCGGCGGGTTGAAGGCGCAACATCAATTTTAAGCCTAAGGTGAGGCGCTGCAACTTCTTTTACTGGAATGTCGACGTTATTTGCAAGATTGACGAACCTGAGCCCCGATTTTTCTACGTTTTGGCATTCTGCCTTTGGCGCAGGCATTTTGGCATCTGGAACGATGATTCAGCGGCCTTTGTGTACTTTCTGTTGAGTTTCCTTTAAATTTTGGGTAAGATCTTGCTATTTTTTGGCATATCATTTATATTTCATGCTAATGATGTCCTTTGTTTCTTTGTAGATTGTTTTTATATAGTCGAAGGTGCGGGATGGCTCTTAATCGTCTTGAACCTTTTTTTTTAGCTTAGTGTTTAGCTTAAATGTTGTGTCTATTCTACAAGACCTGAGTTCTGGTCTGAGGTTTTTAGGAATGGATGCGCCATCATTTGCCCTGAATGTTGATGAACCTCTTGGATCTGTTTTGGAGGATATTACAAATGCTCCAATGATCTTTTCCCATTGTTCGACATGCATTAGGGATGAATCTACATGTTGCTAATATTTCTGGTGGCAATTTCTAGAATTGTCGCATTGTAATGCCACAAATGTCATGCAAGGAATTTGGTGACTTCATGATGACAATGATGAAGAAGTAGCTTCTGCAGTTTGATTTTTCAGTTTTTTCTGATGATGTAACTCGTGATTCACTTGAAATAGTTGGATCCAAGTTTGGCTTTTGAATACATTGCATTTTGTATACTCTGATCTGTTGTGTAATGTTTTCACTGATAATGTTTTCAATGATAAATGTTCTGTAATGTTTTTTAATGACAATGTGTTTAGCTTCAAATTCTGGATTTAGTTCAGAAATAACAAAATGTAGGGTAAAAATTTTGAGAATGTGAAATCAAGTTAAGAATGTAGGGTAAAAAATTGAGCATTCCAACCTAAGTAAAATATTTGCTTCTGAGCTTGACATTCCCTAAAAGAATGTGTGCCACGTGGCAGTAGATGATTGGACGAGAGGGCGGAAAAATTGGCACCTGGCATATGTCACATTTAAGGGTCCCGAAAAGGCCACGATGATTTGGATGAAACCGAATCACACGCTCCAGGCCTGATAGTTAATTGTCACAGCATGTACGTTAATGGGATCATATTGACCAGGAGTGCAAGATTTGCATATATGCTTGAATTCATCTTTATTTTATTATTATAGAATTTGGAAACCTTGTCAACCATTCATGCATTCCAAAGTGTCAAAGACTCAATTCCACAAAACTTAATTCCCCCTTGTTTGGTTTAGTGGCTAGTCCATTGGGTTAGTAATTAAGAGATGTTGTGTTCAAGATATGTCCTCATAGATGCTGCTAATGTGGCATGACATAAAAATGTTATCTGTCATATGTCCTCATAGATGCTACTAATGTGGCATGACATAAAAATGTTATCTATCTATCTATCTATGCCGTTATTAACCCCTTAGTTAATCTACTTACTTAAAATGCTTTTGGGAGTTCTCGGTAACGCTGATGTGCCTTTTTCTGAATGTGACTTTCGGAAGTCAAAAATGAGTTTGCCGGTCATTTGCTTATTTTTTGATCATTTTGCCTTTTCCCAGCAGTACAACGTTTTTTCTTAACGTTTAGGTTAGCTCTTCTGTTTAGGAAATGTATCGGGCGGACTGTTTCATGGAGATGATGCCAGGTATCAGAGATGGTTTTCCTAACCCCTTAGCTAATCTACTTATTTAAAACGTTTTAGGGGGTTCTCGGTAATGCCGATGTGCCCTTTTCTGGATGTAACTTTTTTTTTTTTTGAAGAACTGTGTCATCAATATTCTGGATGTGACTTTTGGAAGTCAAAAATGAGTTTTTCGGTCATTTGCTTATTTTCTAATCATTTTGCCTTTTTTCGACAGTAGAAATGACCTTTTGTAACGTTTAGGTTAGCTCTTCTGTTTAGGAAATGTACATTTCGCGGATCGTTTCATGGAGGTGATGCCAAGTACCAGAGATTAATCTTTCCATTCCTCCTTCTTCTTCCATCACACCGGCCATCCATTCAATATGACGGAAGAAGGCATCTGCTTTATCCGACGAAGATGTTTGAGAATTTATTTGCCATTACATTTTAGAGGTTTCAAAGGAGCTCTATTTTGTTTGGATTCATCTGTGATTTAGTGTGTGTGCTTTTAAAGAATAAGCAACATGCTTGGGATACATTAATCAGATATGCCGTCTTTGCAAGAGGAACGTAGGACTGGTTATGGAAACGAGATTCTGTCAGGCAATGGGATTTCTCTATTTTGTATTATGATCCGGCATGCCTAAAATGTAGGTATGGGTGTTCTTATCAAGGGCCCTCTGTTTTTTGCAGGCCACGACCCATACAAATTTCAAAGGTGCATAATTCATACACATCACCATTGCCGTTATGTGAACCGAAATTGCTGTGGACAATAGCCATATTCATATATTCATATTTGACTGTCACATTTACATTATTGTTTCACCATAACAGTCAATCCAAGATCTCGAACTGCTTGAATGAATAAATCAATCCTACACAATCTCGGAATCAATCTCGCAATCTCGGAATCAATCTTGCAACTGGATCTACCTGTACAACAAAGATGGTTGTTTACACCAGGGCTGGAGGATTCGAACCTCCAGGCCATGTCGGCCTCACCAGAACCCTCCATCTTACCTATCCTGCATAAATGCATAAATCCTACAAGCAAGCAGCAGCAAACTAAGGCATTCATATGCATAAATGCAAGCAGCAGCATACAAGCAAGCCGACATGCCACAGCCATGATTAGTGCTGCTCATGATTCAGCCATAGCCGATGGCCTCCTCCGCCATAGCATCTGTGGCCTGTGAACCACATACCACATACGAAGCTAAAGCCACATACGAAATTTTACCTATCAGATTATTTGGTGGTACAAATGCTTCCTTCACAACTACAAACCCCTGACCAAATCTCTGTGTGGAGAGACCGAGCCAGAAGGCAGGCATAGCCATGGCGAATTTGGCAGAAGCTTCGGATGCCTGCCCAGACTCAGGAAACCGGGGCTCCAAATAGAAACCCCGATCTGCTCTGGAGATGCCCCAGCCAAAACTGGCTGCATGGAAGCGCCACCCAGCTTCGTGGCCCTCCTTCGATTCAATGACACCGTCCGCTTCCAAACTTCACCCACTGCCATGTCGACACAACAGAGCTTCCAAAAACAGACCCCACATTTCCTTCCTCGAACCATTGAGCTGACTTTAAAAAAAAAATAACACAAACACACCACTCAACCCTCAGAACAAATAAGCAGCTCTAACATACATACCATTCTCAATACAATACAATACCAAAATCATAGTTCCCACCATTGCGAGAATACCCTCCCCAAATACCAAACGAATTGGGCAAACTTAATAGGAGTATGGGTGAGTTATCAGCACCAGTATGGGTTAGCTCTGTTTCTTGGAGTATGAGTTTAGCTATATTGGGTTAGAATTAAGTAGCCAGCGTCGAGATATTTCCTCTCCTTGGTTGATAATGCATCGAGCCATTGTTATATATCCGATTCCATGAAATTTAGTTGCTGTGAAACTTAGGTAGTGGAGCTTATTTCTTTTTCTATTTTAGGTTGCTACTGTGTTACAGCCTGAAACCTGTAGAGTTAACCTAGCTCTAATACCTCTATAATCCTTTCTTCTATGCTTATAATATGTTATGCAGGTTCATTATGGAATTAACCGGTGAAGTTAACACTGCCTCGAATTTACTAGGTAAAAAACGAGTCAATTCGTATAGTATATTTGCTTTGTATAGTATCTTTGTAATGATGAGGATGCAGAGTTGTTGGTACAAGCCCTAATAACTAAGAAGCGCTGGTACAGTAGTTACAGTAGTTACAGTAGTTGTTGTCTATAAAGCATGTTGCGTTCATCTTCTGATATTTTAGCTCCCTTGACCAAGCAGCTTCAGATGGCATAGATGTTATTTTCATTTCATTATGTAGTCCTGCTTCTGCTTATTATTTAGATCCCATTGCCATTGTCACATTTGGTGCCATAAAAAAGGGCGTTTTTGCCTCTGCCTCAACAGGATATAGTGGACCAAGTCCGTGGTCTGTTTCTAACTCTACCTCTTGGATTTCTACAGTTGAAGTTGGCACTTTGGATGGAGATTTTCCTGCTGCTGTAGTGCTCAGAAATGCACAAAATTATTCTGGTCAGTCTTTTTACATTGGAGAAGGATTACCGGATCAGATACCTCAGTAGTTATAGTAGTTGAAGTGTTGGGTTCATGTGCCTGGCATTACATAAGTCTGACGTAAATGTGTGGAACTAGACATAAATGTTGCTTTAATTTGCGAAGGGCAGTTCTCACAGCAAACATGCTGCCATGTAGGTATTATCCATTTCTAAATTCATTGTTGCACTATTTTTAGATGACTCTTATATGGATGGTAGATGTAGAGATTTTGATGTGTGATTCTTATTTTTTGTTTCTAAGGTTGTGAATATCTTTAGCGTTAGCATGTGGTGACAATTGGCAGATAGTGTTGCTTTTTTGTAGACTTGCATCATAACGCAAAAGTTGAACCAATAGCTTCTCAAATAGCCTGTTTGTTGCATCTGTGAATTGCACATGAAGCCATGGTTGCACCTACATTTGTATGTTTCGTCACCTTTGGATCCTTTGATCGTTTTTACATCATTTTTGTCTTTCAAATGAGATGTTTTTGCAACGGAACTCAGCCTTTACTTGCAACATTAGAAACGGTATAGTTTAGAAAATGTTAAAATAGCTCGAAAAACACCCAAGTTTTTTCATTCCTTTCAGATACTTACACTTCGAAATACCCTGAAATTATGGTAAGCATTTGCAGTGATGTTGGGTATGCTAAATAGCAGATCTGGGTAGAGATTGTGGGTGTGGTGCCATTAGCATCCCTTAAGGACTTTTGGCCATCATACTTATTGCATGTTGTATTGCAAATCGCTTTATGTATTAGTGATATTTTTTGTAGTGAAGCACTACATCTGTTAATGTTGTAATTGACGTGCCACGTGTTGGAAGACCCCTCAAGCCTCATTGGTACGTTGCTGGATCCAAGTTTATTTGGCATGAATTTCATTTTTCAAAGCTTGTTTCACAATTCCCTAGCTCTACCATCTTGATTCCACTCGAAAACATCTTTCACATCTCATTCTTCCTCCTTCCATGTACCATTATCGTTTCCCAAAGCTAAAGTTGGCAAAGTTTTTTTCCATAGTCAAAACATATCACACGCCATCATTCATTCACCATTCATGAGAAAATGCCAAAATTCCATAAAATTTGGCCATTCCTAAGGTCTAAGGCCACACTCTCTCTCTAAAAACAAAACTAGAGAGAGAATGTGCACATTTATTGCCATACATTTTGAAAAGGCAAGAATTTGCCAAAGTGATGCAAAAAATCTAATGCTTTTGTGCAAAATACCAAATGCCATGTTATACCATTCACATCATCATCAAATGTATCCATATCATCATCAAAGTACATCCATCTCACCGTATACGTGTCACCCACTTGATCACCACATTATAAAGAGTTTTGTACTATGAAAAAATTTGTTTGCTACTTTGCTTGCCACATCACATCCTATTGTGCCATGTCGTCACTTGTTTGCCATATCACCCTTTAGCTTTGCCACATCACCAAATTTGGGCCTATATTGTACCAAAAAACCAAGATGCTCCTTTTGTAAAAACATTCTTCCGCATTAAAGAGCGTCAAAAAGTATATTGTTTGGGACAAAAAAAACATAAAAAAGACTCAATCTTGACCTTCAAATTCCATTTCTTGGGAAATGTTCCATATTTTGGAAAACAAAATCCCTCTCTACCCCGGACGGCCTAGTCATCCATTTTCTCCAATCACCCCTTGCTACATGATATCTCTGGACATGTGGAGTGGCAACGGGCCAGCATTCACGTGGAAACAGCACATAATTTATAAATTTAAAGGTGTGATTCTTTCCAAAACCATTTAGGCCTGCGGGATATATCGAGGATTTTTTCAAGGACCCTAAAAATCTTTAAGCCAAGAAATGGAGTTTAAGCCTGCTTTGGCGGGCTAATCATGGCCCTTTTGTCCCCATTTACCCTTCCACATGCTAAGAAACCCAAAACGAAGCTAAAAAACACAAAAAGATGTCAGATTTGCCAAGATAAGACTGACATGGGATTTTAAAAATGGGCTTTTGCAACAGAGAAGTTTCGAGGGCTTTAAGCGATTGAAACAACTTGCACACCTGTGATAACTGCCGGATTGATCGTTAGCTGCTTGAATCTGCCTTGCTTGCCTTAGAAAACATGAGTTTATGAGGCAACTTTGTTGAAATATTCCATTTTCTTCGCACTTGATCTTGTGCCAAGACTTCAGAGCTTGGGATTGTGTTGAAACTTTGTTGTATGGTGTCCCATTCAATGAAAATTCGTTCTCTTGGAAAAAGTTGCGCATCCATTACATGCTAAGGATAACTAAGGAGAGGTAAAACTTGGCAAAAAGAAAAATTTGGGGTAAGAAAATTCTACAACTTTTTCAGAAGTCAAAGGAAGTGAATTTCTACCTTATAGCATTGCTGCATCATACAAAACACGAAAAAACAAGCATTAAACATTTTTGCATATGTAGTTATTAGTTTTTTTCTTTCTTTCTTTTTTTTTTTTTTTTGAGTGTAAGAGTGTGTTTTTTTTGTTATTAATAATAATAATAAAGATATAGAGAGTCCCCAGTGGGACAAATAGGAAGCATTAGGGCTATTATACGGGTTCTCTATGCATCAATGATGTGTGTACTAAGGGAAGTCCTATTTCCACAACAACATAATGGTAGAGAGACCCCATCTGGTCAGTCACTCAGATTGCTTTCTCCACTAAACTCAGATTGTTCCACCATTAGGTCTATCATGAAAGTCTAGGTCCTCAGAGCTCATCCAATGGCACTTAAAGTAGTTATAAAATCCTTCAATCTTACCAATTCTGTCCAATCCCTTATTGTAACTCATCCCCATCTTCCTATGGTGGGACAATGCCATTAAAGCAACTTCCTTATTGAAAAGACTCTTAAGTTTCTCAATAGAGATGGATTGCCCCCAAAGTGACATGTCAGACCGATGTCTCCATATAATCGGAGAGCCACGCTAACGAGGGGAAGCATCAATACAATCTACGTCCAAGATCATTCGATGTCGACCACCCAAGTTGGTGTGTTTGTAGTCTCATAATAGGGCATACCCAATACCAAAATTCAATAATTGTTGGATGAGAAAAGAGATGTGAAAGAGATTAAGCTAGCTTTGGCACCCAAGAGGACATTGGTGCATGAGACACAATTCCTCTATGGACCAACTTCACTTTAGTGTTGAGACCTCTTTGGAGAGCCTCCCATCTAAAAATTGTATTCTCCTAGAGCATAAGGTTTTCGGGAGTTTGCTAAGAGGAGCTTAGCGTGATCCATTCACTTGAAGCCTAGACTCTGCTTTAAGAGGAGAGTCATCACAAAGGGGCCCGATAGATACTTGCAACATTGTATGTCTCCTTTACGCACAAGACCACTTTTCCTCGGGACCGGTAGCCCACGAGAGAGAAGCTTAACATTATCTAAATTTTTAGTAGTATCTTTCTATCTCCCTCCCCCTGCTCTTTGCACTTTGAGTCTAAATTCCATCCAAGAGATCCATCTATCATTTTCCCAAAGATATTGCAATTTTAAGATCCCATGGTCTCGCCATTTCTTAAAGATGCTTGAGGATGAACTAATGCCAAGGGACGTCCATTCTCTTCCCATACATGAATGTTCGGAATAGGACTGGCTTTCCAGCCTCTTGAGGTATAGCCAAGGGGAGCACCTTGTTTGTACCTCCCTCAAGCATGGAGAATACGCCTCATGACTGGGGAAGTGCCAGGGGCCACCTTAAAGTTACAAAAAGAGGCTCCTAGTTCATCCCTAGGAAAAGATGGTTTACCTTGAATCTTTCACAGATCAAACCAGTGCTTAACAAATGCCAAAGCAGGAGATGTACCCCCTTGTAAAACTCGCCGGACAAATCGGCCGCTAGAGCTTGAACTGCGTGAAAGGGTCCTTACATCCTATCCCTCCATCCCTTTTATCTCTACATAGCTCGGACCAAGCAACATTAGCCATACCCCCCCAGATGAACTTTCTAATGATAAGCTGTATTTGATTATATATTCCTTTCTGGGCTACCATCACTGACGAGGAATATATGTGAGAGCTGGCCAAAGCGGCATTAGCAAGCTGTTACTCTCCACCTTTCTGAGATAATCCTTTAGAAGACCATAACCCAACCTTTTTCTAAGTTTGTCTAAAATAGGGCCGAAAGACCCTTCATATTATCCCGAGGAGAAGGGGCAAAACCAATAGCTTAAGCTGTTTCCCTGCAGCCCATTTGGGAAGCCCAATCCATTAGCCACGGGTCAATATCTCCCTCTAAGGCCCATAAAAGCAGTACATTTGGTGGCATTTAGCCCAATGCTGATATAACCTCAAAGCGCAATCAATATCTCACGAAAGGAATGAAAGCTACCATCGTCATACGAGGAACATAAAGGTGTCATCGCATATTGCATGATTGTGAGTTTTTACGCTTGACTTCGGTATAGCCGGACCGATGCCCCTTCGGAACTTTGAGATTAACCATCCTTGTGAGAAGGTTGGCCATAATTAAAAAGGTATGGGGCAAGCGGGCAGCCACGCCTAATACCCTTCACGAGATCAAAGAGACGGAAAGGCTCGCCATTAACCAAGGCAGATCATTGAGAGGCAAATTTGTTCATTCCCATTGAAATGTCGATAAAGCGTTTATTGAATCCCATATGGCTCATCACTTCTCATGAGACCATCCCACCTAAGGGAGTCATAGGCCTTTCTAAAATTCATCTTAATAAGTACACAACTTTGCCGTGTAGATGCGCACCAATGCATTCCTTCTCTAGCAGCTAGATAGTTGTCCAAAATATATCTACCTGGCAGAAAAGTTGATTGCTCCCTTCCAATAACCCTATTTAGGATAGGCTTAATATGGTTGGCGATGCCTTTCATAATTACCTTGTATAAGACATTTGTTAGTGCAATGGGACGCCATTCCCCAAGTGATAGAGGTCTAGAGACTTTTGGGACCAAGGTGATGAATCTTGCCGCTAGAGTAGGATGTAATGAGCAAGAGGACCAAGCCCCCCAAACAGCCTTCACAAAGTCTGGTCCAAGAGCGTCCCAGAACTCCACAAAGAATTCAGGAGGAAAGCCATCGGGGCACTGGGGACTTACTAGAGGCGGAGAGCATAGTACTTTAAATATCTCATCTTAGCCGGTGACGCAATAATAAAGCTTGGTTGTCATCCACAGTAATCTTATGTGCCCAATCAATCTGGGCCAACCAAAGAGAGATTTGGGATTGATAAGAGGATGGGAAATTGTCTGCTTTGAATTGAGCCTGAAAGCTGTCTCGAATAAATGCCTTGATATCCCCAGGATCAATAAGTGTGTTTTGACAATTATCCTTAATTGAAGTAATATTGTTCTCTGCTAATCTGGCCCCTGTCATTCTAAAGAAGCACTTAGAGTTTTCATGGTCTGACTCCGCGTACCACTTTGTTTTGGAACGGACCGCAGCCCCCCTAGCTTCCTCCTCCTCAATAGCTTTGGCTTTTGTTTCTAGTTCCTCCTCTAAGGATTGTTTGTCTCTATTGTGGGGATCTAGTAACAGTTCCTGCTTGACTACCCTAAGAAGGTTATATACGGTATCTTTTTCTTTCTTGAATTTCAAGCACTTATCCTTGCCCCATTTCTTGATCCACATTTTCATAAGGCTAATGTTTTTAACCCACGCCTTCATGGAAGGGAGGCCTTCCGTATTAGTTAGAGAAGCCAAGAAAGTCCTAAAGGGTCTGCAGAAAGCTTCCTTCCCTAGTAGAGAGGTATTAAACTTGAAAGGCACATTCCCTCCTCTTCTTTTAGTAGGGATACTCTCCAATACTAACTTTTGTGCACATGGTCTGAATGCGAGAAAGCAAGCTCTCCTTCGACATAACATCTGTCCATGAAGGAGGTTGTCCTATTAGCCATGTAGAACCTGTCTAATAAGCAGTATACTCTGTCATGCCCCTTCTGCTTATTAGACCAGGAAAATGCAGCGTTAGATGGAGGAATTAGGGAGAAGCCAACGCTGTTTAAAAGAGAGTTCCACGCAACTTCTTCCTCTTGTAGCAGATTCCTGTGCAGCCCAATTTTTTGATCCCATACATCTGTCATATTCAGATCCCCTCCAAGGATCCAATTTTCAACTCCAACACCTTGATGAGTTATCCAGAGCTCAATCTCTCTCCACATAGCTGCCCTTTCTGCAGGTATATTAGAGGCATAAATGTTGATGAGCCCCCATATACAATTATTTGTTTCAAAAATTACAACCTGCCATCTACCACTTCCCCCTGCATATTGATACTTTTGGACTTGTCCCTTCCATAAGATACAAGTGCCTCCTTTAGTTCCTTCAGCCGCACAACTAAAGGAGGAGTAATTACCTCAATCCAGCGCCAATAGACCTGGCCTCAAAGTGCGGAAGTCTATGCTCTGTAGAAGGATGACATCGCCTTCATAGACACGATAGCTGCTAAACTTGCCTTGCGCTTAAGAACACCCTTGATGCCACATAAATTCCATGAGACAATAATCATAAGTTGAAAGTTGTGGGACATCCAACTATACCATTGTCATCAGCAGAGTTGCTAAAAGAAGAGGTCGAAGCTTTCTTCCTTTTCATCTCACCTAAGTTATCTGGATTCATATTTGCATCCAACTTATTTTTCTTACCTATTAGAGCAAATGGGTTCTCTAGCATCTCCCGTCATCGTATGCATGTCGATGTATCGCCCAGTGGAGTTGCCTTTATGATTCCCGAGGAGGCGATTCAGGATTTTGCTCCTCATGTATTCTTGGTTATCATACTGCGAGAACCCCCTTCTCAAGAAGATACCTCGAGATATACTTAGATAGAGTGACATTGGTTGTGGAGAGTGCATATTTAGAGTTCACCATGTCATGGGAGCCTCTAGATTTCTGCCGATTTCTAGCTCTTATACCATGTTTGGAGGCCACCACTTGCCATTGAGTCTCCCCACCCAAGGTGTCCACTTTAGAACTTGGCACTTTTCGAGGTGGCGTTTCTAGGCACACCCGGATGAAGAAGGGGTAGCGGCTGGTTGGGGCGGGAGTAAATGGGGGAGTGACCGCAACCTGGAGGGGAACATGTGTCCCTTGAGGGGTTTCTCTCTGTGTGTCGTCTTCAGTCACATGCACATGCTATCTGTCATTGACCTCGGCGGCATTTTGATCATTGACGTTTGCATGGCTTGGTTTGATCACTTCTTCTAGTTCCACATTGGGGAACATCCTCCTTATTTTCCATCCATTTAACAGCTTGAGTAAAAACTTTAAGCAACACATTCCACTTTTCACAGTCACTCCTTTGGGGATCTACGTGTTGGCTGTGATGGCAACACAGATTCTAGGCCCTTTGGCAATAGAGTGAGATACATATGAGCCTAGCGTGTTGGCAATAGACTTTAGGAACTCCGGGACTAGTAGGTCTGGTGGAAGATACTCTATTTCAAACCAGCAAGGGATTTTGATAGCGGAAAGCTTATTAGGGAGAAAGCCTGGCATGTAAAACTGGTACAAAATGAAGCCTCCTGCAAATGGGTCTGCTGCACGGGCAACTAATCTATCCACAACTGCTTCACTGTCAAACATGATGAGAAAAAAGTTGTTACCCAGTGCCTTTAGCGATTGGTGTTGGGGCAAACCTAACCTCTTCGGGTGGTGATAGCCATGAGTTTAACTGCAGAGGTCCGGGAAGCCCCGAAAGAAGCCCCTCTTGAGGCAGCGAGATCAAACTTTTCGGATACCTTTTGTGCATCGTGATCAATTTCACCCACTGAGGAAATTATCTTACGTATGCACATTAATGCCATTGACCAATCCAAGCTCATTATTTGTAGTAACTACCCAATTACGAGAGCGAGACCTTTACGTAGCGGCTTGGAGAGCCTCCATGACTCTTGGGCTTGTTAGTAGCATGGGTTTGCTTTTGAATCCACTCGAGAGAATCTCGGCTTGTTCACTATTCTCTTTGAATCTGTCCATTCCAAAGCTGTACCCTTTGGATGATTCACCCTGTTTTGTGTAAAATTCCCTTGGCTAGCATCATTCTCATGATTATGATGCTCTGATCCAATATTCTTTCCCCTGTTTACTGCCCTGCTTTCTAGAGATGAATAATCCACCTCGATTTCTTTCTTATTTACTTCGGTTTCTACTTCTTCCATAGGTGAAGCTTCCGTGGATGATTCTGACCTGCTAGATTGTATGGGTATTCCCTGTCCATATGCTCTGCCTCCTGTCCCTGCCCCTAACATTGCATCTTTCACTTTCCGGATAGCTCCGATAGCGCAAACGCTTGCCTTGGCAGCCAGATCACCCCCTGCAGTTACTTTACCTACTCCATTGTATTGTGCTCTCTTTGGGGAATGGTCTATACCACATGAGCGGGGCGGCAAAAGGGCCTAGAATTATATCAGATGGATTAGGGAGATGATTTACCTTGCACTGGGCAGAAGCCCCAATTACTGGGTAAGGATTGATGGAAGCCCCATCCTCTGGGGACGATTTTCCGGCCCCTGAATCGGTCCATTTGGCTGTTGTCCGGCTGGTGATCTTTGGCGGGTAGTAGGAGGCCATGGGGGCCCTGTTGTGCCTCGAGTCTAACCTGGTCGGTTCCTGATCGCCAAAGGCCGCCTGCTTTGCATCTTCGACCTGCACCATATTCTTTACACCGTATTCTTGGCCATCAGTCTGTCTCCCAGCAACTATAGCATCAACTTGGGCTGCAAATTTTCGCCTGATCTCTGCCAGCTTATTATGTAGAGCCCCATTCTTCTCATTTCTTCCTCCACTATTATTCCTTTCTATCTCAGCATTTTTCCTTGTCTGGAGCTCACAACTAACATCGATTCCGCTCAATCCCTCACCGGAAGTTGGGGCTTTTGCCTCATTTGCATGTGTTACGGGTTTTAGCAGAGCTGGGCAATTAATGGAAATATTACCTGGGTCTGCCTCTGAAGCTGCTTGCCGAGCTGCAGCTGAAGCCGCCCATTCCTGCGCCTCTTGCAGGGCAGAAGCCCCAAATTTTTGATGGGATTTGTTGGAAGTCCCTTCGGCTGGGGATGGATTCTGGGGAGACCCCAATGGTCGACGACCATTTGTTGTGCACCACAGCTGCCAGAAATAGAAAGGTAAGTGGAGGCCACTGTGCCTCCGTTGAAATCGCTACAGGTCTATCCGGGTCCATTTCCATTATGGGAGAGCGGCCGCCTTCAACCTAGCGCCCGACATAACCCCTCGACAAAGCCTTTTAAAAGCCGTAGTTATTAGTTTAAATGAGGTAAAGTTAGAATTTGCAAACATTAGTAGGCATCTAAGGGTTAGACACGTGTGCATCATATCTATCTTCAAATAACATTCAAAAGAGTTCCTAAAAAAAAAGGGAGTGAAGATTCCCAAATTTCAATATAGGTCAAAATCTATGACAATTTGTTATAGGTCGATAATAAACTTTGCTCTCTCTCTTTTTGTTTGGGTCCCATAGGCCAGTCGGTCTTCGTGGACGCTAAAAAATCTATTCTAATCTATTCTATTCTATTCTATTCTTTTCATCGCAAATTTTAGTTTGTTGCCGGCCAATATTGGCCAAGTTTTGACTTGGTGGGGATTATAAATCGAGGTGTTCGCAACAAAATATCCCCTTATCTAAAAAGAAAGGAGCAAATTAACCAACAAACTATCCCTTAATCTAAAAAGAAGTGCAAAAAAATTAGCCAACAAAATATCCCTTATCTAAAAGAAAGGGCGACAAAAAAAAGTAAAAATGCAGGACATCTTGTAAAAGTTACAAGTATACACTTTTCATATTTGAATATCAATTGGAGTTAAATAAGTTGATTACATCCATGAGAAAGGTACACGTCATCTAGATTTGATGTAGCATAATGTATATATATAGAGCTTCAAAAAATGACATTGGCTTTGAAAATTAGAAACCCTAAGAAAAATACTAGCTCTTCGTTTTTATCTCGTCTAGCCATGCTTGATCGAAAGAGGAGGTGAGCAAAAGATGATACTTCTGCAACATTGCTGGCAAATCACTAAACGCCATACACGAGAATCACGACACAGGGGGACTAAGAAGAAATGAAAGGCAAGGAGATGTTGTATTAGGAAGGTTTAAATGGATCATCTGGCTGTGTGTGGTAATTGATTAACTTCATGTCACGAAAGCTTAACTCATTTGCTGGTAACTTTTTCCGAAAAAATTCCACGAATGTTTCTACCATATGTGCCCTTTCCTATTTATTTTCTCTACCTCAAACGATTTTGCTATGGAACAAGCATTCATTGAGCTTTTTCTCTTTTCTTCTCTGCAATTTCCTTCTTTTGATTTAGCAATTATGGGGTCTTGTTGAGACATTTAGGGGACCAGCGTATATTCCTATAAGATGCTACCATATGGTATATCATAAAAAATACTATTTTTCTTACACATCCACAAAAGAATATATTGTCATAAATTTACACTCTTAAAACTACTACTGTATCATATTGTCCATCCATTCATGTTGCTTCAAACATTTTCAGCATTGTATATAAGATGCGGCTATGTGTTATGACGTAACAAAGAATTCTATCTTTCTTATTCATCCACAAAAGAAATTTGTCATAAGTTTGCACTTTTAAAACCACTAGCATATCACGTTATCCATCCATTTCATGTTGTTTCAAACATTTTCAACATTGTGTATGATATGCTCAATGGACTTGGTGTATGAACAATTTGAAGGAGGACATATAATATAATATAATATACTAGATACATCAGATTTTTTACATCCACGAAGACCAAGAGGTCATGGGAGCCATACAATAGGCTAGTACAACCATTACCACTAAAGCCCACGCTTTGAAAGTTTTCAAAGGAAAAACCTTTGCATTAATGATGACACTAGACAATCGAGGGAATAAATAAGCTGATCATGGTATTTGTTGATGGTTCAACAATGGAGAACCTCACAATGTGTAATCGCCAAGTCATGTACTGGATGGTGCCACGAGAATTTGTGGGATCATGGAATGGAGTGCTTAGATAATGAATTCGACTATCTCAAAAGTGGGTCATCTCGAGGAGGTGTATGGTTTCATCTTCAACATGTAATGGCAACATGCACACAATCTAAGCTTCTTTGCGGTAATCACGATTGCTCCCATCTACATGTCTCAATCCGTAGCTTGTGGGGCCCTATGCCGAGTTGATGCGATGATACAAGCTTTTCCACGGACAAAGAAGCAAGCAAATAAGCTTGTGGTCCATTGCCAATGATAATGACTAGTCTTAACTTGGGCCAAGGCAAATGCATCCCATATCTTTTGAAAAAAAAGCGACCATCTAGATAGTGTTCCAAAAGCTTCGGGATCGAAGTTGCAAGCACCATCATTATTCATGTTGCATAGCCAGTGGAGCAAACCATGCATTACAATGTTCTTTCCAACACCTTTTCGAACAGAAAAGATTGAGCCATAATAGCCGAGAAAAGGATACATATCCTCATCCATGTGATGCACTTTGATGATATAGTGGAGATGTCATAATATTGAAGAGGCTAAAAACTTGTCTCTCGTAGTTTTGACTCTTAAATTTTGTAAGTGGATTTTTGTATCTGTTCCAAGCTCTCCCAAGTAATAGCACTAATGGCAAGCCCCCACACTTTGAAACCATATAATAAAACGAGCTCTACCAATGCCGAAAACAAGTGGCCTTTTTGTGACCAATCATGAATCTCTATGGAAAATAATTATTTTGCATTGCATAGAGTGCCCTCCAACCAGTAGTCACATGCTTGATGATACATTATTCCGAAGGTGTGTTCTTATAAAATTCTATACCAAGATACTTGTCGCTATTTATGACCAATTCTAGGTTATTGTTAATGGGATCGCTTTGACCAGGAGTGCAAGATTTGCATATATATTTGGATTCATCTTTATTTTACTATTATAGAACACTACTATCCTTGGGAACCTTGTCAACCATTCATGCATTGTAAAGTGTCAAAGACTTGACTCCACAAAACTCAATCATTCTTCCATGCCCATATTAATTCCTCAAGTAATCTGCATCATTATGTGTCCACTAAATTTCATTATCTCCAATCACTAAATGGCATGCCCCCTTTTTTTCCGCATCGTCACATTGCAGTCCAAAAGTTGGCCAACAAACTATTCCCTTATCTAAAAAGAAAGAAAAAGTAACTAGGTAGGGGCGGGGCTTGGGGCAAAGGGTGGGTTGGATGGGAAGAAAGAGGGTGAAGGACACATGAAGGAAAAATATAAGCGAGAAGATAAGATGATGTGAAAAGACATGAGCAGAAGAAGGAGCTCGATATGTATCTAACATGTAGATAGACCTTAAATGCTAGAATAGTTTAGGTGGAATAATAATTTGCTTAAAATTTTGAACAAGTTGTTAGATCATAGTCTTTTATGTTCTACCTCCGATATTGTAAAAGATGGTTTGAGATTGCAATGGTTGGATTTAGGGGCTGGAAGATACAGGATAGGGTCTAAATTTTTTTGCAAAACTATTTTGACTTCAAGGATAGGCTATAGTTGGCGTTGATGCAAATATGTTGACGTGGAGAAATCTATTTGATAGTTGTAAATGGAAGAGAGTGTAAGCATATATTTCTGTAAAGCAGACATGGTGTAAAAGCCTCGATGTTAAAAGCTCTCTTTGATTACTTGAGAAATGCATTAGATGTTGTCAAGATTCCTTAGGTTCCTTAGATTACCTCAAAATGCTAGAAGTTCCCTATGCTCCTTATTGAATTTCCTACCCTAACGTAAGACTTCATCATCTACAGTTGGCTCTTCCTATCTATTGATTGAAATCGATGCAAAAATTAGCAAAGCAACAATCGACGCAATGATGAGTTATTATGCATACTCACTCAACAACTAGGTGATGAGTTTGTCAAGTACTTCTACCAATAGTTACAAGATAAGATGTTGGCGTATCTCAGATGGGAGGGACCTCGATGCGAATATGGGCGCATTTACACCTTAACAATAAGGACAATAGCTAAAGCACCTTTGACAAAAGAATAGTTCAAGGAAATACTCAAGCTATTCAAGGACAAAGAGTAGATCAACTGGTTGGGGCCATGCGGATATAAAGATTCATCATCCTCGACATCATAATTATCAAGAAAGAGCTACGATGCATTACTCATCCTAGAGATGCACAAGTATGGAGGACAAAGGCAAATCAAAAGCTGGAGAAGCGACACGATACCATGAGAGGAGGACTTGATGTGGGAGACATTGATGGATCAGTCGTATTTTTAGCTGCCAAGACAAAAGAATTTAACATGAAAGATCTTCTTCAATGGCATCATCATCGGGCTTTTGGGAAGGCACGTAGAAGACTTCATGCCATCAACTACATCATTAAAAGCCATCAGCAATGGGGGCCCCTTAATGAAGAAAGCCAATTTTGACATGGAGGAGGAGCACACTTTCAAGGAGTCTGGAGTCTCAAGCAACTTGAAAGAATGTTACTGGTTGCCGTAGGCAACAAGTGGGCCGAGCTTCTAGCAAGATCGATAAGCTATCAAATAGGTCAACAAGTGGATTATACCATCGGATGGGATCGAAGCATTTCAGGATAGATTTTCCACTCAAAGGATCACCCCAAAATTAAGCTAATCCTCAGCGATTGGGACATAAAAGGACTTCATGCCGTCAACTACATCGTCAAAGCCATCATTAATAGGGGCCCTTAGCGAAGAAAGCCAATTTCGACATCGAGGAGGAGCACACTTTCAAAGTGCGGGTCTCGAGCAACTTGAAAGAACATTACTTGGTTGCTTCATAGGCAACAAGTGGATGAGCTTCTACCAAGCTCGATAAGCTAGGGTCATATAGTCGAATATGTCGAATAAGATAAGCATATGGATGATACGAGTCCATGATGGGATCGAGAAGCATTCAGGATAGATTCTTCACTCAAAGGATCTCCCAAAAATTAAGCTAATCCTCAATGATTGGGAAGGAAATGCTCTAGAGTAACTATAGCTATACATGATTGATTGTAGTTGAAGAGTAGCCTTGAGCTATGACCATCTAAATATTTCAAGCAAAGCCTCGAACTATGACCACATATAATATTTAGACATATATATTGCTATAAAATTCAATAATGCCCCCCCCTTTTTTTTTTTTTTGGAAGGACGTGAGACTCTTTTTATTGACAAGAACAAAGGCGCAATACACAATGCACAGACAGGAATAAAACCCTAGTGGATAGGCTGACCCAACTAGGCAAAAACACCCGTCTATGCATAAGAAGAACACCGTAAATACATCTGCCAAATTATCTCTTTTTTATCATCAGCTAGAGATGAGCAACGATAAGCTTTAGTGATCTTCTGCTGAGCACAACGGAGAATCTGCTGATCAGAGATGTGTGCACCTTGGAAAATACACAAACGTCGCCTCTGCCAAATAGACCACAAAATCCAGCTAGAAGCAAGATGAAATGCCCGCTTACGCAAGTTAGGCCAAACAGGGGGATAAAGTGCAAGTAGGATCTCCTGGCTAGTGAGAGACCTGCTTGAAAAGAGTGAGCAACCACGCCCAAAGCAAGCCGTAGATGATCGCACAAGAAGAAGCGGTGTTCAATAGTTTCAACACACATTGGCCCTGAGAGAGGGCAGCGATCACGAGACTCTAGGGTTCATCTTGTGAACCAAGACATCCACTCGAGCACATTTATGGAGAATTTGCCATCCAGTGGCCCGACACTTTAGGGTGGAGCAATTTATCCCATGTCCACATCAAACACTTTTCCAGCGTGGTTGAGGAACACGAAGATGCGGTGATGGGATGGGGAAGAGGCTCACAATCTAAAAGCGACACATGCGTAGAAGAAACAAAATTTTTGGGCTTAACTGCGTGCATCACATATCCAAATAGACACATCAACTTTGTGGTTGATGCACATTGAATGGCAAAACTTCAGCCACACCGGTGATTTGTCGATCCACACGTATAGAAATCTCGTATGAAAAACCTCCCATGACAAAAGATCTTATAGGGCGGATCCCTCTAGATTTGGGATTGCAAGAAGAGAGAGGTACATATTTTTACGTTATCCTACTTAAAGAGGTTGAGGATGCATTGACCATTGACCAAAATACGGGGACATCAGCGTATATTGGCTTTTAGGCTCAATATGTCTTGTTTTTAGAATTAATTGTTCCTATCCAGGTGACCATGGGCTTTTTACATTTCCTATCGGCCTATTGTGGAGCTCTAAATAAGAGAGGATAACACCTGGAGCGAGGGTGTTATGCCCTATTATAACAAGCGAGAGCGTCATGAGTGTCTTTGCAATTCAAAACATTGAAGCTTTCAATGTGCTAGAAAAAATATCTCTACGACTAGTTGGTCAAATGGTGCAAATAAAAACCCTACAAAATTACACAAGTCAATTGTTTTTTTGTTAATTAAGTAGCGTTTTACACATTGGAACAAAAGCGTCCCAAAAGAAATCGGTGACTTTTCACGGTCCTCCTTTGGGGATCTACGTGTTGGTTTGTGATGGCAACCTGATTCTAGGCCCTTTGGCAATAGAGTGAGATACATATGAGCCTAAGCGTGTTGGCAATAGGCGTTAGGAACTCAGGGACTAGTAGGTGCGGTGGAAGATACTCTATTTCAAACCAGCAAAGGGATTTTGATAGCGGAAAGCTTATTAGGGAGAAAGCACGGCATGTAAAGCTGGTACAAAATGAAGCCTCCTGCTGCAAATGGGTACTGTCGCCGCGGGCAACTAATCTATCCACAACGGTGCTTCAGCGTCAAACATGATGAGAAAAAAAGTTGTTACCCGGTGCCTTTAGCGATTGGTGTTGGGGCAAACCTAACCTCTTCGGTGGTGATAGCCATGAGTTTAACTAGCGAGGTCGGGGAAGCCCCGATAAAGAAGCCCACTCTTGTTGCGAGATCAAACTTTCCGGATACCTTTTGTGCATCTCGTGATCAATTTCAGCCAGCGGGGAAATTATCTTACATGCGCACATTAATGCCATTGACCAATCCAAGCTCATTATTTGTAGTAACTACCCCGATTCTGAGCGAGACCTTTACGTAGCGGCTTGGAGAGCCTCAGGTGACTCTTGGGCTTACGTTAGTAGCATGGGTTTGCTTTTGAATCCACTCGAGGAGAATCTCGGCTTGTTCACTATTCTCTTTGAATCTGTCCATTCAAAAGCTGTACCCTTTGGATGATTCACCTTTTTTGTGTAAGATTCCCTTGGCTAGCATCATTCCCATCATTATGATGCTCGATCCAATATTCTTTCCCCATTTCTTGCCACGCTTTCTAGAGATGAATAATCCACCTCGATTTCTTTCTTATTTACTTCGGTTTCTACTTCTTCCATAGGTGAAGCTTCCGTGGATGATTCTGACCTGCTAGATTGTCCATATGCTCTGCCTCCTGTCCCTGCCCCTAACATTGCATCTTTCACTTTCTGGATAGCTCCGATAGCGCAAACGCTTGCCTTGGCGGCCCGGATCACCCTGCGGTTGCTTTACCTACTCCATTGTATTGTGCTCTCTTTGGGGAATGGTCTATACCCTGTGAAGCAGGAGCGGCAGCAAAAGGGCCTAGAATTATATCAGATGGATTAGGGAGATGATTTACCTTGCACTGGGCAGAAGCCCCAATTACTGGGTAAGGATTGATGGAAGCCCCATCCTCTGGGAACGATTTTCCGGCCCCTGAATCGGTCCATTTGGCTGTTGTCCAGCCTGAACCGATCTTTGGCGGGTAGTAGGAGGCCATGGGGCCTGTTGTGCCTCCACGAGTCTAACCCAGTCGGTTCAATGATCGCCAAGGCTGAAAACCTGTTGCATCTTCGACCTGCACCATATTCTTTACACCGTATTCTTGGCCATCAATCTGTCTCCCAGCAACTATAGCATCAACTTGGGCTGCAAATTTTCGCCTGATCTCTGCCAGCTTATTATGTAGAGCCCCATTCTTCTCATTTCTTCCTCCACTATTATTCCTTTCTATCTCACCATTTTTCCTTGTCTGGAGCTCACAACTAACATCGATTCCGCTCAATCCCTCACCGGAAGTTGGGGCTTTTGCCTCATTTGCATGTGTTACGGGTTTTAGCAGAGCTGGGCAATTAATGGAAACATTACAGGCCCCCCTCGATGCGGGGTGCGCCTCTGAAGGCTGCTTGCATTTTGCCGGTGAAGCCGCCCATGCTAGCGCCTCTTGCAGGTGAAGCCCCAAAATTTTTATGGGATTCGTTGGAAGTCCCTTTGGGGATGGATTACGAGGAGACCCCAATGGTTACGACGACCGGTGTTTGTGCGAGCCGAGGCTGCCGTAGAAAGGTAAGTCGGAGGCCACGTGCCTCCGTTGAAATCACTGGGTCTATCGGGTCCATTTCCTACTGGCCTTGCGCCTTCGCTTCAACCTAGCCGACATAACCCCTCGACAAAGCCTTTTAAAAAGCCGTAGTTATTAGTTTAAATGAGGTAAAGTTAGAATTTGCAAACATTAGTAGGCATCTAAGGGTTAACACGTGTGCATCATATCTATCTTCAAATAACATTCAAAAGAGTTCCTAAAAAAGGGAGTGAAGATTCCCAAATTTCAATATAGGTCAAAATCTATGACAATTTATTTATAGGTCGATGTCATAAACTTCTTTGCTCTCTTTTTGTTTGGGTCCCATAGGCCAATCGGTCTCAAGTGGGCTAAAAATCTATTCTAATCTATTCTATTCTATTCTATTCTATTCTTTTCATCGCAAATTTTAGTTTGTTGCCCGGCAATATTGGCCAAGTTTTGACTTGGTCGAGGGATTACAAATCGGGTGTTACGCAACAAAATATCCCTTATCTAAAAAGAAAGGAGCAAATTAACCAACAAACTATCCCTTAATCTAAAAAAGTGCAAAAATTAGCCAACAAAATATCCCTTATCTAAAAAGAAAGGAGCACAAAAAAGTAAAAATGCAGGACATCTTGTAAAAGTTACAAGTATACACTTTTCATATTTGAATATCAATTGGAGTTAAATAAGTTGATTACATCCATGAGAAAGACGTCATCTAGATTTGATGTAGCATAATGTATATATATAGAGCTTCAAAAAATGACATTGGCTTTGAAAATTAGAAACCCTAAGAAAAATACTAGCTCTTTGTTTTTATCTCGTCTAGCCATGCTTGATCGAAAGAGGAGGTGAGCAAAGGATGATACTTCTGCAACATTGCTAGCAAATCACTAACTAGCGCCATACACGAGGAATCACGACACTTAGGGGGACTAAGAAGAAATGAAAGGCAAAGGAGATGTTGTATTAGGAAGGTTTAAATGGATCATCTGGCTGTGTGTGGTAATTGATTAACTTCATGTCTGAAAGCTTAACTCATTTCTTTGGTAACTTTTTCCGAAAAAATTCCACGAATGTTTCTACCATATGTGCCCTTTCCTATTTATTTTCTCTACCTCAAACGATTTTGCTATGGAACAAGCATTCATTGAGCTTTTTCTCTTTTCTTCCCTGCAATTTCCTTCTTTTGATTTAGCAATTATGGGGTCTTGTTGAGACATTTAGGGGACCATCGTATATTCCTATAAGATGCTACCATATGGTATATCATAAAAAATACTATTTTTCTTACACATCCACAAAAGAATATATTGTCATAAATTTACACTCTTAAAACTACTACTGTATCATATTGTCCATCCATTCATGTTGCTTCAAACATTTTCAGCATTGTATATAAGATGCGGCTATGTGTTATGACGTAACAAAAAATTCTATCTTTCTTATTCATCCACGAAAAGAAATTTGTCATAAGTTTGCACTTTTAAAACCACTAGCACATCACGTTATCCATCCATTTCATGTTGTTTCAAACATTTTCAACATTGTGTATGATATGCTCAATGGACTTGGTGTATGAACAATTTGAAGGAGGAGATATAATATAATATAATATACTAGATACATCAGATTTTTTACATCCACGAAGACCAAGAGGTCATGGGAGCCATACAATAGGCTAGTACAACCATTACCACTAAAGCCCCTGCCTTGAAAGTTTTTCAAAGGAAAAACCTTTGCATTAATGATGACACTAGACAGTCAGGAATAAATAAGCTGATCATGATGACTGTTGATGGTTCAACAATTGAGAACCTCACAATGTGTAATGCGCCAAGTCATGTACAGATGGTGCCCTGAGAATTTGTGGGATCATGGAATGGAGTGCTTAGATAATGAATTCTGACTATCTCAAAAGTGGGTCATCTCAGAGGTGTATGGTTTTCATCTTCAATCACATGTAATGGCAACATGCACACAATCTCGCTTCTTGCGGTAATCACGACTGCTCCCATCTACATGTCTCAATCCGTAGCTTGTGGGGCCCTATGCCAGTTGATGCAGTAGATACAAGCTTTTCCCTGGACAAAGAAGCAAGCAAATAAGCTTGTGTCCATTGCCAATGATAATGACTAGTCTTAACTTGGGCCAAGGCAAATGCATCCCGTATCTTTTTGCTGCCATGCCATGGCAGCATGCAAGAGCCAAGCACATATTTACACTAATCCTCTCAGTTTGATTCACTTTGCAAGACATTAGGGAAGTGCTTCACTAGCATACATCACAGTTTGAAGAGCAAAGGAAGGACAATTGACTCAAGTCACTCAAGAGATACAAGAGGTCAAACAAGCAAAGGAAGTGAAGAGAAGAAGAGAAAGAAGACCCCTTGAAGAGCATTCCATGGTATGTAACCATTTGTGATCTTGGTATATTTGGCATTTTGATCCCCATCTACTCCACCATCCCAAATACCATTGAACCTTGACTCCTTGCTCATACACCTCCCAAAGTCAAACTTGACCTTGAAAGTTCTTTCTAGTCAAAATACACCTTCTTGAAACACCCACTTGCTTCATCATCCAATAGTTGAAAGAGACTTGACTAAGTCATGATTTTGCTCATGAAGTCAACATCCCATGCAACTTGAGCAAAAAAAAAAGAGGGTTACCAAAATCCCTAAGGAAATGCTCAAAATTCAAGCATGCCCAAGGAGATACCTCAAAGTTGCTCCATAAAATTTTTGGCTTCCAAATGAGCACTTGATAAGCCAAGTCCCTCTACACCTCACTTCACACATCAAGTCATCATACCCATCACCATTCTAGCCATTTCATCTCAAACTCTCATTCAAATCAAAATTCATTTCAAAAACATCAAGAATAGCATCATTGTTGCCACATCACCCTTGACACCTCATCATTCACACACATCATCTCCACATCATTCAAAAATTTTGACTAGAGAATTTTCAAATTCAAGTGGGCTGACCGTCATCATTCCCATTGGCCACGTCACACCACCTAGCCATGTCATCACTTTCAAATGCCACTTCATTCACTCCTTAAACTCTTCTTTTTCCAAATTCAAAGAGCTCTATTGTGAAAAAAGGATCCGAGAATATTATAGGGTACAAAAAAGATTCCCTACAAAAAAAAATTTTGAGAAAAGGCCTTATTTTAGGCATTATATATGTTTTCTAGGGAATCGTGCCATAGGGCTTAAAGGGGTGTAAAAATTTTCCTATCTACCCTCCCCTTAGCCTAATTTCTCCTTCCGCCAATCCCCTGCGGCGTGGAGCATCCGGGTGTGTGGGGGCGGATTGGAGGTACCGGATCCCCGTGGACCTTTGCATAATAATCAGAAAGAATTGATTTTTTACCCTTATATACCTTGTCTCCTAAATTCAATCGGGCACTGTGGGATATTTAGCTTGACTGCCAAAACCTAAATCACGGAAGCGCCAAGATCCGTTCAATCCGGCCAAGCAGACCATTAAATCACTACCCAAAGTGGCGAATCATCATGTTTAATACCATGAATGCTTAGTGCGAGCTAAAAGAGAGAAGATTGGAAGGAAGTAATAAAAATCTCAGCGGGCGAAGCCTTCTACAAAAGGGGTTTTTACGCAGAGAAGATTACGGAGGGCTTTGAGGCAAAGAAGGACTCTTGGCTTTGAAGAAGGATCGGTTTGGATAATCACGAGCTTGATTCGACCTCCTATGTTTACCTTTGATCGGATTATTGACTCAATTTTTACGGATTTTTATGTATACCTATTTGATCACGTGCCCAAGACCCGAGCTTGGGATATTACATTGTATCTTAAAGTGGGTGATTATATTGAAAATCCGACCTTTGTAGCAATTTATTTGAGTTGCATTGTGATCTTTTCCCATAAGCAAAATTATTTATAGACTGAGTATCCGATGCACTGTACAAATTAATTTTGTGTGTTCTGCGCCTATGTTGCAAATCCTTAGAGAGTCGAAAGCCAAACCCCTATCAAGGCAAATTGCGGTGTCAATACAAGCTAGCATTGTCAAATCATGAGGTATTGCACAACAAGCATGGAGCACGGAGAGCAACTATCGAGCATCAATCTGCCAAACTAAATGTGTGAAACTAGGCAATACTAGACACGCACATAGTCCATCTTTAGAAAACATTTTCTTTCAAGATTATTCTCTTCTCATAGTCTTAGGCTAAAAGTTACCAAAAGAAAAATTAGGTCCCTTCTTGTCAAAAAGAAAAGTTATTTTGGTGTGCACACAAATCTGAAAAAAAAATAGAGTTGGTATCTCCGGAAAATTCATTGCCAATATCGAGTTCCAAATTTCAGCTCTCTGTTAGGGACATTGACCAAAAAATTATTTGGGTCGGTGATCTGATTTATGCCTACCTAGCCTACTCACGACCTCATTTGAGTTTTTGCGGTCTGTTGGTGTCAAGTGTTGAGCATCTTGTAGAAAGATATCCACACCCATAGCTTCATAGATCACACATTTGCTAGTTATTTTGTGAAGCGGACTTTTTTATCTTCGGGGAAACACACTCCTAGTGAACTTTTGTGCATTTTTGGAACCTTTGCACTCAGAGTGGTTGCCTTAAGCAACTGGAGGTTCTAAACCCGAGGTTGAAGGTTTTGCGGGGAACACCTTCAACATTTTGGAGGTTCTCACGAGATCACTTTCCGGAATCGAACTCATGGCGCGAAGAAAAACTAATGAGGCATCGAGAGCCTAGTGAAGCCACGGAGGATAATCATGAGGGCTCTTGCGGCACCAAGCTGTTACCATACAAGCAAATGCAGGTATGCCTTATCAATACTTTGAGCTAAATGTGCCTATTCGGTTCTGTCTTTGATCCAGAGCATGAATGCCAATAATTTCCTCAAAACTTTTTGAAGAATACTATGGGAGTATGGTTACAAAAAAGGTTGTAAGTTCTCTCGAATTTAAAAATGTTTCAAGAATGATGAGGTCGAGCTTGGTTAGAGTATGTTGTAAGTTTAGGCACCAATTCTTGGGAAGAAGCTGGTTAAAAAATTTTTATACACGGTTTGGAAGAGTCTTGGACCCCCAAGATTTAATCTTTGAGTTGCAAACTTTTAGCATCAAACATGGTGAGAGTGTGCACCAATATGTTGAAAGATTCAATCACTATCTTGTCAAGTGCCAAGTCAATCATGTTCCTAACCACACCTTGCATCTAGTGGCTTCTTTTATCAGGGGATTAAGCAGCAGACCGAGGGTACAGAGAAAGCTTTTGAAGATCCAAAAACAAGAAGGATTTGATACAATTCACAAGGCTTTCACCAAGGCTACTGAAATTGCAGATATGATGTCTTACTTACCAGATGATGTGCACTTACCAAGTGATCCTTTTTTTCCAGATTATGAGCAAGAGTATATGGGAGCGGGAGAACCTTTACACCATTTATCTTTGTTCAAAAGGAGAAAAAAAAAGGTTAAAATGGAAGATGATGATGCTCCTCAGCCCGGATGTAAGGGCGAGAGATTACCAAAGTGTAATGCGAGGCGATTGATTGAGGTAAACAAACAACTTCAAGAGCTGAAAAGCTCAAAGGTTGAAAAGAAAACTTACCCTCCATGTGTACATTGCTTTAGAGATACTCATTCTTCTGATTACTGTTGGTATAGGCCATGCCCTAAGTGTGGGAAGAGAGGTCATTTTGGTAAAAGAGTGTCCGTATGTGTGAATTTTGTAAAATTTTGTAGGACATTATGAAGATAGGTCTTGAGGTGTTAAAGAGTATTTTTCAGGACAAGAAAAGTCTAAAGTCAATGAGCGAATGCATCTATAAGGTTTGTGCGAGAAAATTGAGGAACAAAAGAGGAGATAATGGTACATTCACACCGGAAGAATGAATAATGCCAAAGGAAAAGAAGCAACACATGAGGAAGTACGACATCTTGAAACATGGGGATCTTTGAGCAAGGCGTTGGTACGTGCCTCCTCCTCTGCTTTCGAAATTTGTCAAGAAAGAAAGAGAGTGTGAGGATTTTGAATTTTTCTTTGAAGAATCGAAAATTTGTGTAGATTTGCTGACCTTGCTCAAGATAGCCCCTTCTTACGAAAAAAAGTTCTCAATCGACTAAGGAAGATGAATTTGCCCTAACAAACCACATTGAGGAGCACATGCTCACCGGGATGATCATGATCCACGGAGCTTTTACTTGTGTAGCCAAAATGGAAGGAAAGATCTTAACTAAAGTTACGCTAGATGGAGGATCACCCACGAATGTGATGCCACATCATATTATGAGGTTGTGTGGTCTAGAAATAGACAAAGAAAGCTCCAATGATCTTAAAAATCTTTTCTAACACGAAAATCAATCCGGTTGGAATAGTTAGCAATGTGCCTATTGATGTTGAAGGAATAATGGTTGCGACTAACTTTGTTGTGGTTGCTTTCGAAGGAATAGGGGACAAATCAGATATTTATGACTGCTCTTGGGAGAAAATGGCTTTCTGAGTTGATGCTAGGCACTGTGTGGTCAAAAGGTGAATGCACTATTTCAAATGGCAAGAAAAAAAGGTAACATTGTACAACAAGTTAGGAGAATTTGAAAATATGAATTTCATTGAAGAAGAAATCTTTGTTGTCACATCCAGGTGTGGAGAGTTTGATTTGAATGCGGTAGAGTTGGAACGACATGAAAATTCCTAAAGAGTTAACTTCAGCCAAAGCGGGGTAATTTTGCTTATTTGTGGTTTGATGGTGGTGTCTCCAAAAGGCTTAATGTGGCATCTTGCGGCTATTCTTAAGGATGCCTCAATAGGTACATTGGCTAAAGTAGGAAGAATTTATCCAAATGTCACTTCTAATATGGCGAGTACAAGGCATTAATTGCAGGTCTTCAAGAGGCAAAAGAAATCTAAACATCGGTGATGTTATCATCTTTGGAGATTCTCGGCTTATGCGGGCAAATATCAAGAGAGTATCAGGCCAAGAGTGAAGACATGATGCGACTTAGAGATCAAGCTATCTTTGGAACTAAGAAAATTTAAAAACACGGGAGCTTTGCCATGTGCCAAGGGAGCAAAATTGTGAAGCAGATTCACTATGCAAAAGTGTGCTATTGGAACACTTAGCTGAGGGAGCAATTCAAGAAGATGAGCTTGAAAAGAAAGATCTGCAACAGCTGTACCCTATCCTGGTAATCAATGCAAGTGAAGACAAACAGGTAAAGGAGATCAAGGTAAACAAAAAGGGTCTAGATAGGGTATTGTATGTTGGTGATTTGTTTAAGGAGGAAGACAATACCTTTGTTACTGAATTCTTTGATGATTGGAAGGATATCTTTGCTTGGGATTATGATGAGTTGGTTGGTGTTGATAAAAAGATTTGTGAGTTTGAAATCAAGATCAAGGAAGGTATGAAACTTTGTTATACAAAAACTAAGAAGGATTAATGCTTCCTTATTAGGTTTAATTAAGGATGAGTTATACAAAATGAAAGATGCAGGTGTGATTGCAGAAATTGTAAATCCTGAGTGGCTATCTTGCATTGTTCCTGTTGAGAAGAAAAATAAAACTATCAGAATCTGCATAGATTATAGAGATCTAAACAAAGCCACTATCAAAGATTGCTATCCATTGCCATTCCTGGAAGAAGTACTACATGCTGTGGCAGGGAAGGAAATTTACTCATTCTTAGATGGCTTTTTAGGTTTTAACCAAATAAGCATCAAGGAAAGTGATCAGCCAAAACCTCATTCATTACACCTTGGGGAACATTTGCCATGAAAAGAATGCCATTTGGATTGATGAATGCATCGCAACATTCAAAGAGCCATGGATACAATTTTCAAAGAAATGCCTGCCAATACTTTTCGTGTATTTCTAGATGACCTTTGTTTGGGAACTTCTCTGGAAAAACATTTTTGTATGCTAACCTTGCTGTTTGATTTGTGTAGAAAAGGAGGAGTAAGTCTGAACCCCAAAAAGTGTATTTTTTTATCCTCTAAGGGAGAATTGCTTGGGCATGTAGTATCTACAGCAGGAATTCAAATATCTGAAAGTAAGGTTGAAGCCCTAAGGAAATTAGCACCTCCAAAAACTCTCAAAGCGGGGTTAAAAGCTTCATGGGGATGACCAGCTTCTTGAGAATGTATGTCCCTCATTTTTCCCACACTATGAGCCCAATTTCTAACCTCACAAAGGTTGGGAAATTCTCCAAAAGTGAAAGCAAACATATCCTGGTAGATTGGGATGAGCAGTGCCAAGACTCTTTTGACAAGATCATTGAGGCCATTTGCAAATCTATCTTACTTAAACCCCCTGATCTAGAGAAGCCCTTCAAAGCATATATCAGTGTCACAAAGAAGGCAATTGGTTTGGCACTGCTGCAAGAGGATCATGTAATTGCTTTTGCAAGCAAAATGTGGTCAGATACTGAATTGAGATATCCCAGATTGGAGAAAAGTGCAGCAGCCTTGATGTTCTTAATAGAGAGACAAGGACATCTTCTTCAGAACAATCAGGTGCAAGTGTTCATGAGACAAAATCCTTTCTCACTCCTCTTTGCAAAAAAACAACCAAAAGCCAAATTGTGCAGGTGGGCCTGTAAAATCCAAGCTTATGATATTACTGTGAAGGTGGTAAAATTGATCGAGAACCCCAGCTCCTATCTTCCACATGTGTTGTTTGAGCATGAAGATCAAGATGATTTATGTAGTAATGACAATCTAACAAACTTGATTTCTTTTGATGCAGAAAATATTAACTGGCAGTTTGACATCAGAAACTATCTTCAGAGCAATGAGTTGCCCAAGAATTTGAGTGGCAGTCAAGAAAGAAGATTCAAAGACAAGTGCAAAAAGTTCAGGCTAATTGAAGGGATCCTATGCAAAGTTGACAATGAAGGAGTCCTGTTGAGATGTGTGGATGAAGGCGAGGCCAAAATGATAATTGAAGCATGTCATGAGGGAGTTTGTGGAGGACACTTTGCAGCAGATACAACTGCAAAAAAGATCCTAAGGTCAGGCTACTTTTGGCCCACTCTTTTTAAGGATTGTTATGAGACTATAAAATGCTGCCATAAATGTCAGATCTTTGGGAAAAAGACCTTGCAGCCAGCTGCCCTGACTGCCATAACTTCCCCTGGACCTTTCCAAATGTGGGGGTTGGATTTTATAGGCCCCATAGACCCACCTTCTTCGGCTCAACATCAGTTTATATTAGTTGCCACTGATTACTTTACCAAATGGGCAGAGGCAATTCCTTTGAGAGAAGCCAATGCTCAAGCCACTGCAAGATTTCTGCATGAAAATATTTGTGTCAGATTTGGCATTCCTTTCAAAATAGTTTCTGACAGAGGCAGCCAGTTCATCAACCATACAATTGCATTACTATTAGCCACCTTGAAAGTCAAGCATACCAAAAGTTCATCCTATTACCCTTAGGGAAATGGCCAAGCAGAATCAACTAACAAGACTCTCAAATCTATCCTCAAAAAAACCATCAATGTTTCAAAAAAGGATTGGCACCTAAAACTCCATGATGCACTCTGGGCATATAGAACTACCATCAAAGTTGCCACAAAACACACTCCTTTCAGTTTGGTATATGGGATAGAGTCAGTGCTTAGAGCTTCCATCACTCAGACTGGCTTATCAGATTAATTTGGAGATGGATGAGGCTCTAAAAGACAGATTTGTGAGATTGATACAGCTTGAGGAGCATAGATATGAGGCTGAGAATGCAGTAATGAGAAAAAAAGCTAAAGATATTGCAGCCTTCAAAGCAGCACACAAATTGCAGGGAGTCTTGAAAACAGGAGAGTTAGTGTTGAAGTGGAACAAGGCAAGGGAAGACATAGCATCCAAATTTGAGAATCTTTGGGAGGGACCATTTGAAGTGATAGGGACAGCTGGCAAGGATTCATATTGGCTGAAAGATATTACTGATGGCAGAGAATTGATGAACCCTATCAACATTGTGCACCTAAAAAGGTATTGGCAACAACATGTTGCCCTTGCTCTGTTCAACTGAGATCTTTATGGTAAGATGTAGCTAGGTTTAGTTAATGCATAGGGTAAAAGCAAATCAATTAAGCCTATTTTAGTAAGTCTAGTTCTGCCTTGAAGTTGTTATTCGTGTACTAATGAGTTTCTAAGTTTTGCAAGTACTAAAGGGCTATGCCAATTGTGATCAACTGAGGGAGTGAATTAATGCTGATCATAGTTCCATGCAGGTGCATCTGAACATGTCATTCACACATCTCTTCCACTGCATCATATTATTCTTCATCATCTGAAGTTGCTGCCATTGCCTCCACACCAGCAACTCATTCAAACTAACAAGCTTTATCTTCACATGCAGGTGCATCCTTATGATTGCCTCCATCTCTCACCTGATCAAGAGTTGACCTCATTACATCAGAAAACTCATACATTTTCATAAATGTCCCAAGCTGCTGTCATTCCACCATCCTGCAGCTTCTCATAACTAAAGAGATTTATTTTCCATGCAGGTTCATCTGAAGGTAACATCATATGTACATTCATAATACCAAATCTGTCACCTTCAAGTCCATATGCAGGTCATTGAGTTGCCAACCATACTCTCACATTGGCAACTGGCTGGAGCTATGTCAAGAGTTACCAAACAGCTGGTCAAAGGGGCTGGTAGACCAGCCTTCTCTTTTAGTTTGGCATAATGCTGCCATGCCATGGCAGCATGCAAGAGCCAAGCACATATTTACACTAATCCTCTCAGTTTGATTCACTTTGCAAGACATTAGGGAAGTGCTTCACTAGCATACATCACAGTTTGAAGAGCAAAGGAAGGACAATTGACTCAAGTCACTCAAGAGATACAAGAGGTCAAACAAGCAAAGGAAGTGAAGAGAAGAAGAGAAAGAAGACCCCTTGAAGAGCATTCCATGGTATGTAACCATTTGTGATCTTGGTATATTTGGCATTTTGATCCCCATCTACTCCACCATCCCAAATACCATTGAACCTTGACTCCTTGCTCATACACCTCCCAAAGTCAAACTTGACCTTGAAAGTTCTTTCTAGTCAAAATACACCTTCATGAAACACCCACTTGCTTCATCATCCAATAGTTGAAGAGAGACTTGACTAAGTCATGATTTTGCTCATGAAGTCAACATCCCATGCAACTTGAGCAAAAATAAAAAGAGGGTTGCAAAATCCCTAAGGGAAATGCTCAAAATTCAAGCATGCCCAAGGAGATACCTCAAAGTTGCTCCATAAAATTTTTTGGCTTCCAAATGAGCACTTGATAAGCCAAGTCCCTCTACACCTCACTTCACACATCAAGTCATCATACCCATCACCATTCTAGCCATTTCATCTCAAACTCTCATTCAAATCAAAATTCATTTCAAAACATCAAAAATAGCATCATTGTTGCCACATCACCCTTGACACCTCATCATTCACACACATCATCTCCACATCATTCAAAAATTTTTGACTAGAGAGAATTTTCAAACTCAAGTGGGCTGACACGTCATCATTCCCATTGGCCACGTCACACCACCTAGCCATGTCATCACTTTCAAATGCCACTTCATTCACTCCTTAAACTCTTCTTTTTTCCAAATTCCAAAGAGCTCTATTGTGAAAAAAGGATCCCAGAATATTATAGGGTACAAAAAAAGATTCCCCTACAAAAAAAGAATTTTGAGAAAAGGCCTTATTTTAGGCATTATATATGTTTTCTAGGGAATCGTGCCATAGGGCTTAAGGGGTGTAAAAAATTTTCCTATCTACCCTCCCCCTTAGCCTAATTTCTCCTTCCAGCCAATCTCCCCCTGCCGCGTGGAGCATCCGGGTGTGTGGGGCGGTGGAGGTACCGGATCCCACGTGGACACTGCACGCAATAATCAGAAAGAATTGATTTTTTTTACCCTTATATACCTTGTCTCCTAAATTCAATCAGGCCTGTGGGATATTTAGCTTCGAACTGCCAAAACCTAAATCTGGAAAACGCCAAGATCCGTTCAATCCGGCCAAACAGACCATTAAATCACTACCCAAAGTGGCCGAATCATCATGTTTAATACCATGAATGCTTAGTGCGAGCTAAAAGACAGAAGATTGGAAGGAAGTAATAAAAATCTCAACGGAACGAAGCCTTCTACAAAAGGGTTTTTTCTGCACAGAAGATTCTGGAGGGCTTTGAGGCAAAGAAGGACTCTTGGCTTTGAAGAAGGACCGGCTTGATAATCCTGAGCTTGATTCTGACCTCCTATGTTTACCTTTGATCCGGATTATTGACTCAATTTTTCTGGATTTTTATGTATACCTATTTGATCCTGTGCCCAAGACCCCGAGCTTGGGATATTACATTGTATCTTCTGAGTGACTGATTATATTGAAAATCCGACCTTTGTAGCAATTTATTTGAGTTGCATTGTGATCTTTTCCCATAAGCAAAATTGTTATAGACTGAGTATCCAGTGCCTGTACAAATTGTCAGCTGTGTGTTCTCTGCCTATGTTGCAAATCCTTAGAGAGTGCGAAAGCCAAACCCCTATCAAGGCAAATTGCAGTGTCAATACAAGCTAGCATTGTCAAATCATGAGGTATTGCACAACAAGCATGGAGCACAGGAGAGCAACTATCTGAGCATCAATCCTGCCAAACTAAATGTGTGAAACTAGGCAATACTAGACACGCACATAGTCCATCTTTAGAAAACATTTTCTTTCAAGATTATTCTCTTCTCATAGTCTTAGGCTAAAAGTTACCAAAAGAAAAATTAGGTCCCTTCTTGTCAAAAAGAAAAGTTGGCCCCTGGTGTGCAGACAAATCTGAAAAAAATAGAGTTGGTATCTCCAGAAAATTCATTGCCAATATCGAGTTCCAAATTTCAGCTCTCTGTTAGGGACATTGACCAAAAATTGACTGGGTCAGTGATCTGATTTATGCCTACCTAGCCTACTCTGACCTCGCTGAGTTTTTGCAGTCTGTTGGTGTCAAGTGTTGAGCATCTTGTAGAAAGATATCCACACCCATAGCTTCATAGATCACATGCTGCTAGTTATTTTGTGAAGCAGACTTTTTTATCTTCAGGGAAACACACTCCTAGTGAACTTTTGTGCATTTATTCTGGAACCTTTGCACTCAGAGTGGTTGCCTTAAGCAACCTAGAGGTTCTAAACCACTGAGGTTGAAGGTTTTGCCAGGAACACCTTCAACACTTTTGAAAAAAAAACGACCATCTAGATAGTGTTCCAAAAGCTCGGGATCAGAAGTTGCAAGCACCATGCAGTATTCATGTTGCATAGCCCAGCAGGCAAACCATGCATTACAATGTTCTTTCCAACACCTTTTCGAACACCGAAAAGATTCAGCCATGGCAAGCGCGAGAAAAGGATACATATCCTCATCCATGTGATGCACTTTGATGATATAGTGGAGATGTCATAATATTGAAGAGGTTAAAAACTTGTCTCTCGTAGTTTTGACTCTTAGGCTGTAAGTGGATTTTTGTATCTGTTCCAAGCTCTCCCAAGTAATAGCACTAATGGCAAGCCCCCACACTTTGAAACCATATAATAAAACGAGCTCTACCAATGCCGAAAACAAGTGGCCTTTCTGTGACCAATCATGAATCTCTATGGAAAATAATTATTTTGCATTGCATAGAGTGTCCTCCAACCAGTAGTCACATGCTTGATGATACATTATTCCGAAGGTGTGTTCTTATAAAATTCTATACCAAGATACTTGTCGCTATTTATGACCAATTCTAGGTTATTGTTAATGGGATCGCTTTGACCAGGAGTGCAAGATTTGCATATATATTTGGATTCATCTTTATTTTACTATTATAGAACACTACTATCTTTGGGAACCTTGTCAACCATTCATGCATTGTAAAGTGTCAAAGACTTGACTCCACAAAACTCAATCATTCTTCCATGCCCATATTAATTCCTCAACTAATCTGCATCATTATGTGTCCACTAAATTTCATTATCTCCAATCACTAAATGGCATGCCCCCTTTTTTTCCGCATCGTCACATTGCAGTCCAAAAGTTGGCCAACAAACTATTCCCTTATCTAAAAAGAAAGAAAAAGTAACTAACAGTAGGGCAGGCTTGGGGCAAAGGGTGGGTTGGATGGGAAGAAAGAGGGTGAAGGACACATGAAGGAAAATATAGAGCAGAAGATAAGATGATGTGAACGATTTTGCTATGGAACAAGCATTCATTGAGCTTTTTCTCTTTTCTTCTCTGCAATTTCCTTCTTTTGATTTAGCAATTATGGGGTCTTGTTGAGACATTTAGGGGACCAGCGTATATTCCTATAAGATGCTACCATATGGTATATCATAAAAAATACTATTTTTCTTACACATCCACAAAAGAATATATTGTCATAAATTTACACTCTTAAAACTACTACTGTATCATATTGTCCATCCATTCATGTTGCTTCAAACATTTTCAGCATTGTATATAAGATGCGGCTATGTGTTATGACGTAACAAAGAATTCTATCTTTCTTATTCATCCACAAAAGAAATTTGTCATAAGTTTGCACTTTTAAAACCACTAGCATATCACGTTATCCATCCATTTCATGTTGTTTCAAACATTTTCAACATTGTGTATGATATGCTCAATGGACTTGGTGTATGAACAATTTGAAGGAGGACATATAATATAATATAATATACTAGATACATCAGATTTTTTACATCCACGAAGACCAAGAGGTCATGGGAGCCATACAATAGGCTAGTACAACCATTACCACTAAAGCCCCTGCCTTGAAAGTTTTTCAAAGGAAAAACCTTTGCATTAATGATGACACTAGACAATCAGGAATAAATAAGCTGATCATGGTGACTGTTGATGGTTCAACAATGGAGAACCTCACAATGTGTAATGCGCCAAGTCATGTACAGATGGTGCCCTGAGAATTTGTGGGATCATGGAATGGAGTGCTTAGATAATGAATTCTGACTATCTCAAAAGTGGGTCATCTCAGAGGTGTATGGTTTTCATCTTCAACATGTAATGGCAACATGCACACAATCTCGCTTCTTGCGGTAATCACGACTGCTCCCATCTACATGTCTCAATCCGTAGCTTGTGGGGCCCTATGCCAGTTGATGCAGTAGATACAAGCTTTTCCCTGGACAAAGAAGCAAGCAAATAAGCTTGTGGTCCATTGCCAATGATAATGACTAGTCTTAACTTGGGCCAAGGCAAATGCATCCCATATCTTTTGAAAAAAAAACGACCATCTAGATAGTGTTCCAAAAGCTCGGGATCAGAAGTTGCAAGCACCATGCAGTATTCATGTTGCATAGCCCAGCAGGCAAACCATGCATTACAATGTTCTTTCCAACACCTTTTCGAACACCGAAAAGATTCAGCCATGGCAAGCGCGAGAAAAGGATACATATCCTCATCCATGTGATGCACTTTGATGATATAGTGGAGATGTCATAATATTGAAGAGGCTAAAAACTTGTCTCTCGTAGTTTTGACTCTTAGGCTGTAAGTGGATTTTTGTATCTGTTCCAAGCTCTCCCAAGTAATAGCACTAATGGCAAGCCCCCACACTTTGAAACCATATAATAAAACGAGCTCTACCAATGCCGAAAACAAGTGGCCTTTCTGTGACCAATCATGAATCTCTATGGAAAATAATTATTTTGCATTGCATAGAGTGCCCTCCAACCAGTAGTCACATGCTTGATGATACATTATTCCGAAGGTGTGTTCTTATAAAATTCTATACCAAGATACTTGTCGCTATTTATGACCAATTCTAGGTTATTGTTAATGGGATCGCTTTGACCAGGAGTGCAAGATTTGCATATATATTTGGATTCATCTTTATTTTACTATTATAGAACACTACTATCCTTGGGAACCTTGTCAACCATTCATGCATTGTAAAGTGTCAAAGACTTGACTCCACAAAACTCAATCATTCTTCCATGCCCATATTAATTCCTCAAGTAATGCGGATCATTATGTGTCCACTAAATTTCATTATCTCCAATCACTAAATGGCATGCCCCTTTTTTTTTTCCAAGATCGTCACATTGCAGTCCAAAAGTTGGCCAACAAACTATTCCCTTATCTAAAAAGAAAGAAAAAGTAACTAACAGTAGGGCAGGCTTGGGGCAAAGGGTGGGTTGGATGGGAAGAAAGAGGGTGAAGGACACATGAAGGAAAATATAGAGCAGAAGATAAGATGATGTGAAAAGACATGAGCAGAAGAAGGAGCTCGATATGTATCTAACATGTAGATAGACCTTAAATGCTAGAATAGTTTAGGTGGAATAATAATTTGCTTAAAATTTTGAACAAGTTGTTAGATCATAGTCTTTTTATGTTCTACCTCCGATATTGTAAAAGATGGTTTGAGATTGCAATGGTTGGATTTAGGGGCTGGAAGATACAGGATAGGGTCTAAATTTTTTTGCAAAACTATTTTGACTTCAAGGATAGGCTATAGTTGACGTTGATGCAAATATGTTGACGTGGAGAAATCTATTTGATAGTTGTAAATGGAAGAGAGTGTAAGCATATATTTCTGTAAAACAGACATGGTGTAAAAGCCTCTGATGTTAAAAGCTCTCTTCAGATTACTTGAGAATGCATTAGATGTTGTCAAGATTCCTTAGGTTCCTTAGATTACCTCAAAATGCTAGAAGTTCCCTATGCTCCTTATTGAATTTCCTACCCTAACGTAAGACTTCATCATCTACAGTTGGCTCTTCCTATCTATTGATTGAAATCGATGCGAAAATTAGCAAAGCAACAATCGACGCAATGATGAGTTATTATGCATACTCACTCAACAACTAGGTGATGAGTTTGTCAAGTACTTCTACCAATAGTTACAAGATAAGATGTTGAGCGTATCTCCGATGGGAGGGACCTCGATGCCGAATATGGACGCATTTACACCTTAACAATAAGGACAATAGCTAAAGCACCTTTGACAAAAGAATAGTTCAAGGAAATACTCAAGCTATTCAAGGACAAGAGTAGATCTGGTTCTTCAACTCAAGGGTCAGGCCATGCAGATATAAAGATTCATCATCCTCGACATCATAATTATCAAGAAAGAGAGCTACGATGCATTACTCATCCTAGAGATGCACAAGTATGGAGGACAAAGGCAAATCAAAAGCTGGAGAAGCGACACGATACCAACAGAGGAGGACTTGATGTGGGAGACATTGATGGATCCAGAGTCGTATTTTAGCTGCCAAGACAAAGAATTTAACATGAAAGATCTTCTTCAATGGCATCATCATCGGGCTTTTGGGAAGGCACGTAGAAGACTTCATGCCATCAACTACATCATTAAAGCCATCAGCAATGGGGGCCCCTTAATGAAGAAAGCCAATTTTGACATGGAGGAGGAGCACACTTTCAAGGAGACTGGAGTCTCAAGCAACTTGAAAGAATGTTACCTGGTTGCTTCGTAGGCAACAAGTGGACGAGCTTCTAGCAAGATCGATAAGCTATCAAATAGGTCAACAAGTGGATTATACCATCCAGATAGGATCGAGAAGCATTTCCGGATAGATTTTCCACTCAAAGGATCACCCCAAGAATTAAGCTAATCCTCAACGATTGGGACATAAAGGACTTCATGCCGTCAACTACATCGTCAAAGCCATCATTAATAGGGGCCCTTAACGAAGAAAGCCAATTTCGACATCGAGGAGGAGCACACTTTCAAGGAGTCTGGAGTCTCGAGCAACTTGAAAGAACATTACTTGGTTGCTTCATAGGCAACAAGTGGATGAGCTTCTACCAAGCTCGATAAGCTAGGGTCATATAGTCGAATATGTCGAATAAGATAAGCATATGGATGATACCGTCCATGATGGGATCGAGAAGCATTTCCGGATAGATTCTTCACTCAAAGGATCTCCCCAAGAATTAAGCTAATCCTCAATGATTGGGAAGGAAATGCTCTAGAGTAACTATAGCTATACATGATTGATTGTAGTTGAAGAGTAGCCTTGAGCTATGACCATCTAAATATTTCAAGCAAAGCCTCGAACTATGACCACATATAATATTTAGACATATATATTGCTATAAAATTCAATAATGCCCCCCTTTTTTTTTTTTTTGGAAGGACGTGAGACTCTTTTTATTGACAAGAACAAAGGCGCAATACACAATGCACAGACAGGAATAAAACCCTAGTGGATAGGCTGACCCAACTAGGCAAAAACACCCGTCTATGCATAAGAAGAACACCGTAAATACATCTGCCAAATTATCTCTTTTTTATCATCAGCTAGAGATGAGCAACGATAAGCTTTAGTGATCTTCTGCTGAGCACAACGGAGAATCTGCTGATCAGAGATGTGTGCACCTTGGAAAATACACAAACGTCGCCTCTGCCAAATAGACCACAAAATCCAGCTAGAAGCAAGATGAAATGCCCGCTTACGCAAGTTAGGCCAAACAGGGGGATAAAGTGCAAGTAGGATCTCCTGGCTAGTGAGAGACACACTGAAAAGAGTGAGCAACCACGCCCAAGCAAGCCGTAGATGATCGCACAAGAAGAAGCAGTGTTCAATAGTTTCAACACATTGGCCACAGAGAGGGCAACGATCTGAGACTCTAGGGTTCATCTTGTGAACCAAGACATCCACTCGAGCACATTTATGGAGAATTTGCCATCCCAGCGCTGACACTTTAGGGTGGAGCAATTTATCCCATGTCCACATCCAAACACTTTTCCACTGTGGTTGAGGAACCTGAAGATGCCAGTGATGGGATGGGGGAAGAGGCTCACAATCTAAAAGCAGCCTGTACGTAGAAGAAACAAAATTTTTGGGCTTAACACGTGCATCACATATCCAAATAGACACATCAACCTGTGGTTGATGCACATTGGATGGCAAAAACTCAGCCACACCAGCCCAGATTTGTCGATCCCACCTGTATAACAGAAATCTCGTATGAAAAACCTCCCATGACAAAAGATCTTATAGGGCCAGATCCTACCGATTTGGGATTGCAAGAAGAGAGAGAGGTACATATTTTTCTGTTATCCTACGAAAGAGGTTGAGGATGCATTGACCATTGACCAAAGTACAGGGACATCACCGTATATTGGCTTTTAGGCTCAATATGTCTTGTTTTTAGAATTAATTGTTCCTATCCGGTGACCATGGGCTTTTTACATTTCCTATCTGGCCTATTGTGGAGCTCTAAATAAGAGAGGGATAACACCCTGGAACGAGGGTGTTATGCCCTATTATAACAAACGAGAACGTCATCAGTGTCTTTGCAATTCAAAACATTGAAGCTTTCAATGTGCTAGAAAAAATATCTCTACACAGCTAGTTGGTCAAATGGTCGCAAATAAAAACCCCTACAAAATTACACAAGTCAATTCTGTTTTGTTAATTAAGTAACGTTTTACACATTGGAACAAAAACGTCCCAAAGAGAAATCGGTGACTTTTCACAGTCACTCCTTTGGGGATCTACGTGTTGGCTGTGATGGCAACACAGATTCTAGGCCCTTTGGCAATAGAGTGAGATACATATGAGCCTAGCGTGTTGGCAATAGACGTTAGGAACTCCGGGACTAGTAGGTCTGGTGGAAGATACTCTATTTCAAACCAGCAAGGGATTTTGATAGCGGAAAGCTTATTAGGGAGAAAGCCTGGCATGTAAAACTGGTACAAAATGAAGCCTCCTGCAAATGGGTCTGCTGCACGGGCAACTAATCTATCCACAGCTGCTTCACTGTCAAACATGATGAGAAAAAAGTTGTTACCCAGTGCCTTTAGCGATTGGTGTTGGGGCAAACCTAACCTCTTCAGGTGAGCTGATAGCCATGAGTTTAACCTGCGCAGGTCCAGGAAGCCCCCAGTAAAGAAGCCCACTACTGAGCGCGAGATCAAACTTTCCAGATACCTTTTGTGCATCTCGTGATCAATTTCAGCCACTGGGAAATTATCTTCTGTCTGCACATTAATGCCATTGACCAATCCAAGCTCATTATTTGTAGTAACTACCCCAGAATTCTGAACGAGACCTTTCTGTAACGCTTGGAGAGCCTCCGTGACTCTTGGGCTTCTGTTAGTAGCATGGGTTTGCTTTTGAATCCACTCAGAGAATCTCGGCTTGTTCACTATTCTCACTGAATCCTGTCCATTCCAAGCTGTACCCTTTGGATGATTCACCCTGTTTTGTGTAAGATTCCCTTGGCTAGCATCATTCCCATCATTATGATGCTCTGATCCAATATTCTTTCCCCTGTTTACTGCCCTGCTTTCTAGAGATGAATAATCCACCTCGATTTCTTTCTTATTTACTTCGGTTTCTACTTCTTCCATAGGTGAAGCTTCCGTGGATGATTCTGACCTGCTAGATTGTCCATATGCTCTGCCTCCTGTCCCTGCCCCTAACATTGCATCTTTCACTTTCTGGATAGCTCCGATAGCGCAAACGCTTGCCTTGGCAGCCAGATCACCCCCTGCAGTTGCTTTACCTACTCCATTGTATTGTGCTCTCTTTGGGGAATGGTCTATACCCTGTGAAGCAGGAGCGGCAGCAAAAGGGCCTAGAATTATATCAGATGGATTAGGGAGATGATTTACCTTGCACTGGGCAGAAGCCCCAATTACTGGGTAAGGATTGATGGAAGCCCCATCCTCGGAGCGATTTTCCGCCCTCGACCGGTCCATTTGGCTGTTGTCCAGCCGAATCGACCCCGTCGGCAGGGGGTAGTAGGAGGCCATGGGGCCCTGTTGTGCACTCCTGAGTCTAACCCAGGTCGGTTCCCAGCAGTCGCCAAGGCTGCCGCTTCTGCTGCATCTTCGACCTGCACCATATTCTTTACACCGTATTCTTGGCCATCAATCTGTCTCCCAAAGAACTATAGCATCAACTTGGCCGCAAATTTTCACCGATCTCTGCCAAACTTATTATGTAGAGCCCCATTCTTCTCATTTCTTCCTCCACTATTATTCCTTTCTATCTCACCATTTTTCCTTGTCTGGAGCTCACAACTAACATCGATTCCGCTCAATCCCTCACCGGAAGTTGGGGCTTTTGCCTCATTTGCATGTGTTACGGGTTTAGCAGAGCCGGGCAATTAATGGAAACATTACAGGCCCCCTCGATCGGTGCGCCTCAAGTCGCTGTCGAAGCCGCTGGCTGCGGTGAAGCCCCATTACTGCGCCTCTTGCAGGGCAGAAGCCCCAAATTTTTTATGGGATTCGTTGGAAGTCCCTTCGGCTCGGGATGGATTACAGGAGACCCCAATGGTCCGGACGACCAGTTGTTTGTGCAGCCCCGGTTTGCCAGTAGAAAGGTAAGCCCGGAGGCCACGCGGCCTCCGTTGAAATCGCCTCGGGTCTATCCTGTGTCCATTTCCGACCACAGGACGCGCCGCTTCAAACCAAGGCTTCGACATAACCCTCGACAAAGCCTTTTAAAAGCCGTAGTTATTAGTTTAAATGAGGTAAAGTTAGAATTTGCAAACATTAGTAGGCATCTAAGGGTTAGACACGTGTGCATCATATCTATCTTCAAATAACATTCAAAAGAGTTCCTAAAAAAAAGGGAGTGAAGATTCCCAAATTTCAATATAGGTCAAAATCTATGACAATTTGTTATAGGTCAGTAATACGCTTGCTGCTCTCTTTTTTGTTTGGGTCCCATAGGCCAATCGGTCTCCGTGGACGCTAAAAAATCTATTCTAATCTATTCTATTCTATTCTATTCTATTCTTTTCATCTGCAAATTTTAGTTTGTTGCCAGCAATATTGGCCAAGTTTTGACTTGGTCAGGATTGCAAATCCGAGGGTGTTCTGCAACAAAATATCCCCTTATCTAAAAAGAAAGGAGCAAATTAACCAACAAACTATCCCCTTAATCTAAAAAGAAGTGCAAAAAATTAGCCAACAAAATATCCCCTTATCTAAAAAGAAAGGAGCAGCAAAAAAGTAAAAATGCAGGACATCTTGTAAAAGTTACAAGTATACACTTTTCATATTTGAATATCAATTGGAGTTAAATAAGTTGATTACATCCATGAGAAAGACGTCATCTAGATTTGATGTAGCATAATGTATATATATAGAGCTTCAAAAAATGACATTGGCTTTGAAAATTAGAAACCCTAAGAAAAATACTAGCTCTTTGTTTTTATCTCGTCTAGCCATGCTTGATCGAAAGAGGAGGTGAGCAAAGGATGATACTTCTGCAACATTGCTAGCAAATCACTAACCAGCGCCATACCTGAGAATGCAGCACACCGGGGGACTAAGAAGAAATGAAAGGCAAGGAGATGTTGTATTAGGAAGGTTTAAATGGATCATCACAACTGTGTGTGGTAATTGATTAACTTCATGTCCTGAAAGCTTAACTCATTTGCTGGTAACTTTTTCCGAAAAAATTCCACGAATGTTTCTACCATATGTGCCCTTTCCTATTTATTTTCTCTACCTCAAACGATTTTGCTATGGAACAAGCATTCATTGAGCTTTTTCTCTTTTCTTCCCTGCAATTTCCTTCTTTTGATTTAGCAATTATGGGGTCTTGTTGAGACATTTAGGGGACCATCGTATATTCCTATAAGATGCTACCATATGGTATATCATAAAAAATACTATTTTTCTTACACATCCACAAAAGAATATATTGTCATAAATTTACACTCTTAAAACTACTACTGTATCATATTGTCCATCCATTCATGTTGCTTCAAACATTTTCAGCATTGTATATAAGATGCGGCTATGTGTTATGACGTAACAAAGAATTCTATCTTTCTTATTCATCCACGAAAGAAATTTGTCATAAGTTTGCACTTTTAAAACCACTAGCACATCACGTTATCCATCCATTTCATGTTGTTTCAAACATTTTCAACATTGTGTATGATATGCTCAATGGACTTGGTGTATGAACAATTTGAAGGAGGAGATATAATATAATATAATATACTAGATACATCAGATTTTTTACATCCACGAAGACCAAGAGGTCATGGGAGCCATACAATAGGCTAGTACAACCATTACCACTAAAGCCCCCTCGCTTTTGAAAGTTTTTCAAAGGAAAACCTTTGCATTAATGATGACACTAGACGGTCGGGGAATAAATAAGTCGATCATGATGATCGTTGATGGTTCAACAATTGAGAACCTCACAATGTGTAATGCGCCAAGTCATGTACAGATGGTGCCCTGAGAATTTGTGGGATCATGGAATGGAGTGCTTAGATAATGAATTCTGACTATCTCAAAAGTGGGTCATCTCAGAGGTGTATGGTTTTCATCTTCAATCACATGTAATGGCAACATGCACACAATCTCGCTTCTTGCGGTAATCACGACTGCTCCCATCTACATGTCTCAATCCGTAGCTTGTGGGGCCCTATGCCGATTGATGCGAGATACAAGCTTTTCCTCGACAAAGAAGCAAGCAAATAAGCTTGTGTCCATTGCCAATGATAATGACTAGTCTTAACTTGGGCCAAGGCAAATGCATCCCGTATCTTTTTGCTGCCATGCCATGGCAGCATGCAAGAGCCAAGCACATATTTACACTAATCCTCTCAGTTTGATTCACTTTGCAAGACATTAGGGAAGTGCTTCACTAGCATACATCACAGTTTGAAGAGCAAAGGAAGGACAATTGACTCAAGTCACTCAAGAGATACAAGAGGTCAAACAAGCAAAGGAAGTGAAGAGAAGAAGAGAAAGAAGACCCCTTGAAGAGCATTCCATGGTATGTAACCATTTGTGATCTTGGTATATTTGGCATTTTGATCCCCATCTACTCCACCATCCCAAATACCATTGAACCTTGACTCCTTGCTCATACACCTCCCAAAGTCAAACTTGACCTTGAAAGTTCTTTCTAGTCAAAATACACCTTCTTGAAACACCCACTTGCTTCATCATCCAATAGTTGAAGAGAGACTTGACTAAGTCATGATTTTGCTCATGAAGTCAACATCCCATGCAACTTGAGCAGAAATAAAAAGAGGGTTGCAAAATCCCTAAGGGAAATGCTCAAAATTCAAGCATGCCCAAGGAGATACCTCAAAGTTGCTCCATAAAATTTTTTGGCTTCCAAATGAGCACTTGATAAGCCAAGTCCCTCTACACCTCACTTCACACATCAAGTCATCATACCCATCACCATTCTAGCCATTTCATCTCAAACTCTCATTCAAATCAAAATTCATTTCAAAAACATCAAGAATAGCATCATTGTTGCCACATCACCCTTGACACCTCATCATTCACACACATCATCTCCACATCATTCAAAAATTTTGACTAGAGAGAATTTTCAAATTCAAGTGGGTGACAAATCATCATTCCCATTGGCCACGCCACACCACCTAGCCATGTCATCACTTTCAAATGCCACTTCATTCACTCCTTAAACTCTTCTTTTTTCCAAATTCCAAAGAGCTCTATTGTGAAAAAAGGATCCCAGAATATTATAGGGTACAAAAAAAGATTCCCCTACAAAAAAAGAATTTTGAGAAAAGGCCTTATTTTAGGCATTATATATGTTTTCTAGGGAATCGTGCCATAGGGCTTAAGGGGTGTAAAAAATTTTCCTATCTACCCTCCCCCTTAGCCTAATTTCTCCTTCCAGCCAATCTCCCCCTGCCGCGTGGAGCATCCGGGTGTGTGGGGCGGTGGAGGTACCGGATCCCACGTGGACACTGCACGCAATAATCAGAAAGAATTGATTTTTTTTTTACCCTTATATACCTTGTCTCCTAAATTCAATCAGGCTCGTGGGATATTTAGCTTCGAATCGCCAAAACCTAAATCTGAAAACGCCAAGATCCGCTCAATCCGCCAAATGGAGACCATTAAATCACTACCCAAAGTGGCCGAATCATCATGTTTAATACCATGAATGCTTAGTGCGAAGCTAAAAGACGTAAGATTGGAAGGAAGTAATAAAAATCTCAACGGAACGAAGCCTTCTACAAAAGGGTTTTTTCTGCACAGAAGATTCTGGAGGGCTTTGAGGCAAAGAAGGACTCTTGGCTTTGAAGAAGGATCGGCTGGATAATCCTGAGCTTGATTCTGACCTCCTATGTTTACCTTTGATCCGGATTATTGACTCAATTTTTCTGGATTTTTATGTATACCTATTTGATCCTGTGCCCAAGACCCCGAGCTTGGGATATTACATTGTATCTTCTGAGTGGCTGATTATATTGAAAATCCGACCTTTGTAGCAATTTATTTGAGTTGCATTGTGATCTTTTCCCATAAGCAAAATTGTTATAGACTGAGTATCCAGTGCCTGTACAAATTGTCAGCTGTGTGTTCTCTGCCTATGTTGCAAATCCTTAGAGAGTGCGAAAGCCAAACCCCTATCAAGGCAAATTGCAGTGTCAATACAAGCTAGCATTGTCAAATCATGAGGTATTGCACAACAAGCATGGAGCACAGGAGAGCAACTATCTGAGCATCAATCCTGCCAAACTAAATGTGTGAAACTAGGCAATACTAGACACGCACATAGTCCATCTTTAGAAAACATTTTCTTTCAAGATTATTCTCTTCTCATAGTCTTAGGCTAAAAGTTACCAAAAGAAAAATTAGGTCCCTTCTTGTCAAAAAGAAAAGTTTATTTTGGTGTGCACACAAATCTGAAAAAAAAAATAGAGTTGGTATCTCCAGAAAATTCATTGCCAATATCGAGTTCCAAATTTCAGCTCTCTGTTAGGGACATTGACCAAAAATTGACTGGGTCAGTGATCTGATTTATGCCTACCTAGCCTACTCTGACCTCGCTGAGTTTTTGCAGTCTGTTGGTGTCAAGTGTTGAGCATCTTGTAGAAAGATATCCACACCCATAGCTTCATAGATCACATTTGCTAGTTATTTTGTGAAGCGGACTTTTTTATCTTTGGGAAACACACTCCTAGTGAACTTTTGTGCATTTTTCCGGAACCTTTGTGACTCGAGTGGTTGCCTTAAGCAACCTGGAGGTTCTAAACCACTGAGGTTGAAGGTTTTGCCAGGAACACCTTCAACATTTTGGAGGTTCTACCGAGATCACTTTCCTGGAATCTGAACTCATGGCACGAAGAAAAACTAATGAGGCATCAGAGCCTAGTGAAGCACAGGATAATCATGAGGCTACTGCAGCACCAACTGTTACCATACAAGCAAATGCAGGTATGCCTTATCAATACTTTGAGCTAAATGTGCCTATTCCGGTTCATCTTTGATCCGAGCATGAATGCCAATAATTTCCTCAAAACTTTTGAAGAATACTATCAGGAGTATGGTTACAAAAAAGGCTGTAAGTTCTCTGAATTTAAAAAATGTTTCAAGAATGATGAGGTCAGAGCTTGGTTAGAGTATGTTGTAAGTTTAGGCACCAATTCTTGGGAAGAACTGGTTAAAAAATTTTTAGCACGGTTTGGAAGAGTCTTGGACCCCCAAGATTTAATCTTTGAGTTGCAAACTTTTCGCATCAAACATGGTGAGAGTGTGCACCAATATGTTGAAAGATTCAATCACTATCTTGTCAAGTGCCAAGTCAATCATGTTCCTAACCACACCCTGCATCTAGTGGCTTCTTTTATCAGGGGATTAAGCAGCAGACCGAGGGTACACAGAAAGCTTTTGAAGATCCAAAAACAAGAAGGATTTGATACAATTCACAAGGCTTTCACCAAGGCTACTGAAATTGCAGATATGATGTCTTACTTACCAGATGATGTGCACTTACCAAGTGATCCTTTTTTTCCAGATTATGAGCAAGAGTATATGGGAGCAGAACCTTTACCTGTTTATGCTGTTCAAAAGGAGAAAAAAAAGGTTAAAATGGAAGATGATGATGCTCCTACAGCAGATGTAAGGGCAGAGATTACCAAAGTGTACGAGTAATCGATTGAGGTAACCAAACAACTTCAAGAGCTGAAAAGCTCAAAGGTTGAAAAGAAAACTTACCCTCCATGTGTACATTGCTTTAGAGATACTCATTCTTCTGATTACTGTTGGTATAGGCCATGCCCTAAGTGTGGGAAGAGAGGTCATTTTGGTAAAGAGTGTCCTGTGTGTGAATTTTGTAAGGCTGTAGGACATTATGAAGATAGGTGCAGTGTTAAAGAGTATTTTTCCAGACAAGAAAAGTCTAAAGTCAATGAGCCGAATGCATCTATAAGGTTTGTGCAGAAAATTGAGGAACAAGAGGAGATAATGGCTGTTCACACCAGAAGAATGAATAATGCCAAAGGAAAAGAAGCAACACATGAGGAAGCTGACATCTTGAAACATGGGGATGCCGAAAGCAAGTCGTGGGTCAGGCCTCCTCCTCCCCGCCGTAAATTTGTCAAGAAAGAAAGAGAGTGTGAGGATTTTGAATTTTTCTTTGAAGAATTCGAAAATTTGTGTAGATTTGCTGACCTTGCTCAAGATAGCCCCTTCTTACAGAAAAAAAGTTCTCAATCTGACTAAGGAAGATGAATTTGCCCTAACAAACCACATTGAGGAGCACATGCTCACCCAGGATGATCATGATCCTGGAGCTTTTACTTGTGTAGCCAAAATGGAAGGAAAGATCTTAACTAAAGTTACGCGCTAGATGGAGGATCACCCCCGAATGTGATGCCACATCATATTATGAGGTCGTGTGTGGTCTAGAAATAGACAAGAAAGCTCCAATGATCTTAAAATCTTTTTCTAACACGAAAATCAATCCAGTTGGAATAGTTAGCAATGTGCCTATTGATGTTGAAGGAATAATGGTTGCAGCTAACTTTGTTGTGGTTGCTTTCGAAGGAATAGGGGACAAATCAGATATTTATGACCTGCTCTTGGGCAGAAAATGGCTTTCTGATTGATGCTAGGCCTGTGTGGTCAAAAGGTGAATGCACTATTTCAAATGGCAAGAAAAAGGTAACATTGTACAACAAGTTAGGAGAATTTGAAAATATGAATTTCATTGAAGAAGAAATGCTGTTGTCACATCCGTGTGGAGAGTTTGAAGCTGAATGCAGTAGAGTTGGAACCTGACATGAAAATTCCTAAAGAGTTAACTTCAGCCAAAGCAGGTAATTTTGCTTATTTGTGGTTTGATGGTGGTGTCTCCAAAAGGCTTAATGTGGCATCTTCTGCGGCTATTCTTAAGGATGCCTCCAATAGGCTGTTGGCTAAAGTAGGAAGAATTTATCCAAATGTCACTTCTAATATGGCAGAGTACAAGGCATTAATTGCAGGTCTTCAAGAGGCAAGAAATCTAAACATCAGTGATGTTATCATCTTTGGAGATTCTCAGCTTGTCTGCAGGCAAATATCAAGAGAGTATCAGGCCAAGAGTGAAGACATGATGCAGCTTAGAGATCAAGCTATGCTGGAACTAAGAAATTTTAAAACCTGGGAGCTTTGCCATGTGCCAAGGGAGCAAAATTGTGAAGCAGATTCACTATGCAAAAGTGTGCTATTGGAACACTTAGCTGAGGGAGCAATTCAAGAAGATGAGCTTGAAAAGAAAGATCTGCAATAAATTGTACCTATCACGGTAATCAATGCAAGTGAAGACAAACAGGTAAAGGAGATCAAGGTAAACAAAAAGGGTCTAGATAGGGTATTGTATGTTGGTGATTTGTTTAAGGAGGAAGACAATACCTTTGTTACTGAATTCTTTGATGATTGGAAGGATATCTTTGCTTGGGATTATGATGAGTTGGTTGGTGTTGATAAAAAGATTTGTGAGTTTGAAATCAAGATCAAGGAAGGTATGAAACCTGTTATACAAAAACTAAGAAGGATTAATGCTTCCTTATTAGGTTTAATTAAGGATGAGTTATACAAAATGAAAGATGCAGGTGTGATTGCAGAAATTGTAAATCCTGAGTGGCTATCTTGCATTGTTCCTGTTGAGAAGAAAAATAAAACTATCAGAATCTGCATAGATTATAGAGATCTAAACAAAGCCACTATCAAAGATTGCTATCCATTGCCATTCCTGGAAGAAGTACTACATGCTGTGGCAGGGAAGGAAATTTACTCATTCTTAGATGGCTTTTCAGGTTTTAACCAAATAAGCATCAAGGAAAGTGATCAGCCAAAAACCTCATTCATTACACCTTGGGGAACATTTGCCATGAAAAGAATGCCATTTGGATTGATGAATGCATCGCAACATTCCAAAGAGCCATGGATACAATTTTCAAAGAAATGCACCGCCAATACTTTTCGTGTATTTCTAGATGACCTTTGTTTGGGAACTTCTCACGGAAAACATTTTTGTATGCTAACCTTCTTTGTTTGATTTGTGTAGAAAAGGAGGAGTAAGTCTGAACCCCAAAAAAGTGTATTTTTTATCCTCTAAGGGGAGAATTGCTTGGGCATGTAGTATCTACAAACAGAATTCAAATATCTGAAAGTAAGGTTGAAGCCCTAAGGAAATTAGCACCTCCAAAAACTCTCAAGGGGTTAAAAGCTTCATGGGGATGACCAGCTTCTTGAGAATGTATGTCCTCATTTTTCCCACACTATGAGCCCAATTTCTAACCTCACAAAGGTTGGGAAATTCTCCAAAAGTGAAAGCAAACATATCCGGTAGATTGGGATGAGCGGTGCCAAGACTCTTTTGACAAGATCATTGAGGCCATTTGCAAATCTATCTTACTTAAACCCCACGATCTAGAGAAGCCCTTCAAAGCATATATCAGTGTCACAAAGAAGGCAATTGGTTTGGCCTTCTTTGCAAAGAGGATCATGTAATTGCTTTTGCAAGCAAAATGTGGTCGATCTTGAATTGAGATATATCAGATTGGAGAAAAGTGCAGAGCCTTGATGTTCTTAATAGAGAGACAAGGACATCTTCTTGAGAACAATCAGGTGCAAGTGTTCATGAGACAAAATCCTTTCTCACTCCTCTTTGCAAAAAAACAACCAAAAGCCAAATTGTGCGGTGGGCTGTAAAATCCAAGCTTATGATATTCTTTGTGAAGGTGGTAAAATTGATCGAGAACCCCAGCTCCTATCTTCCACATGTGTTGTTTGAGCATGAAGATCAAGATGATTTATGTAGTAATGACAATCTAACAAACTTGATTTCTTTTGATGCGAGAAAATATTAAGCTGGCGGTTTGACATAGAAACTATCTTGAGCAATGAGTTGCCCAAGAATTTGAGTGGCGGATCAAGAAAGAAGATTCAAAGACAAGTAAAAAAGTTCAGGCTAATTGAAGGGATCCTATGCAAAGTTGACAATGAAGGAGTCCTGTTGAGATGTGTGGATGAAGGCGAGGCCAAAATGATAATTGAAGCATGTCATGAGGGAGTTTGTGGAGGACACTTTTGCAGATACAACGCAAAAAAGATCCTAAGGTCGGGCTACTTTTGGCCCCTCTTTTTAAGGATTGTTATGAGACTATAAAATGTTGCCATAAATGTCGGATCTTTGGGAAAAAAGACCTTTAACCACCGGCCTACGGCCGCCATAACTTCCCCTGGACCTTTCCAAATGTGGGGGTTGGATTTTATAGGCCCCATAGACCCACCTTCTTCGGCTCAACATCAGTTTATATTAGTTGCCACTGATTACTTTACCAAATGGGCAGAGGCAATTCCTTTGAGAGAAGCCAATGCTCAAGCCAACGCAAGATTTTACGCATGAAAATATTTGTGTCGATTTGGCATTCCTTTCAAAATAGTTTTTGAGGCAGCGGTTCATCAACCATACAATTGCATTACTATTAGCCACCTTGAAAGTCAAGCATACCAAAAGTTCATCCTATTACCCTTAGGGAAATGGCCAAGCAGAATCAACTAACAAGACTCTCAAATCTATCCTCAAAAAAACCATCAATGTTTCAAAAAAGGATTGGCACCTAAAACTCCATGATGCACTCTGGGCATATAGAACTACCATCAAAGTTGCCACAAAACACACTCCTTTCAGTTTGGTATATGGGATAGAGTCAGTGCTTAGAGCTTCCATCACTCAGACTGGCTTATCAGATTAATTTGGAGATGGATGAGGCTCTAAAAGACAGATTTGTGAGATTGATACAGCTTGAGGAGCATAGATATGAGGCTGAGAATGCAGTAATGAGAAAAAAAGCTAAAGATATTGCAGCCTTCAAAGCAGCACACAAATTGCAGGGAGTCTTGAAAACAGGAGAGTTAGTGTTGAAGTGGAACAAGGCAAGGGAAGACATAGCATCCAAATTTGAGAATCTTTGGGAGGGACCATTTGAAGTGATAGGGACAGCTGGCAAGGATTCATATTGGCTGAAAGATATTACTGATGGCAGAGAATTGATGAACCCTATCAACATTGTGCACCTAAAAAGGTATTGGCAACAACATGTTGCCCTTGCTCTGTTCAACTGAGATCTTTATGGTAAGATGTAGCTAGGTTTAGTTAATGCATAGGGTAAAAGCAAATCAATTAAGCCTATTTTAGTAAGTCTAGTTCTGCCTTGAAGTTGTTATTCGTGTACTAATGAGTTTCTAAGTTTTGCAAGTACTAAAGGGCTATGCAGATTGTGATCAACTGAGGGAGTGAATTAATACTGATCATAGTTCCATGCAGGTGCATCTGAACATGTCATTCACACATCTCTTCCACTGCATCATATTATTCTTCATCATCTGAAGTTGCTGCCATTGCCTCCACACCAGCAACTCATTCAAACTAACAAGCTTTATCTTCACATGCAGGTGCATCCTTATGTTTGCCTCCATCTCTCACCTGATCAAGAGTTGACCTCATTACATCAGAAAACTCATACATTTTCATAAATGTCCCAAAAGTCTTTGTCATTCCACCATCTGCGACTTCTCATAACTAAAAAGATTTATTTTCCATGCAGGTTCATCTGAAGGTAACATCATATGTACATTCATAATACCAAATCTGTCACCTTCAAGTCCATATATGAGGTCATTGAGTTGCCAACCATACTCTCACATTGGCTTATTTTTGGAGCTATGTCAAGAGTTACCAAACAATTTGGTCAAAAAATTTTGGTAGACCAGCCTTCTCTTTTAGTTTGGCATAATCTTTGCCATGCCATGGCAGCATGCAAGAAACAAGCACATATTTACACTAATCCTCTCAGTTTGATTCACTTTGCAAGACATTAGGGAAGTGCTTCACTAGCATACATCACAGTTTGAAGAGCAAAGGAAGGACAATTGACTCAAGTCACTCAAGAGATACAAGAGGTCAAACAAGCAAAGGAAGTGAAGAGAAGAAGAGAAAGAACCCCTTGAAGAGCATTCCATGGTATGTAACCATTTGTGATCTTGGTATATTTGGCATTTTGATCCCCATCTACTCCACCATCCCAAATACCATTGAACCTTGACTCCTTGCTCATACACCTCCCAAAGTCAAACTTGACCTTGAAAGTTCTTTCTAGTCAAAATACACCTTCATGAAACACCCACTTGCTTCATCATCCAATAGTTGAAGAGAGACTTGACTAAGTCATGATTTTGCTCATGAAGTCAACATCCCATGCAACTTGAGCAAAAATAAAAGAGGGTTGCAAAATCCCTAAAGGGAAATGCTCAAAATTCAAGCATGCCCAAGGAGATACCTCAAAGTTGCTCCATAAAATTTTTTGGCTTCCAAATGAGCACTTGATAAGCCAAGTCCCTCTACACCTCACTTCACACATCAAGTCATCATACCCATCACCATTCTAGCCATTTCATCTCAAACTCTCATTCAAATCAAAATTCATTTCAAAAACATCAAGAATAGCATCATTGTTGCCACATCACCCTTGACACCTCATCATTTCACACACATCATCTCCACATCATTCAAAATTTTGACTAGAGAGAATTTTCAAATTCAAGTGGGTCGACACGTCATCATTCCCATTGGCCACGTCACACCACCTAGCCATGTCATCACTTTCAAATGCCACTTCATTCACTCCTTAAAAAGATTCCCCTACAAAAAAAGAATTTTGAGAAAAGGCCTTATTTTAGGCATTATATATGTTTTCTAGGGAATCGTGCCATAGGGCTTAAGGGGTGTAAAAAATTTTCCTATCTACCCCCTTAGCCTAATTTCTCCTTCCGCCAATCTCCCCACGCGTGGAGCATCCGGGGTGTGGGGGGGATGGAGGTACCGGATCCCACGTGGACCTTTGCTTAATAATCGAAAAAAGAATTGATTTTTTACCCTTATATACCTTGTCTCCTAAATTCAATGGGGCACTGTGGGATATTTAGCTTCGAACCGCCAAAACCTAAATCACGGAAAGCGCCAAGATCCGTTCAATCCGGCCAAAGCAGACCATTAAATCACTACCCAAAGTGGCGAGAATCATCATGTTTAATACCATGAATGCTTAGTGCGAGCTAAAAGAGGAAAGATTGGAAGGAAGTAATAAAATCTCAGCGGCGAAGCCTTCTACAAAAGGGTTTTTTACGCCTGAAGATTACGGAGGGCTTTGAGGCAAAGAAGGACTCTTGGCTTTGAAGAAGGGCCCGCTTGATAATCCGAGCTTGATTCGACCTCCTATGTTTACCTTTGATCCGGATTATTGACTCAATTTTTTCGGATTTTTATGTATACCTATTTGATCCACGTGCCCAAGACCCCGAGCTTGGGATATTACATTGTATCTTACGAGTGGCCCGATTATATTGAAAATCCGACCTTTGTAGCAATTTATTTGAGTTGCATTGTGATCTTTTCCCATAAGCAAAATTGTTATAGACTGAGTATCCAGTGCCTGTACAAATTGTCAGCTGTGTGTTCTCTGCCTATGTTGCAAATCCTTAGAGAGTGCGAAAGCCAAACCCCTATCAAGGCAAATTGCGGTGTCAATACAAGCTAGCATTGTCAAATCATGAGGTATTGCACAACAAGCATGGACACGAGGAGAGCAACTATCTGAGCATCAATCCTGCCAAACTAAATGTGTGAAACTAGGCAATACTAGACACGCACATAGTCCATCTTTAGAAAACATTTTCTTTCAAGATTATTCTCTTCTCATAGTCTTAGGCTAAAAGTTACCAAAAGAAAAATTAGGTCCCTTCTTGTCAAAAAGAAAAGTTGGCCCACGTGTCTTGAGACAAATCTGAAAAAAATAGAGTTGGTATCTCCAGAAAATTCATTGCCAATATCGAGTTCCAAATTTCAGCTCTCTGTTAGGGACATTGACCAAAAATTGACTGGGTCAGTGATCTGATTTATGCCTACCTAGCCTACTCGACCTCATTTGAGTTTTTGCAGTCTGTTGGTGTCAAGTGTTGAGCATCTTGTAGAAAGATATCCACACCCATAGCTTCATAGATCACATGCTGCTAGTTATTTTGTGAAGCAGACTTTTTTATCTTCAGGGAAACACACTCCTAGTGAACTTTTGTGCATTTATTCTGGAACCTTTGCACTCAGAGTGGTTGCCTTAAGCAACCTAGAGGTTCTAAACCACTGAGGTTGAAGGTTTTGCCAGGAACACCTTCAACACTTTTGAAAAAAAAACGACCATCTAGATAGTGTTCCAAAAGCTCGGGATCAGAAGTTGCAAGCACCATGCAGTATTCATGTTGCATAGCCCAGCAGGCAAACCATGCATTACAATGTTCTTTCCAACACCTTTTCGAACACCGAAAAGATTCAAACCATGGCAAGCGCGAGAAAAGGATACATATCCTCATCCATGTGATGCACTTTGATGATATAGTGGAGATGTCATAATATTGAAGAGGTTAAAAACTTGTCTCTCGTAGTTTTGACTCTTAGGCTGTAAGTGGATTTTTGTATCTGTTCCAAGCTCTCCCAAGTAATAGCACTAATGGCAAGCCCCCACACTTTGAAACCATATAATAAAAACGAGCTCTACCAATGCTGCAGAAAACAAGTGGCCTTTACGTGACCAATCATGAATCTCTATGGAAAATAATTATTTTGCATTGCATAGAGTGTCCTCAACCAATAGTCACATGCTTGATGATACATTATTCAGAAGGTGTGTTCTTATAAAATTCTATACCAAGATACTTGTCGCTATTTATGACCAATTCTAGGTTATTGTTAATGGGATCGCTTTGACCAGGAGTGCAAGATTTGCATATATATTTGGATTCATCTTTATTTTACTATTATAGAACACTACTATCTTTGGGAACCTTGTCAACCATTCATGCATTGTAAAGTGTCAAAGACTTGACTCCACAAAACTCAATCATTCTTCCATGCCCATATTAATTCCTCAACTAATCTGCATCATTATGTGTCCACTAAATTTCATTATCTCCAATCACTAAATGGCATGCCCCCTTTTTTTCCGCATCGTCACATTGCAGTCCAAAAGTTGGCCAACAAACTATTCCCTTATCTAAAAAGAAAGAAAAAGTAACTAACAGTAGGGCAGGCTTGGGGCAAAGGGTGGGTTGGATGGGAAGAAAGAGGGTGAAGGACACATGAAGGAAAATATAGAGCAGAAGATAAGATGATGTGAAAAGACATGAGCAGAAGAAGGAGCTCGATATGTATCTAACATGTAGATAGACCTTAAATGCTAGAATAGTTTAGGTGGAATAATAATTTGCTTAAAATTTTGAACAAGTTGTTAGATCATAGTCTTTTATGTTCTACCTCCGATATTGTAAAAGATGGTTTGAGATTGCAATGGTTGGATTTAGGGAAATTTTGGAAGATCTGAGGATAGGGTCTAAATTTTTTTGCAAAACTATTTTGACTTCAAGGATAGGCTATAGTTGGCGTTGATGCAAATATGTTGACGTGGAGAAATCTATTTGATAGTTGTAAATGGAAGAGAGTGTAAGCATATATTTCTGTAAAGCAGACATGGTGTAAAAGCCTCTAATGTTAAAAGCTCTCTTCAGATTACTTGAGAATGCATTAGATGTTGTCAAGATTCCTTAGGTTCCTTAGATTACCTCAAAATGCTAGAAGTTCCCTATGCTCCTTATTGAATTTCCTACCCTAACGTAAGACTTCATCATCTACAGTTGGCTCTTCCTATCTATTGATTGAAATCGATCACGAAAATTAGCAAAGCAACAATCGCCTTAATGATGAGTTATTATGCATACTCACTCAACAACTAGGTGATGAGTTTGTCAAGTACTTCTACCAATAATTACAAGATAAGATGTTGGCGTATCTCAGATGGGAGGGACCTCGATCTTAGAATATGGACGCATTTACACCTTAACAATAAGGACAATAGCTAAAGCACCTTTGACAAAAGAATAGTTCAAGGAAATACTCAAGCTATTCAAGGACAAGAGTAGATCCGGTTCTTCAACTCAAGGGTCGGGCCATGCGGATATAAAGATTCATCATCCTCGACATCATAATTATCAAGAAAGAGAGCTACGATGCATTACTCATCCTAGAGATGCACAAGTATGGAGGACAAAGGCAAATCAAAAAGCTGGAGAAGCGACCACGATACCAACAGAGGAGGACTTGATGTGGGAGACATTGATGGATCGAGTATTATTTTTAGCTGCCAAGACAAAGAATTTAACATGAAAGATCTTCTTCAATGGCATCATCATCGGGCTTTTGGGAAGGCACATAGAAGACTTCATGCCATCAACTACATCATTAAAGCCATCAGCAATGGGGGCCCCTTAATGAAGAAAGCCAATTTTGACATGGAGGAGGAGCACACTTTCAAGGAGGCCTGAGTCTCAAGCAACTTGAAAGAATGTTACCGGGTTGCCGTAGGCAACAAGTGGACGAGCTTCTAGCAAGATCGATAAGCTATCCCGAATAGGTCAACAAGTGGATTATACCATCGGATGGGATCGAGAAGCATTTCAGGATAGATTTTCCACTCAAAGGATCACCCCAAGAATTAAGCTAATCCTCAACGATTGGGACATACAGGACTTCATGCCGTCAACTACATCGTCAAAGCCATCATTAATAGGGGCCCTTAGCTTGAAGAAAGCCAATTTCGACATCGAGGGAGGAGCACACTTTCAAGGAGTGCGGAGTCTCGAGCAACTTGAAAGAACATTACTTGGTTGCTTCATAGGCAACAAGTGGATGAGCTTCTACCAAGCTTCGATAAGCTAGGGTCATATAGTCGAATATGTCGAATAAGATAAGCATATGGATGATATCGTCCATGATGGGATCGAAGCAGCATTTTGGGATAGATTCTTCACTCAAAGGATAAGCCCCAAGAATTAAGCTAATCCTCAATGATTGGGAAGGAAATGCTCTAGAGTAACTATAGCTATACATGATTGATTATAGTTGAAGAGTAGCCTTGAGCTATGACCATCTAAATATTTCAAGCAAAGCCTCGAACTATGACCACATATAATATTTAGACATATATATTGCTATAAAATTCAATAATGCCCCCCTTTTTTTTTTTTTTTTTTTTGGAAGGACGCTGAGACTCTTTTTATTGACAAGAACAAAGGCGCCAATACACAATGCAGAGGCAGGGAATAAAACCCTAGTGGATAGGCTGACCCAACTAGGCAAAAACACCCGATCTATGCATAAGAAGAACACCGTAAATACATCACGCCAAATTATCTCTTTTTTATCATCAGCTAGAGATGAGCAGCGATAAGCTTTAGTGATCTTCTGGCGAGCACAACGGAGAATCTGCTGATCGAGATGTGTGCACCTTGGAAAATACAGCGTCGCCTACGCCAAATAGACCACAAAAATCCAGCTAGAAGCAAGATGAAATGCCAGCTTACGCCAAGTTAGGCCAAGCAGGGGGATAAAGTGCAAGTAGGATCTCGGCTAGTGAGAGACCTGCCGAAAAGAGTGAGCAACCACGCCCAAGCAAGCCGTAGATGATCGCTCAAGAAGAAGCGGTGTTCAATAGTTTCAACACATTGGCCCCAGAGAGGGGGCAGCGATCACGAGACTCTAGGGTTCATCTTGTGAACCAAGACATCCACTCGAGCACATTTATGGAGAATTTGCCATCCAGTGCCCGACACTTTAGGGTGGAGCAATTTATCCCATGTCCACATCCAAACACTTTTCCTTTGTGGTTGAGGAACACGAAGATGCCGGTGATGGGATGGGGAAGAGGCTCACAATCTAAAAGCGACACATGCGTTAGAAGAAACAAATTTTTTGGGCTTAACACGTGCATCACATATCCAAATAGACACATCAACCTGTGGTTGATGCACATTGGATGGCAAAAACTCAGCCACACCAGCCCAGATTTGTCGATCCCACCTGTATAACAGAAATCTCGAGTATGAAAAACCTCCCATGACAAAAGATCTTATAGGGCCAGATCCTGGGATTTGGGATTGCAAGAAGAGAGAGAGGTACATATTTTTCGTTATCCCTGAGAAAGAGGTTGAGGATGCATTGACCATTGACCAAAGTACAGGGACATCACCGTATATTGGCTTTTAGGCTCAATATGTCTTGTTTTTAGAATTAATTGTTCCTATCCGGTGACCATGGGCTTTTTACATTTCCTATCTGGCCTATTGTGGAGCTCTAAATAAGAGAGGGATAACACCCTGGAACGAGGGTGTTATGCCCTATTATAATAACGAGCGAGCGTCATCGGTGTCTTTGCAATTCAAAACATTGAAGCTTTCAATGTGCTAGAAAAAATATCTCTACACAGCTAGTTGGTCAAATGGTCGCAAATAAAAACCCCTACAAAATTACACAAGTCAATTCTGTTTTGTTAATTAAGTAATGTTTTACACATTGGAACAAAAACGTCCCAAAGAGAAATCGGTGACTTTTCACAGTCACTCCTTTGGGGATCTACGTGTTGGCTGTGATGGCAACACAGATTCTAGGCCCTTTGGCAATAGAGTGAGATACATATGAGCCTAGCGTGTTGGCAATAGACTTTAGGAACTCCGGGACTAGTAGGTCTGGTGGAAGATACTCTATTTCAAACCAGCAAGGGATTTTGATAGCGGAAAGCTTATTAGGGAGAAAGCCTGGCATGTAAAACTGGTACAAAATGAAGCCTCACGCAAATGGGTGCTGCGCACGGGCAACTAATCTATCCACATTTTGCTTCTTTGTCAAACATGATGAGAAAAAGTTGTTACCCGGTGCCTTTAGCGATTGGTGTTGGGGCAAACCTAACCTCTTGGTGGTGATAGCCATGAGTTTAACCTGCCTTGAGGTCCGGGAAGCCCCCCAATAAAAGCCCCCACCATTGGCCTTGAGATCAAACTTTCCAGATACCTTTTGTGCATCTCGTGATCAATTTCAACCATTGGGAAATTATCTTCTGTCTGCACATTAATGCCATTGACCAATCCAAGCTCATTATTTGTAGTAACTACCCCAGAATTCTGAACGAGACCTTTCTGTAATGCTTGGAGAGCCTCCGTGACTCTTGGACTTCTGTTAGTAGCATGGGTTTGCTTTTGAATCCACTCAGAGAATCTCGGCTTGTTCACTATTCTCACTGAATCCTGTCCATTCCAAGCTGTACCCTTTGGATGATTCACCCTGTTTTGTGTAAAATTCCCTTGGCTAGCATCATTCCCATCATTATGATGCTCTGATCCAATATTCTTTCCCCTGTTTACTGCCCTGCTTTCTAGAGATGAATAATCCACCTCGATTTCTTTCTTATTTACTTCGGTTTCTACTTCTTCCATAGGTGAAGCTTCCGTGGATGATTCTGACCTGCTAGATTGTATGGGTATTCCCTATCCATATGCTCTGCCTCCTGTCCCTGCCCCTAACATTGCATCTTTCACTTTCTGGATAGCTCCGATAGCGCAAACGCTTGCCTTGGCAGCCAGATCACCCCCTGCAGTTGCTTTACCTACTCCATTGTATTGTGCTCTCTTTGGGGAATGGTCTATACCCTGTGAAGCAGGAGCGGCAGCAAAAGGGCCTAGAATTATATCAGATGGATTAGGGAGATGATTTACCTTGCACTGGGCAGAAGCCCCAATTACTGGGTAAGGATTGATGGAAGCCCCATCCTCTGGGGACGATTTTCCGGCCCCTGAATCGGTCCATTTGGCTGTTGTCCAGCCTGAACTGATGCTGGCAGGGCGAGTAGGAGGCCATGGGGCCCTGTTGTGCACTCCTGAGTCTAACCCAGGTCGGTTCCCAGCAGTCGCCAAGGCTGCCGCTTCTGCTGCATCTTCGACCTGCACCATATTCTTTACACCGTATTCTTGGCCATCAATCTGTCTCCCAGCAACTATAGCATCAACTTGGGCTGCAAATTTTCGCCTGATCTCTGCCAGCTTATTATGTAGAGCCCCATTCTTCTCATTTCTTCCTCCACTATTATTCCTTTCTATCTCAGCATTTTTCCTTGTCTGGAGCTCACAACTAACATCGATTCCGCTCAATCCCTCACCGGAAGTTGGGGCTTTTGCCTCATTTGCATGTGTTACGGGTTTTAGCAGAGCTGGGCAATTAATGGAAACATTACCTGGGCCCCCTCGATCTGGGTCTGCCTCTGAAGCTGCTTGCCGAGCTGCAGCTGAAGCCGCCCATTACTGCGCCTCTTGCAGGGCAGAAGCCCCAAAATTTTTATGGGATTCGTTGGAAGTCCCTTCGGCTGGGGATGGATTACAGGAGACCCCAATGGTCTGACGACCAGCTGTTGTGCAGCCCTGAGCTGCCGTAGAAAGGTAAGTCGGAGGCCCTGTGCCTCCGTTGAAATCGCCTGGGTCTATCCCAGGTCCATTTCCGACTGCCGCGGACGCGGCCGCTTCAACCTGCGCCTTCGACATAACCCCTCGACAAAGCCTTTTAAAAGCCGTAGTTATTAGTTTAAATGAGGTAAAGTTAGAATTTGCAAACATTAGTAGGCATCTAAGGGTTAGACACGTGTGCATCATATCTATCTTCAAATAACATTCAAAAGAGTTCCTAAAAAAAAGGGAGTGAAGATTCCCAAATTTCAATATAGGTCAAAATCTATGACAATTTGTTATAGGTCAGTAATACGCTTGCTGCTCTCTTTTTTGTTTGGGTCCCATAGGCCAATCGGTCTCCGTGGACGCTAAAAAATCTATTCTAATCTATTCTATTCTATTCTATTCTTTTCATCTGCAAATTTTAGTTTGTTGCCAGCAATATTGGCCAAGTTTTGACTTGGTCAGGATTGCAAATCTGAGGGTGTTCTGCAACAAAATATCCCCTTATCTAAAAAGAAAGGAGCAAATTAACCAACAAACTATCCCCTTAATCTAAAAAGAAGTGCAAAAAATTAGCCAACAAAATATCCCCTTATCTAAAAAGAAAGGAGCAGCAAAAAAGTAAAAATGCAGGACATCTTGTAAAAGTTACAAGTATACACTTTTCATATTTGAATATCAATTGGAGTTAAATAAGTTGATTACATCCATGAGAAAGACGTCATCTAGATTTGATGTAGCATAATGTATATATATAGAGCTTCAAAAAATGACATTGGCTTTGAAAATTAGAAACCCTAAGAAAAATACTAGCTCTTTGTTTTTATCTCGTCTAGCCATGCTTGATCGAAAGAGGAGGTGAGCAAAGGATGATACTTCTGCAACATTGCTAGCAAATCACTAACCAGCGCCATACCTGAGAATGCAGCACACCGGGGGACTAAGAAGAAATGAAAGGCAAGGAGATGTTGTATTAGGAAGGTTTAAATGGATCATCACTGGCGTATGTGGTAATTGATTAACTTCATGTCCCTGAAAGCTTAACTCATTTCTTTGGTAACTTTTTAAAAAAAAAATTCCACGAATGTTTCTACCATATGTGCCCTTTCCTATTTATTTTCTCTACCTCAAACGATTTTGCTATGGAACAAGCATTCATTGAGCTTTTTCTCTTTTCTTCCCTGCAATTTCCTTCTTTTGATTTAGCAATTATGGGGTCTTGTTGAGACATTTAGGGGACCATCGTATATTCCTATAAGATGCTACCATATGGTATATCATAAAAAATACTATTTTTCTTACACATCCACAAAAGAATATATTGTCATAAATTTACACTCTTAAAACTACTACTGTATCATATTGTCCATCCATTCATGTTGCTTCAAACATTTTCAGCATTGTATATAAGATGCGGCTATGTGTTATGACGTAACAAAGAATTCTATCTTTCTTATTCATCCACGAAAGAAATTTGTCATAAGTTTGCACTTTTAAAACCACTAGCACATCACGTTATCCATCCATTTCATGTTGTTTCAAACATTTTCAACATTGTGTATGATATGCTCAATGGACTTGGTGTATGAACAATTTGAAGGAGGAGATATAATATAATATAATATAATATACTAGATACATCAGATTTTTTACATCCACGAAGACCAAGAGGTCATGGGAGCCATACAATAGGCTAGTACAACCATTACCACTAAAGCCCCTGCCTTGAAAGTTTTTCAAAGGAAAAACCTTTGCATTAATGATGACACTAGACAGTCAGGAATAAATAAGCTGATCATGGTGACTGTTGATGGTTCAACAATTGAGAACCTCACAATGTGTAATGCGCCAAGTCATGTACAGATGGTGCCCTGAGAATTTGTGGGATCATGGAATGGAGTGCTTAGATAATGAATTCTGACTATCTCAAAAGTGGGTCATCTCAGAGGTGTATGGTTTTCATCTTCAATCACATGTAATGGCAACATGCACACAATCTCGCTTCTTGCGGTAATCACGACTGCTCCCATCTACATGTCTCAATCCGTAGCTTGTGGGGCCCTATGCCAGTTGATGCAGTAGATACAAGCTTTTCCCTGGACAAAGAAGCAAGCAAATAAGCTTGTGGTCCATTGCCAATGATAATGACTAGTCTTAACTTGGGCCAAGGCAAATGCATCCCATATCTTTTGAAAAAAAAACGACCATCTAGATAGTGTTCCAAAAGCTCGGGATCAGAAGTTGCAAGCACCATGCAGTATTCATGTTGCATAGCCCAGCAGGCAAACCATGCATTACAATGTTCTTTCCAACACCTTTTCGAACATCGAAAAGATTCAGCCATGGCAAGCGCGAGAAAAGGATACATATCCTCATCCATGTGATGCACTTTGATGATATAGTGGAGATGTCATAATATTGAAGAGGCTAAAAACTTGTCTCTCGTAGTTTTGACTCTTAGGCTGTAAGTGGATTTTTGTATCTGTTCCAAGCTCTCCCAAGTAATAGCACTAATGGCAAGCCCCCACACTTTGAAACCATATAATAAAACGAGCTCTACCAATGCCGAAAACAAGTGGCCTTTTTGTGACCAATCATGAATCTCTATGGAAAATAATTATTTTGCATTGCATAGAGTGCCCTCCAACCAGTAGTCACATGCTTGATGATACATTATTCCGAAGGTGTGTTCTTATAAAATTCTATACCAAGATACTTGTCGCTATTTATGACCAATTCTAGGTTATTGTTAATGGGATCGCTTTGACCAGGAGTGCAAGATTTGCATATATATTTGGATTCATCTTTATTTTACTATTATAGAACACTACTATCCTTGGGAACCTTGTCAACCATTCATGCATTGTAAAGTGTCAAAGACTTGACTCCACAAAACTCAATCATTCTTCCATGCCCATATTAATTCCTCAAGTAATCTGCATCATTATGTGTCCACTAAATTTCATTATCTCCAATCACTAAATGGCATGCCCCCTTTTTTTCCGCATCGTCACATTGCAGTCCAAAAGTTGGCCAACAAACTATTCCCTTATCTAAAAAGAAAGAAAAAGTAACTAACAGTAGGGCAGGCTTGGGGCAAAGGGTGGGTTGGATGGGAAGAAAGAGGGTGAAGGACACATGAAGGAAAATATAGAGCAGAAGATAAGATGATGTGAAAAGACATGAGCAGAAGAAGGAGCTCGATATGTATCTAACATGTAGATAGACCTTAAATGCTAGAATAGTTTAGGTGGAATAATAATTTGCTTAAAATTTTGAACAAGTTGTTAGATCATAGTCTTTTATGTTCTACCTCCGATATTGTAAAAGATGGTTTGAGATTGCAATGGTTGGATTTAGGGGCTGGAAGATACAGGATAGGGTCTAAATTTTTTTGCAAAACTATTTTGACTTCAAGGATAGGCTATAGTTGACGTTGATGCAAATATGTTGACGTGGAGAAATCTATTTGATAGTTGTAAATGGAAGAGAGTGTAAGCATATATTTCTGTAAAGCAGACATGGTGTAAAAGCCTCTGATGTTAAAAGCTCTCTTCAGATTACTTGAGAATGCATTAGATGTTGTCAAGATTCCTTAGGTTCCTTAGATTACCTCAAAATGCTAGAAGTTCCCTATGCTCCTTATTGAATTTCCTACCCTAACGTAAGACTTCATCATCTACAGTTGGCTCTTCCTATCTATTGATTGAAATCGATGCGAAAATTAGCAAAGCAACAATCGACGCAATGATGAGTTATTATGCATACTCACTCAACAACTAGGTGATGAGTTTGTCAAGTACTTCTACCAATAATTACAAGATAAGATGTTGAGCGTATCTCCGATGGGAGGGACCTCGATGCCGAATATGGACGCATTTACACCTTAACAATAAGGACAATAGCTAAAGCACCTTTGACAAAAGAATAGTTCAAGGAAATACTCAAGCTATTCAAGGACAAGAGTAGATCCGGTTCTTCAACTCAAGGGTCGGGCCATGCGGATATAAAGATTCATCATCCTCGACATCATAATTATCAAGAAAGAGAGCTACGATGCATTACTCATCCTAGAGATGCACAAGTATGGAGGACAAAGGCAAATCAAAAGCTGGAGAAGCGACACGATACCAACAGAGGAGGACTTGATGTGGGAGACATTGATGGATCAGTCGTGATTTTAGGCTGCCAAGACAAAGAATTTAACATGAAAGATCTTCTTCAATGGCATCATCATCGGGCTTTTGGGAAGGCACATAGAAGACTTCATGCCATCAACTACATCATTAAAGCCATCAGCAATGGGGGCCCCTTAATGAAGAAAGCCAATTTTGACATGGAGGAGGAGCACACTTTCAAGGAGACTGGAGTCTCAAGCAACTTGAAAGAATGTTACCTGGTTGCTTCGTAGGCAACAAGTGGACGAGCTTCTAGCAAGATCGATAAGCTATCAAATAGGTCAACAAGTGGATTATACCATCCAGATGGGATCGAGAAGCATTTCCGGATAGATTTTCCACTCAAAGGATCACCCCAAGAATTAAGCTAATCCTCAACGATTGGGACATAAAGGACTTCATGCCGTCAACTACATCGTCAAAGCCATCATTAATAGGGGCCCTTAACGAAGAAAGCCAATTTCGACATCGAGGAGGAGCACACTTTCAAGGAGTCTGGAGTCTCGAGCAACTTGAAAGAACATTACTTGGTTGCTTCATAGGCAACAAGTGGATGAGCTTCTAGCAAGCTCGATAAGCTAGGGTCATATAGTCGAATATGTCGAATAAGATAAGCATATGGATGATACCGTCCATGATGGGATCGAGAAGCATTTCCGGATAGATTCTTCACTCAAAGGATCGCCCCAAGAATTAAGCTAATCCTCAATGATTGGGAAGGAAATGCTCTAGAGTAACTATACCTATACATGATTGATTGTAGTTGAAGAGTAGCCTTGAGCTATTACCATATAAATATTTCAAGCAAAGCCTCGAACTATGACCACATATAATATTTAGACATATATATTGCTATAAAATTAAATAATGCCCCCCCTTTTTTTTTTTTTGGAAGGACGTGAGACTCTTTTTATTGACAAGAACAAAGGCGCAATACACAATGCACAGACAGGAATAAAACCCTAGTGGATAGGCTGACCCAACTAGGCAAAAACACCCGTCTATGCATAAGAAGAACACCGTAAATACATCTGCCAAATTATCTCTTTTTATCATCACTAGAGATGAGCAACGATAAGCTTTAGTGATCTTCTCACGAGCACAACGGAGAATCTGGCTGATCGGGAGATGTGTGCACCTTGGAAAATACACAAACGTCGCCTACGCCAAATAGACCACAAAATCCGGCTAGAAGCAAGATGAAATGCCCGCACACGCAAGTTAGGCCAAAGGGGGATAAAGTGCAAGTAGGATCTCCTGGCTAGTGAGAGACACACTGAAAAGAGTGAGCAACCACGCCCAAGCAAGCCGTAGATGATCGCACAAGAAGAAGCAGTGTTCAATAGTTTCAACACATTGGCCACAGAGAGGGCAACGATCTGAGACTCTAGGGTTCATCTTGTGAACCAAGACATCCACTCGAGCACATTTATGGAGAATTTGCCATCCCAGCGCTGACACTTTAGGGTGGAGCAATTTATCCCATGTCCACATCCAAACACTTTTCCACTGTGGTTGAGGAACCTGAAGATGCCAGTGATGAGATGGGGGAAGAGGCTCACAATCTAAAAGCAGCCTGTACGTAGAAGAAACAAATTTTTCTGGATTAACACGTGCATCACATATCCAAATAGACACATCAACCTGTGGTTGATGCACATTGGATGGCAAAAAATCAGCCACACCAGCCCAGATTTGTCGATCCCACCTGTATAACAGAAATCTCGTATGAAAAACCTCCCATGACAAAAGATCTTATAGGGCCAGATCCTACCGATTTGGGATTGCAAGAAGAGAGAGAGGTACATATTTTTCTGTTATCCTACGAAAGAGGTTGAGGATGCATTGACCATTGACCAAAGTACAGGGACATCACCGTATATTGGCTTTTAGGCTCAATATGTCTTGTTTTTAGAATTAATTGTTCCTATCCGGTGACCATGGGCTTTTTACATTTCCTATCTGGCCTATTGTGGAGCTCTAAATAAGAGAGGGATAACACCCTGGAACGAGGGTGTTATGCCCTATTATAACAAACGAGAACGTCATGAGTGTCTTTGCAATTCAAAACATTGAAGCTTTCAATGTGCTAGAAAAAATATCTCTACACAGCTAGTTGGTCAAATGGTCGCAAATAAAAACCCCTACAAAATTACACAAGTCAATTCTGTTTTGTTAATTAAGTAACGTTTTACACATTGGAACAAAAACGTCCCAAAGAGAAATCGGTAATCCATCAATTCAAATTATTATGAATCTTCCATACATTAATCACCACTTCTTCTTTGCCCGAATCTTCTGGTTTTTCATATTCTTCATCCCCATCCTCTGCAAGCTTGCTTATCTCTTCTGGTATTAAAGCCTTCACACTACTCTTCTTCTCTATCGGATCAACCTTAAACTTCCTGCAAAAGAAAGATATGCATCATATCACATAGACTGTAATAGTTTGCCCTGCTTTAAAGAAAGGTTTTGTCAATTTACTAAGCTTCCCATCTTGAGAAGGTGACCTAAAAATGGAATGGGCTTCGGACAGGAAATTTTGCATAATAATTAGAAACATATTAAAACCACAACTACCTTGTTAAAGTCAACAACAATGTTTAAGAGCTCACTTATCTCTTCTCTGAATTCATCATCTGTTGGAAATGGGAACTTGTCTGTTGGAAATGGGATCACGCCGGCTGAACCTCTGGACAATAGAAGAGACAGTGCTGAAGAGTCTCAACGTCTGAAAGGTGGAGTGGGCATGTTGCAGATATGCGAGGATCATAATGATGTCAGAAAGCATTAACACGCAGGCAGCTATGGATAACATGCCACCATAATACAGAGGCTTTAGGGTGGAGCAACTTATCCCAAAGCCATCGCCATGTACGACGCAAAGTGGGCTATAGAGTGTAGGTGCCACCCATCTGGCAACTGGAGGGGCTGTGGTGCTAAACGAAGGCAATATACTGATTTGACAAAGTGCTTGCCTTTGTGAATATTTTCATGACAGTCCCAAGGCACCCTTTCGATAATACCAACCTGCATCATAAAAGGCAAATATTTTGCAACCTTCTCCCAGACAGACATATTCCAATGAGAGAGCAGAAACTTTGCCTGAAATTCAGGCCAAGACAGCAGGCGGCCGGCTTCATACCATGCTTGAATAGCCTGCAAGAACCCATCGCGTCTATGTAAGGGGATGGACTGATGCTGCCAGCAGAGGTGCTGAGGGGTTTGGAGACAATGGTGTCCACCACTATGGAGTCTTCAATGGGCCATTTTCCTTACATGTAGATTCTGAATTCAGATAAGCATTCTCTTCGCAGCAAAAACATCTCTAGCTTCGACAATGCAACTAATAGAACATCTTCTTTAGATGTAAACAATGCGTCTTTAGTCTGTTCTTCTTTTTCATTGGATGCACTATTATCTGTTAGCACCAAAATTTTGACATTCTAAATACCAACATGGATCCGATTTTCACAAATTTCCCATTGAATTATCCTACAAGTAGGACAGAAACAAGAAAGTGATCTAGCAATTACCACAACAGGATTTGGCTTGTCGAGAACCATTACAACTTGTAAGGCTAATGTCCCCATCAAAATCTTGCAGCTATAAAACACATTTCTACCATCCTCTGCTTTGACCTCCCAAAGCAGCCTATGTGGACCACTTTTTAATGGTGGAAATTTCTTCTTCAAGGATGCATAAGTTGTGGTGGCATCATTTATTAGCAGACTTTCTTCTTTAAGTTGCTCATCATATGGAGTATTCTTTGCCTTGACAGATTTTGGATCATGCTCCCCTTTACCATGGCCTGATGTGAAATAATTCCAGCACATTCTAGGCCTATGCATCAAGAAATATATGCCCCAAAATAAGAAGATACAGGCTTGCTTGAACAGTGAAGCACAACCATTAGAGCATACAATATGATATTTGATATGTATTGCCCCAATATCCTGTAGCCAAGCTTGATGCAATTTGAATGCATGTTGGACAAAGTGGAAGTCATGAAGTCTATCGTTACAAATATAAAAATGAACTACCTTTTTCAGATCCCCATTCATTTTTTGCATGGTAATATGGACTAGTATAGTTAACTGCTAATTGTGTCAATGTTGAGAGTGGACCTCCTTTATCACAGGAACTTGATTTCTAGAGCAATCCACTTCAGGATTTATCAGGTAAGTGGTAGGTCACATTCTGGGTTAATTTAGATTCTCAGAAAAATGATTAGGACGGGGATCTTTTCTTTTTTGACTTCTTGAGTTATCCTTAGCAATTCTACTTATATCCAAAAGAACCGTGTGCATGTTGCATGGTGAGTTGCTTGTAATCCATACATTGTTCTCCTAAGGACATAGCGTGTGTCATTTATGGCTCAGGTGACTGCATCAAGCCAATTGACAGGATTGGAAAGAGAAGACGGGGGTACTGGGATAATGCGATGATGAAAAATGAGATGGATGTATCATTGGAATGTGAGAACCATGCTATCATCTTTAGGCCAGAAGACGTGCCGGTATCTGTGGGTGCAAATTTCATGCCATTTAATCTGCACCACGTCACCCTTGATGTTGGCTAATTTTATTTGGAGTACTATTGTTTTAAAATGTGATGGCGAAGTGATGATGCCATTGTACTTGTATTTTGGTCATTTGTGCTATTGGATTGATGTTTTGGTTAACTTGTATACTCTTTATTTGTGTTATTGGATGCTTGGTGAATGTGTAGATTAGAATGAATGGAAAACCCAAAACTTACAGGAGTGTTGCAGGCCTTCAGGCACGCAAGCAAAGATACCAGGTATGATTTCAATTTTTTAGCTATGAGGAAATGCTTGGGTTCGACTCCCAAGGAGCCAGTTGCTTGTACAATTCTTGCAAATTTAGGCAATGGTAATTTTGCATTCTCTAGCATTAACCATTCATTGAATGGTTCTTTTAAGCATATTCTTATACGATTGGTATTCTACATTTAGGGTTCCCATCATAAAGGCTAAGATCTAGCCTCATATGGAATATATTTTGTTGGCCGGGTCCACGATTTGGCAAGAAGATGTAAATTTCAGGCAGAAAACTTGGTATGCAAGATTTACGGGCAGGCTAAAAGTTTCCCGACACTGGTACCAGCCGTCTTGACCTACGAAAACGAACTAGGTTTTCATAATTCTGCTTTCAGATCGTCTGGCTATTGATTCGTAATTTAGTAACTAGGATACTGCTGAAGATGGCCGAAATTTAATAACTAGGATGGTCGAATTTCAGAGACTTTAGAGGCCCAGAAGACTCTATCCAGTATTTAGAAGCTAGTGAATTCCGCAGTGGTTCTACACAAATAGCGACTGAAAGAACAGAAGTATGTCTGTCTGGCGAAAGAGTGATTCAAATTGTATATACGTCATATTCATGATTCATGATAATGGATGGAATATGCATTGGACGTGGCCTTTTGGCTAAAGAGGGACATGGCATATTTAGAGGGCCTTTTGGCTAAAGAGGGACACATGGCATATTTAGATGGCCTTTTGGCTAAAGAGGGACACGGGCCTTTAAAGGCCAAAGGACGTGCAGGCTATATAGATGCTCGGGGGAGAGTTCAAGGACAGTTATCTTTTGGCTGTGAGCTCGTGGTTGGGTGGTGAGTTGGCCTGCAACGTCACGAGTTCATTTCAGTGGTATCAGAGCCACAGGTTTCGATGGCCGGTTCCCCTGCCAATGTTAATTTGGAAGAGGAAGAGCTCAAGGAAAAACTTTTTGAGTTAGAGCATGATAATTCGCTCATGAGAGAGAAACTTGCACCGCCGAGGTTGGTGCGAGCTGCAAGAACTGGATTCTCTACGGCCGTAGGGTGGCTAGATTTGCAAAGAAGCTGCAGTGGCGTCCGCCAGAGTGGCATCAAAACGGGTGCCAACGTCAAAATTGAATTCAAAAAGTATTCCGCTGCCACTAATGATGCGGATGAACTTTTCGCGTGGCTCCGGGATTTGAATTCATATTTTGCTAAGACTAAGGATGACGAAGACACTCAGTTATATTTTGCTGAGCGTCATCTGGATGGGGTTGCAAAGGACTGGTGGCTGGATATCCAGAAGAACCACGGTCGATCAACCTATTGTTACTTTTGCGGAATTTGAAAAGCAAATCAAAAATCGTTTTTTGGGTCATAATTGGGAACGAGACCTTATCGCTGAATGGAATAAGTTGACCCAACAAAACACGGAAACTGTTAGAGCCTTTGCCGCACGAGTTTTAAAGAAAGGACTTCAGCTTAGTAAAAATGATACTGAGAAGTCTGAAAAACTCATGGGTGGGGTTCATCGTTGGGTACGGGCAAAGCTCGACCTGCAAGTTGCCAATCTTTCTTTTGGTGAGCTCTGTAAGATGGCAGAGAAAGTAGAGGAGGAAGGTTTGGCTCTTACTGAAGCCATTAATGCTCAACGTGGCCTCAAAGTTTCTATGAAAGAGGCGAGTGGTTTTCGTGATAAATCAATAGGTTCTGCTCCAGGGTCTGGGCTATTCAAACGGCCGCACACAGACGTTGCAGATAACGAACCTGTTGGGGCCAAAGAGCCAAAGGAATCGTATCAAGCGCGCAAGAAGCGGCTTATGCGGGAAAATAAGTGTTTTGTTTGTTATTCAACTGATCATAAGTTTTATGAATGCCCTACTTACTTGGAAAAGAAGAAAGGGGAACGAAAGGAAGCTACACCTACTCTTAAGTCTGGGACTAAGAAAGAGGATAAAAGTAAGAAAGTAGCTTCTGTTCGTGGAGATGGAAAAGGGAAAAAGGTGGCTACGGTCCGGGAAAAATCGGATATGGATTCTGTTGAGAATAGTAGTCTCTTACGATTTTGGGCTACTATTCAAGATCAAAAAGTACATGTCTTATTCGATCCGGGTAGTGAGTTTGATTTTATTTCTGCTCGCTTGGTGAAAGAACTAAAATTAACTTCTATTCCTTTATCAAGTGATGTAGAATTATCTTCTGCTTTCTTGAATGTTGCCCCTCCGCCTTCTTCATTTATGGTCAAGGATGTTGAATTTCAATTCTGAGGGGATATATCTCAGAACGTTCTTTCATGGTCTCGACCTTGGAGGTATGGATATTATTCTCGGCATGCCATGGCATAAGGCTATTAATCCTCTTATAGATTGGAAAGCGGGTATTGTTATGTTATCCTTGGAAGGGGGTAAAAAGACCTTCAAGTTTGTGAAGGATGATATTGTTTCCCCTATTCCCACAGTTTCTGTTGTACAGTTTAAACGTTTGGCAATGAAAACTCATTTTGTGTATTTGGTGGTTTTGCGTTCTAAGATAGATGTATCCCATTAAATGAGCGTCAAACAAGTTTTTGCATTATTTTGATGATGTCTTTTCAAATGAAATTCCACAAACTTTACCACCCCAGCGTTTGGAGGACCACAGGATTGATCTTCTTCCTGGGAAAGAACCTCCTAATCAAGCTCCTTATCGGAGAATGCATGGCCAACAAGTTGAGATGATTAGCGCCCGACTTGATGAGTTGCTTCAAAGCTGGATTGATCCGCCATAGTTCTTCACCTTTTGGTGCTCCTGTCCTTGTTGGTTAAGAAAAAGATAATTCTGGCGCATGTGTATCGATTATCGCGCTTTGAATAAGATAACCATTAAGAATCGGTTTCCTATACCAAGGGCGGATGATTTGTTTGATCAACTCCAAGGTGCCACAGTTTTTAGCCGTCTTGATCTTAAGTCGAGGTATTGGCAACTTAAGGTTGCGCTGAAGATGTTCATAAAGGCTGCGTTTAGGACAACCTTTGGACATTATGAGTTTTGGTCATGCCCTTTGGACTTACAAATCGCTTGACTTCTTTTCTTGAGGCTAATGGGGCTTAATATTTGAAGATGTGCATGGCATTTTATGTTGTCGTGTTCTTTGATGACATATTAGTTTTTAGTAAGTCCGAGGAAGACCATTACTTGCATTTTGCGGGGAGGTTTTCCGTCGGTTGAGGGAGGAGTCTCTTACTCTTAATCCTAAGAAAAGTATCTTTTTCCAAATTCGGAAATTGAATATTTGGGTCATATTGTTTTTGTTGAGGGTCTTAAAGTTGATCCTAGTAAGGTTCAAGCAATTGTGGATTGGCCAAGATTACCTACTTGATTCTTTGATTGCGTTCCTTTTTGGGCTTATGCGGTTATTATAGGAAGTTTGTATGCAATTTTGCTCGTTTAGCTTCAGATTTATATTTGTTGCTACTTAAAAGATGTTCCTTTCCAATGGAATCATACTCATCAGTTTGCTTTCCAAGTTTTAAAGGATGCCATGGTTAATCCTCCCGTTCTCGTTTGCCAAAGTTTGGTTTACCTTTCTTGTTATGTGTTGATGCAAGTGGTGTGGCTTTGGGCGGTTTTGATGCGAGGATGGTCATCCTATTGCTTATGAAAGTCGGAAGTTTTTCGACACCGGAAAGTAGATATAGTGTTTATGATAAGGAATTTTGGTTTGTCATTCATGCTTTGAAAGTGTGGCGACACTATCTTATAGGGTCCACAGTTCATATTTTGACCGACCACCAAAGCATTTGGCACATTGTTTTCACGTAAAAACCTTATGGAAAAGCGGTTGAAATGGGTTGCTTTTTTATGCAAAGAATACGATTTCTCGATGGATTATCGTCTGGTAAAGAGAATGTTGTAGCTGATGCTTTAAGTAGGCGTTATGCGGTTTGTTCTCTTTCTATAGCACAATCCAACCATTTGGAGGGAATGAAACCATTGTATGTCACCGACCACGATTATAAGAATATTTGGTTGTTAGCTCAAAGTGGTAATGCATATGGATATAAGATCGTTAATGGGTTCTTGTATAAAGGTCCAAAGCTATGCATTGTGCGGAACTTTTGGTCACTTATTCTTAAAGAAGTTCATGATGCACCTTGCGGGTCATCGTGGCGTGGGGGCAACTTTGGCAAAGCTTGAACCATACTTTATTTGGCCCTGGATTGCGGAGAGATGTTTTGGTTCATATTCGGCATTGTGTTACTTGTCAAGCGGATAAAGCGAACAAGAAACCTCATGGTGTTCCTTTATCCTTGCCTATTCACGAGGCAAAGTGGGAACAAATCACTATGGATTTTATTGTTGGTCTTCCTCCCGGTTCGCAAGAACACCGTCATTTGGACAATTGTTGATTGTTTAACTAAGCACGCTCATTTTATTCCTTGTTCGAAAAAGTTGGCGGCTTATATAGCGGCTACGCTCTTTATCAAGGAGATATTTAGGCTACATGGGTTGCCAAAGATTATTATATCGATCGTGATACAAAGTTTACTAGTAAATTCGGAAGGCATTGTTTATGCAATTGGGGACGAGTTAAGGTTCTCTCTGCGTTTCACCTTAAACTAATGGACAATCCGAGGTGGTAAATAAAGTTATTTGTTCCATCTTAAGGGGTTTGTCAATGAACATCAAGGTCATTGGGAGCAAGATTTGCCTATTGCTGAATTTGTGTATAATAATACCTATCGGTCTACCATAAAGATGACCCCTTTTCCGGTGGTCTATGGTCACTGGCGGGAGCCACTCTTTCGAAAGTGTGTGAGGATGTTCCAGTGGGCCGATGATTTGGTTATTGAGCATAAGGATCTCATAGACTTGCTTCAAGCTTCAGATTCGAGATGCTCAAGCATCTTTTGGAAATAAATCATCTAAGTTGCGGCAACAGTGGTTTTAAGGAAGGAGATTGGGTATGGATGAGGATCCATAAAGGTCACTTTTAAGAAAGATCTTGTATAAGAAGGATCTTAAGTTGGCACCCCGTTTCCATGGACCATTTCAAGTTATTAAAGTGGTCAATGAGAATGCATATCAATTAAGATTGCCTCAAGGTTGGAAAATGCATGATGTGGTGAATGTTTCATTCCTAAAGGCTTATCATGGTAAGGAGTTACCTCAACTTGGGAGGTTAAGCGAGCTTTAATTGATTGATGATTAGAAGTTCTAGAGCCTAAACAATTTTGGCGAGATAAATCCACTAGTGGTTCAAGACAATACTTGGTTAAGTTTGTCGACAAACCTTTGGAGGACGCTTCATGGAGTGCGTGGCAATGTTTTAGATGACTATCCGGATATTCTACAAGAATATAAGGACCGGAAGGCAAAGGAAGCTGAGGGACAACAAGATGTCCAAGAACAGGCTACTACTAGCCGGCCTAAGAGAGGGCCAAGGAAAGATTATGCTAAGATGGCTAAAGGAAATTAAAGACCCCTTTTGCAGCAGAGGACTGCTGCAATGTCAAGAGGGGGGGAATGGAATATGCATTGGACGTGGCCTTTTGGCTAAAGAGGGACATGGCATATTTAGAGGGCCTTTTGGCTAAAGAGGGACACATGGCATATTTAGATGGCCTTTTGGCTAAAGAGGGACACGGGCCTTTAAAGGCCAAAGGACGTGCAGGCTATATAGATGCTCGGGGGAGAGTTCAAGGACAGTTATTTTTTGGCTGTGAGCTCGTGGTTGGGTGGTGAGTTGGCCTGCAACGTCACGAGTTCATTTCAATGGAGGGAATCCACATCACAACCTTGTGTTCGCAGGGCTTTCGTTGAAAAGCAGGAGCAAAGATACCTCCATTATGTCTTTCTAATTTCGTAACCCATGGATGAAAAGGTTTGATTAGGAACAATAATACTTGATAGCTAGGATTGACAGTTGACGACAATCCAAGGTGCTTACTTCATTCAGTTTGTCCATTAACACTCTGATTTCTTTGTAGTTTATTCTGCATATGTTTAGAGCGATAGTGGTCATATCTAGGACTCTGCTGTTTGGGATCTTGCTAATCTTCTTAGAATCAGATATGACAAGGATCTTACCTAAAAGGCTGATTAGCTTATTAGGAGAAAGGTCTTGCAGGTATGTGTTGCATCATACTTTCTGTTCCGGTTCATTTGCTTGTAAGGACCTTGCAAATAAGAGTTATAGATTTATACCGCAAAATTGGGATACTGCAACAAATGGGAGGGTTAGGGATAATGGGCTGTGTCTGATTGGTGTTGATCAGGTGATAACGGAGGCAGGAGCCTTTGACGAGTATAAAGTTGAAACTACTTGCCTTAATATTGAAGAAGTTAATACTAGTGCAGAAATTTCTCATTGCCTTGATCAGCTGCCCTTTAAGCTAAGCTCTGCCGACATTGTAGAGGTGGTGGCAAGATTGAGTAATTTGCACACAGCAATAGATTTTTTCATTTGGGCAAAGTCTCGCGAAACTTACAAAGTTGATATATTTGTCTACTCTATGATAATTGAACGTCTTGGCAGACAGAGCAAATTTGGTCATGTACGACACCTTGTGAAGGAAATGCAAGAAAAGAACATGAAAATACCAGAGGAATTATTGGTCACTGTCATCAGGAATTTTGGAGAGGCAGGAAAAGCCATGGATGCTTTAAAATTCTTTAATGAAATGAATGATCTTGGTTATGAACCATCGTCTTCTATGTTTAACTGTGTGTTTGAAGTGCTTCTGACTTATGCGTACAATAGGCAAGCCAGAGTTATTCTTAAAAAAATGGATGAGGCAGGCTTTGAATTGTCGGAAACTAATAGCCAATTATTCATGAGGACCATTGGAAAGCCAGATAAAGTGGATTTATCGTATGATAACTTTCTTCACACTGTAGAGAATGGACAATTTCCTGGAATACAAGTATACTCTGACCTGCTAATTTCATTGTGCAAGGGGCATAAAATTGACAAAGCGTTCAGCTTGTATGGCTGTATGAGACATAGAGGAATAGTCCCAAATGAGGTAGGTTACTGTACTTTCTTAAGTACTTTGGGAAACAATAAAAGAACCGACAAAGCGCATGATGTTTTCAGAGATATGTTGATCCATAATATCAAACCATCTTTTGAGTCATGCTTGCTGATTATGACCAAGTTGATTCAGGATTGCAAAATGCCTTTGGCTGAAGATCTTTTACCAGAGCTAAGTAATGTGTACCCATTGGACCACCTTCAAGCCATCAGAGCTTTTGTCAAGCATCTTTCTAATGCAGAGCTCATCAAGTCCACTTGGAAGCTTATGCAAGAGATGAAGGCCCTTGGACCCTTGCCTGATCAGACAACTTATGACAGGATCAACCTTTCCTTCGGAAAGGTGTTAAAACTAGGCCTCAACTGTGCCTCCGCTATTGAAGCAGGTGGATGTCCAAGGCTATTGCCATGTAATATTCTTGTTGAAGCTCTGGGTAAGGCTAATCAACCAGAAGCAGGTTGGAAGTTTGTACAGTTTATGGCTGATCAAGGGTGGGGTGTGAATGAATATACCTATGCCAACTTGTTGAACAACCTTTATAAGCATGGCAGATTAGATATTGCTGATAGAATATTTCTTGTACTTGAAGAGAAGGGATATTCAGTTGATGGAAACATGTGCAATGCGATTTTGAGGAGGCTTGCTAATGATGGTAATATAGATGCAGCTTTAAGAGTATTAGAAGAAATGATTCAGAGAGGCTACCAGCCAGATGCATTTATCTGCAATATGCTCATAGAAAGGCTTTGCAAGCTAGGACGACCTAATGCTGTCAACACCTTGCTGGAAAAAGGGTCTACGATCGCTGATAAGTCAATGCTAAGACTTTGTAGTCAATAGTGCTGGAAATTTGAATGAGATCTATTTGGAACTGTTTTGTCATGGATGTCAATTTGTGGTATCTTAAGTTGGAGAAGAGCATGAGTGTCATTTGACAAGGTTTTTGCTTACAATATGGATCTCCCCAAAAGTTGAAAGAAGCTTATATCTGCACAGGTGTACTTCCTAGCCAGTACATGTGCTGCTCAGCCACATGTTCCTGATACACAAGTGTTCCTGCTTCTCATGCTTATCCAGCCAATCAATACATTTTTCAGGTCCATTATGCGGTTGCCTTTTTATAAAGAAGGGCCATTCAGTAGCTTGGGGAATGAGAATGGCATAGGCGTATATTCCGCACTTTGCTACTCCCATATCATATAAGTCTGGGCTGGGCAAGGGATGGATTTTCCGATTTCAACTAGACAGGATATATAATATGCAGTTTTAACTTTGGTGTCTGTTTCTGTAATACCGTGTACCTAGCTTCAGAATTCGTGTAATTGATTCTATTCTAACTAGATGGAGAAGAACCAAGCAATATGAACTGTTGACAGTCGCATCCGCTGCTAATCTATGCTTCTGGTTCAAGTAACAGGAAGCATTACATGGCACCCAGTAGAAGGTTTGCCATATGGAGTTTGGTCTCACTAGCTTATGAGCCAAGTTTTAACTTTATGTAACCGCCTCCACTTTAGGCGTGGCTAGATTATTATTGTTAGTTAAGAGGAATCTCAAACTTGCATTATTAAGGTGAATCTCAGGCATGCTCTGGAACCTAGGGACGAGTATCCCAACTAAGTATAGAATGACATTGATAGGGTGGGCTGCCGATTTGGAAAGACTTGGTTTAACATCCAGCCCGCCTCATACCTGTTGTATGGAGTTTTGTAGATCCCTGAGCGAGAGAGTGGTTATCTGCTTGTAGTCCTGAGGGAGCCATGGGTGAATATCTTGGACTAGTGGGGCAGATTACAGGCTTTGTTTGCCAGACTTAAAAATCTCTCAACTCAAAGTTCCGCCTCCTATGAGATATGTTTGAGATTTGCAAAAGACTTTGGAGAGGGATGATGAAAATGGAACCTTGAACCTTTGTTCTCTAACTCGCTACATTATTAGCTTAGTAGATCTCTACTTCAAAGGGCCCGGCTCAATATCCAAACTCCCTTAGGAGACTGTAATATTAACATATGAGTTTGGATCATCATTGTGCACTCTTGTACATGGATGTATCTCATGGAGTCTTTTAGCTACATGTTTCCATTTGGTATTGCTCCTACCTGATCCATGGTCCAATTCTATTTAGATATTGACATAAATAAGTGTCATTTCGTGATGTTTGACGTAGTTGGCATTTTCTCACATAGCTAATGTTGATGGTAAGGTGTCATGATGTGCTATGGCTTCTCCAATTCACTATGCTATAAATTGCACCAAACTCTGCTTGATTTCGCTCTGTTCCTGTCCATTCTGATCCAAATGCTACGTGTTTTAATGCCTTTTCTAGAAAAATGTCTAGATTCTCTTTCAAAGTGGTGGCTCTCGAGAAAAGAGATCAAAGGTGGAATGGATTTATTTTTAATTTTTTTTCCCTCTTTCTTTTTGGTATGGTATCTTTGAAACTTCCTGTCAAATGGTGGATTTGCAAATGATTTGAATCTTGGTGCATATTCACCAATGTTGCTTTGTTTCCTTTGTTCTCAACGGTTTTCTCCACCAGAAGTACAAAGGGCAAAATTCTCTAACTATTTTTCTGGCTTCTTCATATGCTACGGACTTTTGTCTTTTGTCTTGTGATATTTCGTGGGACGAGGCAGCTTTGATGGATCATTTCCAGCAGGAGCTTCGGAATGATGCCAAGGATCTTTTTACTTTTTTCGAAGATCCAAAGGAGCTTCGGAATGATGCCAAAGATCTTTTTACTTTTTTTCGAAGATCCAAAATCCCCTACAGAGGCGATCAGCAGTTCGGTATGAGAACTGGTTATTTGTGGGGGGTTCTGAATGCCTCAATACTTCATGCCCTAGATTGAAGCCGACTTATGCTTCAGTAGCAGAGGTCTCACCTTCAGGCCCTGCAGAAGTATCAAACACTGCTCCTATGTATGACCCTAGTGGAGAAACAAAGACGTCAAGTAAGTTGATTATGTTATATTGGTGGCCCATGACATATATCGGTGCATAGACCGAAACGCCAAGTAAATCAAGTAAGAGCCGGTGGTAAAATTGACTCTAGGTTTTCCAGCTAGATCTAGCAGTCCTAGTATGCCTAGCACCTCCACTTGGGCCAGTGGTAAAATTGACTATAGGTTCTCCAGCTAGATCTAGCAGTCCTAGCATGCTAGCACCTCTACTTGGGCCAATAGGTTCGAAGTTTTGAGTCATTTAAAGTAGCAGTTGCCATCGCGGTAAATGTCGGACGTGGGCATGTTACAGCCAGCCTTAAATGACAAATAATTCGCTGTCCACAAAAATGCCGTGTAATTTTTTTGGGTGTGGCGATAACATGTCAAAACACGGGTATACCACGGATATGCCCATGGCTATAACATGATGGCGTCCAATATATACGGTGCTCCAGTTGAGGAGTTAAACGAGTAAGTCCACAGTCCATGATATCTTTAAGGAGTCTCAAAAAGTGGCGCACCCAAGACTCTCCCTTGCATGACCAGATTCTGGATCCTATTGAATTTTTATTTATTTGTGGAGGTTACGTAAGGAAGGGCAGAAGGAGGGAATGTTCTTGTTTGCAGTATTAGCAACTCCATCTTCCAGCCTGCAGAAGTTAGAGGTCTAACTTCCTACAAAGTACTAGGAGTTCGTAGATGTTTTTGACATTGGTAAATGGATTCATTTAACATTCTAGATCTCCCGCTCGTGCATCCATCTTCTTTGTTAAAAGGAAAGATTGTTTGGTCGTGAATTATTGAGAGTTGAATAATGCCACCATTCGCAACAAGATGTTCTTCCATATTTTCTACCTTTTCTCTCCACACAACAAATATATGCCTTCAGTGTAGCAACATAAGTTAGAGAGTCTGGCAGGAATCCTTCATCTTGCATATATGTAAACAATTGTAGCGCCAATTTGCCATCCCCTACTTCTGTGTATCCGAAGATCATAGCATTCCATGTTAAAACATAATAATATACTAGTTAAGGTGCCCAGCGTTGCTGGGCATAGCTAGGAACTGTAAATGATATAATGGAGCAATTGTTAAATGGACTCACGTTTTTAAAATTAGATAATCAAGAGCATTCGATAACATTTCCCACTTCCCCTTCTTTTGTTTACTATCTTTTTTTTTTTTCTATTTTCCCCTTGCCCCTTTTTCCTTTTTACATTTTCCAATTTACCTTCTTCTTTTTCCATTATTCCATTTCCCGTATTTCCCTTTTTTGTTTTCTGCTTCCCCATTTTTCCTTTTCTGTTTTCTCCTTTCCTTTTCTCCAACCGGGAAACATAATTGTGTACTCCAAATGTCCATATCCAGTGCGAAAGGATGTTTTCACTCATCCCCTGGATGGATCCGAACTAGATTGTATGCCTCCGGGAGATCAAGCTTTGTGAAATACTTGGCTTTACGCTAAATTGGAGAATGCAGTTTTGATCGCAATCAAGTGGAGTTTTTGGATATGTGGTCTTACGAAAGGCATTTCAATGGACCCAGCAAATGTTCAAACCGTTCTAGATTGGTAAGCGCCATGTTTGCTATGGGATGTTTAATGCTTCTTCAGATTTGCAAAATTTTTATTGCAAGTTCATCAAGAATTACCCAAGGAATGTAGTGCCCCTCACACGACTTACACGGAAGAATCAATCCTTCATATGAATTGCAGGTGTGGAGAAGGCATTTAAGAGTTTGAAGCAGGCCTTTATAGGCCTTTATATCTGCTCTCATATTAGCACCTGTTGATCCAACCAAACCCTTCATAATGGAGCTGATGTGTAGGACTTTGTATTGGGAAGTGTCCTGTCTCACACCTGGGAGGATGATCAAAATTCACCATGTCGCATTCCATTCATGAAAAGAGGTCAGAAACTTTGGATTCAATCTAAGCCACAAAATATTGGGACCGATGTCATGTAGTAGCAGAGTTTTGAAGGTTTTTCAACTCAGTTCTAAGTCGACCGATTTCAATGTCATTCTGTACTCTTGTTAAGTTTAGTTCATGATTCTGCTTGCAACTGTCAATTGGTTTCCTGAAGCCCAGTTTGTTGTTCCATCAACAAGTTTTTGACCTCAAAGATTTCCTGTTTCAGTGTCTTCGCCTCATTGTAGAATAGATTGAGATCATCCTGTAATGCTTCCTCTTTGCTTGAATTATTTACAGTGATAATCTGGCCCCAACTGTATTAGATTGCAAGACTTCAAAAGATGTATTAGATTGCAAGACTTCAAAAGAAATCTGGGATTTTCTAGGAGGCATCTATGGAGCCAAGGGCAAATTAGCTATCGTGTTCCTGCGTAGCAAGCTTTTGGATTTGCACATCACAGGTAGCAATATTGTGACTTTTGTAAGCGAATATAAGTCATTAGAGGATTTTTGAGGTCAATTAAGGGCCTTCTAAGAAATGCCAACATGGCATGCCGAACCTGTAGCCTCGGGCAAAAAGCCATCCCAAACCTATAATAATTTTTGTCTTGTTCGTAACTGCTTTATTAATTACAAACAAGACAATAATAACATATGCGTGTGGCGGGAAAATTGGGGGGAAATTGGGAGGTCATATTTCCCTTGTTTGAGTCTCTATGCACTGCCGGATTGGCAAAGCGCATATCGAGCTTCCGGTAATGGATCAATCATGTTCATTCATATCTTGCTGCTGCTTCCCCAAATCCGAGCATATCGAGCTTCCGGTAATGGATCAATCATGTTCATTCTAGCTCTCACTTTATTTTTTCTTCCAAAAACGTAGAAGTTAGCCATTTCTGCCATATTTTGGTTAATCTGCGTTAAATCACCCATACCTGCAGGCGAAAATCGGTATCCATTCGTGCAAGATGCAGTTTTCGCGCCATTCACATCCAAATATTATTATATTATTGTGGGAGGTGGAACTGCCGGATGTCCTCTTGCAGCAACACTTTCAAAAAATTACAGAGTTTTGTTGCTTGAAAGAGGAGAATAGATCGAGGAATCCATCGGATTAATGGCAAGCTTGGACTATCGGCTCCAAATTTCCCCTGTTGTTTGATATTTTTTTGAAGCAAAGGTATCAGCTCTTTCTTTTACAGACGAGAAGGGCCTCTGTTCGCCTCCATTTTTTTAGTTTTCCAGTGGCATGACGCATCCCTGCCTTCTGAAAATTCTGGGCAGAAGAATTGGGTATGGCGTCTATGTTTATTTAGGAAGGCAAGCGTGATGGAGTTCTATACATATGCGGTTATTTGGGGGGCTAAACCCTTGTGTCTCTGCAACCAGACGCACAGTTATTTGGAGGGCTAAATCCTTAAAGCGAAGGGCATACCCAGTGGACTCTTTGTGTTTATTTGGGCACAGTTATACTGGTTGCGGAATTGAAGCACATCTAGTAGATTCTTTGGGAGCCAATCGAGGAGCTAGGTCGCTTTGGCAAAGCAAAAGCGTTTGGACTGGGTAAGGCACATGCAAATAGTTATCATTTCTCTGCTTTTGCTTGCAGGAGCTTATAGGCAAAGGGGTTTTTTGTCCATATTTTAATCCAAATCCGCAGAGTTGCCGGATGGACTTTGACATTTGCAAAAGTTATTGGCATTTGAACTTGGGTTTTACAAAACCCCAAAAACAGACCGCCTCTGCAGGTTCAGAACATGGAGATTTAGGTGCAGGCTTCTTGCCATCAAGAGCAACCATTTTCTTGATGTATCTTTTTCTGTCTGCTATAGTTTGTAAGGCCCATTCAAGCTTTTAGGTCGGAAGATGGCGTTTGGAATATCCGGGCAAGAGTTCTTGGGGGAGAAACTTGCATAAACGCCGAATTTTACAGCAGAGCAAGCCAGGAATTTGTCAGAAATGCAGGTTGGGATGAATCTTTGGTTAATAAATCATATGCATGGATTGAGCAGCAAATTGTTTCAATTCCAAAGTTAGTCTTCTGACTGTCTTTAACCCCATATATTATCATCTGCATTAACTGCTCTTCCCTTTTCAAAAGCAAGCCCTTCCTCTGCCACTGCTTAAAATTAAATCCGGCAGGAGGACACAGAAAAAAGAAAGCTCCGCCATAGCCAGACCCAATAAGCAGATATAAATCTTTCTCAGAAATCCCTCACCTTGCCATAAGTTATATTACAAGTATAACCGTTGATCTTGCCTTCCTTATTGAAGCTCAAAGTGATTGAAGAACTACCAGAACAGATTTTGGGAGCAATTAGGTTTGCAGAAAAGGAAAAAAATGAAAAAAAGCTACCGTAGTCACGGTGCGAAAAGCACCCTTTCTTTGCCAAAGGGAGACGTATATTCGCATCGTGGCTACTATTTTGTTTAAGCACTTCACAATGGACTTAAAAGTACTTTATTTCACATCTTTGACACTATTTGTTGTATGTTTTTTTACCCATTGTAGCAACAAAACGATACATAAAATATTACAAAACGATACATAAAATATTATGGAGTGGCAGAATAGACGTACTAATAAGAGAAGCTCATTATTGTTTCTGTCCTATCGGACACCCACACCAAGAGGCACGGGGCACGTGCATTGCCGAACCTACCTAACGGTGACACCTGGAAGGCACTTAGGAGGCTCGGTATAAAAATCCTGTACAAGCTCGCCTCCCCATTGGGCGCGCGTTTTTTGACGTGGCATGGAGTTGAGGCCCTTAATTGACCTCAAAGATCCTCTAATGGTTTGCAATAGCAATTAGCAGCCATGGGTTCGCCTATTGGTGATGATGAAGGAGTGGCAATATTGTTATGAGAGCTTCCAAGCATCTCTGATACATTATCCTTTAATTTGTTGAGCATTAAAGATTTGAAACCTCAAGATGTGATCCAAGCTCTTCTCAAAGAGGATGCCAGATAAAAGACCAAAGAAGAGCCTGCAGCTTCAGCCTTCATCGCACAATCTAGAAGAGACAGAATCTGTTACTATTGTAAGAAATCTGGACATCTTATTGCTATGTGTAGAGAAAGAAAGAAGAAAGAAGATGAGAATTATGATGGCACTAGGAAAAATTGAAGATCGTTTTAAACTATGTGGGAGTTCTAAGTGCTGAGTGATTCTTCGTGGTTAATGTGATGATTTAGTACTATGTTCAATATTTCTGTGTTCTAATTTGCATGTGCATGATAGCGATCACCCAAAGTCTCAGCTTGTCACAGATTTAGACCCGTCAATACACAGATACTTACTGTTATTGTATCAAAAAGATGGGTCTTTAGTCCACTCTTTCTTTTGATGCTGTTGCCATGCATGGGATCACTGTAATCACTCATTTGCTGATCTGTTGTACTGCATTGCTAACTTTTATACCAGAGCCACAAATCTGTCAAGGTTGAAACAGGAGGTTTGATGGAGATTGAAAGCTGAAATGACGATTGAAAAGGTAAGTACATACCATTTTCAGTTGCTTTGTGAACAAGTAATGGTGAATTGATCTTTTACATTCTTGTTTCACAGTTGCTTTCTCTCCTTGTCTTTTGCTTTCCTCAATTTGAATGTAAGATATGATGGATTTAAGAGTAGGCCAGCAATTGGATTCAATCTTGGACCTCCGGAATGTTGTCAAGGAAGAAGCCATTCGTGCTCATGTGGAATTAGAAGTAGAAAAATCTGAAAAGAATAGGTATACTGTCTTTTGTGGAGACCAATCATGTCCATGGAGGTTGCATGCATCAGTTGTGCATGGTGGGCCAAGATACGAAATAAAGAAATAGTTTGCATACTTGTGGAGGCATTGCTAAACTATGCAACAAGGAAGCTTCTGCATCATTTGTAGCAGCAAAATATATGGAAAAAATCAGGGACCAACCAGATTATAGTCCAAAGCAATTGCAAGCAGATTTTAAGAGAGAAACATGTACGCAGATTACTTACAAGGTTGCTTATAATGCTATCAAGCAAGCCCTTCGCTCTATTCATGGTGATGACTCTGAAGCATACAAGAAAGTTGAAGCCTATTGCCAAGCAATTATGAATGCTAACCCAGGAAGTGTAGCAGTTGTGCAACAAACAATGGAAGGCAGATTTTACAGGCTATTTTTAGCTTTTGGTTCATGCATCGAAGGATGGAAGAGTTGTAGACCATTCATTGGTTTGGATGGTACATTCTTAACAGGTAGATTTCTTGGACATCTGCTATGTGCAACAAGCATTGATGCAACCAGAGGGCTCTACCCTATTGCATTCGGGGTCATCGATAATGAAAATGAAGACAACTGGGTATGGTTCTTGCAGTCATTGCGTGATACTCTCAGGTTCGGTTTCTTTGTAACTTTTGTTTTACGATAGAATGAAAGGATTATTACCCGACAATGGATCTTGTGTTTCGAGGAGTTCATCATGCTTTTGCATGAGACATTTGGACCTTGAATCTTAAAAGAAGTGCAACAATGGTGAATTCATCGGGTTCTTTTGGCAAGGCGCATATGCTAAATCTATGGAGGGCTTTAATGAAGCAATCCAAAGCATGAGGGCAATCAATACTTGATTACTCTGATTGGCTTGCTTGCTTGACACCCGCACAATATTTGGCATATTTGCACACTTTAAAGGAACACGGTTTGGTCACTTGACTTCTAACATTGTAGAGGCTTTAAATTCTTGGCTTCTTGAAGCTAGAGATAAGCCTATCATTCCAATGTTAGAAATTATTGAAAACGACTAAGCTGAGCGGCTTTTACAAGAATCGTGTTGAAGGAGAGGCTTTGTGGGCATCTTGTGGAGAAGCTGCTATATACACTCTAGTGAAAGATGCTCAACAACATATTACAAAGGTCACTGAACGAGCTAGAAGGTACATAGTACTTCCTTCTGATGCATTTGTGTATGAAGTACAAAGTTCAGAGCGATCAGTTGTGGTTAACATTGAGTCTAAAACATGTTCGTGTTTGGAGTGGCAAATGTTAGGATTGCCTTGTGGTCATGCAGTTGCTGCTATTCTTTTTCGACGACAACGTCCAGAACTTTATACCCATCCAGGTTACTTGTTAAGTTCATTTTGCTATTCATATGCTGGAGCTATTTATCCACCAAATTTTGAACTTGTTGCAAATAATGAATTGCTACCCTCCTGCGACACGTCGTCCTCATAGAAGGCCTAAAAGGAAACGGGATAGGACAGAAGACAGAGATAGAGAAAAGCGGGTGTACAAGTGCACACGTTGTGGCAATGGAGGCCACAATGAACGCAGTTGCAGAAATCCTATTTGACATTTCCATTGCATATTTTTGTCATAATGTCGTGTTGTGAAAATTATTTTGGAAGTTATGAAAATGTGGTACTAAAACACTTTCATTCCATTTGTTACTCTTTCATTCCATTCTACTTGTTACTCTTTCATTCCATCTGTAAAAATAATAATCCATCGGAAAGTTGCATGGCTTTTTGATAATTTTTAGCATAGAAAGGGTTTTTTGGGAAAATACCTAAGAATTAAGGGCAATTTGGGAATTTCAAAAATACGAAGGGCTTTTTGGGAAATAAGTCAACAATTAAGGTTATTTTGGTAAATTTCCCTTATTCTAATATCTGGGTGCTTTTCAATCCATTTTTTGATGCCTTCTAATTGCAACTGTATGCTTAAGCTAAGCATTAATTTTTATTTACTTCATGCAGAATGAGATCTAGCTTTTTTATATAAGGTTCTTTTTGAGCAATATAGGGTATGGCATTTGATGCGAGGATGGTTGACGACGTGAAGGACAATTTATTGAAATGGGTATGTTGCTATGAAAAGGTTTTGTTGATGCTTTACAAAGATAATGAAAAATATCTGCGGTATTTAATTTGTTCTCAGTTATTCTTTTGTCTTGAGCAATGATAGCTCTGGCTTTCAGTAATTTGCCAACGAATGTCTGTTGCAGATCCAAACGCATATATGGATCTTCCATTTGCAGCATGTTCAGGTTAGGTTAGTAGAAAAGATTGAATACAAGGATATAAAAGCTGCAATTTCAATCTTATAGCCGCAGCTGCAAGCATCTTTTATGTGATTCAACCATAATTTCTCTCATTATGACATGCATCACATATTATGGAATTGATTTTGGCTATGGCAGTGCATGGTTAGAAATTTATCCGGCTCAATGTTTGAACTTTAAGAAATGTGAATTGTGAACTACAACTGTGAACTCCTATCATCACACCTACAAACTGTTACATGACAAATGCAAGTCATTTTTTCATGGGTTGGCATTTGGCTACAATATTCTATTGCAATATTCTATCTCAAGCTTATGGAATTCTATTTCAATATTCTGTGGCAAGGATTAAGGTTTGCGCGTTATATGGGTTTAGGTTTGAGGTTTATCAGATTAGAATAGATTCTTAGAGAGGATGTGTGGATGGAATATACAGTAGAACATATCAATCATGTCACCAGATCTCATAAGGTAAACCAGTTAGATTAGATATTACGAAGCCACATACACAAACATACACACGTCTTCAATCTCCACTCCACACATATCTAATATCCAAATTTCAAATACGTTTGTTTGCAATTGTTTAATAGTGCCTGGATCTGTGGTCTTGATAAAAGCATAAATTATCAAAAGGTCTATGCATCTTACGTCTATCATTCTACTATGTACTATACATTTCATTGTTCTTGTTATTTCAAGTGCCCACGGCTATTGCCCGGCACGAACAATCCTTCACATTTGGCAAGCCCATTAAATTTACGAACACGATTACATTTACAACTTTTTATTCCATCTACAAACTCCATTGTATCTATTAATTTATATGCCCACGACTAATGTTTTTGTTGGTTGAATTAGCAATCTTTGAACTAAAAACTAAGGAGGCAATACAACCTAAGGTTTTCTTCCTATCTTTTAACATCCTATTGCACCTACAAAATCAATAACCATACACATTCAACATGCCCTCAACTAATGCCTGGTCAGGTCGCATCGTCAGGAACTATTGTCAGAAACTTGCACATTGAATTGAATGAGTGTGTATCAGTTGACGTATTGACAAGTGTAGATGTAATGAGTTCACTACCAAGTGATATTGTTAATGTTGAACATCTGGGGCTCTACGAGTTGACATAACTATGCACAACACTCCAGTGAACCTTCCTCAAATCTCGAATGTTGTACGACAAAACCTGTCTTATCAAACAAGATATAACATAGTTTTTGGTAGACCTGAGTCGTGCATGTGGGACACGATATTAGAGGATGTTTACACATTCATATTCGCCGCCATAGTCACTATGAGAGGAGGTTCTATACCTGTCAGTTTCGCAAATGAGCTTCACATTGAGCTGATAGATGTTCCTAAGATTCTTTGGGATAAGTTCTTCATGATGTGGATCCATTGAGGCTGACAGACATTATAGTTTCAGATTGCATAAAAAAAAATTTGTATTTGTGGGTAAACCCAATATATTTTTTAATAATTTTGCTGAAGGCAATTTGTCGATAAAATTGGAATTGTTAGACCAAGAACTAAATGGTTTTGTACAAGTTACTTCATATATCTACACTTTAAAGTTAAAGTTTGTTCTCTATCTATAGTATCTACTGCCCCCAAAAAATATATATTCCCGTAAATGCATTGCACACATCCACCACTAATGCCCGGCATCGCCGGGCACACGTTTCTAGTATTTTGTATAACATCTTAACATTTAAACCATCTTATACTTAAACCTTCTTATACATTAAGACCGTTCCAACAATATATCTCAACATTTCAACATATCAAGGGTAGTTAGAGGCAAAGGACCAGAGAATCGTAATGCGTATGTAGCCTTAATAGCATTCTACCATTTAGAAATTTCCCTTATAGCCCTATAAATCTAGGTTTGGTTTGCATTAAATTGTACAATTTCTTAAACCATACAATTTCCCTTGCAATGTACACGTTTAAGAGGCATTGCTTAGGCTCGCAAATAAAGAATGAACCCTTCGACTATGATTGTCAAATACTAATGCGAGTCTAAATAGTACATGCAAATTGGATAACACCTACTCCAAAAATAAGTAATGGCCAGCTTCATCATATGAAAACTTTACCTAAACATTGGGATGATGGAGAATATTATGTTCCAATGAAATTGCCACATATTCTAAACGAGGTGCACCTGTACTACCACAGTCGATTCTACGACCCAGATCGTATGTTGGGGCCTCTGGGCACTTCTCGTTTCGCATATGTAGCATTATAACAGGGGGTTTCTTTTGTATTTTTGTACGTTTTTCCCTAAGGTTTTTATATGATTTCATGAATGTATTTGATGAGGTGTACTAATTAGTATATCTAGAGTGCGCATACGCTTAAACTAATTTTGATGCCTAATTCCAATGGTTTAGACCCATATGTCATATATTTTTTTTTATATTATTGTATTTTCTTGTAGTATTATATTGTGCTCGACATGCAAGCCTCGAGATAACCCATTTTAGGGTTATAGGGTTATGTGTTGGGAACTTATTGGATTCCTTTAGCATGGGTGACAGAGGCGAGTCGAGCCCCTAACTTTCCGTTATTTGTAATTGATTTGGTAGCGTGAGAGTCGGGCAAGAGGGCAAGCCCTTCTTCAATAGTTTGTTAAGCGGATCGGAGGAGGCCGAAGGCTCATTTAACCAATTTACCAATATCCCCATTTTATTTTTATTCGGAATTTGTTTTTCGGATTCCTTTCTTGATCCTTTGTTAAAGTTGCAAAGCCTCTCTTTTGTAGTCTTGTTAGGTCCCACTTTCCTTGCCATGGCCTAGCCGATTGGGTGCCTTAGCTGTTCAAAAATTTTGGGCTGTTAATTTGAAGCAATTTATGGTGTATAAGCGCTTGGTTGAAGTCGATCCCTTTGGCCCGGGTTTGGGGTTGCACATTTCTTGGCACATTTTGAATCAATCTTTGTATGGTACTCTAAATTGGAGTCATCTGTTGAAGGAATATATTATTTGCTATTGCTTACGTTTGAAGAATGCTACTTATGTCGGGGAGCACGGAAAAGTTGATTCCACGAGAAAATTAGGGATTTGCCATAACATTTTGACATCGTCTATCCGGTTCATCTTGGACAAGGGGACTTTATAGATTTGTTAGATTGAAGTGATGGCATCGGATAGTGGTGACTCTGTGAGTACCGTGGTTTACCTTTAGTTAGAGGCGTGAAGAGCTTGTGGAACACAAAGCTAAGTGTCCCTTGGGCTGTCACTTGCCAAAATGATGGGTGTCTTTGAAGTATGCTCGCATTTTGACTTGATGTTCATGACCGATCTTGTCATTATAAATTAATGCCACTGTGGCGAGAATTGCAAAGCCCTTGTGATGCGAGGGAAATGGATAGGCATTGTGTGTGCTTTGCTCCATGAAGTTAGTTAGTTGTCCCTTTTATGCAGACGGTGCATGGCAATGGTGCCCCTGAGTGCCATAAAAGCGGCATTGTGTTGATGCGATGGGGAGGCACCTTTTCTCTTGCTACAAATAGTTCGGAAGCAAGAGATGATGGTTGAAGATCAAGGACAACCTCTTTCTCTTCTCGACAAAGGTTAGCTTATTTGCTTTGGCCGGTTTTATTGTAGTAAAATGAATGACAAGTCATAAGTTATTACGTGAGTATGAGAAGGCTCGAATTTGCAAGAAAATGGTGGCCACATGCTTTCATGGCCAAAGCGTATGTTATCCTTCCAACAAAGAGGCGATGCGGACTCAAATAAAATCGAAGCTGCATTGCAATCGAGGAGATGACTTTCATAGGGTCGACCATTAGCACGGAAGCCCGGCGACTTTGAGCTCTTCTTTGCAAAACCACAGTTGTCACCACGGAAATTGGAAATCTTTGTGGCTCATGGGGCCCTCCTTGGCCCCTCTTGGCTAAAAAGCTAGGTTGGGAACCCACTCTTCATTGGAAGGACCAAAGGAACCGAGAAGCTTCATGGAAATGTTGAAAATGATGTAGCTTTATTACTAGTCGCGAGAATCTTCCTATGCATTTTACGTGCTAGGATATGGAAGTAGTCCAATAGTTAGTGGCAAGAAGGCGTGTCTTTGGCTATATATCCACTTTTTATTCTATACATATTTATCGGGATTGTGGCAAAAGAATGCTTTATTTAGCTTGACATTGCTACACAAGAATTTTTATAAAGCATTCTTTCAAATTCCCTCTTGAGTTATACAATGATCCATTTGCCGAGAAATTTTATTATCGAGGGAAGATTTTTGCTTTTTGCTAAAGCTTTGGGTGATGAGCCTATGAAATGGTGAAGTCTATGGAATAGTGGGCATCTTATGTTTATGGCACATGGATTTGTTGGCGTGCAACTGAGAATGCAAAAATAGTGCTTTTCTTGAAGGTACATCTTGTTTTTGTTTTCTTGTTTTGCTTCACTTGTGCAAAGGTTTAATTATTTTCCACAACATAAGTTGGGAGATGGCTATTAGGATAATATGGGTTCAAATCCTATAAGATCTGCTATTGATAGCTCAATCTTAAATTGTACATCGATATTTTCTTATACACATTGCATATTCTCTTGACAACTAAATCACATGCAATGATGTACTTATCAATATTGGGCATGGTGCTTTGTCTCTTCCTAGTATAATTTCTCTCATTGTTCCTAACATATGAAAGACCTTCTAGGGCGATGTATAATCTTCGTGTTTTTTTTGTTAGGGCCCGAAGGGCCCAAAATTTTTTTTAATATAACAATCAACACACAACTACCATTAACATTATTAATACAAACCATTGCATTTAACACATTTAAATTAAAATCCCCCTTAAACCCCCTTTGGTTTGGGTGCATATTCACACGGGGGGTTACGTAGGGCATTGCCTAAGATTTTAGAATATGGAATACGAGGGCTTGAACCTCTACCAAAATAACTTAATGTCCTAATAAGACTACTTTAACCAATGCACCTAGTGAGCTAATGTGATTATTTTTTATCTTGAATATATATATAAATATTTTTTTTTTTTATAACAACCCATTCAATTGTTTTAGGTATATATGGTTTATGGTTCTAGGAATTGTTATTTTTACATCCATATCAAATCCCCCTAGAACCCCCTGTTATTTTGCTACATATTCTAAACGAGGTGCACCATGGACTACCACAGTCGTCAGATTCGTCGATTCTACAATCCAGATCGTATGTTGGGGCCTTTGGGCACCTCTCGTTTCGCTTATAGTCATTTATGATTGGAGGCGCCTATGATTTTGAAATATGAAATACGATTTCACCTAAGGTTTTGAGGGAATATCGAACCTCTATACGACTTTGCCTAAGATTTTAGAAAAACAAAATACGAAGGCTTGAACCTCTACCAAAATAACTTAATGTCATAATAAGACTACTTTAACCAATGTACCTAGTGAGCTAATGTGATTATTTTTTATCTTGAATATATGTTTTTTTTTTATAACAACCCATTCAATTGTTTTAGGGATATATGATCTATGGTTTCAGGAATTGTTATTTTTACATCCATATCAAATCCCCCTGGAACCCCCGTTATTTTGCTACATATTGAGTCTAATTGAAGGTCATTTTATCTTTAATTATCATGCATCATAAGGGCAACACATGAACACTCTCTTGGTATGTTCACTAATGTAACATACTGATAGTACCTCCTGGAATATATTAGAAACAGAATTCATGCTCGACAACCTCACCTGCAACATATAAATATTCACTCATAATGGCATAGTTCATTACCACCATTGCAATTGCCCTTAGACATTAGAGGCACTAGCCATAGCACACACAAAATCTCTTACATACGGCAATACTTACCAACTAGACAAGCTTACGACTTACATACATTATTTTCAAGATATAGATTTTAAGGAAGGCTTAAGAATGCTATAGACTATACTTCAGCTGCGTTTATTAAAAAATATCATTTTGAATAGGTTCCCAACTTGTACAATTTTTGGCTCTTTAGATGTTGTAAAGTTAAATCCATCTTTTTATTAGTTTTTAAATTATGTCCGACAAAAAGCCCAACGCTGGTATAGTAATATATACAAGAAATTTATCGCGGCGGCCAAGGCCGCCGTGAACATTTCTCTTCGCCAACTTAGTGTCAGTTCTAAACACAAACTATTATGGAGGGCATTTTAAGGTGAAATTTCTCAATTCAAACTGTAACAAAAAAGAATGTAGTCGGAAAAACCTAAATGCTTATTTCATGACTAGCATTATTTGCACTACACCCTCAAACTGCATTGGGAATGTGCATTGTAAGTGTCATTCTGGATGCTTGACCAGCACGAATATTTCTCTTTAAGGTGGAATTTTTCAATTCAAACTGTAACAGGATGTAATAAAAAAAACCTAAATGTTCATTTTATGACTTCATTAAAAAAACAACATTATTTGCAAAGTATCATTCTGGATGCTTGACCTCCACGAACATTTCTCTTGATTTCGTGGAAATCTGTATGCAAGCATTGCTCACAACTTCCTGTCTATTGAAGTTTTACAAATAACATACTCTTACGAAGATGGCTAATTCAAATTAAATGGGGCAAGGGCAATGATACCAAATGATTAAGATGATACATATCTATGAGCATCTATGAGCATATTGTTGATAGTTCTAAATCCTAAAACCTTAGATTTCATGTTTTTTCACAATCATGCAAATTTAATAACTTTACAGCTTCCAATTGGATCCGTTCGAAAATTCTTGGCAAATTGGTGAGCTTTAACTCTATATCATGCCTTTTAGCACAATGCGCTAACTGCAAATTTTCCAAAAGCATCCTCATGGGCAATCAAATACTTGATGGATCTGCATCCATAGCAAGTTATTCATAATACAAACCATTACATTACACGCATTAAAATTAAATTCCCCCTTAAACCCCCTTTGGTTTGGGTGCATATTCACACGGGGGGTGACTCCGGGCATCGAGAGCTGTTGGATAGGCATATTCGCCCCTTATTCCTTAATCTACACCGTACGTAAAGTTCCTCATTTGTGGGGTATGCAAGTACAAGATTTTCTATACTGTATAATAAGATTCGCAAAATACTATAAGATTTCAACCGGAATACTATATGGTGCTGATTTCGTACGTGCAAAATACAATTATGAGGGCTCTCGTTGCCCTACGTCACCCAGGTGTGAATATGCACCCAAACCAAAGGGGGTTTAAGGGGGAATTTAATTTTAATGCGTGTAATGTAATAGTTTGTGTTATACGTTAAAAAATTTTTTTGCCCCTTCGGGGCCAAAAACAAACAATGTTACATGACACTTGGATGAGTAGATATTGCGAATATAAGCAAAACAAAACAAAACAAGTGTACATTTAGAATAGATAATGAGAAGAGCAACTGCAATTTTTGGAATAGTTGTGCATCCAATTCATCTGTATGAAATTCCTGGGTGGAGCGATAGCTTTGGTCTGGAATTTGAACCCAAAGTTAACCATCCATCATGATATGAGTTGTTTACAGTGCTACATAACATAACAGGGCTGGTCCATTGCGGCAAAATATAGTGTTTGAAGCTTCATTGTTGCATAGAATATGTCTTAGGAGAACAAACAATAATACAATTAATATCATCCATTTATTTGCAAAGAAATAATGAAAGCTACACTTACTACTGGATATGTAGCACAATTGTGGCCTAATATATTGGAGTTGAAAAGCATAATACAAAAATTACCACGATACAATCCAGTTATTGCATGTCGCGTGAAAGCCTCAAATTAATTATTATAAAGAAGAAAAATAGGTGTTGCATACCAGGTAGAATCCGGATCTTTCCCTTCGCCAAATATGTGGCTTTCCAAGGCATGTCGATTTCTCAGACAAGTAAAAAGATTCTATGATTTTTGTCAAGCGCAAAATTTCCCCTTTGAACAAATGTTCTCAAGCATATTAGGCGTGCAAGATCCTCCATAGAATCCATTCCTGCCCTCAAGTCTTCTTCATTTCTTTCCAGCATACACTCGTATGATTGCCACATTGATATCCATACTTTCTTCTTTACTAAAGAAGCTGCAAATCCACGAAGCCCAGCACTACCTAGCAAAACAAGATGCCCTCTATAAACCGAACCATCTACCCGATGGCTTCTCCAAACCGAAAGCATATCCATTAGGTTATGCATGTCTCCATTTTTTAACATAATGAAACACATGAACTATAAGATTTGAAAGGACAATGCATGGAGTAAGTAATGAGCGAGGTTGAATAGGTTCGAATCGACCAAATAGGGATAGAAAAATGTGGTACATTTTTTTTTTACCAAAGAAGGTGACCACTATTTGATTTTTAATACGGTTCCCCTCGCACCCATCCGATCGACTCAAGCAAGTAGCATTTTAGCTCATCTTCTCCTCCTGCACAAAGCCCATATGGCGGTTTCAGATCAGGAGCCTTGTTTTGTTTGAACGTTTTACAATGTGGGATAAACAGAACTCAATGTTGATAATATCATTTCTGGAGTAAAAATAAGAGGTTCTTACCAAGCTACAAATATTTGAATATCTTCATCCTGAAGGGCAAATGCAGTCCGCATGATATAAGTGCCTTAGAAAATTTGAGGCCCAACCATAACCCAACAGAAAATGAAAGCAGATCCGATGTGTAAAGCATTCGCAGATCAAAAAACAGATCCGATTTTGTGACTTGCACATTATTTCGATGAGTCCAAGTCTCTTGCCAAATGGTAAAAAGGCATCAGAGCACCTGTAAATTCGTAGCTCCCTTTGTATTTGTCTAAAAACATTTTGAAAAGCAAGCTTACCCAGGCAAAGCATATTTGAAATGGCTCCAAATCCCTAACTAGTTATTGTGAATCAGTGCGGGGCTTTTGTGCCATCGATTTGTACCAGATAAATTCATGTATGCACAGTGGATCATCCTCTTGCATGTCACGTTGCTTCAGCCATACCATATGAACAAACATGCCGGTTTCTTCTGTGATATAACCACATACAAAGGGGGAAGGACAGAAATGCAGCATGAATTAGAGAAAAAGGGGCGGAGATGAAGACATGCCCAAAAGGGAAATGGCATTATGGGCATCTTTTAAACAGAGCCGGGTACCATAAAGAGGCATGGATTCGCCATAGCTGACCCATATCAACGCCGGATCTTCCGAGGAATTTCTCGAACCGCTGCTCATGCATCCTAGCCCTAGATATTAAACCCTAGAAATGAACCCTAAAAATAATGGGAGGATATTCACAACCAGCACAAAAAAAACCCCACCGCAGGATTTGCCCCTTTTCTAAAATCAATGGCTAACAAAAGGTTGCACTCTAGAAATACTCTTTAGTACACCTGGATGAATACGACCACCAAATCATATGAAAACCTTAGAGAAAACAGTATAAAAACATAAAAAAAACCCCCTGTTATAATGCTACATATTTAAAGATCTTGGTTGCAAAACCATTTAAACCTAAGTAATAAGTTCGTTAGAGCACAACTAAATAAAGCATGCCCCAAAAAAGAAAAAAAAAAGATTGCCTCAAGACTATATTCCGTAATAGTCAAAGTTGAAGAAAAAGACAGTCTTGGTGCAAAGCTATGATGAATGTACTCAAAATAGAAGCAAAAATGTCTAATTCTACATTTTAAATCTTTTAACTGTGACTATACGGCAGCCTGCATATATCTTTGCCCAAACTTCGCTATTGCTAGAGACTATTTAACTGTCCTAGAAAATGTATTTGCATCTACAACTCCAAACATCCTCATTTTAACATAATAATACACCATAACAATATTGGGAAACCTAGAATCTAACATTGCCGTCATTATATCTAGAATGAGCACATCAGGAAAAATCCAGCTTCTAATTCATCTATTGCAAGTGGATTTTTGTTACACCACAAATGGAATCAATGATACATCCGTGGATGTATATCTGCCTGCAAACACATGAAAAAACAGAGTACTTTTTTTTCTGAGGAATAAGCTCAGATGCAAATAACTGCATGGAAGAACAAAATAGAATAACCTGGCTTTCTTTTGCCAAAGGGTAGAAGAAACTGGCTATGGCTGAGACTAGAATCTGCAGCCCTGTTTTGGATTTACCATCGTGGATGTGAAACTACCTACAAACATATGAAAAAGCAGAGAAATATCTTAAGAACAACACTCATATGAAAATACCAAGATCAAGCCATGCTTTATTTTATTTATCATTTTTCTGCCAGATTGCCGCAACTGGCTTTATCTGTAGGATTGTTGGGCTGCAAACTCGTTGGGACTTTATGAGAGCCCGTGCACAAACATGGCTATGGCAAGAAATCTGGGAGGACGATCCGCTATTGCTTGCAGTATATGAAATTGGGCTGCCATATCTGATAACACATGCATTTTTCCTGGCCCAAAATCCCCATTGTTCTATCCGGAATGCATCAGGGGCAAATCCACATCAGACTTCAAAACCACAACAGAAACTCCCCTGCATCAGGCCTGGAAGCCCCAGCATAGAAAATTGCAGTGGAAGATGTATGGCCACAGAAATGTACCTAAATTTCTCTTCGACAAACCATAGCAAGAATCCCCACAAGAAGCTGCCAATTAAAGTTTTTGCTTGCCCTAAAAGGCCAACAAATGCAGGTGAAACTGTGGTTGGATCTGGTTCCGGCGGAGGAATGGTAGCTATAGTGAGTCTCCATAACAGTTTTTATTATTTTTTGCCCCTTTCAGGGCTTGCCTGAAAGCTTAGGCAACCTGGATTGCTTAGAGAGGAAGAAGGCTTTAAAACAGAAGGATCCAGGTTCATGTGATTGAGCGTACCTCTCAGTAGACCAAAAAAATTCTGCCATTTCAGGAATCCTAAGGGACGGATGCATCCCTGAATCAGAAGCTGGCCGCAAAAACTTTGCTTCAGATTCAATAGGGCAGCTTGAAGAAACTTGTGAGGCGGATATTTTAAGGCGCCGACTCCAAGGGATGGCTTGCAGGGCAAGGATGTAAAGAGCCACCGGAAAGATTGCTTGAATAGCAAGAAAGAGAAATTTTTGGACTTTTTTTTTTTTGTTATTTTTTTATGTAAACGTGTCATGCCCAGGTTTTTTCCTGGGGCAGAAATATTAGGCTCAAACAGAAATTGTACCTGACTTATATATGTATTGATAATATAAAGTGGTCAAATGCAATGTAAGGGAAAAGTTTGATGCAATGTCATAATAAGTTAAAGAGTTCATCACACAAAGGGTTTTGAGTACGAAACAAGGTTGCTATGATTGTGGACCTAATATATTATAGTATATACCATGTAAAGATAAGGTAGAGCAATTCTGCCCTCCCATCCAACAACATCTCAACATGTGGCACTAATTCATTACAAGAATCTAGCCAGTTTCTTGCTTTAGAAATTTACCTGCATTCCATGCAATTTAAATTCCACGTCAATGATCTACCTTGCATTCCAAGTAATCTACCTCACATTCCAGTGGATTTACCTCGCAAAATTGCTCCTTCCTTATCTCTACGTTGTAAAAATGTCTTTGATCTACCTCACATCTCGGTGGATTTACCTCGCAGAATTGCTCCTTTCTTGTCTCTAGGTTGCAAAAATGTCTGTTTACCAGACATTCTGGCATGTCAGCAATGCCTCTGCGCTAATGCACGTCGGCATTGCTTCCATGTCGACATCCTTGTATACGTAATAATAATAGACATCTATACTTAGGAATCTCTAGGCTTGCATTGTTTTCAAGCTATGTCATTGACAATGGTCTAGCTTAGTGAAATACGTGAAGTTAATATATATTGACTATCCACAAAAGACTTGCACTCACAACCTTGGGAATGTTTTGTCATTTGTGATTGTGATTTAGATGCAACTTTGTTAGATTTCCCGCTTGTTTGCCCCTCATTTATTAAGATTTCAAATGTTCTTTTAGTGAACAAACACTAAGCCTCTGACAGTTCTGCTCTATGTAGGTGATTCGTCTTGTCATTGTTTACCTTGAAGATTGGCTTGTTACCAGTTTCTATAGGATTGGATGCTAGTTCAGATACAAATATAAATCTCGTACATGACACGCAACGCATATTCGATGGGGATAAGAATAAGCATTTAGATCAGAGTTCAGGACAGAATCTAGTCAGAATCGCACTGTGGTTTTGTATGTGAAGGTATCCAGTGACATTGGATGGGACATGCACATAGATATGGGCAACGCACCTAGATATATACAGTGTGGATAACCGACAAGCTTCCAAATCTTCTTGGCAATCAGAGAGAGGTGCAACAAAGTAGCATTGCCATGCATAGAAAGTCCAATGTGAACGCACCCCTAGGTTTAAGTGGGACAAGTGTCACCTAATAAGGTTAGGGATAGACGTGGCAAGCAAGATTTGAAAACGCCAGCAAGGAGCCACGTAGGCATAGGGTTGAAGGTTTTCGTGGCAAAACCAAGTGGGCGCTTACCACTTGCATAGACACGTATCTAATTCTGTGTGACCCCCTCCCTTTCTTTATGCTTTGTTGCTTGTGACGGCCACGGAGAACAGCTGTTGCGGCTGTACATATTTCGGATAGGACGGCATCCCAGCATTCGCCTAACATTGGCATGTTTGGCATCTCTAGCGAGACGGTAAAGGAATTGGAAATGGGTTTTCCTAGAACTCAGGTATCCTCTTCATCCCCCTGTTTACCCAACATTGTTTTTAGCTTATTTCTCCTTTCATCTCAGATAATGCTTTGCGGTTGTAGAACATGTTGTTCCGCAGAGAATCTGAACCAGTAAGCCATGGATTTGCAGGTTGGTAGGACACTGACTGCGTTCATGGGTTGTTTAAAGGTTTGAGGTGAGCCTAACCCAGAACTGTTTAAACCTTGTTAAGTTCAATGATACAATGGGGTGGAAACCCAATGCGTATGCTGGAGCGCACATTTGAATTCTATCTCAAACGTTTGTCACAATCAATTTATAGGGTATGGATATAATTGCATGAACCTAAGCTTAGTTTTGAGTTTCTTAGTAAGTTGTAAGAGAGGGAACGAATGTTTAAGATTTGGCAGCACGCAATGATAGCAAGAGCGGTTCTTATATTGAAGAGAATGAAAATAAAATAAATGTTAGAATCCAGATTTTCATAATGTTTTTGCAGGGTGATGGAAACACGGAGTTTGTTGGATTTGGTTTGTCATTAAGGGCGTGATACTTAGAAGGTAAGCCTAAGCCAACGGTCAAACTTGTGGAACTTTATTATGAACTAAACCACCACAATGCTATTGCCCTTTTTAAACGTTAGAATATGTCTTACCACAGGTTATACAGCCGAAATGCCTCAGAGTAGAACTCAAAACTCTCATAAATCAGGGTTCACATTGCTGACATTATCTATGTAAGTATCTCCAGCACTATTTCTGTTGCATTTTTGGATCCAGTTGTGTCAAATTCAGAATTCTGATGCAGTGTTCCATTTTTAGGTAGAATTGACTTCTAATTGAACTTATGCATACGATTGCATACCACTTAGATTGTTTATCTGGGAAATGGGTCATTAGTTCCTTTTAAACGGGGGATTTCGATCCCATTAATGAAAGGTATAGGATGAAAGGAAACCGATTTCCTTATTTTGAAGTATAATGCGCCTATTTTGGCAATAGATATTACTTATGGTCATGGAGTCATAAAGGTTAACCATATGTAACAAGTTAGTGGAGGTTTTATATAGTCTGTACCATATGAGATTTTGAAATATGCTAAACCTGTTGACGTAATTGCTCTTTTTGGACATTGCAGATCACTGGGTGTTCATCCTGGTCAGTTGACTGGATCAATTTTTTTGGAGGCGCTAGATAGTGCTCTGACAGCATTATATGGTGTGATTGGAGGAGCCCTGCCATATGACTTGACAGAATTTCAGAAAGAGAGTGCAACAGGGGTTATACGATGCAGGAAGAGGTATTGAGTCTGCAGTAGTATTAATTATCTTTTCTTTAAAAGGTTTATAAATACGATTCTTGTTTTACAACTTTGTAAGTGCAATTACAAATGTATATATTCAATATCAATCTATGCAAGGGTGCCATTTTCTTGGTTCAAACTTAGACTATGGCATATTGGGATCACATTTTAGACCAGCCGGTTGTCTTCTTGCAAATTGAAACACTGGAGCCCCAATATGTCACTGGCTGGCTGGAATGTGAGCCTCAGCCATGGTGTAATACAGTTCAGGTGGGCAGCCAACACTGGAGCCAAGGATAGATTATGATATGTTGTAATGCCATTTCTGTTTCCAGACCTCTTGTGCTTGACAGTTTCCATTTGTTTATTTTTCAGCGATGTGCAAAAGGTCTGGGCGGCAGCTGCTTTCATGACTCATTTCAGAGGGTTTTTGTGTCGGCTTGACGTAATAGAAACAAAGGGTTTAGTCCAGCAATCAGTTCATCAGGATGATTTGTCAGTACAGTGCAGATAGTCTAAGATATTGTTGCAGATGATATATGTTGTTAGCAACTTGTTAGGTCTTCTTTAAGTCATGGAGCAAGCTGTTATTCTTTTCTACAATCCTGATGCACTTAGTAATTTTCTCTGACATTTAACTTTCACATGAGCATGGCCAAGGAAGAGAATGGCAGCATGGTATGGAAACTTGGTGAGCGGGCAACTAGCGATGTTATTGTCAGGCTACGGACGAGTGATGGGAGAGATGATTGGTTTTATTCTCATTCTGCAGTGCTCTGTGAGAAGAGCAACTATTTTGCTGCTCGGCTTTCAGACGATTGGCCCACATGCCATCTGCTCGATTCAAGAAATTGCATTGATTTGGTCTGTCTTGAAAGTGAAGTGGATTACTATGTGTCACTGTTAAGGATTTTGTATATTGATGATGGATTAGTCATGAATTCATGGCACAATGTAAAGTGTGCTCTAGGCATTTTAAAAGTGGCTGCAAAACTTGGTTGTGATGCTATTGTGGAGAAATGTGTGAAGTACTTGGAGGCGGTTCCGTGGGAAGAGAATGAAGAGGAAGAAATTTTAAAGATTTTACCTACTCTTGGACCGATTGTGGTTCCTGTGCTGGCTAGACTTCAGCCCGTTGATGCAGACTCTGTCCGAAATGTTTTTCTTTCAGCATTGAGGGTCGCAACAACTGCAGGAAAAAAGGCAAAATCTTTCTTGCTAGAGTCTTTTCCGAGCGATTTAAAAGTTTCCGCACAAGAGCAGGTTGAATATATGCTTGTTGAGGATGATGATGCTCCCCTTCTTATTGCAGATGACAATATCAAGAAAGAATTTAGAAAATACTTCCTTGAACTCTTTGAGTGTTTTAAGCTTGAACTAGAAGATGTGATCTGTAGTCAAGATGGCAATGCTGAAAATGAAGGTTGGGAGGAAGATGTTTTTGAGGTAGTCTCAGACCTTGCTTGGGCATCTCGAATACTGTCAAAGGTCAATCTCTTGGATGTGTTTGTGCAGCGCTGGGCTGATTCATCGAATGAGATTATTTCAATTTTGAAAGATGCAAGGATGCAGTCAATTTTATGGAATACAAAATTCAAAGTGGTTGAACTTACAGCAAAAGTTTTGGATGCTGTTGGTTATGGTAGTGTGCTGCTCCCAGCAGATAAAAGAGCACAACTTGTGAAGGTATGGCTCCCGTACATAAGGGAAATCAAGCCAGTATTTGAGGCCAACTTTTCAGAAGGAAGGATGTCTTTGCAGCTAGACAGTGAAATGTGCCAAAGTATCGAATCGGCATTTGTTTCTCTTATTTTATCCCTGCCATCTGTTGAACAGGCTGCTATACTGGCGGAATGGCTGAATAATGAGCAAACGAGATATCCAGATCTTAGTGAAGCATTTGAGGTCTGGTGTTTCCGTAGCAAGGCTGCAAAGCGAAGGCTTACTAGTCTTGGAATGGATGGGCTAACAAATTTACAAATATTTGGCAATGCGGCGGGAAGTAAAAGTCTTGTTATATGATGCACATTTCCTTGGTATGGTGTGATGTTTTGGAAACTAAGTTGCCAAAACATTTCGAGGAGTACCACGTACTGAATCTATTTCCAAGCTTGCTGTGGTGGAATACAGATTTCCTGCAATATTTATTATTATTATTTAGTGGAATTATTGAGGGATTACAGCCTCAAATTATTAAAAGTATATGTAGAGCAAGGGAGCTCGTAAAGAAGACAGTTTTTTTTGCTATAAAACTTGCAATTATCTTGTGAAAATTTGCCAGTTTTCAACCATACACCTCTACTTCATTGCAATTGGTGAAGGCGTACAAACACCATTATATTCTATTTTTCTGTTTTCGTTTGAATGCTGGAAGAGGTTTAATTCTTTTTCAAGACAAAGTAATAAATAAGTCAAGCTAGTAAAGCCTTCGGGAGACGCACCTGTTACGCTCATGGAAACTATTTCCATTTATACAAGTGACTTTTGCGTGCTATACTCTCTAACTCTTTTTTTTTTTTTTTTTTTTGTTTGTACGGGAACATTGGGTTCAAATCCCAAATATTGAGTTGGCTTTTAGATCCATCCTCTCCTCACAAATGTAATTTTCACGGATTGAGTTCATACTGCACGTTGTATTGCATGTTTAATTTTTATTTTTGAATTTATAGATTTGCTAACGTAGCTTGCATTTGATAATTGTGGGTTGCCCTTGTAACTATGTTGTCGGTAGGAACTCAATATATATGAGAGTTGATTAGGTTAGTAGTTTGATGTGCTGGGGAGGGTGCAGGGAAGATGGTGTGTGTAGGGTGGCATTGTGAACTTGCTGGAAGTCTGGAGGTGACGGCGACATCTTGTGTGTGTGCATGCGTGCATGTGCACGCGTGCATGCGCGCAGTTGGATGGCAGTTCATTTGTGTATTTGTGTGAAAGTTCATTTGTGTATTTGTGTGAAGGTTAATTGATGTGTGTGTAGGTGTGTGCATTAGCTTTGCGTTATTGTTTATTTAGCGTACGTATACTTTAAGGTATGTGCTTGCGAAGTATATTGCAAAGGGTATCGACTTGCTAGGCATGTTAGTACAACATGTTGATGGGCGGAGTGGGCTTGAGGGCATTTATGTTATTGAAACATATGCACTTGGATGAGAGTATGTGATAGGTGAGAGATATTGAATAGAAGAGGTTGATATGTTCTCATTAATTATGCGTGTTTGAGCTTATGACTATCAAATTTGAATGATGGATGTTGACTATGAAGGCATGTTGATATGATTGAGGGAGTTTAAACTGTTGTAACAACACGGAATTGCTATGCAGCTTCAGGTAAAGTGATATGATACATTTATCCTTGAGGTGAGCCCAGTTGGACCCACTTTGTAGTTCTTGATGGATGTGTGAAATGGGCCACTGCATAGAACATGCAGTTTTACGCCTAATATTATCACCTGAATATGTTACTGTCATAAAGGAAGCAAAGATTAGGTTGCACTCGAAGAAACAATGCAATGCTAGAGAAAGAATCCGAACTTAATCATCCTTCACGTTCGTATAGACGCGAATTAAGTTTGTTGGAGGAAGTCAACTAGATATATAGCTTTAAACTAAACCCTACGAAATCGATTTGGTACTTGTAGTACGAAAGCGGTTGGACATCTTGCAAGGAACATCATGCAAGGCTAGTGTGGTCTGGAACATGGGTGTTTCATAAGGTCAAAGCTAAATAGCATGCGAATTTGTTGCAATCATCATGATGAGACATCTTACTTGCTTTGAGAGAGGGCAGGATCGTCTGCTCATTGTCATATTGTGGACAAGGGACATGATTTTGTAAACTTCAGTGGAATGCATGTTGGGATTGGGGAGCTGTTGCATTCAAAAGATAGGGGTTGTTTTTTGCAATGTTATTAGACATGGCTTGTGGGCCTTGCAGAGCTTCTCATTTACCATAGTTGTGGAGGAGAGCGTTTATAAGTGTGGGTGGTTTTTAAGTCGTTTTGACTGTGATGATGGTGAATACGGTTGCATCCTATGAGGTGTGTTGTGTTGGTGAACCTTTGCAACGGGTTTGCATAGGGATTGGGGTTTGTTGAGTGATTAATGGGTGAGTTGTTGTGACAGTCATTTGGAATTCGTTGGAGTCAATTACGAATGTGTTAGGCATCGACACATAGATCGACTTGCTTCTGAAGCTAGGGCATTGATGTGCTGAACAGGTTATAGGGTTAAGACTATGTGGCTGTGTACGGTTCTTATTGGAAGGTAGCAAGTTTACTAGGATGGGTGGCATCCTCTTTTCTATGTATGTGTTAGAGAAGTACTAGAGGGAAGGGCAGGGCATGTAGAAGTGTAATGGGATGTCTGATATGTTTTTGTATGTATGAGCTTCTTTTGCTTGAATTTGGGTGTCGTGGTCAGTTTTGATGCTCATTTCCTGTGTTTTTTTTTTTTTTGTGTGGAAATCATAGGCTTCATGCACAAGTGATGGAGATATGGCGAGAAATGGATGAATCAGCTCGGATGAGCGATGTCCTCTTAACTGATGCTTTGTGTGAACTGAAGGAGCATTTTGAGATTGTTTTGTGATCTATTTGTTTTCTTATTTGAATGGGCTTGTTGTTGTTATAGAGGTGAGCAGATGGACATGATTTACATTGGAGTGCGTGTTTGTTTTGAGATGGGTATTTTATATTCAAGCATGCTTTGGAATGATCATACAAGGATATTCTATTGCTATAGGTGGCTGCACAGAGCTACTAGCATGAGAAGCTTGGGATTAGTAATTGGCAATCAATTGTTATTGATTGGGTGAGTGGTTTGGTTTTATATTGGTTTTATCCAAACACACCATCAACCACATCAATTGACCATTGAACGCATGCTTTTACTCCATGAAATCCTTTTTGTGTCTTGATTCTGGACATTACCTTGCTGTTGCATGCCTTGCATTGAAGTTTAATCGAGGGAATAAGAAATGGCCTAGGGGTGAGCCACAATGTGTGCGTCATTGTGGAGTGAGCCATTTGGAAGCATAAACTAGCAAGCATGCTACAAGGACTAGTATGAATCGAAGCAAAGGGGTGGAATGCCACTTGAATGAATTGATGTGATTGATTTTTAAGGTTTAAACTACTGTTGTTGTTTTAGATGTGTATGTTTAAGAACTTGATTATGGATTTCATGAGTTTGTAGTGGAGTTATGCCTTGTTCTATGCTTGTGAGAAAAGGAATTGGTTTCTATCATCTTAGATTTGGTTATTGCATTTGAATGTACGAAATTACTGTCCCATGAAAGGAGTGAAATTGCGATCAATTGTTATTGAATGGATGAGCGGTTTGGTTTTATCTTGAAAATGATTGTTGAGGTGATATTGATGTATGAGACTTTTACCGAATACACCACCAAACGTATCAATCAGCCATTGGATTCGTGCTTTTAATCCAAGGAATATTTTTTGTATCTCAATTCTGGGCGCCGCCCTGCTGTTGCATACCTTGCATTGAAGTTTAATGGAGGAAATAAGAAACAGACTAAAGGAGAGGCACAATGTATGTGTCTTTGTGGAGTGGACTATTTGAAAGCATAGATAATATAAGATAAGATAAGATAAAGAGATTCTTAAAGGGAACCCAATCGCATTATGGGGCCAGTACATGCAGAGGGTAGAAGCCCGACTAAAACTTGAGGACTAGGCCCCATCATCAAACAAAATAACAAAATAAATTAAAGAAGAAATAACGCTAATGATGTTGGAGGCACTAAAGATAATCCAACCAGGGATTGCGAGGCCATTGGTCGCAAATGAGAGCTGAGCCTCCCCTGTACACTGCCCACTTTTTTCTGAAGTCTTTCCTCTCGCACCTTCCAGATGCTGTGGCCCCTCCTGCTGTTGTGCATCCATATCTTCTGTTTGTACATCCATTTCGACTGGTTCGCATGATCGTCAGTCTACATTGCGATCTGAACATGAACTCTTCAGTCTGAACATTTGCATCAACGAGTGTTGGCGCACTAGAAACTGAAGATGGCTACGATCCTGACTTTTTCAAAATGGTGGAGAAAAGGAGATGCAGAAAATCATATAGGAGCACCTGCTCTATGCAGAATTCCTTACCTTTGAAGTATCCTTCGTGTGATCATGTCTCAATTCGACAACAACTCGAAGCAAGGGGGTACATGCAGTTCGATGCTAAGCAGCTAGTCCAACATCGTCTGGGACCTCGCTTGTTTCTTCGCCATCTCTCTTACGGGTCATGACGTGAGATACATGGAAGAAAGCAAGGAAGCAAGGAGGCTAACTTAGGGAAATTAACCGAGCTGGGGAAACCAGATCTGATGGAAAATTGAAGTGGCAAGAAACAGATCTGGGGGTGAAACTGGAGCTGGGAAAAAACCAAGTTAGTCTGGGGAACTATAGGCCGTAGACACTTGGAATTTAAAACGAGGCAAGGGAGAAGTATTGCACATAAGACGTTGGATGCCCAGAATTCAAGACAGGAAACTCAAAAATGACGTACGCACAACATTATGGGGGTGTAGGGGCAAAACCTTAATGAGAGAATAGGTAGGGAAGAAGTGTTGCATGTAGGACATTTTGGATGCTCAGAATCCAAAATGGGGACTCAAAAATGATGTACACATATACACGATAGTTTGGGGTCTATGAGCAAAACCCTAGTGAGAGAATGTGGACCAGCTCCTAAGCCTAGAGAGATAATGTCCCCTAGTTCTATAGAGAAGGTGGGCATGCACTAGTGAGACAGTGGGCAGGCGCTAGTGAGAGACTAGAAAGCATGGTACAAGGAATAGTGTGCATCGGAGCGAACGAGAGGAATGCCACTTGAATGAACAGATGTGGTTGGTTTTTAAGCTTTAAACTACTGTTGTTGTTTAGATGTATCTGTTTGAAAAATTTGACTATGTATTTAATGAGCTTGTAATGGAGATATGCCTTGTCCTATGGTTGATAGGGAAGAAATTGATTTGTATCATCTTAGGTTTTCTTATTGCATTCGAAAGGCTAGAATGTATGCTTCTTGTCACGTAAAAGGAGTGAAATTGTTTTGTGCCAAGAAAATTGGGGAGGGAGGGTTCAAATTCGAGCACGGGTGATGCCTCATGTTGAGGGTTATGTGCTAAGTTGTGTTATTCTGTTAGCATTAAGCTTGCCCAATGTTTGTTAATAAAGAAGTTTGTATTTTTCTAAGCATTGGGATTTGGTTTTATTGAGTGTTTTCAATTATCTACTTACTTAAAAAGTTTTTGCCCTTTCTCTCTCACGCCGGTTTCCCCTTTCCGGCCGCCGGATGTTACGCTTTTTCCGGCAAAAAACGCGTTTTTAGAATCTAAAAAGCATTTCCGGCGTAATTTTTGCCTTCCGGAACTTTCCCTCTCTGTCTTTGTTTTCCGGAATTTCCTTAGGCGTTTCGTATGTCCGGGCTAATCGGAAGGGCTCTTCTCGACAGCGGGCGTTAGGGAAGCAACGCTTCATCCGGCAACAACTCAAGTTCGGACACACACCTCATGCGGAGGCGAGCAAATCTTCTTCTTCCATTGCAGTAACTTAGTGTTTGTGTTTTGTTTGTTGTTTGTGTTTTTGGGTTTTGGTTTTGTCGTTAAAATTTGTTTGTTTTGATTTATTCCTTTATTGCCGGTTATCTTCCGGCTGAGCTAAAACATCTTTGAATCCGTTCTATAGCTGCAGTGGTTAGGGGATAAACTTCTTTACACCAGCGTATTTGCAGATGCAAGGGTTAAGAATATGCAACTCGGGTGCTACAAATGCGGATTTTAGATAGTTTCAGGAAGAAATCTGATCGGGCCGTCTTTGGCAAATGCTAAGTAAAATTAGAACTCTCATTAAGTATTAAGCTAATGTAATGGCGGATCACGGAACTTCGGTTATGTATTTGTTATATCATACGGGACCACAGCCTTGGCATTAAGCATGAATATATCTGACAAACAAATGGGCGGACCATTGTGGTGTTAGAGATCACCCATCAGGTAAGAACTTTTTTTCGTATGTAAACTTCATTGAAAGGGCGTTTAGGGTGCGTTTAGGGCGTTTAGGGTGTGACAAACACAACCTTCATCAAGGATGCGTTTAGGGTTTTAGATAGCAAGCGGCAAAGCAAGGTAGAGGCAAAGACACCGTGAGTCGCCGAAGATGGTATGATGCACGCACCAAAAATCAATGCGGTTTTCGATTTTTTGCGATGTTTGAAATAGTTCATTTGCTTAACTCTTGCATTTTGCAACTCTTGCATTTTTGCAGTCGGGTTTCTTATTTGAAGCAAGAGGAATCATTTGGAGCATAGCCACAAAAACACTGCACCCTAAATCGCATTTTTACGGAGGTTTGTTTTACTTCTTCTATGTAAGCATATCCCATTGTTGAATGCCTTACTTAGCCTTTGTTTACGCACATGCTAAATGTGTCTCGTATCAAATCCTTGGCAATATTTCAGCCCTCTGACATTCTAAGCTTATCCTTGGTAGGATGGATGCATCTACGACCAAGCATTGTGAGTAAGTATTGTATGAATCAGATTTTGTGTGTTTTGAGCGGGGCTAAAGATGTCTTCATCTCCTAGCTGCATTCTTGGCATTCAATATTTCTACCAGAATTTTCGTGGCATCGGCATCCAAGATATCCGACTGTTCCTTTTCCCAAAGCATATTTTAATGGTGCATTTATCGTGTATTTTCATGGATTAATCTGCATTTCTCTGCATTTATTTTTAATCGTAGGAGCAAATCGATTGTGAAGCAAGTCTTTGAACCTGCGGATACATGGCCACAACTTTTTCTTTCAGATTTTTCCTCTCTGTTTTCACAAAAACTTGCACAAAAACTTGCGATTAAATCTTAGAAATCTTCTCTTCTCGGTGGCATTGGCTTTACATACGACATTGTCCTTAGGATTATGCATGGTTTATATTGCTAACATTTATGTATGGTTTATGAGATAGAATGCCAGACTGCATTCATCTTCGGACACATCTCGGCGCCTTGGAATATTAAAAAGAAGAAGAAGAAAATCTGTACAAGCACCTTTCGGTGAAACCCTTGCGTTTTGTTTTTCCTGAAAACATTTATTCCAGACTTGGCATAGGTATCATGGAGCTATGGCGCTGAGAACCGCTGTTTGTTCAGAGCTCAGAGCAGAAAATGGTATGTACGGTTTGGCCGTTTTAATCTCTCTCAGAATTTTTGCTATCTATATATTTTGAGGCAAGTTCGTTTACTTTCTTGAATGCCCAACCGGATAAAGATTCAAGATGGATATTGATAGTGTTCCTAAGATGGGCCAGGAGTTGGGTAAGACCAAGTAACACATGCCTTTTTTTCTTCTTCTCCTTTCCTTCTTTTTTTGCATGAGCATTCCATCAGATTCAATAGGAAATTCAAACCCGTTTTGTTCTGTGCATTGCATGTGAATTTGGTAGTCAGTTTTTGCAAAGCTTATCTTAACAGCAATGATTTCTAGACTTATATGCATTTCGTTTTGGATGAAAAAAATTTTGTTTGAGCATTTGAGGATATGTTGAAGATATACAATTGAAAAAATACATACAATTTGCTAGACCGGGCTCTACGTTTGCTTCCTTATTTCTTATTTCTTCTTTATGCATTTTAGCAGGTGCCCAAATGGAGTACTCAATGTTTATGGGCATATAAGCTTTTGGCACTTGAGCCTATGTTCCTCCAAGGGCGATTTGTTCATATTCATTACTTGAGATATTATAATAGCTGTGCTTGGAGTCTGCTTATTTAATAATGCAAATGTAAGTCGAAGAGCATCATTACTAGCAGGAAGAGTACAGAACTTGCATGCAGGTACTTTGTTATTTCGTTCATCATTATGAACAGGACATGTGAGGCCCTTGCATGCTGGCACTTCTTCATCTTTATTCGTCTTTGTCAGGTTTTATTTAGTCCAACAGTATTCATGTCTCCATGCTTTCTCATGTGGTTCAGACCTGTAGCAGCTTAAGCACAACTTTTGGACGAAATCTTTGTGTCAAAATTTCCATGTCTACAAGGGTTTGATGTCAGATGGCAATGTTGAAAATCTTAGTTGTCTATTTGAATCTGAAGGTCATGATATTCACCTTGGCCTTTTATATAGAGAAAACACAAATTTTGAGATTTGGCTGAATGTGAACTGAAAAAATATTGAAGGAAGGCAACAAAAGTATAGTAACATTAATTGTGTAAAGATTGACTACCATAAACGCTATATAGGCTAAGGATATTATAGTGCACTCATACTACCTCTTTGGAGACATTGAATGACGGAAGTTACACGCAGAGATAGAATAGAATAGAGGTGTCTTATGCATTGTGCAATAGTATCCACCTTATTATGCAATGTGTTGTTATAGATGCATAGATTATAATTACATAGATTGTTAGTGAAGACAAATGTTTGGTATAAAGTTTTCATGATTTTGTAATCTTTGGTGTACAATGTCGAACTCCTGTTCAAGTTTGATTTTGTAATCTTTGGTGTTTAACAATGTCGAACTCCTGTTCAAGTTTGAGCTTTTGTTATGTCCTATTTTTGCCATGACAATCAACAAGTTCCTTGGTTATATTTATCAAATCCGATATGCATTCACGAACAACTATTATTGGAACCATGTACATAGAGACATTAGATGGAAAGACACAACCTATATATCACACTTACTAAGCGGAACATGCACTAGGCACAACACAAACATTTACGAAGGCGGTGTTAATGTAATCTTTATGGAAGAATAAAATTATCTTTCATTTTGGAACCTGTGTATGGCGAGGTTACATACATGGAAAGACATCACCAAAATACATATGGAAAGACATCACCAAAATTACCTTTGACATGAATTGTATGAGCCTTTACGGTCGATCTTTATTTATGTTAGTAGTTTAAACATCATACCACAGTGGCATCCCTGAGAATATATGCCGGGCAATGCCGGGCTCATGTGCATGGGGTTGCAAGCGGTGGAAATTGAGGAGCTCTTTGCAAAGCTCAAAGAAATAATTTGCACTGATGAGGTTGTCAAGTTGGAGCACTTCATCCAACTAATTGATGACTTCCTATTTGCTCAAGTCTATCCAAGGGAACGTTGTTTACGTGGATGTGCTTTGAGAGAGGTAGTAGCAAAAGAACTCACATGTGTTGGAATATGTAATGGAACCCATTACAATATTAGGCAATATTAGGCCCTTGGTGATGTGTGCTATGTGGAGATGCAGATTTAGAGTTCCATCATGAACTAAAACATGTCAATGAGCCAGGACAAAATTTTGTGTTTGGATTTGTGTACCTATTTTTTGTTGGTGTACTTAACTACTTCTAAGGGTGATATTTTGAGCAGAAGTTTTGGATTCGTCTTTCCAAATTTTCATTCTTAGAGGTAGATTTAACATATTCGTTATAGAGCATTGTTTTCTCTGTTGATACATTGATAATCAAAGTTAATACATTGATAATACTGTTATTAGATAATTTCAATAACAAAAATATTACAAAAGCAAATATTGTTTATTCTTGCCTATATCAACATGCATATAGACGTTAAAGGCCGAGTAAAAACACATGCGCCCAAAACATTAGCCCGGCAACGCCGGGCACCCGTTTACTAGTTTCTATTAAAATGATGTTGGAATAGTGCAATGATATGGTTATCTCACAATTATTTGTTAATAGTGGCATATGGGAATGCTCGCACCTTTTTCTGAGTTTGTTTGCTTGAGGCAAGTTATAGTTCTTTTAAGGAGCAGAGGTGAAGTGGTTGCTTAGACAGTGTCGATGGCGGGTCTGCGGCGCGAGTTCTAGTGGAGCTGAAGCTTGGTGAGCTTATGGTAAGCAACTAAAGTTGGGGGGTTTGTTTAAAGAGGTATTTTTTGTTTTAATGTGTGGAATGCTTGGCATATTAGGAGCTCGACAGTATTGTTGTGCATGATGAGAAGCAGGTTTTAGCTGTTGGTCTCAAGTTTGGTGCAACATAGCATCTATGTTGCATCTGTTAGGAGCAAGAATTTCTTTGGGAAACGATGGGATGCTTTCCTTGTGCAAAATGTCTTTAAGAATGGGGATGTGCTATTATGTACGGTTTTTCTATGTGGGAAACGCTTATCTGTGGCCAAATGTGATGGCAGATATCGCACATGGTTTTTGGAGGCTACCGAAGTTGAGGAGCCTAATGGCATTGATGAGGGACAGGTTTCTAAGAAAGCTTTGGAGGAATCAAGCAGGGATGAAGATCAGGATGAGCGAAAGTTTTACTTGCAGCTTTCTGAAGCGTAATTTTAATCTGGGGTTGGTAAGCTTTGGCTTGGTTTTTTTTTTCTTTTTTTTTTGTTAGGCAGTTGTTGCGATTGATTATTGTTTGTACTATGGCATGCAGCGGCTGGAATAGAGTGATCGATGGTGAATGCCAAAGAGAGGTGAGACCCTGACTATTAATGGTCCTTGGGGGAGGGGGGAAAGGGGGGAGGGGTGTCTTTCTAGCTGAAACCAAAGAGGAGCCATGAGTGTTTTAGTGGTAAGAGGGTGGAGACGAAAGTGCCTTTGATCTTGAGCTTGGGGATGTACTGGAGTTGATCCAACATTTAAGTGTATGATTGGGGTAGTTTGGGTAGTGGTATGTTTTGATTATGCTGTGACATGGTGTGCTTAGATAGTTTTGTATGTAGTTTATGTCCAGCATACGTTTGTCATATGTTACCTCTAAGTTCATGTGAAAATATGATGTATTGGTTGTTTGGTTTCTTCAACGTTGTTTACTGTAGTTTGTTTTATAGCAACTGCAAGTTAATCTCTTGTGTGATGTTGGTATGTTATGACATAGAGTTGTTTAGCCAGACTTTAGTTTTTGTCGTAGGTTGTGATTAGTCACATTTGGTGTTAGCTTCACTACAAATTGATATAAAGGGATTTATTTTCTCTGATTCTTGCACAAGTTGTAACAGTTTTATTATTATTAGTGCCCTTGTGGTTATCACAGCAACCAATCTTTCTAAACTCTCTTGCCCAAAGTTTTTTCTGTTCTCGCTAATCCTTTTTATATGACGAAGAATGTTTTTTAATCATCTTTTAGCATATGCATGTTGTTGTCTCATACTGCTTTCAAAATTGGAAATGACCTTGCTATTTTAAAGATGACAAACTCTGCACTTAATTTGCAATTCTTTCTTCTGTTTTCTGTTGCATCATCCAACAAAATAGCACATTCGGCTTCGGCATCAAGAGGCTGCAGTTGCATGCAGATGGAGAACAACAACATAGAGTTTTATGTGTAGGGCATGAAACAACCACCAATTTGCAATTTGGTTTGCTAGGGATGGTAGATGATCTCATAACAGCGGGACAATCAATGGATTCAAAAACCCTAGGCAAAATGAGGGGGATGTATACTATTGCTTCTTTAGATGCATTCACCTTTTATGTTCCCTTCTCTAAGTTTGAATAAAAATACATTCAAAGAACTTTCTAATGGCCTAATAATTTATACTTAATATGTCCAATGCTGCATGCATTAGCTGGAGCACATCCATCCCACATTACCATCTGGGCTAGAAGAAAAAAAAGCATAAAAAGCATCTACAGTGGTTGTCTCCAATCCAACGCATTTAGGATTTGGCAACATAACCTGCATGGTCCATTAAATGTGAGATTGAAGATTGCTTACAACTCTTCTATTAGAGTAAGGGAGGGTACACATTTACCTTTTCAACAACTATTTCTGCCCTGCCACATTCAACAACTATTTTTGCGCTAATACTTACTGTCACAACTCGCATTAGAACGTCTTCCGACTTGCAATTTTGAGCCCTGCAATTTTGAGCCCGAAGACATGAGCAGATATAAGCAGCTACTAAGATCCATAAGATGCAATTATTTAAGTACTTCAATCTACTAATTCAAGGGGCCATAAAAATCAAAACAAAAGAAAACACAAAGGGTTGAAATAAAGAAAGGAAGTAAACTATGATCTTTTAGTCAATGTCTAACTTCTTATGCATGTTCGCAAAGCATTCGGACTATCTTCTGCAGATCTTCCAGCAATGTCTAGGTATACTTGAACGTGGTGGTGCTGCCTTTACTGCAGGTAGCTGAGAAGGAATATCCTGGATCGATGGATGTGAATGACACTTTTTGCTCTTTTAAGAATTTTAGCATTTGTTTTGGGCAGCGTAGCTATGGCGCTGCAACAGCAGCTCCGGTTGCCCTTCTATGCCACGCCCATTCCTTTCCTTGGCACTTCAGCCACTTTTCCAGACCACCCATCTCCCTTATTAGCTCGAATGGCTTTGGAATCTTCCGATGCTTGCTCCCAAGTAATTTCAGACGTTAACCACGACGGTATTCCTAAGATTGAACCCAAGCTGTTCCAATCCAAAGTTAAGGACACGGGCTCATATCCTGGAGGTTTGGGACTTCACACAGGTCGCGATCCCTCTGTAAAGAAGCCTGCATGGCTGAGACAACGTGCACCTCAAGGTGCCCGTTATCAAGACCTCAAGGATTCATTGACGGGATTGAAGCTACATACAGTATGCGAGGAAGCTCAGTGCCCCAATATTGGAGAGGTTAGAAGTTCTTTGGTACATGCATGCCTGCATACATATTAACAAGGCAATGTGCCACTATATGGCCTGTTCAATAGCATGTAATTAAGTTATAAATGTAGATATTTTTAAAGGTTAAATGGTTCTTGCTTAAGTAGTCCTATGGATCCAAAACCCTTTTGAAACAGGGAATTGATTCTCTTTGCCAATTGAAACTTCTTGATCCAATCAGTCCATAAAATTCATTATTAGATTCCAGTTTCCATAAGCCATAGGTGACACATTCAACTGAAATAATAAGGTGGCTGCCTTTGTAGAGACACATTGCCTAGTCAGCAAGTAAAAGTAGATTCTTTAATCTCTCTAATGTATAGTATCAGGAAGATTCCGTACTGTGACATTATGTCACCTTCAGGATTTCTTGTGCATTCCGCCTGCCTCACCTTCAGGAATCAGCCAGCAAGAGGAGCATGGAAAGTACCTCCTCCTGAAATTGAGCATCATTTTTTTGGTTGTTGGATTATAACGGTTCTGAGTTTTTGTCTTAGGAGAAGGCAAATTCATCTGTCTGAATCGAGTAGAAAGGTTCTCTTTAGGTGTGTGGTTGTAGTGGACACCTTACCATGTGCGAATGGTTTGTTCCTAAATTACCTTAAGGCTGCCTTTGCTGAAATTGAACTCCTGTGCCTTTCTTTCTGAGGTTGAACTCCTGTGCCTTTCTTTCCTGGGGGAGTTCCTATTGGATGCTAGCTAGACACCGGGGAGTCTATAGCTTGACATTCCACATTCCTTGAAGTTGAGAAAAATATTTCTGTCTGGAGAGTAATATGGGAAGTAGGCTTGCAAGTTCGCTGTTCAAGTTGTGAATAAACAAACAGTGAAAACCGCCGCTGTTGTTACAATGTCCACTTTCTGCTGTTTGTGAGTTTAGCCTGCTTCATTGCTGATTCCAGCATGGCATATGTAGTGATATGAAGAATTCACTATCAATTCACTCTGCTTGTTATTACAGCTTGGTATTGGCAGGGCTTGTGCAAGCATGAAATCTTAGACACCATTTTTGATTATGGTCAATAACTTAGTCATAAAACGGGATAGCTTTTAGGATCTTTATCTGTAATACATGAGTTAATGTACAAATCATAACGCATTGTTGGAAGCTCATAGATGTCTAAACCAAGGTTTTTCTATTACCTACATGATAATTCAAGTCTGCTTGATTTAAAATTAATATGCAATTTTGAGTTATGTACCATCAACATACAGGAAGCCCTAAATGAAAGTGTTAATGGATTTAATGAGCTACAAAATGTTAGTGTTAACTTTACTCTGCCAGTGCTGGAATGGAGGGATAGCTTTTAGGATCTTTATCTGTAAGGCATGAGTTAATGTACAAATCACAACACATTGTTTGGAAGCTCATAGATGTGTAACCAAGGGTTTATTATCTACATGATAATTCAAGACTGCTTGATTTAAAATTAATATGCAGTTCTGAGTTTAACGCACCATCAACATACAGGAGGCCCTAAATCAAAGTGTTAATGGATTAAAAAAACTTAGTGTTAACTATTTCTTTACAATGCCAGTGCTGGAATGGAGGTGGCGGAGCTGGAGGAGAAGGTGATGGAATAGGGACAGCGACAATTATGCTCCTAGGGGACACATGTACAAGAGGATGCAGATTTTGTGCTGTCGCCACTAGCAGGAATCCTGCACCTCCTGATCCAATGGAGCCTGAGAATACTGCTAAAGCTATTGCTAGTTGGGGGTAATAATCTCAATTCTGAACTTTTTAACTCTTTTGTAGTTTGTCTAGAAATATACTATGGTGTATTGCAGAGTTGGATATGTTGTCCTTACAAGTGTAGACAGAGATGACCTACTTGATGGAGGCAGTGGCCATTTTGCTAAAACAGTGCAAACACTGAAGGTCAGAACGTGCATGAGCTCTTGTTCTTTTTGTATCCTGGGCTGTATATAACTGACTACTAGGTTGCAGGAGTTGAAACCACATATTCTAGTTGAATGCCTGGTATCTGACTTCAGAGGAGATTTGGAGGCTGTTGAAACTGTTTCCATGTCAGGGCTTGATGTTTTTGCTCATAATATTGAGACAGTCAAACGACTGCAACGAATTGTGAGGGATTCTCGTGCAGGGTAGGTTGAACAATTGTTTCATTTTCTGATTCAGCGGAACTGAGTATTTGATTTGCCAGCTTCAATTAACGATATTGAGAACATTGCAGGTATGACCAAAGTTTAAGAGTTCTCAGACATGCAAAAGATGCAAAAGAGGGAATGATAACAAAATCTTCTATAATGCTAGGACTTGGAGAATCGGACAATGAAATCAAACAGACAATGCAAGATCTTCGAGCCGTGGGTGTAGACATTCTTACCCTTGGGCAGTATTTGCAGGTCAGTTGTGGTTTCTTATAATCCTTAAACATCTTTCGGCTTTTACATCAATAATAATTAAAGTAATGATTGTGGCAATGTTAACTATAATGGAACTTGCATTATTGTGGCAGCCAACGCCATTGCACTTGACTGTTAAGGAGTATGTCAGTCCAGAGAAGTTCAACTTCTGGAGAGAATATGGACAGTCTATAGGCTTCCGATATGTTGCGAGTGGCCCATTGGTACGAGAGTCACTGGTCGTTTGTGCTTTATGTTAATGGGCATTCTTATGTTCTCTTCTTAAACTAATTTTTAAGGATGTTTCCTCGACTGCAGGTGCGCTCATCTTATAGGGCTGGGGAGTTTTTTGTGGAAAGTATGATTAGGAACGAGAGGAAAAGCTGATTCTATGAGATACCATTTTGCATGGTTGCAATGAGGCAAGTCAGATGTTAGTAATTTGCTGTCTGCCTTGTGATAAGGTTAATGATGCATGATTTTTGAGCAACAGAGTATAATTCACTACTATCATACATATTTTTATGACTTTACAGAAAGCTGTATAGGAGTCGCTACTTTAGCTCAAGCTATCCCCATCTGTGGTTTGAGAGAATTATCACATGGAAATTATATTTGCACCTAGTGAGGGCAAAAGATGTGAGCCTGTTCTAAATGGTGTTCAGCCGGTGGATCCACAACTTCGTTTGTCTAGTAGGCATTACATGCCCACCAAAAAGCAAAGGATGAGTCAAAACATTCTTAACTAACAAACATGTTTCTCCTTCACCCACTTTTGGATATTTGGTACCAAGTAGAAAATACCTCAAGCACACGTCTAGTTGCTTCCACACGTCTATATACTCTCGATCTAACTGGATTGTCTATTCTATTCTATTCTCTCAATCTATTCTCTGAATAACAATATGCGTATTGCAGCAATGAATCTTACTGCTTCCACAAACATCTTTAAAGAGACCCTTAACATTCCTTCATTCATAATATTTAAGTAGTAGTATGATATAAAATTTCTATAAGAGTAAGATGAACAGGATTAAGACCAACGAACAAAGAGCTTTCCGTTATGAATTCATTGCAAGCTTAAAGGTCACGATTACCAATTCTCTCCTATCTTTGTAGCATTTAATGTAAACAAAAAGGTCGCTCCATGACGCAACAATTTCACAATAGAGGGGTTGATAATTGGAAAAATGTCGAAGGCGGCGTCGAAGGCGGCCGCTTCAGCGGCAGGTGGAAATATCAGAGAGGTGCGGGGGGACCAGAGGGAGAAGGATCCGGGAGAGCATTCGTGGGGGACAGGGACCCGCAGATGATTTTTGCTGCTGCAGAAGCTCATGGGATCGCATCACAGGCTGGCCAGGTAACAAATGCTTCATTGAGTCCTGAGAGATCGATTCATGGTTCCAGCATCACAGGTGTTTCACAGCAAGGCCCGAAAATTGCATTGGGGGCAAAAGCCCCAAATTCTAAAGACATTCTTTGCAATCCTGATCGAAGGGGCCGAGATGACGCCCCCACAAGTCGCCCAGCTCTGCTAAACCCAGTAAAGCTTGCAAATGAGGCAGAAGCCCCTTCTTCTGGGGAGAGATTGGATGGAATCGATGGCAGTAAGGAGATCCAGACAAAGGATGATGAGACAGGAAGAAACAATTGTGGAGGAAGAATAGGGAAGAACGGGGCCCTACATAACAAATTTGGCGAGCTTCAGGCGACGTGATGCCGCAAGTTGAAGCAATAGTAGCTGGGAGACAGATTGATTGCCAAGATTTTGGAACAATGAACATGGTGCAGGTCGAGGATGCAGCAGATACGGAAGCCTTGGCGGCTGTAGGGAACCGACCTGGATTCGACCCAGGTGAGCACAACGGGGCCCCATGGCCTCCATTTCGTTCTACCAGCTTCAGTTCAGGCTGGGCAATAGCCAAATGGCCGGATCTAAAGGCCGGTAAATCGTCCCCCGATGATGGGGCTTCCATCAACTCTGATCCAGCCATAGGGGCTTCCACCCTGCACAAGGTAAGTCCTCTCCCTAAACCGTCTGATATAAATCTAGGCCCTTCTGCTGCCGCTCCTGCTTCACAGGATATAGACCATCCCCCAAAGGGAGCACAGTACAATGGAGTAGGTGGTGGTACGCCAAGGCAAGCGTTTATGCTTAGCGAGCTATCCGAGAAGTGAAAGATGCAATGTTGGGGGGAGGGGGGAGGCGAGAGCATGTGGTCGGGGAATACCCATACAATCTAGCGGTCGAGAATCATCCATGGAAGCTTCACCTATGGAAGAAGTAGAAGCGAAGTAAATAAGAAAGAAACGAAATGGATTACTCATCTCTAGAAAGCGAGGGGGGCGATTAGTTAGGGGAAAGAGTATTGGATCGAGCATCATAATGATGGGAATGATGCTAGCCAAGGGAATTTCATACAAAGCAGGGGTAAATCATCCAAAGGGTTCGGCTTGGAAAGGGCGGGATTGGTGAGAATAGTGAACAAGCCGAGATTCTCGGGAGTGGATTCAAAAGCAAACCCGGGCTACTAACGTGAAGCACAAGAGTCACGGAGGCTCTCAAAGCGTTCTGAAAGGTCTCGTTGAGAACCACAGGGGTAACTACAAATAATGAGCTGGATTGGTCAATGGCACTAATGTGCGCCGAGGAAGATAATTTCCCGATGGCTGAAATTGATCACGAGATGCACCAAAGGTATCTCGGAAAGTTTGATCTCGGCTCTGTAGTGGGCTTCTTTGGGGGGGTTTCACGGACTGCTTGAGGTTAAACTCATGGCTATCGGCTCACACGAAGAGGTTAGGTTTGCCCCAACACCAATCGCTAAAGGCCTTTGGTAACAACTTTTTCTCATCATGTTTGGTGATTGAAGCGGTTGTGGATAGACTAGTTGCCCCGTTCATGAACCCATTTGCGGGGAGGCTTCATTTTATACCAGTTCTACACGCCGGGCTTTCTCCCTAATAAGCTTTCGCTATCAAAATCCCCTTCTTTGGTTTGAAATAGAGTATCTTCCACCGGACCTACTAGTCCCGGAGTTCCTAAAGTCTATTGCCAACACGCTAGGCTCATATGTATCTCACTCTATCGCCAAAGGGCCTAGAATGCGTGTTGCCATCACGGCCAAACCTTGAGATCCCCAAAGGAGTGACTGTGAAAAGTGGTATGTGTTGCTTTAAGTTTTTACTCAAGCTATTAAATGGATGGGAAATAAGGAGGATGTTCCCAAATGTGGAACTGGAAGAAGTGACCAAACCAAGCCAGGCAAACGTCAATGATCAAAATGCCTCAGGGGCAATGACAGAGAACATGTGCATGTGGTGAAGGCGACACTACGAGGGGGAGGAAGCCCCTCAAGGGACACATGTTCCCCTCCAGGTTGCGGTCACTCCCCTATTTACTCCCGATCCCGCACCAGCTTTTGCTACCCCTTCCTCATCCGGTGTGCTTGGAAACGGTGTGCCTGGAAACGTGACCCCGAGGGTGCCATGTTCTAAAGTGGACACCCTTGGTGGGGAGACTCAATGGCAAGTGGTGGCCTCCAAACATGGTATAAGAGCTAGAAATTTGGCCGCGGAAATCCGGAGGCTCTCATGGCGTGGTGAACTCAAAATGTGCGAGACTCTCCACAACCAATGTCGGCTCTGTCTAAATATATCTCGAGAGGTTTAGATCTCTCGAGAAGGGGGCTCTCGCAGGTTTGATATCCAAGAACCTTTGGAGGAGCAAGGCTTACGAACCGGCTCACGGGAGTCATAAAGCCAACTCCAAGTGGGCGGATAATGAGGCAGATACAATAGATGGCGTGGAGATGCTTGAGAATCCATTTGCTCTACTTGGTAAGAAAAAAAAATTTGGATGTAAATATGAGTCCGGATAACTTCGGGTGAGATGAAAAGGAAGAAAGCTTCGACCTCTTCCTTTAGCAATTTCACTGATGACAATGGTATAGGTGGCCGTTCCACAACTTCCAACTCATGATTATTGTCTCATGGAATTTGCGTGGCATCAAGGGTGTTCTCAAAGCGTGGTCGAAAGTGTTAGCGGCTATTAGGTCTATGAAGGCGGATGTCATCCTTCTTGGGAGCATAGACTTCCGGACTTTGAGGCCAGGTCCATTGGCGGTTGGTTGGAGGTAACTACTCCTCCTTTAGTTGTCTTGTTGAAGGAACTAAAGGAGGCACCTGTATCTTATGGAAGGGACAAGTCCAAAAGTATCAATATGCAGGAGGAAATGGTAGATGGCAGGTTGTAATTTTTGAAACAAATAATTGTATGTGGGGGCTCATCAACATTTATGCCTCTAATATACCTGCGGAAAGGGCAGCTATGTGGAGAGAGATTGAGCTTTGGATAACTCATCAGAGTTTTGGAGTTGAAAATTGGATCCTTGGAGGGGATCTGAATATGACAGATGTATGGGATCAAAAAATTGGGCTGCACAGGAATTTGCTACAAGAGGAGGAAGCTACGTGGAACTCACTTCTAAACAGCGTTGGCCTCTCCCTAATTCCTCCATCTAACGCTGAGTTTTCCTGGTCTAATAAACAGAAGGGGCACGACAGAGTATACTGCTTACTAGACAGGTTCTACATGGCTAATAGGACAGCCTCCTTCATGGACAGATGCTATGTTGAAGGAGAGCTTGCGTTCTCTCATTCAGATCATGTGCCACAAAAGTTAGTGTTGGAGAGCATCCCTACTAAAAGAAGAGGAGGGAATGTGCCTTTCAAGTTCAATACCTCCCTATTAGGGAAGGAGGCATTCTGCAGACCCTTTAGGACTTTCCTGGCCTCTCTAACTAATATGGAATGCCTACCTTCCATGAAGGCTTGGGTTAAAAAGATCAGTCTTATGAAGATGTGGATCAAAAAATGGGGCAAGGAGGAATGCTTGAAATTCAAGAAAGAAAAAGATGTCGTGTACAACCTTCTAAGGGCAGTCAAGCAGGACCTGTTACTTGATCCCCATAACAGAGACAAGCAATCCTTAGAGGAGGAGCTGGAAACAAGAGCCAAAGCTATTGAGGAGCGGGAAGCTAGGGGGGCTGCGGTTCGTTCTAAAACAAAATGGTATGCAGAGTCAGATCATGAAAACTCTAAGTGCTTCTTTAGAATGGCAGGGGCAGTTAGCGAGAAACAAGATTACTTCAATTAAAGATAAGCGCCAAAATATACTTTCTCGATCCGGGGCTATCAAGGCGTGTATTGAGGCGACTTTCGAGGGGCTCAATTCAAAGCAGACAATCTCCCATCCTCCTATCAATCCCAAATCTCTCTTTGGTTGGCCCAGATTGATTGGGCACATAAGATTACTGCAGATGACAACCACACTCTGCTGCGTCAGCCGGGCGAAGAGGAGATATTTAAAGTACTATGCTCTCGGCTACGGTAAGTCCCCGGCCGATGGCTTCCCTCCTGAATTTTTGTGGAGTTTTGGGACGCTCTTGGACCCAGACTTTGTGGAGGCTATTTGGGGGCTTGGTCCTCTTGCTCGTTACATCCAACTCTGGCGCAGGATTCATCACCTTGGTCCCAAAAGTCTCTAGACCTCAATCACTTGGGAGTGGCGTCCCATTGCACTAACCAATGTCTTATATAAGGTAATCATGAAAGGCATCGCCAACCGCCTTAAGCCCATCTTGAGCAGGGGTTGTTGGAAGGAGCAATCAGCCTTTTCGCGAGGTAGATATATATTGGACAATTACCTAGCGGCTAGAGAAGGTATGCATTGGTGTAGATCTACACGGCAAAACCGTGTACTTGTTAAGATGGATTTTAGAAAGGCCTACGATTCCCTTAGGTGGGATGGTGCAGTGATGATGAGTCACATGGGTTTCAATAAGCAGTTCATCGACATCTCATTGGGAATGAACAAATTTGCCTCTGCATCTGTCTTGGTCAATGGTGAACCTTCTGATCTCTTTGACCTCAGGAAGGGTATCAGGCAAGGCTGCCCGCTTGCCCCATACCTGTTTCTAGTTATGGCCAACCTTCTCACAAGGATGGTTAATCTCAAAGTAGTGGAAGGGGGCATCAACGGTCTAGTTTTACCGAATCAAGCTGAAAAACTCACAATCATGCAATATGCGGATGACACCTTTATGTTCCTCAGGTATGACGATGGTAGCTTCCATTCCTTTCGTGAGGTATTGATTGCTTTTGAGGTTATATCAGGCATAGGCCTAAATGCCACCAAAAGTACCGTTCTATGGGCCTTGGAGGGAGATATTGACCCTCGTGCTAATGGTTTGGGCTTCCCAGTCGTAGCTGCAGGGGAAACAGTTAAGCTATTGGGTTTGCCCCTTTCGGTCTCAAATAATATGAAGGGTCTCTGGGCTCCTATTTTAGACAAACTTAGAAAAAAGGTTGGGCTATGGTCCTCTAAAGGATTGTCTGTAGCAGGAAGAGTAACAGTTGCTAATGCTGTTCTGGCCAGCTCTCACATATATTCCTCGTCTGTGTTGGTAGCCCAGAAAGGAGTTTATAATCAAATACAGGTTATCATTAGAAAGTTCATTTGGGGGGGTATGGCTAACGTTGCTTGGTCCGAGCTATGCAGGGATAAAAGGGATGGAGGGATTGGATGTAAGGACCCTTTCACGCAGGCTCAAGCTCTGGCGGCTAGATTTGTCTGGCGAGTGTTACAAGGTGATACATCTCCTGCTCTGGCATTTGTTAAGCACTGGTTTGATTTGTGCAAGATTCAGGGTAAACCATCCCTTCCTAGGGATGAGCTAGGAGCCTTCTTTTGTAACTTTAGGGTCGCCTCTGGCACTTCCCCAGTCATGAGGCGTATTCTTCATGCTTGGAGGGAGGTGCAAACAGTATGCTCCCCCATGACTATACCTCGAGAGGCTGGGAAAGTCAGTATATTTTGGAATACTCATGTATGGGAAGAGAATGGACGTCCCTTGGCATTAGTTCATCCTCGCATCTTTAAGAAATGGCGAGACCATGGGATCTTAAAATTGCAGCATCTTTGGGAAAACGATAGCTGGATCTCTTGGATGGAATTTAGACTCAAAGTGCAAAGGGCAGGGGAGGGTGATAGAAAGATACTACGGAAAATTCTAGATAATGTTAAGCTTCTCTCAGGGGCTACTGGTCCTGAGGAAAAGTGGTCCTGTGCAGGTAAGGAGTCATACAGTGTTGCTAGTATATATCGGGCCCTTTGTGATGACTCCCCTCTCAAAGCAGAAGCTAGGCTTCAAGTGAGTGGATCGGTGGCTAAGCTCCTCTGGCAAACTCTGGAAAACCTTATGCTCTAGGAGAATACAATTTTTTAGATGGGAGGCCCTCCAAGGAGGCCTCAACACTAAAGTGAAGCCTGGTCCATAGAGGAATTGTGTCTTTCGATTTTATGTCCTCTTGGGTGCCGGGCTAGCTGAATCTCTTTCACATCTCTTCTTCTGTCCAAGAATTATAGAGTTTTGGTATTGGGTATGCCCTGTTGTGAGACTGCATGTGCACCAACTTGGATGGCCGAATGTTGTCATGGTCTCAGACAGAGACTGTATTGAAGCCTCCCTGGTTAGTTTGGCTCTCTGGACTATATGGAGACATCGGTGCGATATCACTTTGGGGGGGCAATCTATCTCTATTGAGAAACTTAAAAATCTTTTTAATAGGGAAGTTGCTTTAATGGCATTGTCCCACCACAGGAAGATGGGGATGAGCTATAATAAAGGGATTGGGTAATTGGTAAGATTGAAGGATTTTATAACTACTTCAAGTGCCATTGGATGAGCTCTGAGGACCTAGACCTTCATGATAGGTCTAATGGTGGAACAATTCGAGTTTAGTGGAGAAAGCAATCTGAGTAACTGACCAGATAGGGTCTCTCTACCATTATGTTGTTGTGGAATAGGACTTCCCTTAGTACGCATCATGATGCATAGAGAACCCATTTAATAGCCCTAATGCTTCCTATTTGTCCCATTGGGGACTCTCTGTATCTTTATTATTATTATTAATAACAAAAAACACACTCTTACCCTCAAAAAAAAAAAAAAAAACAATTTCACAATAGTTTCTTCTTAAAATGAAAGTGCCCTGTAAAGTAGTCCTTGAATGTAAAGTTGAGGACTGGAGTACCATCATTTGCTTAGAGAAACCAGAAATCCAACTAACTTGAATCATAGCAATATGAATGAATAATGATGTAGACACTTCAAATATATAACCCAAATTGCATTGTAACTACTACTTTTACAAAGCTATGGCAGCCTTCCATAATAACTTCCAAAATCATCAATATGAACCAAAATGCAGTAGCTAGAAAAGAGAATTAACCATGCAAGATTTTGTTAAAACTCCAAGGTTTTGAAGTATATGAGTTGGAAAGTGATGAATCACATTAGTTTAGAGAAAAACCCTCTTTTTTTTTTTGTAGTTCGTGCAAAGCAGCAGTACCTTTAGTAGCTTAACTCGCGAAATGGGAGCAGCAACATTTGACACAACTGCAAATACTTTTTCCATGAGGAAATCAATCATAAATCTATAAGATCCCTTTTCAGATGGCGCCACGATGAAAATAGGATATGCAAGTTGCTTCATTTGAGTGAATGCGTAGTTGTTCTTTGTTACATATGAGAGAAATGCATTTTTTGTCAATGAAGAATAATCACGCCTGAGAAAAACAGAAAAATAAAATGCTCAACTAGCCATAATGCACAAGATAGTCACTTGAAACAAGAAAAGCTTTATTTAGGACCAGTGAAAACAACATGCTTTAATGAGTCATACCTGATGTATACAACATTCGTGATGCCATGAACCCTTTGTATAATCCTAGAACCCCATCACTCGACCATATTCTGGTGTAGACATCTAAAAGACCATGAATTGAGGTTCCTTATGTATTTGTTTTGCTATATTAGCATCGTTTTTCAACCGATTCCTTGCGTAATCAAGCATACAAATGAAGATCAAAGATGAAGCACCTGCAACTCTCCCTATGCCGCAAACTACTTTCAATATCCATCTAAGCATCGCTTAATATAGATATAAGATTAGAACGGCTTTGCATAGATGAAAGCAAAAATAAATTTATGAAATTTACATAACTTGTGGATGGGTCATCTTTGTGAAAATTCAGCACATTGAAACATATAGATACAACTTGTAGCTTAAAAGGAAATGCATTGCAAAGGAAATTATTTGCTCGAAGGCCTTCAGATGTATAGCCTTGGATGCATAAACTTGAATAAAAATACATTCAAAGAACTTTCTAAAGGCCTAATAATTTATACTTAATGTGTCTAATGTTAACTGGAGCACATCCACACATGCCTCCATATTACTGTCCAGGCTGGAAGAAAAAAAAGAGCATAAAGAGCATATAAAATTGTTGTCTCCAATTCAACTCATTTAGGATTTGGGAACATAACCTGCATGGTCCATTAAATGTGAGATTGAAGATTGCTTACAACTCTTCTACTAGAGTAATGGAGGGTTTGTGCTAGTACCTACTGCCACAACTCGCATTAGAACGTCTTTCGACCTGCAATTTTGAGCCTGAAGAGATGAGCATATATGAGCAGCTATTAAGATCCATAAGATGCAATTATTTAACTATTTCAATCTACTAATCCAAGGGACACATAAGTCATAAAAATCAAAACAAAAGAAAACACAAAGTGTTGAAAGAAAGAAAGGAAGTAAACTATGATCTTTTAGTCAATGTCTAACTTCTTATGCATGTTCGCAAAGTATTTGGACTATCTTCTGCAGGTCTTCCAGCAATGTCTAGGTATATCTTGAACTCTTATGTGTTGCTGCAAGGATAAGCAAGATGTTAGGCACCTAAAAAAGCTAAGAATAAAAGAAATAACAAAATTGCAGGCAAATAAAATGCCATCAGTGCATTGAGAACCGGAAGATATGGAAGAGCTCAAAGATTAAAAGGGAACGTAAGCTAATTCTTAAAGATGATTTTTTACTTTCTTGCTTTAATATTTGAATTGCTCTAGATTGAGTCCATTCATGCTCTTTAGCTTTTGATTGAATTGACATAATAAGGTCCATCAAATTTAGGTAAATTTAGCAGTTTAGATAATGAAGTCAATATGATTACAACACAATATTTGGGTGTACCAAGAGAACAATAGTTGTGACTTGAAGAAGAATACGGGAAGAATAGCTCTCGATAAATATAAGAACCAAACTCCCATGAGAATTAGAACGAAATTACCTTAAATCTCTGAGCAAATATCCAACTAACGTCCAAATGTGACATCTTAAATCTTCATAATCATGTATTGGGGAATGCCATAGGGGATCCCCCTTTCCGGTTTGGAATGGGGCCCTCCCGACCGGCGTTAGCCGGGAGGGGGTCCCTTCCAAACCGGAAAGGGGGGACCTATGGCATTCCCCAACAAAATGGAAGTTGGATCATCTAACCTTTTGTCCTTTTTGTCTTTTGTTGGGTCACTTATTTTAGATTTGTTCATTTTTGAACTCCAACTTCCATTCCGGATTAGAAAGATTGCCACATGGCATCACCAAATTAAACATCAAACAAAAATGGAGATCCAACTTCCATTTTGTAGTTAGTTGTAATATAACTTGTGCCTCTTCCAGAAAGCTCTCCAACAGATCCTCTTGCACGTAAGATAATGCATGCATCTGGGAATTATATACATGTCTCCAATTTGTCCATGGAATATGTTATAGTCATGTGCATTGCAATTGAAGCAAGGATTCAAGGTACTTTTTATTCTTAAAGAAACGACCCACACAGTTCCAAAATAAGACCCACAGTTATGTTTGTATATATGTTCATATATAAGACCCCGTTTGCTGGTTCAACCCTATTCATTAGAATGGACCGCACATGGTTCTATCCTTGGATGTGGTTAATCTGGACATGCCTAATTTCCAGCTCAGAAAATAGTTTTTCCTTCAATCCAGCATGATTTGAGTCAAAATTTGTCTTTCGTCAATTCGGGGTTTTAGAGGTAAGAGATTCAAATGCTTTTTGAACAATGATGCCATCTACAAGAACAATCCTATCAAAGTGGAGCACTATCACATGCTTAGTTTCGCGGACGATTAATGTGGACAAAAATTTGTACATATGAACGCCCGTAATGTTGTCTTCAAGTTAAAAGAATGCTATGTGAAGAAGTTGATTGTATATGAATTGTACTTTTTTTCTTACGACAAGAAAATTGTAAAAGCTAGGGCAATGCCAAAAAAGCAGTTAGGAAAAAGGGCCGACTCCGAGTGCAAAATCTTCTCAAGCACAGACAGAAATGAGTTATTTATTAGAAAGGCAAAAAGGGCCGGCAAAGACAGGAAAAAAATCAGGGGTTAGTGCGACGGCAGTCCCGTCGGATCTCACCGTCAATGGGGCCCTTCAGATCAATGTGTCCAAGCTTCAGCATGGCCTTGGCAAATTCTGCATAAAACAGGCGGCCATATCTGGCATATGCCTGTACCCAAGCCTTGGTCCTGTTATCATACACTAGTTCTTGGTCTGATTGCAGGAGTCCCTCTCCCCCAATAACGTGTTTGAAATAACTGTTATCAAATTTCAACTCTGTGGATCTGTCTAGCCCCACAGCCTGCCCATCTGAAGAACCCTCTGCGCACATTTTCATTAGATTTCTTGCATACTCAGGCGCCATAGTTGGATCTGCTCTTCCTCTGCCACCAGAATTATAGAGCCGGTCTTGGAATGTGGCGCAGTGTGCCCTCCCTAATGTATGAGCCCCTGTCATAATCGAATTGAATTGAATTGAACTGAACTGAACTGAACTTAACAGAAAAATAAAACGTGAATTACCTGACAGAGTGACCACATCTTTCACATCCAACCCCTTGCCTGCAAATACCTTAATTATCCTTCCCATCCCAAATCCAGGTCCTGCAAGATTCCTGTTCGCATCAGAAGCTCTAGAAATTTTGCCATCGTATCTGCCTGTGGGTTGCCTCCAATACGGCCCTCCAGACTGTTTCAAACTGGAAGCTTTTAGTATATAATAAGTGGGATTCATTGAAATTGAATTGAATTGAATTGAAATTGAATTGAATTGAATATTATGGCTTACAAGCGAGACGCTATCTCTGGCTGCCAATGCAAGTACATCAGCACATGATACAACTCCTGGGCATGCTGCTTCCACCCTTCGTTTCGCCTCGTCAATTACACCAAATCCGGTGGCCGAGTTGTTGTTTGCAGAACTAAATTTCTCTGGGATGCCTCCATCTGCTGATGAATCCAGCAGCACTGACCCGTCGCAGCCCTGTCATTGACAAAACCCATCCGTCAATTTTTGCATAGCATCATTACATCATCTGAATTAAGACGAATGAGATCAAACATTGACAAAGCAGTCGTGGAAATGAAGCCTGAGTATTCCAGCAGCAATGCGCTTGTTTCTGCTGAATGATCTGACCAATGTCTGCTTTACAATGCTTTCTGCAGACGGACATTTCAAATCGTAGAATCCAACCCTCGTCGATGCTTCTGCCCAATTCGCTGTTATTATGCTGAATAGTACAATCAGGGTCTTCTTCATGGTATCCATGTTCACCACAAATTGCAAATGTGCCTCCTCGCCATTTTATTCATCTGGCATTTCATTTTCAAATTCTTCAATGTCAGTTTCAGAAAAAAATCACTTTTCAATTACTTAGAGAAAGAACTAATTGGAACTAAGAAACTATTTACTAAGGTTTAGTCTGTAAAAACTTTATTTTAGAAACGTTGTGGCATGAATCCATGCATATAAGACGGCATTTGCACAAGGGTCTACCTACACCTTTATATATGAACCCATGTGAACAATTTGGTTACACTAAGGTTTACATATTAGGTAATTTTCATCCAGAGGGGCTTTATGCCCCATAAAAAGTCGAGACGACGTTGCTACAAGATGCATCATGAGTGGCACATCCACAAGTGATGCTAAGTCTGACAGTGCCATGGAGACTGTTGAAGGGGTCTCACAAAAATTACCAAGTCTAATGTCATGTTTTGGCTCAAATTGCATCGCCTATCTATTATTTTGTCAATTTCACCCGATAATAATGATAGAAAAAGATCATAATTTAAGCCAAACATGAACATATAGGATGCAAGGCTTCATATTGTCCCACATAAGTTGTATGAAAATGCAACACTAGTTTTAAGCTCCATAAAGTTCTTAAGATTGTCCTACTCGAGTCATGGTGGCCCATCATCTCGAAAATGATATTCTATTCAGACGAATGGAGTAAAGTTTCCACATAAAGGACACTTTGTTAACAAAGCATCCACAAAGCAAATTCTCTATGTCGCTAGTAGATGGTGAGCTTCAATTATTCAAATAGAATGCTGACAAAATGGATCTAACTTCTTGAAATCACCCAGCGAAGGACAAACCTCAAAACAACAAAACAACGATTTTATAGATTTCAAAGGTCTAAAAGTAATTTGCTAGAAACATAGAATAGACCCATCAAGGCCACTTGTGGGTTTGCGAAAATATTGATTTTAGACAACAGTCACGAACCACAAACTCAAAATTATTAGAGATTTTGCAACTCCCAATGAAAGTTATATAACCATCATTTAATTAAATTGGGGTTATGTCTTAATTTTGGGACAAATTTCATATTGCATGTTTTTAGTAGCATATTCAAATTCACACATTTCACCTCAAAAGTATGAAAACGTAATATCATATTATTTACAAAATAGTCAATATTTCACAATATAGCACTATATCATAAAAACATTATAAGAAAATTTACATAGTTATTCACTTTTCTTGAAGCACCCCCAATGATATCATAACCTTCTTCCTTACATCCTGAGGCATTGTAACTTTCACATTTCTACCTGGAACAGTTTTGGAGTCCTCCAATACACTTTCAAAGTTAAGCCAAAGATCAGGATCACTAGGATTTCTCCTCCACTTCTTTATCTAACAATATAAATATCTTTCTTTATCCGAGACATTGGTCAACTGATGCACTGGACACCACCATTCCATCCGCACATGGTTGAAGTTAATATTACCTTCTTCTTTGCAAATATCAGAGATGGTGTATCCCAACCACACTGGATATGTCTCTATATCTGCTGGCTTTGCTACCACAAATTGGTGGCACTCCAAGTCAATAGAAGGTTCATAAGCTTCCATGCCTAGAAACTTTGACCTATTGTTCTTAGGACTAACATAGTATTTGTCAGAAGGAGGAGGAGCATATTGCTTACGAATGCTACTAACAGTGCCATCAACATCCCCAGCACTGGCTAAGGTCTTCTACCTAGTTTTAAGCAACCACCCTTCTTTTAATTCTTCTAAGGATGTGTCTACCTCCCCCAACAAATTAATCACCTTCTTCCAGTAAGCTATCAATGCACGATTGGTGTCATCGGGGTTAGTTTTCCAATGCTTTATATAGCCATGGATTTCGTCCTTAGTCAATCCCAATTGCTTCACTTCCTTAGTAGGTTTTAGAGCTTTTGGTTGACTTGAAGGTATCATAGGCTTGCCATTCTCATCTTTATGCCGTATTTCTTCCCTTCCTCTCCACTCCTCTTCTGAAGGTCTCATCTTTCATTGAAAGATTGGAATCCCATTTCTCACCCAAAAAGTGAATGGAAGAGGCCTAGAATGACCTTTGCATAACCATCCACAAAACTCTTCCAATCAAACACTTCTTCTACGAGAGATCTTATAGGGTTTGGAGTAGTATATATTCATGCAAGATTTCCATTAGCCTAGGAAAGTTGGTCACTGTCTGTTGCTTCAATATACAAGCCAAGTAATGCATCCACATCCTCATGGGTATGCCCCGGCATCAAGAACCCCAAATTAACTCTTTCAAATATACCCACAACTGTTAAGTGGGATATGAAAGACAACATCCACCTGTTCTTATTTTGGCCAAGCACAATTATCAATGTGCAAGAGGAACCTTCTAAGTAGATCTTGAGCTCTAGCACGTGAAGTTGAAGCTCCAACATGTTCACTATGCCCATGCTTCCTAAACCTGGCCTTGCTAAACTTCTCAATATTGTTAGGGTTTCCATCCAACAATACACTACGTAGTGCCTGGCTAGCTGTAGGATTTTGGAGATGACCATTATAACCATTTTCATAGTTTCTCAAGCACCTTATGACATTCTCAATATGAAAATCTCGACCATCACTCCACAACTCCAAACTGAAATGCCCATAGTAGGTTTGAGATTACCCATGCAAGATTGCCCCATTCATTAAGATCTGCAAAGGGTATGATCTCCCACATGACTTTAAGATGTACTTGAATTGTGGAAGACGAGTCTTTTGCTAGTTCATCTTTCATGTATTATACATAAATAGTTATTAGGTTCTAGTGCAGATAAGATCCTCCACATCCAATAACATGATCTACATGATGATAGTTGATCAGTCATATAGTCCTTCATATGCTCCCTTATCCTAGCCCTTTGACTTGATTGCACAGTCTTATCAAGAGTCTCCTTCAACTTAGCACATAAATTGCACTTCACAAATTTGTTTGAAAATGCTTTTTCCATAGCCCACTAAAGCTAGATTGGGATATTAGAAGAATTTCCAATTCTCGTAGGGAAGTCACTTCCTCTAAAATACTCTTTTGAGTACAATGTGATGGTAACATTTTCTCAACAACTGCTCTTCCCTTGACATCCCTTTTGCTTTTGTGTGATATACACTCTGCATTGAACTCAATATATTTTTCAAATATTTCCCTGGCAGCCAAGATCCTAGAGGTTGGTCTCAACAAGCCATTATTTCCATGTAAAACAATCCTGGTCCCTTCTGCCAATTATGCCATGAGGAAGTTGGAATTGCATGGATATTCTGCCATGTTTTTTTACATGTCCATTTTCCTGGCAAAGGGTATCTTTTTCTGTTTGGATTTCTTTCATCCTGAAGTGCATGCTCAAAAATTGTATACATATAGGTCCTCCTTTCATCAACAGTATACTCTTGAAAAGTGGCTCTTGCTTCCACCAATTGTTCTATTATAAAGAATTGCATACAACCACTCCAACAATAATTTGAACCCCTAACCTTCACTATAGTCTCATGTTTAGTGTCACCAATCAACTTGGTTCTCTTGCTAGGATAATGTCTGGCAATTGATACTTCTCCCCTTTTGCTTAGGTTTAGGATACCCACTACTAATAGATCAAGATCAAGACAATCATTATTCCCAACAATCTCTGGCTTAGGATAATCCTCCACAAATTGGACACTATCTATAGACCATGCCATGATGCAAGGAACCTCCAATTGCTTGACACAACCAAAATGTTCCTTGTCGCCCAAACCCTTACCTTTTCAATTGTCTTCCAACTTAGAAATTACAATACCTAGATTGTCTTCCCCCAGTCTTTCATCATTAACAACTTGACCAGGATCTACTAGTACAATGACTCCGTGGCCTACTATTTCCTTGTCGCACTTGTGCATGATTCTGACCTTCTTGTTCCTCCATTGCACCCTATTATAGAGGACTATTTGTTTTTCTTCAACATTCTTGGTAGGAGGGGCTTCCTTAGTGACATTGCTTTTTTCAACATTTTGCACACCATTGTTCTCTTCAATATTTTGAGTTGGAGGGGCACCATTGACCTAGAAAAATTGTACCCTTTTTAGTAAATGACCAAGAAATAATTACATATCATAAGAAAAGTACGACATTTGTTCAGTATATAGTCAAAACAAAATATTTAAAATTTCTTGGAAATAGGTTTAATTTAATAATAACAATGGATATGAACGAAATTATTTAAAACAACTAATTTAATAGAGTCCGTGTCATACACCTCTAATGAACTTGAATAAAGAAATGACTTTTAAAATATGTAAATTTTAATTATCGAAAAATTAGCCATGAGAATAGGAAAAGACATATAAGATATCTAAATTCTGATTATCGAAAAAGTAACCATGAGAATTTAATGCATTAAATGCAATATTCTCCATATATACCCTAGATGCTATACCTGGCAAGCAGACCATACGTCTGACATGTTATTTCAGAGAATCAGATTTTCACGCTAATTAGTAAGACCTAAATTCAATTCATGCTCTTCAAATTCTCTATTCTTCATTTCTTCTCGATTCTGATGGTTGCTCTTCTGCAGTAAGAACCATTTATTGTGCTTTGTATTTTCGGCCTCCTAGCATGCTTAAATCTTGGTGAGCAAGTTTGGTTTCGGCAATTTTTCATCTTCTGTGACTGCAAGCAAGCCTCCTAATGTTATTTGAAGTACTCTATTTTTTTTTATACATGCAAGAAAAGCATTTGTAGTAGACTTTCGATCTGCAACTTTACGTGCAGTTCAACAAAGGTTACAGAATTCAAGGTTAGTTCTGGTTTAAATTTAAGATGCATATCTATAGTATGTTTAATCCAGAAAAAGAGGTGGTCAAAGATCTTACTCAAGGCAGTGGAAACAGATGATATTTATGAAAGCAAGCATAGTTTTTTATAAACTTCATTCGCTTCTTTTTGCTTCGAATAAATCCTTGAGTTTTTCTTCTTGAATGAAACATGTTGTAGCATGCACGAATAGCTTCTCATTTCTATAAACCTCATTTCATAAGTTTCCATGCCTAGAAACTTTGACCTATTGTTCTTAGGACTAACATAGTGTTTGTTAGAAAGAGGAGGAGCATATTGCTTACGAATGCTACTAACAATGTCATCAACATCCCCAGCACTTGTCTTCCACCTAGTTTTAGACAACCACTCTTCTTACAATTCTTCTGAGGATGTGTCGACCTCCCCCAACAAGTTAATCACTTCTTCCAGTAAGCTACCAATGCATGATTGGTATCATCGAGGTTAGTTTTCCAATGCTTTATATAGTCATGGATTTCGTCCTTAGTCAATCCCAATTGCTTCACTTCTTTAGTAGGTTTTAGAGCTTTTGGTTGACCTGAAGGTATCATAGGCTTGCCATTCGCGTCTCGATGCCGTATTTCTTCCCTTTCTCTCCAGCCCTCCTCTGAAGGTCTCATCTTTCATTGAAAGATTGGAATCCCATTTCTCACTCGAAAAGTGAATTGAAGAGGCCTAGAATGACCTTCAAGGTCAATGCATAACCATCCACAAAACTCTTCCAATCAAACACTTCTTCTACGAGAGATCTTATAGGGTTTGGAGTAGTGTATATTCATGCAAGATTTCCATTAGCCTAGGAAAGTTGGTCACTGTCTGCTGCTTCAGTATACAAGCCAAGTAATGCATCCACATTCTCATGGGTATGTCCAGGCATCAATGAGCTCTAGCACGTGAAGTTGAAGCTCTAATATGTTCACTAGGCCCATGCTTCCTAAACCTTGCCTTGCTAAGGCTAGCTATAGGATTCTGGAATGACCATTATAACCATTTTTATAGTTTCTCAAACTCCTTATGACATTCTCTATTCTATTCTATTCTAATGTGATCATGAAAATCTCGACCATCACTCCACAACCCCAAACTAAAATGCCCACAGTAGGTTTGAGACTGCCCATGCAAGATTGCCCCAGTCATTGAGATCTTCAAAGGGTATGATCTCCCACATGACTTTGGGATGTACTTGAACTGTGGAAGACAAGCCTTTTGCTGGTTCATCTTGTCATGCATTATACGTAAACTAGAAAAAATGCCCAGCGTTGCGGGGCTCTTGCTCGGGCTATCTTCAAAAAATAATAAGGATAGTGAATTTGAGTTTAAAACATCTAGGAGGCAGTTTGTGTGATACCGGGAGATGTTATCAGGGCCTATGGGACTCTGGCAGATTGTAAGACCAACTTGCTTGGTAAAACTGCAATATTACTCGCTTAGTGTGTGATTTTACCAATGTTTGGGTTTAATTCATCTCCAAGTGCTTTAATCTATTTTCTCTTCATTTTTATCTATTCTTATGAGGCATCCCATTCTGAACAATCCCCCCTTTAAAGTAGAATTGTTGAAACAAATACTGGCACAAAAATCCGTTGAAGCAGAATCTGGCGCAAAATGTGAGAAAAAAGCCTGGCATGCCTCCACGGGCATGTAAGTAGGAGAAGCATTTTAGCGTGGAGTGCTTAAAAAGAAAGAAAAAGAATACAACAGTGCAGAAAAACCCATCACCACACAAAAGCCAGATTGAAGAGGTCGAATATGGCAACAACTCCAATAGGATCAAAGATGCCAAGATGTCCACCCCATCTCCATGGGGCCGCCCCTTCCCAGCCGCCCAAGAAACTTCCTAAGGGTCCGGTCACATGATGCCATCAACAGGGTTCGCATGCTATCAATGATAGAAATTGAAGAGGTCACATGCTAGATTTTGACAGGGAAGAAACCCTGTTGATAGCAATCCGTTCAACGGGCTCCTGCATCGGTTGGAAGCTTTGCCATCAACAGGGATTTCAGAGATGAGGACAGATGGATGATTTTATAGCACTTGGCAGTAATCCTCTGCCCGATCACAAACAGGGTTCTTACTTCCGTTCTTTCTTTGAAACGTGGAACCCTGAGTCTGATAGGATCATGTGACACCGAAAAAAAAAAAACATTAATGGCAAAATCCCTGTTGATGGCATCATGTACCAGACCTTAGAAAGCCTAACCGACCAAAAACACAGAGGAAATCCACCTCAACCGATCATTGAAAGACCAAAACCTATATACTGACATCAGCATTATACTAAAAAGCATGCGGATACCCCGATAAACCATCAGAAACCATAATAAGTTGCCCACTCTACAATTGCAGAAGAAGATGATCAAATGGGTGTGCCTCATAGATCCCACTCCAACAAAAGGGCTGTTCCATAATGGCAATTCAGAAAGCAAATTAGACCATCTAAACTTAATTAGGAAAACTAGCAGAAGGGCAGACTTGGGGCAAAGGTTAGGAAAACATTGAAGGGAGAAATAACGCCATAATCAATTAAGAAATGTTTTTTTCCCCCTTTTTTGTTTTTGAGATGACCGCTGCTAAGATTGATAAAGCTTGATGTTGTTTCTCTAGCTTCATGATGAATAAATGTTGGTTAAACCTTATCCAATTAACGGGGAAGTATAAAATCTGTATGATAAAATATATTTGCCAACAATAAATGAAGCCTCACAACTATTGTAGAAAAGAATTTAGCTAAACTAGGGTGTACATAGTCTTGACTATATGCAATCTAAGATGGATTTGTTGGTTAACCCTTTTCCATAGAACCAGAACAAAGAAATGGCACCTTGGTTACTTCATCTCCTTGAACTACCTCCTTGAATCTTTTTTCATGTGTAGGATGGGACAATGACGACTTCTTGGATCTGTTATGATTCTAGATGTTTAGAAGATAAGACAAGTTCTGTGCTTTACGATTTTCTTATAAGCTTAGAGCACTGTGATAGATGAAGTCTCATGAGTGTCATGGCCTACTTCTTTTTCATGCCTGCCTGTGAATTAATCATCATGAGTAGAATATCAACAAACTCAGGCATTATAAGCAGAGGCATTCACAGAGGCATTCTAACCTAGTCGGCCCTGGCCCATCTCAGATGCATATTTTAAGATATATGTGAAGATGCACTAATAAACGTGTGCCCGACGTTGACGTGATACCGTGAATTTGTATGGGCCTTCATGAAAAATTGATCTACTAAAGGTTCTATCCTATCTATCCTATATGATTCTAGGATTCATCACTAAAATTTTAATAGATATATAGAATCTATCCACTAAAATTTAATGGGATATTATGTGTGCGAATCATTTTGAAGGTAAACACTTCCACTTGTGTGTTTTGTAGGTTTGGGTGGCCCATGTAACGTTTGCTGTTGCTGGGCCAACGTGAGCTGTTGCCTTGCTATTACTGGGATCGTGTTATATACCTAAACCAAAACAATCTTATAGTAGAACATAAAACAAAGCAGAAATGGCATTGATCCAATTGAATGTTTTAAAGAGAAACATATTAAACACATTGCTAGCAACTTGAAAATGATTCACCTTACTCATTTTGCTGGGAAGAAGTTGAAATAGTGGTGAGACCTGGAGTTAGTCACCAATGCCTCTAAATGCAGATGGGATACCAGAGATAGAAAGTGTTACATTATCTTTTTTTTTTTTAATTGAAGGCCTGTATATTGATGTATAGATAATGGTACAAAATTTACTTTTTACAGGGAAGTATAACCCAAAACCTTAATTACTTAAGAGCTTTTTTTTAAGAGCTTAAAGATAAAAGCGATCAGATCATGAGCTGCTTTTGTTCAGAAATATCAGATTGTCAGATCCTAGATTTTCATGAAATCAGAAGGGAGCCCTGAGATTATAGTTTGTGATTTTCCTTCCTCTTCCCCTGACCATAATAGATAGGATACAAAAGGTGCATAAGCAAGATGCCGCTTTGGTCATGTTGAATCTTCCCCTGCTGTCTTTGGCCTCGCATAATAGGTCTCTTCGGCCATTCGGAGGCTGGTCACAACAGCAATTGCATAAACACGGTTCCTCGTGCCCGTACAGATTTGGCGGCCCAAAAACCTTGAGCCATTCCATGTTGGTGGTGGGATCTATCTTCTTCCATTTGACCGCACCAATATGAAGATGATCCCTGCAAAAGTCAATGATGAAAGTGTAAGATTAGATGGCATCATTAATCCATTTAATATCATATGAAATCTGCCTGATAACTGCCTCAGGGTGAGTGATTTCATTGTTAAAGATAAGAGTATTTCTCCCTTTCCACATCCTCCACAGGAGGATATAAATTCTCCAGTCGTTCGGATTATAAGGCATGAAAAAGTCTAGAGAGCTCATAGAGGAAAGATTATAGCCCAAGAGATTTGAAGCCAGCTCCAAGACCCACTCAGACCAAATACAATCTCTAAAAAGGTGGTTCTCATCTTCTCTTTGTCCCAAGCATCTTGGACATACATCAGAATCTGCCGATTTGTGGATAAAGCTCTGTGCCATAATTGCCACATAAATGATTTATAGATCGGGCTAGACCACATAAACTTCAAATTCCTCCTACATCTGTCCCTATCTGTTCCCCATTTATCCTGGATGGTCATTGAATTATCCCTCGTGAGGAACCTGTAGGCCATTCTTACTGTTAGGGTGGTTCTGCCATGACAATTCCAATTATCACCCTCCTCCCTCCATTGACCATGTGTTACAGATGTTGTTGTAGAGAGTTTCACAGGTTTCTCCCTCTTCTGCCAGAGCAGAGTTTTCAAAGGGTATGATCCCATCTTCATTGTACATATCCCTGATTAGGTTTACTCCCTTGTTTCTCCAAAACTTGGCCTGGTCTGGAAAATGACATGCTAGACATAATAAAGGATCGTTAGTTAGAATGGCAGGGTTCCAGAAAATAGATTGATCCATGGATAGGCCATCATCCCAATTGAATAATCCCCTCGTCATATTCCAAGCTTTAATCCATTTCTTGATCAGAGCTGGGACGGACTTGGGTACAGTAAATGGAAAGTAAATGGCATGAGGAAGAACAATTTTGACCTGCCTCCAACCAAAGGACCAACACTTACTCAAATAGTGCCTAATGATGATGGATACAGGGTGCCTGATCAAATTATGAGCTGCCTTGAAAAAGTATTTAGCTGCTAAAGCAAGCCCCTGCTTCTCGATATTCATGACCCCCAGTCCTCCATCCTTTTTCTTTTTGCAACATTCTGCCATGGCCACCGGAGTCCAGCACCTTCTGTTCTGGCCACAAGAGATGTACCTGCCAATTATACTTTGCAGTTTGTTAGAAACCTTTTTTGGAGCAAGGATAACCGAGGACTGATAAACATGGGAGGAGGAAATAACAGAGTTAGCTATAATTGCCCTTCCCTGCTTTGAGATATACTTCGAATTTAGGCTATCCACCTTTTTTTGAAATTTTTCTATAATGTCAGCCCAAATATCAGAAGGGCTACTTTTTAAAGCAAAGGGGATTCCCAGAATTTTTGAGGGAGAAGTAGGGGAAATATACTTACAGCCCAAAAGGTCGGCCGTGTGCTCTCCTTTTACCTGATCCTTAGCCAAGACTTTTGATTTGATAGGATTGATCCTGCAACCTGAAACATCTCCAAAGGCTTCCAGAATGATCTGGGTGTTGGTAATAGACTGATGATCCATTGATAGCATAATAAAAGTGTCGTCTGCAAAGTGACCATTCAGGAATTGGTCAACTCCCTCATGGTTTTCTGGAAGACTTAACCCTTGAATTAAATTGGAATTCTTAGCATCCTCCAATTTGCAGTGGAGGGCCTCCATAATGATTAGGAAAAGGAAGGGAGCAAGGGGGCATCCTTGTTTTACCCCTCTCTTCAAAGGAAAAAAAGGGGCTGCAGTCACCATTGATCAGAACAGAGGATCTTGAGTTGGTAAGAATAGCCTTAAATATTTGAGGCCGAGGATAGCTGTCACAACATTATCCAAAATGAATCTGTCCTTGAGATATGCAGCCTTTTATCGAGAATAGACTTGAGCCTCCTTGCAATCGTCCCTGAAATTAACTTATAAACCACGTTTGATAGGGAGATTGGCCTATAGTCTGAGAAGGATGCCGGCATGTCCACCTTAGGAATCAATGCTATCAGACTAGTGTTTATCCTGGCATCCAGACATTTCCTTTCCCTGAACTCATTAGCAATACTTGTTATACTATCCCCAAGTAAAGGCCAAGCCTTGAGGAAGAATTCCACTGGGAGACCATCTGGTCCGGGAGTTTTCCCCTTATCCATTTCTTTGGCAGTTTGGAAAATCTCATTGTTTGTGAACGTCCTGTGGATAATGAGATTATCTTCCACTGTCACTCTAGGCTGGATATTAATGAAACCGTCCATCCTATTATGCAAACAGTCAGCATTGGTCCCCATAATATTGGTGAAATGCTCAGTGGCTGCCCGCTTAATTTGGTCTTCCTCCACAATTACCTCATCTCCAACTTTTATATCGAAGATGTGATTTCTTTTAATTCTCCCTTTGGCCTTGGCGAAGAAGAACTTTGAACTACACCTCTCATCATCCTTGATTTCTCTTATTTTGGCCTTAAGCCTCCACCCTTGTGCAATTTTGATCTCCTCCTTCTCAATGTCTGCTCTAATGTTGTCCTTCAGAGCCTCTGGAGCAGTAGGGAGAGAATCTCTCAGGTTATTGAGCGTAGCCATTTTCTGCTGATGAATGCTCTTCCCCCATTCGTTTAGCCAATTTTTTACGGCCTTGGAGACCACTATCCACCAGAACATCCAACCCGAGGGGCCCTCAGGCTTGGGAAATCTGGATATAACCTGCTCCAACCTGTCTAAAAAATCTTCCTGATCCAGCAAGTTAGTGTTCAATTTGAAGTATGTTTTCTTCTTCCTAATTACAGTCCTATCCGAGATAACTAACTGCTGGGGGTAATGATCAGAGAGAGTATAACCCTCCAGATTAACAACTCTATTATTAAAATTCCAAAGATTCTCGGATAAATAAAACCTGTCATGAAGGCAAAGGGTGGGATCACTTCTCTTGTCCGTCCAGCTATAGGAGTTGGGCTTGGTTCTGGCCAAGGTGAGATTATGATTGTTGATAAGATTACCCCATGCTTTCTTTTCTTGAGCTCCCAAAGGCCTGTAATTCTTATTTTTCATGAATTCATTAGTAACCATGTTGAGGTCTCCCCCAAGAATGCACTCATCAAATTCAATATTATCTAGACTGTTCTTAACCCTATTCCAAATACCTATCCTATCACCTAGATTGTTAAAGGCATAAATATTAACTAAGGCAATCCTAATACCAAGCAAGGTACATAATAAAATCTGCCATCTTCCTTCCCTGCCATTAACCATGTACTTATCAGAAAAATTAAGGTTGTCCTTCCAGGCTATAGCTATCCCTGCAGAGGAGTCATTAGCAGGAATAGACCATAAATCATAACCAGGAGGAAGGGTCTTACCAATCATTATCTGGTGATTGGAGTCGTGAATTTTGTGCTCTTGAAAGAAAATGATATCAGGGAGAAGGGTAGATAAGCAAACCTTTAACCTATCCCTCTTAACACAGTTATTGATTCCCTGGAGATTCCAGGTAACACAGTTAATTCTTCTATCCATTAATATTTATACTTTCCTACCACTTGTCCAGCTTGGATAGTGGATTTTCTGGGACTAGCTCTGCTGGGGCCTTGATAGAATTTCTTTTTTGCCCTTCCTTTCTTCTTATCCACAATTTTCCAGCCTTGCTCCTCAGTCTCAATCAGACTCTCGATTTTCTGGTCAAACTTAGTGTCCTCCCACAGTTTTGGGGAATCAGGAAATTTTGGAATGGACAAAAAGATATCTTCTGTATCAATTTAACAGAAAGGTTAACATTTTCAATTGTGACCACCATATTCTCATCAATTTTCAACCTCATTTGCTGGGGTTGATACTTTAAAAAGTTGGTGGCAGGCAAATCTTGATTGTCTGCCTTGGCCTTCCAATTCGTCGATGTAGAGCCTTTATCCATCTCCATCTCTTTATTGCTCTTTTTGGGAACCCAGGTTTGCTTGATTTCCTCCCGAAACATAGGGCCTTTACCCTTGGGGTCCCTGATTATAACAGGGGTTTTGGAATACAGGATCCTGAGATCTATAAAATTGTTAGCACTGATCCTCATCTTGAGGGTTTTATTCCAATTGGATTTTATGGGTTTAGATATACAGACTGAGGGGAAATTTGTTTGAGGTAGATTGATTTCAAGAACCTCCCCAAGATTTCTGGAAATAGTGTTCAGATGAGACCTAGTCCAGAAGGCTGGAGGGAGATTCGGGAAGGTGATCCAAGTCGAAGTGCTGATACTTTCCTCTTTCCCTGGGATGAAATCTGCCCGCCATCTCATAATGTAGAAGGGAGAGTTAGAAATGAATTCGTGTTTCCTTCTAAGAATAGAGTGGATCCTTCTAATCTTGTTTGTATAAATCCTGTCTGACTATGATATCAGGAAGCATATTTTTCTTAGATTACTCAACCCAATCTAGGCACTGCTAAAAATGAAAATGCATCTGGTGAAGCATCACAATGCATGATTGTGCAATGGTCATTAGCGCTTCTAAAATTCCTACAACAACATCTTGTGGCAACAAAGGTCTCTAATTCGTAATCACTCCATAGTTTATGCTCTGTCCAAGTAAGCTTCTTGCACACTTCTATTATTGCTGCAAATAAAAGTGGTCTGCTAAATGGTTCATAAACTGTAACTCTAAGCTACAAAAATGTCTGCAGGACCTGTAAGATGTCAGAGCAAGATAGATCTGAAACAATTAGACTACCAAATCATAAAAAGAAAGAGCATCTTGCAAGGGAAATTTAAGAGTATCATTCAAAGTGAGCAAAATACCAAGCACAACATCATCTGCCAAAATTGATATGGGCTTGGAATGGGCACCCTCAAGAATTAACATGCACTGCTAACCGCAGGCCGCCAAATTTTGATGACATTATCTTGTAATCTAGATAGATCATGAAATTGGAATAGGTGAGACATGTAGAAACGAAATGGGCAATTTAATTCCTTTTCCAATATTCTTCATGTCTGCAGGCCCCAATTTGAATGTTGTGCCTCATCTCTGCCTGCAAGCATTGGCTGGTGCAATCTATAGTTGCCTCGAGCAACTTGCTCCAACATAGCCAAGAGCAGCAATTATGACTAGCTATTGTGACCCCTAAAGAAATAGTGGTGGCATGCAAAGGAAAAAAATTAGTCAAATATGCATTATGCTTTAAAATAGTACAATGCTGTAGCATCCATAAACTGTGATGTGCCCAGCATGTAGATTGTATTAGAAAATAGCATGTTGATTGCATTAGAGAATAGAATGGACAGTGAGGAAACACTTCGTAAATGGTTTAGATGAAAAGATATAATTACCAAGCATGCAGAGCTATAGCAGAGTGGTCATTTGTAGCAACTTATCCTTCAAATAGTAATATTAGAGCAGAATAATAGAGACAAAGCAAAGTAGTTATGCCAACATGCTATCTATGGCAAGACATATAGGATATGATCTTCGAATTCAGAAAATATCCAAGCATTTGAAAGCTGGGCTAATGCTATCAAGCTCTAGCTTGTAGCTCTAGACGTTACGTGGTGTGAACATAGATGATGTTCCAAATCTGAGAGACGTCGAATAACTAAATCATCCACCATGTGCATTCCAAAATCCCAAAAGCCATTAATATTCCAAGCAAGCTTATCCTTGTATTCTCTTTGAAATCAATGTATTTGATCCTGCTCTGTGCATTTGGTTCTGCTTTAATCAGAATGACAGAGTTGCTAAACCTGGAGATTAGAATAGCCTCAGCGCAGGAGCTAAAGAATGTCAAATTACTCGGCAAAATGCATACATATGTGGTGGCATATATAGATCCGGGGCAGAAAAGGTCCACTCATATGGTCAAGAAAGGGGGGCAAAGATCCGGTGTGAAACGAGAAGCTTCATCTATAGGTAGCTCCACATATGCTGCAACGACCGAATGTAGTTCTAACGCTAGAATTTCTCCCGCCATGAGTTCGTCATCTCCGCAACTAGTAGGGTTTGTGAGAGTACCTCTGCCGGAGATATTGCCAGACGCCAGAACAAAGTTTGTGAGTATGTCATATGGAGTAAACAGGCCGTTGTGGCGGGTGCAAGGCTTCGCAGTTCGGTTTGATTGGGGTTTGTGCGAGGGTAAAAGGAGAGGAAGTAGATTTTTCAGAGATTTTAGAATTTAAATTTAGGGAAAAACTATGAAATACCCTTATGTTTTGCTAAAATTAACAAAACACCCTAGTTTTGGGGGTATTTTAATGGAAATGATCATAACTTTTTTGTGATGATCCAAATGAGAATGGGCCTTTCAGAGCTATTGTAAAGAAGGATGAGATCTTTCTATCAAAGGTAAGATCATATAAATCGGAGTCTTAAATCACAAGTTATGCTATTTTCAATACACAAGAAAATTGTAGAAATTTCAGAGGAATTTACGAGACCATAACTTGAGATTTCGGAATCCGATTCAGGAGATGTTAACTTTTATGGAAAGATCTCAATCTCTTCTACAATATATCTGAAAGACTCTTTCTCATTTGGATTATCACAGAAAAGTTATGATCATTTCCATAAAAATACCCCCAAAACTAGGGGCGTTTTGTTAATTTTAGCAAAACATAAGGGTATTTCAGAGTTTTTCCCTAGAATTTATTGGACCGTCAATCTCAATTTTAAGAGATCCAATGGCTTAAATTAAATTTTGATGACGTGGCAAGACCCAAAGGCATAGGTAGAATTGCAGCAAATGTGTGCTAATCATGATCGTACTGTGGGACAAATACAAAGGAAATATGCCCTCATAAGAAGCAAAGAGCATTGCCAATTGTTCAGGCAATGGCGATCAACAGTCGCATGGCTACGCCCTTTGTTGGGCCCGATTACCGGCCTTGGGAGGATCCCAACATGATAAGCTGGAATAAACGGCCCCCCCATGTGCCTCTCCACTGTCACACTAGCATTGAAGGTGCATTATTTCACTATTTTCTCTCTTAAGAGTCATGGAAACATGATCTGTATCGCAGTCCGTTAGTCTAAATGGTGGAATTGCTTGTTACTGCTATTCACTTGGGCTATTAGCTCCTCTAGTGATCTTAGCTCTTTGATTATTTTATCGCAGAGATATATACTGGTTTTTCCAAAATAAATAGATTTTTTTGACATTGGCCACGTCATGTGGTATTCCATTATCTGATGGTAATGTTTGAAGCTTAAATTCTCCATCTAGTTTGCAAAAACAAGGAATACAAATCTCTCTGTATTGAAACAGTAAGATCCAGAATTTCTGCGTGATTTAAGGTTCTATGAAAAGAGGTGAGGGGCTCTCTCCTCCGTATTCATGAAGTGAAAACAGTAAGATTCAGAATTTCTGCATAATTTATGTTCTATAATAATGAATGAAGGACTGAAGAATGATGATTCAGTGGTTCAATGGCTTCTATTAAAATATTTCACGAAATACAAAGACGTGACCCCAATTATTAAATAATCAAAGGGTCACAGAACTCAGTGCTTCAGGGGCTTCCTTTTCTTTGTATTCATAGATGCAGGGTGAGTCCTAGGGGGAGTGCTTTACGTATGGAACTGAACTAATTGTGTACTATAGTCATACAATAGATTAGAGAGGAGATACGTCATTATATCATGAAAATGTCTTTTCGCGTCCAATATTCTACTCTGTCTTTGTGTTCTTGTTCTCTCATCTTTATTCATCATTTTCTTGTGTTTTCACACTATTAATATATGCAGTGGAAAGGCATCAATCTTATAGGAGAAAAGATTTGCTTTGTGCTAAAACCTCCAATTTAAATAAGCATTATTAAATATCTTAATCTGACCCATCTGCTCACCATTTAAAGTGTTAAGTGGCTCCACTGGCTGAGATGTCAAGCGTTCATGGGCAGCCATCTACCATAGATCACATCTTTGCCTGAGGTAGCACCTATTAGCTGTACATGCAGTCTGTTAGAATATGTCTCTCTCCATCCCTCCCTTTCCTTCTTTCCATGGCATTTGGTCTAGTGGCAACTACTCGTTTAGTAGAAATGGATCTCCCTATGACGTGCAATATAAGAAGGGCCAAATGAGCAATGTATGTGCATCTCATGGACCAATTTAATACAAGCATGCTGGAAATTTGATGTAGTTAGAGATATGCCTTACGTAGAGTTTGTCCTTGAGTTGTTACAGAAACATTGACCTTGTACATGATCGTTATTAGTTAATGGTATAACAACTTTTGATAATGATCTAATTATGACATGTGCATCTCGTAGGTCTGATTTTTCAAGTGGATGTAAATAACCCCCAAAAAAAAAAAAAAAATGATGTAGTTAGAAATATACCTCATGTAGGGTTTTATTCTTGAGTTGTTACAGACACGTTGAGCTTTATATGATGGACATGATAGTTCTTAGTTAATGCCATAACAAAATGGTCTAATTATGACATGATCATGGGTATATTCCAGATGCTTTACTATTTTGGCAGCAACGCAATTCGGTCTGCAAAAAAGCTGTAGAGTTGGCTGTCTGGAGTGAGGCTGCTGTTGAGGCTGCACTTGATAGTGTTCACTTCTGGACTCAGGGATCACAGTTTAGGTTTTCTATTTGTGGTTACTGGAAATTTTGTCTTTCACCAAGGCCCAAAGATGCTCCAGACCACTTCCAAGAATTTACCTTTGAAGATAGCAGTTGGAAACTCTTGCCTGGTAAGTAAAAGGCATTCATGGTCTTATTAATTAGGAAAGAAAGTTGTGTTTTCTGCTTTCTTTTAATATTGTTCCAAAAGGCTTGTTGTCTAAGCGTATCACATCAGTTAGTATAGTTAGCTTCACGTGTTTTACCGAAGCATGTCACTTATGGTGTTATTTAATCATATATCCTGTTCTGAAACTGCTATATATATGATGATAAAACATCATAAAACATCAGAGTTGCCTCCAAACATCATGTTCCTTCTGGCTCAGATCATGTTCCTCAACCAAACAGCCCTCCAAAGATCACCGGTGTTGCAATATGATTCAGGGTCCATTAAGTCATCAAAATTGGACAAACGCATCAGCCACATGCCCTTGAAGGTCTTTCCTTTCTTTTGCTAACAATAGCTCTTTAGCAAAAGCTGAGGTTTTACAAATAACAATGAATTTAATACCACTCTCATGAACCATAATGATGTCACCATATGTAATTTCAAATTTATGTACTCAAATCCTGCATCTGCTCCTCTGAAAGACAAAGGCTCTCATGAAAAGGTTAAGAATTGGTGAAGCATAGACGGACTTCAGAAGCAATAGAGCTCATGGCCGAGAAGCTTTTATTTTAAGGCCCATGAACCTTACTTCAGGTCCCAGCATTGACTTGAAGTTCCCAGCATTGACTTGAAATGACAAGGAGTTAAAAATGGTTGGTTAGCATGATACATGCAGCATACAAATGGAGCATCTCTGCAAGGACAGTTGCTTGATCATATCCACTGATAGTCTCAGTAGTGGATCATCGGTACATAAAGTTTTCTCTCACGTAACCTAAGGTTGTTTTGGGGCAGTCACAGGTCTCCTCAGTCAGGATTCGGCCAAAGCCAAAGGCAAGGCAGAAGAGAAAAGACTTCAGGAGTGGTGGAATTCGTGGAACCTTTTCTCTCCCATGCAACCAATTTAGTATGAAATAATGGAGGCGTTTCATTGTCGGAACCCAGTTATATTGCAGAAACTGATGAATTGTAAAAGGAGCAAAAATGTTTGAGGCTACTATGTGGGATCTGACATCACGGAGCAGGACATAATGCAACAGTGTATTTCAGAAACATCGCTGGAAACCAAGTGACATGCAAACAAGATAAGGTTTATCTATGAACAAGTTATCTGCTGAAGTTGCCTGCAAACATTGTCCCAGAATCTCCATGTGATACCTAAGTTGTCAAAGAAACATTGTAAAGGAAATAACATATTCCTAAATATTTAATTAAGTAATTTCTTCAGGTTTTTTGAAGCTTTTACGGATTTGGATTATTGAATATTCAAGCATAGAAGATTGCATCTCAGGAAACTAACTCTTTGCTTTTTCTTTCCATGGACAACTAAGTGCCATCAAATTGGCAAATGCATGGCTTTGATCGACCAATTTATACAAACGCTGTGTATCCATTTCCTTTGAAACCACCAATCGTACCTAGGGAAAATCCTACGGGGTGCTACCGAAAGTTCTTCACAATTCCATCAGCATGGAGTGGTATGTACGGGGTAGTTATAATATCTAGATTTTGAACTTCAAAACCTGATAATAAGTTGACAGGGCGGCGTATTTTTTTGAGATTTGACGGGGTGGATTCAGCCTTCTATGCATGGATAAATGGAGAACTTGTTGGTTACAGGTAATTTTTCCATGAAGAGTCTCTGATGTATTTCTACATTATGGAAATGGCTGATTAGAACTAAAATCAAATATCCTTCATCAAGGGGGTCTTAGACAGGTCCTATGTTATGCTGGATAAAATGTCGTGGTCAAATTTGGCTGCTTTCCTTTGCCTCCAATGTGGCAGTTAGCTAATTAGGATTGTCTTGGCTATAAGGTTTTAACTGACTAACCAATAGCAACAGTTTGTGGTTTGGTGGACATTATGGCTAATAATTTGGTTTGAGCAAATCAGCATTGTGAGGCGCTGTTTATTATTGCTTTCTTATATCTGTTCAATCCTAGCCTCCTTCACATGTCAAGATTATTGGCACCATGATATCATATTTGCATGCTTATTTATAGTAATCACTCTAATAAACACTCTCCTCGTTTTCAAAAATTTAGAAGAACCGAGATGTTTAAATGCTTTTCGCGTCTGCTCCTGTTGTGCGAGCAGCTTTGGGTATAAGGAAGAGCATCGACTCTAATGGAATGGATTTGGTTGTGGACCAGATAACTTGTGTGGGGCTCTTTTTTCGATATTTTGGTTTCCCAGGTTTTCAATTTGAAACGGTTCAAAGGACATTCTTAATATTTAGTTCACCACACAAAGAAGGAGGTTGTTGCCCACAAGCTCCACATAAAGAAGGAGGTTGTTGGCATGTCGAACCTGAAAATTGAAGGTGGTACCGATGAACAACGAAGAGATGGAATATATAAAAACAAGGAACACTACTGATGCTATTAACTTGGGCCAGGTCCTTAACGAAGTGGATTTGTAAGCTTAACATTTTGTGGGGACTAACATGCATGGGAAGCTTTAAAAAACATTTTCCCATAACGAATTTATTGCCATGATCTGTGCTTTATGGCACATGCCATTTTCTTATTTGACTACATAGTGGTTTATTTCAGTCAGGATAGCCGCTTGCCTGCTGAGTTTGAAATCACAAACCAATGCAAAATTGGTCATATGAATCTTCTTGCCGTACAAGTGGTGCGTTGGAGTGATGGTTCATATCTTGAAGACCAAGATCACTGGTGGTTGTCAGGAATACACCGAGATGTCTCTTTGTTCTCAAAACCACCAGTAAGAATTTTGGTTTCCTAAAGCTTTATTCATATTGTATCTTACATTTATAATTTTTCTTTTTTCTCAATCACGTTTCTTCTGAGCTTATCAATGCCACAATCTTTTTTATCTTAAAATCTTGCTGTCTTCTTAGACATGCCAGAGAGATTGCATAGTTGTTTAGGAACATTTTGACATCTCAAATAGTCTCAAGTAAGCAAATAGTGAGATGGCGTTCTTGACTACTAAATGCTAAAGTGCTGAGTATTTGAAGTCTTTTTTATTTCTTTTGTATAATAAGGGGACTGCTTAGTAGCTGTTTTGAGAAGATATTAGGTAACCTTTCAGATCTCTGCGGGTAGAAATATAGAAGCTCATACTGACACTGTACCCTAAGGAACTGTAAATGTCCTTTGTACAACTGGCATGTGCATATTCCATCAGAGTTCTTTAAAAAGCTTCTGAAAGTTCTTCCCTTCCTCACCTGACTCACATTCCCATAAACTTAGAAATGCGAAGCTGATGGCATAAACGACAACCAGATGTAAATTGAAGGAAATTTTTCATTTATCAAGCAACAAGTACTTACTTTTGACCTGAGTCGTAAAATCAATATCAGACGTGCTAGCTGAAGCAAAGAATGTGTGTACTGCTATTTCATTTTTCTAGTGGGTACATTGTTAACTTTTGTACTTATCTGCTCCTAAAGGATTTCAAGATTTTTGCATTCCATATCTCATGCTATAAGGAGTGTGGTTTGAGAATTTTTCAGGTGATGATTTCTGATTATTTTGTGAAGACATCTAGCAAACAGTGCACATGTATTGAGGTTTGTAGTACTGAAGTTATTGTGCATTCACACATGTTTCAATAGTCATTTAACCATGAAAGATATGCTTCTCAGGTTGAGGTCCTTTTAGAGGCAAAGCATGCTAGTGAAGATGTTTTTTCAGATCTAGTAGTGGAAGGAAGTATATTTGAATCAGCAGAGACTGGGAAAGTCCAGCCGAAGGTTACTTCCTTAGGTCCAGTAACCATTCAAGATACTGGTTCATATGGAAGATCTGTACTGACTGCAAAACTGGAAGATGCAAAATTATGGTCTGCTGACAATGTAAGCATTTTGGACTAGTATGCAGTTTAACTAGTGTAGCATCGGCTGTTCTTCAGCTGGATCCTTAAGTATGCCAGTTTCTGTTGATCATTTACATATTACCTTTTCGGTCCTTGAAGCTGCTGTCTTCCGATGCTTGAGATGAACTTTCTTTTTTGAATGATATTTGCGAAGTTGCCTTTATCTGGCATGCTTATCATGTTTTTGGTGTTTTACAGTGACGTTTTGATGTTTGCCTGATTCACAGCCTTATTTATACACAGTTGTCGTGTGTTTAAAAGACAAGTTGGGTACTGTGGTTGACTGTGAGGCATGCTGCATTGGTGTAAGAGAAGTATCACGGCGTTATAAAGAGGTTTTAATCAACGGGAAACCTGTAACATTCCGCGGTGTCAATTACCATGAACACCATCCACGTTTGGGGAAGACAAATATAGAGGCCTGCATGATTAAGGTTTGAGTTATTTTATAAGAAATAGATAGATACGTTTGTGAGGTTATAGACATATATAATTTTCGAACATTGTGGTATTTAAGTGACTAAGTATTTAATAAGCAGCCCACAGTGCATGTGTAAATATGAACCATATCTTACTGTAGAGCCCAAGTGCCTTGCCAATATTGGACAATTCCCTCTGGATGCACTATTCTTAAAATCCAAGAAAAGAAGTCAGATCTCACAATAAGTTCATAAACCTGGAGTAAAATAATGCACTGGATATTCAAGTCCAACCCTATTACTAATCACTTGAAATTTGTTAAAGATGAACAGATCTGGTAAGATCTAGTTCTATATGCTCAAAATGCAAAACCAAATAAGACAACTGTAGGCATAAATTTTTTTGCTCCTTTTTTGTCTACTGGCCTCGAGAAGTCCTAATTAACTTTTCTGCCGTTCAACAGGATATCGTTTTAATGAAGCAATATAACATCAATGCTGTCAGAAATAGTCATTATCCACACCATCCTCGTTGGTATGAGCTTTGTGACTTGTTTGGGTTGTACATGATTGATGAGGCAAACATTGAAACGCATGGTTTTGAACTGGTGCCTTGGTCTCATCCAAACAAGCATCCATGTTGGGATCCAATGTGGAATAATGCAATGCTGGACCGTTTTGTGAGCATGGTTGAAAGGGATAAGAATCATGTCAGCATTATACTATGGTCGTTAGGGAATGAGTCAGGATATGGTCCATGTCATGATGCTATGGCTGGTGAGACATTAATTCGCCTTTACTTGTTTTAGTAATTCACTGGCAATGGACGCTATATCTGACCTTAAAATGCTATATATGTTTGTATATTCCTGCTAGGTTGGTCCCGAACTAGGGATCCTACAAGGCTTGTACATTATGAAGGTGGTGGAGCAAGAACAACAGCAACAGATGTTGTTTGCCCTATGTATATGAGGGTCTGGGATATCATAAATATAGCGGAGGATGACAGGGAATCTCGACCAGTTATTCTTTGCGAGTATGTAATATGTTTTGCTTATAATGGGTATTTTGATAGCTATGCTTTATCCTCCAAACCTCATAAAGTTGATCCTCAACACTGCTTCAGCTCACAATCAAAGGTCATACATTCTGTCCAGGCCTTGCCGGCCGTTCTCGTGCACTTAAAAGACCAGATCAGCTTAAGGGACGAGAACACTAATAGCTGAAGACATATAGTTGGGTCAAGGAGGATATCAGAATGTGTTGGAAGATGATGACACGGAAGTACAGTCGCGTACTGGTTAACACATCATACTAGCAAGTCACAGTCTGCGTTAGAGAATGTAAAAAATATTTCAATATTATGTGTGATGCATGGCATATTTTTTATATTATGTATTAGAAGGTGACGCATGGTAGTAGTCTGGCATGCAAGGCTGGTTGTGCAACACACAAGCTGATGTGTGCAAGCAAGTCAAACAGTGTTAATAGTTAGTAGTTTAATTTGTGGTGCATTAACTACGTAACAGCTTCAGATATTGGTATAAGTCAAATATGATGAGCTTGTCTGGACGTGGCAAAGGGTGATGACATGGCAGGTGATGTAGCATAGGAACATGCAAAAAATGTCAGGAGTAAGATACCACGAGGCTGGTGCTGATATGGCACCCGTAATGACACTATATCTGATGCTTATGAGGAACGTTTATGACACATGGCTGATGTGGGACTGTGCTAGCATGATGTCAGCGTACACCACACTTATGATACAAGTGAAGTCAAAGTTAGCTAATATTAATGCTAGAAGTTACATTAGGTGGAGTATTGAATGCTAGAAATTAATCTGCAAACCTTGTTTCCAGGTACTCTCATGCAATGGGAAATAGCAATGGGAACATTCACAAGTATTGGGAAGCTATTAATTCTACTCATGGGTTGCAAGGAGGATTTATATGGGATTGGGTTGATCAGGTATTCCCATCAAAGTTTCTCTTTCTAGATATGTAGCAAATTCCACAATTTTGAATAATATCATTAACAGATGGAAGATATAAAACTTGGCGCGCTTCATTAGTATTGAAGCATAATGGCTTTGCTTTGTTTTCTTGGGGTGTATTTCGTAGGGGCTTTTGAAGGAAGAAGACAATGGCTTGAAGTACTGGGCATATGGAGGGGATTTTGGGGATCAACCTAATGACTTGAATTTCTGTATTAATGGCCTTATTTGGCCAAATCGAATACCTCATCCTGGGCTACAAGGTATTTTGATTGTTAGGATCTTTTCTATATCCTTTCCATCTGTAGGTTTTACAATCATTCCCATCTATCTGCCCTTTCCCACTGATGGTTAAACTACAAATCCTGTTGCAAACCCATAACAGTAGTCAACAAAGCTCTCCCTTTTCCAGATTTTTATGTGCGTATCACCTTTCCACATAAAACATCTAATTGCTCAGGACGTGAAAGTGAAACTATATTTTTGCTAAATTATGTTGTGTCACTATGGGTTGCACCTCGGTTTTCCAACGCAAATAAAATAATTACATGAGTAAAATCTCAAAATGCGTCTAATGCTCAAGCATGTTATCAAAAAAGAAGGCTAGTTTTTACTAGAGACCGAATTTTGGGGGAAAGAATATAATATATGCAGGTATCTAATAGGCATTGCCATACCTTTTTCTGCAGAAGTAAAATATGTCTACCAGCCCTTGATAATTACACTGGCAGATGGAATGGTTGAGGTAGTTTTGCTAAACCTCAGCTTCAGCCCACTGTTTTTTAAACTAATATGATTTGGGACAGATATGGAACAGGTATGACTTTGCCACATCTGAAAGCCTACAATTTTACTGGACCATTTCTACAGATATCTTGACATCAGAACCGAAGTTGTTAAATGTACCAACCATATTGCCAGGAGAGAAGTTTAAATTGAACTTCGATACTGGCCCTTGGTCAGAGGCAACTCAAGAATCAAGATCCCTTGAAAGTTTTTTAACAATTACAGCACGGTTGTCAGTTCCCACCAGGTGGTCAGAAGTAGGTCATATTATTGCAACACAGCAGCTGGCCTTACCTCGAAAGCCATGTCCTCTTTTGGTAAGTGGATATAAGTTTGCTACACCTTCTCTCCTTTACTGCATGGCCAACTGATCAAACAGCACAATAATGTGGGTAGCATGTTTTTTGCAGCCACTGAAGGCAATAGATATGCCTGTCATAAATGTCGAGGAGTCAGATTCTGCATTCAAGCTGACGACTGCAGCTAATACATGGTCAATGGTTTTTGACAAAGATATTGGGACACTTACTTCTTGGCAGGTACATATAAGTGGTGATAGTGTAGTTAGGCACAGGTTAAATGATCATATATAGGCCAAGGTACGCCTACTAAACTCAAATAAGAGTCCATGATTTCTTATAATGAGGTACTATGATGAGACATAATTGCTGTTGAGACGTAATTGCTATCACTCATCTATAGTATGATTATACTTATTTTGGTTTCTGATACACGTACTCTAAGAAGTAGAACATTATGAAGCTGAAGTTCCACCTTTTATTCTACATTGTTACCTTTCATCCTCTACACTGAAGTTCCAAATTTTCCTTCGCTCAGGTCAACGGTAAAGAGATCCTGTGCAGCATGCCTTCAAGTGGCCCAGCTCCTTGTTTTTGGAGGGCCCCCATTGATAATGACAAAGGTGGTGGAACTAATAGTTATGAGGCCTCTTGGAGAGCAGCAAACTTAGACCATTTGACCATTATTAAAGTGTCTGGATTTCACATGAAAAGCATCTCCTCTCAGGTTAAAGAGATAACAGGTTCCATATTACTTGAGCCATTAGAAAAACAAAATTTAACAACAACAAAGTGGTTTGAAATCTCGATCAGATATAAGGTGTATGGGAGAGGGGATTTTATAGTTGAATACAAAATAGATGCAAATAAAAAGCTTCCACCGCTTCCCAGAGTAGGCTTGAGGTTTGCTTTGAATGAAAATTTTGAAAAGATTCAATGGTTTGGCCGTGGACCGTTTGAGTGCTATCCAGATCGGAAATGTGCAGCGCAAGTAGGAATCTATGAGCAACGCATTGATGGCTTTCATGTTCCATATATAGTTCCCGGAGAATGTGGTGGCAGAGCAGATGTTAGATGTGTTCTATTCAAAAACTGTTCAGATGGAGTAGCAATCTTCGCCAAAGCTGTTCTTGGAAGTCCTCCAATGCAATTGAATGCTAGTTACTATGATACGAATGAACTGGATCGGGCAAGTCATGAGCATGAGCTACGTCGTTCAGGTCATGTAGAGGTAAACCTTTTTTTTTTTTCATATGTAGGATAGCCATAATAGATTGCTGTGTCAATTAAATGAATACATTGAAATGGCGCAGGTACATTTAGACCATAAACATATGGGTGTAGGTGGTGATGATAGCTGGTCCCCTTCTGTGCACGATGAGTACTTGGTGCATCCAGGAAGTTTTGAGTTTGCAGTTCAATTTAGTTTGGCACTCCCTTCAACCTGTCTACAAGAACTGTATCACAGTACATTGGAAGAGTAGAGCTCCTTAAACGTTTGCTTTGGTCAGGATTTACTTATTATGTTAGGAAATTATTTATTGTGTAATCTGGGGGCTGCCGGATTACTTAGACGTAACTGAAGATTCTGCTCATAAAACAGAACCACTTGTCATATGCTAAACTGGGCAGGTATGCATTGTATATATGCGAGTTATAAATGTTAGGTCCAAACTATTCTTGGGTACAGCTTTTTGAATTGGTTTTCTTGCTTGTATTTTTGTGTTCCTTCATTAACCCATCTGTGGCATCACTGTTTTGAGATGCGAATAACCCCAGGCAAGCAATATCTGTGACCCCCAAAGCCTGAACTCTTGTTCCTCCACATGTTTAAAGAGATGCAACTTGACCAAATGAAGTCACTTCCACTTTTGTTACTTCTGCATGCAGCCATTCCGGCTGCTCCAGGTCTACCACATTGCTGCAATTTGACCTGGAGGGTGCACCTATCTTATAGGGAGTGAGTATGTCATTTTTGTTAAAGGGGTCCGACAAAGCATCCCTTGTATACACCTTATAGATTTTCCAAAATCCTCATTTCAGAATATATTATGTGGCCGAAATCAGAAAGGGTATTTTTATAACCTAAGATTGTGTATGGTTAGTATGCATATTCGTATAGAAATATGGTAGGAAATGATGTTGGCAGTGTGGATTCGAAACATGGGAATCTATGGCTGCATAGACAGCCTTTCTCCTCATGTTCAAAACCTTTGCAACTGCTGACCGATTGGTAGATCCATTAACTGCCATCATCAAGGTGGATGCTCTTGCTTGATTGATCTTGTGTCCTATCTTGTTTATTAGCATCAAGAGTTTCCTTCATATTCTCAACAACATGTTGGTATACTTGTAATTTCTTGTTTCCAATGGGATTCGGTTCCAGACCTATGTTATGCTCGCCCTCCGGGAGGCCTCTGAAGACTACCTGGTGGCCCTTTTTGGGGATGCCAACCTCTGTGCCATTCATGCTAAGAGGGTTGCCATCATGCCGAAGGATCTGCCCTTGGCACGAAGGATTCGGGGGGACCACAACTAGTTCACCATTTTGTAAATTTTTTTGTTGTATATATCTTCGGATGTGAATATAGGAATCTCAATTTTTGTCTATAATTTCTTGTTGTGTCTATTTTCATAATTACTACAAAACAATTTCAATAATTATTATTACTTTTAAATAAAGTGACACTGGAAATGTAGAGTTTCATTCTTTTTTTACTCTCCTTGTTCTCTTGTCCTCCTCCACTCCTCTCTTGCGCAAATGGACGATACTACTCTTCCTCGATGGTATCAGGACGGTGAGCATTGAGATCCCCAAGTTCCCTTCGAGTTGCTTCATCCCTATTTGCTCCAAAACATTAACTTGGTCACCAACATGCAGGCACACGCAGATTATGCTACAGTCCTTGTGTTTTACACTCAGGAGATGGTTCCGCTCTGCATCACCCTTAGAGACCCGCCTCGCCTCTATTTTGAGAGGGAGATTGTATGGGAGATGTTGGAAGGTGACTCTCACGCCACAACTGAAAGGGAAGCTTCGATGGGCCAAACACCCCACTGTCATGCTACATGAGGGCCAAAGACACTTCGACGTTAGGTTTGCATTGGCCATTCTTATGGACCAATATATCGACAACGAAACCTTGCACATTTAGAAGGGAAACGTACCTGCTATACCCTCTGAAGAGGACGATGAGCGTGTTGGAGGGACAAAATCAAAAATTTCAGTCCGACAAATTCTATCAAATGATAGAAACAAGACCATATTGGGAGCCACCAGCCCAATAATCCAAAGATCCAGGGCCACTTCTTTGTGACATAAGTTCATACATGAAGGCTATCTCGAAAGAAGGAAAGATATAATGAGCCTGTTTGAATTGATGAATAACTTTTGTGTCTACTTATGCTTTAGAAATTACTGTCTTGAACAAAGGAAAATATGGATCTTTTTGCCATAGAGGCTAGCGGGCCTAAATGGCTTGATCAATACATTTATATTTATATTTATTTGACCATGATAACACCCGCGTGGGTCCACGTAACATGCTCTTGGACCCCGCTCTTGGACCCCATTGATTGGGACTGAATTGGTCTATAATGGAACATCTTTGGCTTAAAAAAGTCATACCCTTAGATGGTCCAATTCTTCAAAACCCAATGCTCATGACTTCGCCCAATTCCGCCAACAATTCCCCTTGATTTGGACAATGACAACTTAAAGTGCGCAAAAGAGGGCGACCCTCCCCTATATATAGTTAGATATATATTTTCTGCGCGGCCTTTTTTGGCTCCCGAATTCGGGGTATTCTGCAGGAAAATTCGCTTATGCGAATTTGGCATTGAAATTCGCTTAAGCGAATTTCCTGCCAGAAAATTTTTGTCGGCAAGCGAATTTCACCTGCCAAGTGCACGTGGGGCGACTTTGGGTCGAAAAACACTCAGGAAAGGGAGGGTTTGACTCTGTTTATGAGGGAATCCTACCCAATAGTTTAGAAAGCTGAATCTTCAAATCAAGCCGGCAAGTCCTGAGCCAATTAACAGAATATACAGTAATTTGACCCATCTGTTTATTGCGCTTTGATTTGAAGCCAGTTCAAAGCCGAAATCCGTAAAACAATTGCATACCTTTCACGGATTTGAGAGCTTTCTCGATCTTTTTCCGGCAGTGCAAGCATGTGATGTTGGCCTTAAGAACGGCCTCCGTTTTTTTATTATCAGAGCAACCAGTACAGTCGCAATTACAGCAGCAATGCTGTTCGGGAGCCATAGCCAAAGAGCAGAGACGAAATTCGACAGAGAAATATGATGCTCCATTTTCTACCCAAATTCGAAAAATCCACACTCAAGTTGGACAGAGAAATGGATAAAAGATCGACAAAGAAGTAGCGAAATTAGACAGGGAAATGGATAAAGAATCAGCAGAAGAATTTGATGCCAGTATTAGCAAATCTAACTTAAATTCGACAGAAATACCGATCAAAAATCCCCAAATAGCATCTGAAATTCGGGTTTTAGAGGAAGGCAAGGTGCCCAATATAATATGGTGGCTTTTAAAAAAAAAAATTGCCTCATTAAAAAAAAAAAAAACTGAAATTCGCTTAATTTCAATTTTTTTTTTAAAAACCACCTGCGCAGGCGTGCTCTAACGGAATCAGAACGGAATCAGACAGGACCCTGACAAAATTTTTCCGGCGACGTCTTCTGAAATTCGCTTAAGCGAATTTCATAAAACTTGGATCTTCAATTGTGAAATTCGCTTAAGCAAATTTCACAAATTCGCTTAAAAAAGGCACCGCATTTTCTGTGCTGGGCTCTCCAATACAATACCTCAATATTTGGGCCATGCAAATACTTTATTTTATTACAATATATGATGGCACAATTTTAACCCCCAAAAACTGGCTTGTCGCTACACAACAGTAGGAACGGTACAATATATCAACAATACAAACATTTGTTTTTTAACAGAGTACATTGGTAACAATCTCAAACATGTCATGCATTATGTACAATAATGGTTCCACTCAACGTGTCTCGAGTTGATATTTCCATTTGCGGGAAGCAGAACAAAATTTTATGATGTACACTTTCGAGACACTTTCAAGAAACGGTACATTGGATGAATAATTAACAATATTGAGCCTCAAATCTATGCTTCTCCCCGAACTATTAACTAACCAATACCACCATTCGTGACTCTGAAGACACCACTTAATAGATAATCTCACTGCAGAGAGGGTAAATAGATGATATAATTAACTGACAAGCCCTACTGATTTCAGAGAGCATCTCACAGACAGTCATGGCTTACATACATCTTGCTCATCACGTCCAGGTAAAGCTTGCACTGGTCCCTTGCCGAGATCCCTAAGGACACCCTGAAAATAATATGAGAAGGCAAAAGCTCAAAATCTCCTAACCAACATAATGATAAGCACCACAAATGACCGGCAAGATCGTGATCTTCAGGCTTACTTTATTGGCCCACATTAACCCACAAGCATTGCATAACGTCCGGGGCCCTGCTGGTCCACGCCTCATCATTGGTGTTGAATCTTCTGCAGTGCCACAATGTACGCAACTGCAATAGATTGAAACAAGGTATCAGACACTATAATCTCTTTGTTTTGCATCATATCTAGAAAAGAATATTTACATTGCATCTCGGGATCCTGACTGCTGTGGAGTCTCCGGCGTTTCTTTCTTACTCTTGTTTTCTGCAATGGACTTTGATGAGGCAAATTGCCCTTTGTGCCGTTGCATCCTGCAGAAATGATTACACTATTCTTTGAAAATGATTTACTATCTGCAAAACTCCAAAAGATTATTTACGTATTTACCAAACACAAATGTTTGTTCATACAGGCACTTATGCATGTAGAATCAACCTATACAACAAAAATGGATTAAGCAATCATGTATTTAGCAAATACCTCTCGGCAACCTCCTTCCGGACTGTGTAACGTATTTTCTTGTCAAAACAACGTTCTTTCCGTTTTTCACGGAATCTGTTCAGTGAAGCCAGTCTTTGGGGCATATTAACACGTGAAAAATACTCAGATGGAGGCTGTAAAGAGGGAATCATAATAGAAAACTTAGTTTACGTCAACTAGCATATGAGTTTCGGAAGTGCAAACCTTAGGCCCTTCATGACTTACAATAGCTCCAGACATTCCAGGAGGAATTTCTCGACCTCCTAGTAATAGCAGGACAGATTGTACCTACATAAAAGTAAGTAATCCATGAAAAACTCTAACTTATGAAAGAAATTGCCTATTACTACACAAATCAGTGAAACACGTATCAGAATGCAAGAGGGCATTTCTTTCCATTGTAATATTGCTAGCTCTATGGTGCATTACAGTCAGAAGTATTCCTAAACTAGTCTGTCTTGACAGAGAATAGGGAATGCTGGCCCACTTCAGTGAGTAAGAATGACACCCATCCGGCAGCAAGGTAAGTACCAGTTTGGGCCTTGTATGGTCATCATAGAAGTTAAAAATAAATGACATGCAGGTTTTTGTTGATGGCAAACTGTACAGATTGATGTCCTCACTATGACCTATGATTAACTAACTCTGTGAGTCTTCATTAACCCAGAAGTTGGGATTTGCCATACCTATGACATAAACTGAACCAGTTTCTATGACTACCTAAAAAAGCATCAAGCATAACCAGTATAATCTTCACTAACCTTCTCTGGAGCCACAGCATCAAAGACGTAAACTTCACCTTGGTAAGAAAGAGTCAGCTGTGATGTATCCCGCGGCCTTATATGCGCGGAATTATCACCAAACTGTTCATTTCCGTGCAATTCATGATCACCTAGTCCTTCATCTTGATCGTCCTCATGAACTTCAATTTCCAATCCATTCCGGTCCATCCCATGGTTATGAACATTTCTGTTATGTAGATGCATATGCATATGAGGAGTTACTACATCTTCAACATCACCATGCATATCATGTATATCATCGTGGTCAGGATGAATATTTCCTGAAGTGTTCATATCATGATTTAAATCGTCATCATGAAATTCATGAGAAGCGTAACTGTTAAGATGGTCGTTCATTAGGTCAACCAACATTCCTTTAGGCATCTCCCTTCACATCAGATATAGTCATTTGCCTGTTTTCACAAGCAAAATAGTGAAGAATTATCACATAGAGCAAGCTCCATAGCTTCAATTCTTTTTACTTAACTGCACCTTGTATATGGAACAAATGAAGCTGTAATATACCTTGCACTGCCTGACCTCCAGCGGTGCCATCCATGAAGTTGGAACTCAAATGGATCTTCAAATGGCTCTCAGAACTGCAAGAAACCTAACCCCATGCAATAAAGTCAGCATTATCAAATGGGTCCTATCTAACAACCCCACTTGCGATTGTTCAAGGGATATGTGCCTTTCGAGCCAACGGTATATTTCAAAGGTCATCTTCTAATTCCAATGCATGAACCTTATGCTGCATCATTTAAAAATATTCTACAGAAACCTAGATACCGTTCCTCCAAATGTCAGTCATGCCAAGAAAATTCCTTAGCCCTAACTTGGAAGACTCGGCCAACCCAAAAGCAGATCCCTCTATCCAATCATACAGTGCAAAGTATAGATCCAGCCCTAATCATCTATCGAAGGATAAACGGAAAAAGAATCGAAGAAATCATACTAAAATTCGACGGCAGTTTTAAAAAGTGATGAAAAGTTAAGATGGGCACCATACCTTACAATCCATAAGTCGAAAGAATCGAAATGAAAAGCGCCATCTATGACGTCAGGGGCGCCGATGATCCAACGATGGGCGGGCAAGAGAAGCGGATAAGGGGAAGGATAGGCTGACTTGATTGACTGTATGTCGGGGAAGATTGTTGGTACATTTATTATTGGGATATTGGCATCCTTTCCAAAATGTTCTTCCCCAGAATTTACGCTCTATAGATTGTCCAAGTAAAAAAATAAATCCCTTTGGATGAAGCTCATATCATCAGATGTCAATGTCAAAGGCATGTTTCTCTTGTTCATATGGCCCAAACATACAAAGATGTATTGGTGGGTGATAAAACTCAAGTCAATTCTATCACATATGCCGATCATATTATTAGATGTCAATGTCAAGGCATGTTTCTCTTCTTCGTATGGTCTAAACATACAAAGATTTATCGGTGTGATCAAATTCAATTCAGTTCAACCCAAAGACATACAAAGATTTATCGGTGGATGATATGGAATCATAAAATTGTATCCTTGTGGACTTTGGTACGATTCTCTTGATTGAGTTTTCAAAAATGAAAAAAAAAATCGCTTTTTGGGTTGGTTAAAACTTATAACATCCCCTTTTCTCACGGGGGTGTTGCGGGCTTGGGATCATGTGCGTGTGCTCTTCCAGCTAGATTATGCCTCAGTTTATCACCACTCTTCTCCTTTCTTGTGGGTTCCTCTACCCCCTGCGCACTTGCCCTTGGCTGCCACTGTGCATGCTCGGACGCAGGCCCGTTGGAGGCAGAGCTACTGTGCTCATCTTGGAGGATTGGTATTGGGGTGGTCAGCTAGCTTCGTGGGAGTTCTTTCGAGCTCACTTTCGCCTGAGGGGCAGTGACCGGGCTATCTGGGAACAAGTGGCGGGGAGTATTCCGCTACACATACCTATAGTCCCTCAGGATGATGTGGTGGTGCAGGTTTGGAAGGTTCATCCGGATGTTGTGTCTTCTTGTTTTGTGCAGTCTTGTTACCGGGTGCTGGCTATTCATGACACTCTGCCCCCTTCAGACAAGTGGTCTCTGCAGCTTCCGGGTTCTCGATGGCGCTCGGTTTGGACGTGGACATGGAGCTCACTTCCCCCACCGAAGGTTAGGGTGCTTATGTGGCAGGTGGTGCACCGCTGTATCAGGGTGAATGCCCTTGTGAGTCAGTTTAGGCCGGGTGTGAGCCCTCTCTGCCCTTGTTGTGGCCTTCATCATGAGACTGTGGAGCATTGTCTGGTTTTATGCCCTCACTTGCAGGCTGCCTGGGATTGGGTCAAGGCTCTGTTTCAAGTGAGATTGACTAGCCAACAGTTGCTGCTTCATGTGTATCCTGGTGCTTGGCCACTCTTGCGGCAGCAAGCCTTGTATCTGTGCGTGGCTTGCTTGGTGTGGCTGATTTGGAAGTGGCGGCGGTTGTGGATCTTTCAGAGGATTCAGCAGCCTGTAGCCTCTCTGATTCCTCGACTCAGGTACAAGCTATTTCAAAGCTTTCAGAGTTCCCGGGATTAGTAGAGCGGAAGTTTGCCATTTGGCGGGACTTCTTAGGTGTTGTAGATGGTGACGGTCGGTTTGTACAGCAGTAGAGTTGCAGTTTTTCTGTGAGTTTGTTGTGGAGTGTCGAGGTATCGCTGTCTCTTTGGGGCAGTTCTCCTTCCTCCTCACTTGCTTTGTAACATTACCATTCTTCTAATATATTGATGACACAGTTCTTCAAAAAAAAAAAGCTTATAACATCATATTCATACTAGTTATGCACACTTGAGATGGTGCAAATGGGGGCAGGTGAATAGTAAGGTTTTTAATGTTAGAATTTTGTTAGGGTCTATGAAGATCCCCCTATGTTTTCTAAGATTTTATAAAGGTTTTCTAAGATTTTATGAAGATACTCCTAGATTCCTTTAGATTCTCTTAGATTTCCCTTAAATCCCCTTATATTCTCCAAGCTATTATGTAGATTCTGAAAGAAAAACCTTTACACTAGCAATAGTTAATTAGTATTGTAATATCTCCAATGTCACACAAAGTTTAATGCTAAAATCAAAGATTGTAAATAGTAACCAAATCAAACAATCATCGTGGAACTTTGCCTGATTGCTGTCTTCAATCTCTCTATCTATACAAATCGAATTTCAACTTATAACAGTTAGGGATCACCGCTTTCCAGCAATCCATTTATCATACCCTTTGGATCAGCATGTCGGCAGCTAGATCCTTGTGTTTGAATCCACCTAGCGGGGAACATTATTTAGGATTAACCATAAATAATTCAATATTTACAATCTAAGACCATTGTCTTAGATATATTTATATTCAATGATAAATGATATAGACCTTTTATGTCTCACCTATCATAATTTTCTGCACTCTGAATCCTTATTCTGTCTTTTAACATGTTGAATCTAGGCTCTCTGAGAGCTTTAGTAAGTATGTCTGCCACTTGTTCTTCTGTTGAAACATACTTCACTGATATAAGTTTCCTCTGAACTATTTCTCTAATAAAATGCTGCTTCATTTCAATATGTTTTGATCTTTCATGAAGCACGAGATTTTTAGTCATGGCAATTCCAACTGGCACTATCAGACCATAATGTTGTTGGTTCTCGACTTCTTACTCCAATTTCTTCTAACAATCTTCTTATCCAAATTATCTCTTTAGCTGCTAAAGTTATGGCTGAGTATTCTGCTTCTGCACTTGATAATGCTACAGTGCTTCTTACATTTCCAGCTCACAGGGTTTCCACCAAACATTACAATGTAACCAGAAGTAGACTGTCTATGATCTGCATCTCCACCCCAATCTGCATCAGTATATGCATCAAGATTGCAACCTTTGTTTCTCCACAATTTACAGTTTCCTTTACATATTTTAAAATTCGTTTAGCTGCTGCCCAGTGCTGTCTACCTGGGTTATTATTGTATCTACTTAATAAGTTAACTGAAATGCTATGTCTGGCCTTGTTGCTCCTGTCACATGCAATAAACAACCAATTAATTTTCTGTATGGAATCCTTTTCATATACTGAATCTCTTCATTTGTAGTAGGGCATATCTTCTGACTGACTTTGTGGCCTGGTACTAATGGTGCACTTGCCACATTACATTATGTCATTTTAGACCTCTCAAGCACACCCTGTTATAATCTTCTCGACTGAGATTTATGATTTTCCCATCTTGGTTTCTTGTAACTTTTATTCCCAAGAATTTCTTCAACTCTCCTAAATCAGTCATCTTAAACCTGGATTTGAGTAACCTTTTGCAAGTTTCTAAGCAATCCATATTGTTTGAGAACATCACACAATCGCCTACATATAATGCAATAAGACAAAATTCTAGAATGGGACTCGCAAGAAACCAACAAACCGCCCGATAGATAGGCTTCTCATTCATCTCAGCAGATTTTCTACAATGGTGGACAGTGGGTAGCCGCACACATGCGAACTACCCACGAAAAATAAAGGGAAAATCCAATTATATCATTTGGACCCCAAAAAAATACAATGCTAATAGATGAGTGGCTGATGTACCTGCCGAAAGCTTATCACCGGGATTAAAAAACCCCGCCCTTTCGGGTTTTCGAGGAAAAACCCTAGTGATAAGCCTTCGGCAAGGGGCTTAGATAAACGTAAAGCATAGAATCGCTCCCAAAAACCCCCGCATGGAGAAGTCGAAACAGATGCCGCTCGCCAACCTGTACCTGCACATCACCAACACAACAAACGAGAAAACATACCAGAGAATAGCATCACCCACGGTGGGTGAAAAAGCATCACCCGGCGGGTGGAAAACATGATAAAACGTAACTTGTACAAAATATAATAAACAAAGAAGGGGGAGGGTGAGTTCAAAGAGAATAAAGGTATCTGGCCGAGAGAAGAGGAAGCGCCGATGAGACGTGGATGCGTAAAACACGCTGAAATAGCTTAACTCCCAACCAAAACGGGCATGCGCCGCCCGCATGCATGCATGACATGCATGCTCGTCCCATTCTAGAATGGCGATCCGATGTCTCGGATCGATGCGATTCTAGAATGGGACTCGCAAGAAACCAACAAACCGCCCGACTACCAGAGAACTTCCTTACAAACTAGGATCGCGGACGAAGGTCACAGGACGAGGCCAACGGCCGGTAAAGGATAGCATGAAAGATGCGCCAAATTGGCTAAACCAGGCAGGAAGAAGCCCCTCCCCTGCCTGGAAACAATTCAAAGAGAATAAGGTACTGCTGAGAGAAGAGGAAGCGCCGATGAGACGTGGATGCAGAAACACGCCTGAAATAGCGAACTCCCAACCAAAACGGGCATGCGCCGCCCGCATGCATGCATGACATGCATGCTCGTCCCATTCTAGAATGGCGATCCGATGTCTCGGATCGATGCGATTGATCATGTTGTTTGAAGACATACAAGTTTCCATCCCCATTCAATTTAAAAAATCCATGTTCTGTTAAATATCTGTCCATACATTTATACAAGCCTTAAATGACTGTTTAAGTCCATAAACGGCTCTGTTAAGCTTCCATATTTTGCCTTCTTTTTCTTCAAATCCCATTGGAGGTTTCAAGTAAATTTCTTCTTCTAGTTCTGCATTTAGGAAAGCAGTACTAACATCCATATGATGAATTTCTAAATTCAATGAGTTTGCCAATGCGAGCATCATCCTTATGCTTGCCATTTTTTTGTTCATTGCTTCTTGCCATTGCTTGCAGTTTTCATTTATTAATGCCCCTTCATATGTCTGAGGTACATTATTCTCCATTACTGTCATTAATGCTGGAATCATTTCTTCCTCCAATACCTCTAATCTTTTGTTTTTTCCATCATTTTTCCTTCCATGCTCATCTACTACAATCCCTTTGTCTGCTAATTCTTTTCTCAATCTTTCAGCTTCAGACATTCTTTTCCTTTGCTTAGTAATATTTATTTCTTCATGTATTGCTTGATGGGTATTATTTTCCTTTCCAATGCTCCCCTTTTCTGTTCTATTATCAAAGATCACTGTGTGGTCTGAGTCCTCATCATCACTCCTGATTTCTGTTTTTTGTTTGATATCCTCCATTCTATTTGTCTTAACTCCTTTTTGTATATTCAAATCCTTGCTGTCCTTGTATAATTGCTCCTCTATGAATACAACACCTCTTCTTATTAGTACCTTCCTCTTACCGCTCAAACAGTCTGTAGGCTTTTGCCTCTTCATCATATCCAACCAAGAAGGCAACTAGAGCCCTATCATCTAGTTTGCTCCTCAATTTCTCTGGTATATGGACATAGGCTAAGCAGCCATAGGTTCTAAAACCTTCATATGTTGGCATTCTCTTCTTCCATAATAACTCTGGAATTTTCCCATCAATGCTTACACTAGGCAGTCTATTGTGTATGTAAATTGTTGCTTTTAGTGCTTCTTCCCATAATATATTTGGTAGTCCGGCATATTTTAGCATGGCTTTAACAGCATTTAAGCATGTTTTATTCTTTCTTTCTGCTACCCCATTATGTTGGGGAGAGTATCTGCATGTTAGTTGCCTCATAATTCCCTTTTCAATGCAAAATGTTCTAAATTTCTTTGATATATATTCACCTCCCCTATCTGATCTTAGACATTTTACTTTATAACATGTTTCCCTTTCTACCTCAGTAACATATTCTTTGAATGCTCTTAGAGCTTCATATTTTTTTATAAACAGTAGCATTTAGCTTTTCTAGTAAAATCATCTATAAAAGTAATGAAGTACCTTTTTCCAGTGCAGCTTCTTACATTAAGGGGACCACATATGTCAGTATGTACCAGCTCCAAAGGTGTTTCAGCTCTTTTTGATCTCTTTGCAAAAGGAAGTCAACCATCATTCAATTAAATTGGGATTATGTCTTAATTTTGGGATAAATTTTATATTGCACTTTTTTAGTAACTTTGTTAAATTCACTTTTTTAGTAACTTTGTTGCCCTTAGACTAGAATAGACGTTAACATATAATCACACACCTTAATATAAATTCACACCTTAACTTCAAATTACAAAATCATATATCATGAAAGTCAAGTAGTACACAACTTTTTATTAATTGTAGAAAAGATACATAGTAACTGTTTTTCATTTTTCCACCAGCATCCCCAAGGATATGAGAACCTTATTCCTTACATCCTGAGGTATTGTAACTCTCGCTGTTTTACTAGGAATAGTTTTTGGAGTCCACGAGTACAATATGGTTTCAATGTCTAGCCAAAGATCAGGATCACTAGGATTTCTCCTCCACCTCTTTGTCCAACAATCTGAATATCTTTCTTTATCGGTGACATTACTCAACTGATGTCTTTGGACACCACCATTCCACGCAAGCACCTTATTGAAGTTAACATCACCTTCTTCTTTGCAAATATCCGAGATAGTCCATCCCAACCACACTGGATAGGTCTCTAGATCTGCTGGTTTTACTACTACAAATTGATGGAACTCCACGTCAGTAGAAGGTTCATAACAATCCATGCCTAGATATTTTGGCCTATCCTTCTTAGGACCAACATAGTGTTTATCAGATTGAGGAGGAGCATATGCCTTCACAATGCTACTAATGGTACCATCATCTTCACAAGACCAACTAATGTTTTCCACTTACTTTTAGGGAACCACCCTTCTTTCAAAGCTCTCCGAGGATGTGTCTACCTCATCCAACAAGTTGATCACCTTCTTCCAATAATCTATCAATGCACGATTAGTCTCATCTGAATTAGTTTGCCAATGCTTGATGTAGTCATTGATGCCATCCTTAGTGAAGCCCAATTGCTTGACTTCTTTAGTTGGTTTTAGAGCTTTTGGTTGACCAGAGGTATCATAGGCTTGCCATTTGCATCCCCTGTGCCAAATTTCTGCCCCACCTCTCCACTTCTCCCTGAAGGTCTCATTTTCCATTGCATGATTGGAATCCCTTCTCTCACCCAAAAGTGAATTGAAGAGGTCTAGAATGACCTTCCATGTCGAGAGCATAACCATCCACAAAACTCTTCCAATCAGGCACTTCTTCTATGATAGATCCTATAGGAGATGGATTTGTACATCCATGAAATATTTCCAATAGCCCGGGAAAGTTGGTAACCTGTCTCATTGTCTCAATACATGACTATATTTTCCAAACAATGCATCCACATCCTCATGAGTATGTCCGGGCATTAGGAACCCCAAATTGACTCTTTCAAAAATACCCACAGCTAGCTTAAGTAGGATAGGAAAGAAAACATCCACTGTTCTTATTTTGACCAAAGCACAATTATCTAGTTGCAAGAGGAGCTTTCTGGGCAGATCTCAAGGTTTAGCACGAGATGTTGAAGCTCCAACATGTTCATTAGGTCCATTCCTCCTAAATCTTGCCTTGCTAAACTTTTCAATACTATTAGGGGTTCCATCCAACAATGCACTATGTAGTGCCCGGCTAGTAGGATCCTGTGAGGTGACCATTGTAACCCTTCTCATAGTTTCTTAAACACCTCATGATACTCCCAATGTGAAAATCTGGACCATCACTCCACAACTCTAAACTAAAATGGCCATAATAGGTCTGAGACTGCCCATGCAATATTGCCCCAGTCATTGAAATCTGCAAAGGGTATGATCTTCCACATGACTTAGGAATGTACTTGAATTGTGGAAGACAAGTCTTCTGTTGGTCCATTTTATCATGTATAATACATAGATAGTTATTAGGTTCCATTGCAAGGAGTATAAGGTCCTCCACATCCAATAAGTTGATCTACATGATAGTTGATCTGTCATATGGTCCTTCATATGTTCCCTTATCTTTGCCCTTAGACTTGGTTGCACAGTCTTATCTAGTGTCTCCTTCAGCTTAGCACATAAATTGCACTTGGCAAAGTTGTTTGAAGTTTCTATGGTCACATGCTTGAAATGCTTATTCCATAGCCTACTAAAACTGGGCTGGGATATAGAGGCCACTCCAAGTTCCCGAAGCAATGCATTTATTTCCTCTAATATGCTCTTCTGGGTACAATGGGATGGCAATCTCTTTTCAACAATAACTCTACCCCCTGTTCATCCTTCTTACTCTTATGTGGCATGTTTTCTCGGGTGATTGAAATCCACATATCTTTCAAATATTTCCTTTGCAGCTATAGTTCTTGAGGTAGGCCTTATCGGGCCGGTGTTCCCATGCAATGCAATTTTACTACCATTTTCATGTCTCTTTTTGCGGTTTGTGCCAAGAAGAGGTTGGAATTCCATGTATAGCCATCCATGCTTTTGAACATATCCACTTTCCATTCAATGGGAATCTTTTCTTCTTTGATCTTTCATCCCCGAATTGCATAGCCAAATATGGTGTACATGAAATTCCTCCCGCTATCACACTTATGTTCCCGATATGTAGCT